>JAMPIV010014448.1:0-600000 GCA_024509875.1 Oreohelix idahoensis | reverse complement strand
TCATGGCGTGGAGGAAAGGGAAGAACTATATCTGTGCAAACTGAGAGTTTTACCTGGTCTGTAGAAGTTGTTTAACTGATCAAGTATGTAACTTGTTATGGCGGAAGACATTGTGTTATGTTCTTTTTGAAAATATATTAATCTTTGGCAATTAACAAAATGTTAATCATCATTTGTATGTTGAAATTTCTTGTTTTTAGTGAGGAGGATGAATTTGATATGCCACGTTTACCTAAGGCTGCGCACAAAGAAATCACAGAACAGTTAATCAAAGATGGCTATAACCTTGACCTTGAACCAGATGACGAAGACCTTGACCTTATACCACCAAGACCTTTGAAAGAGAGATGTGCATGCTGTACCTTGCCTGTAGGTTGCCTAATTCAATAATTATTCTTAATGTCTGTGTAAATGTTCTGAGAATATTGACATGTGGCTTAATGTGAGTGAGTGAGTATTTCACGTATATGTCATTTGTTTCATTATGTTAATTATTAAACATTTCAAGATGATGTATGATTGAAATGTGTTATGCTATAAATATTAAGGAATTCACGAGCAAAGTTCTTCGGTGATCACTTAGAAACATAAACACATAAAGAACTTTTGAAACAGATTCTCAGTAGAGGAACTATTTGCCAAACATTACTATATTTTTCAAAGTGGTTGGTTCAAAGTCCAAACTGTTTAAACTTTAAGGGCTTTTTACTGTTGCTGCATTATGCTGGTATTGTTTTAATTTGTCCTAGTGACTGAAATTTGTTGACAGATTGAAAACATATTTTTATATAATTTATTTTTAGTTACATGTCAAAGACAATAGAGCACTTCTATTTTTCAGTTTATAGGTTATATCAGTAATGTTGCTTGGAAGAGAGGTTAGAGCTCATGCTTCTCAAGGCAAAGCTGCAGGGTTTGAAGCCAGATAGCATCAATCTCCAGTCCACTCAGCTATACATATGTACCTGAGTCTGCTCTTGAGTTGGAAAGCAAACACAGCGAGGAAGGAAACTGGTCAGTCCACCTCATAAAGCTGAAATCTGCAATAGTGAAGTCTCACCTCACTCCTTTATAGAAGTATTTGCAGTGTCTTTACCTTTTTTTTTTGAGTTTATATCACGTCTGCTTGAGCATATGCAAGAGGTGCTGTGTACAATTAAAATGAACAGATGTTCTTGGTACCAGATCTTCTGTTTCTGGTATATACTAGGTCTTCCGTACTTTCTGGTTTATAGAGCTAAGGACTTCCAGTATCTGGTTTAGTTGTCTTATGGTTCTTACATTATTAATTCATTCAAAAACCCTGTGTTGAGCATAGACCTTTAATAAGTTTACACCAAGCCCTCCTGTGCCATCCCTTCAAGATCTTCCCATATCTTCTTTATCACTTAAAAGTCTGGCTCCAAGTCCCTCTTCCATGGACTTTTCTGTCTTCATCTGTTTCTCTTTCCTTAAGAATTTCTTAACAAGGTCTGACTCAATACTGTCAGCTGGTTTCCTGGAGTGAGTGTCATGACCAATGAAAATATCAACTTGTTTTTGTCTAGTTCTGTCCATCAGTTCCACGTTGATGGTTGTGCCACACTGTTTAAATACTTCTGTACAGTGCAGGCACCTAGTTATGAAAGTCTTGAAACTTCTTGGTTCTTCTTTTAGTGTTCTCCATGTTTCAGAGCTTACATTTAAGTAGAAGATTTTTGTTCTTATTGAACTTAATTTCTTTTAATGTCCGAGAAACCTGTCCTAAAACATACGTCTGCTCTCGCAACAGTTTTTTTCGGTAGCAATTTATTTTACATGATGATGTTGCCAGCCCCGTAACGCAACCTCATATTAGTTACCTCAAAAGACATGCCTTAGGGGGCAGTGGTCCTTTTCGTTCTTTGTCTCCTCAGAGATCCTATAGAACTACACAAGTCTAAGCAGCATAGAACAACCTCAACAAATTCAAGACAAATATGCCTGTCTTGTACCATTCAGTCAGGGTCCTTCCATGTCTCCTTTATCCCTGTCATACCTGTCTCCAATTTCCTTTCCCCTGTCATAATAAGAAGAGATTGATTACAAGCAATTATTATTATGACAGTTCATAAACTCTTCATTTTCATGAAATTACATACATATTGGGTACTGCTAAAAGCCAGTATGTCTGTTTTGTTTGACCTTAATGGTAATGGAAAAGATGTTCTTAGCGCTAGAAAAAGAAAAGTTAGTGAAAGCAACGAAAGCAGACATTTAAAAACAAGTTAGACGAAGCAAAATACATGACGTTTAATTGTAAATTTGAATAAAGATGGGGATTGGATGAAGTCATATGAGCAAGAGTATGATGGTGATATAAATGAGAATGAAACATGAGATTAATGAGAGTAGTCTGGCTGAGCTGATTTAAGATGCATAACATTATATAAACACTATGCCACATATGTAAAATTTATCATGTGAATTGTCATTTAAAACCAGTTTCTTGCAGTATTGTTTAAAATAAAAATGTAATGTTTCCTTTTTTTGGTGAGGAATGCTGCATTTAACCCAGAAACAAGATTCATGAGTTATGTTATGGCATGAAGTTGAATTTAAACTATCTCCGTTATAGTGTGGTTACATTGTCCACTGAGTCTGTAAAACTCTCCTAGAATATACAGAATTTGATGTTATCAATGCTCAGAATGTTAGCCTATACAATGTTTCATTCAGTGTATGTACATTTGTCATTTTAGAAATTGTTAATAATGCAAGATGTATATGGGATGAGGAACATTTTGCAGTGTCAAGTTTTAAATGTTCACAGTTTTCAGTGATTGTGTGTAAAACTGAAACTAGATCTTATCTGCATCATGGGAGCTAAAGTAAATCTGCTTGTATCATCCTTATTTTTTCTGTTACATGTTAACAGTGGGAACACTGGTAAAACCCTGTTACATGTAAACAGTTGGAACACTGGTAAAGCCTTGGTACATGTAGACAGTGGGAACACTGGTGAAACCAAAAATTTTAAGTCGTAGAACATCTCTTCAGGTTTTAACATCAGTCGTTTGCTTAGAAATATTGCTAGTACTGAAAAGGCTAAGTTCACAGTTAGGCAACAGGAGAAGAAAAATCACAAGAATTAAGATCTGAGTCTGCCTTGTCATTAGAAAGATGTACTAGGCCATAATAGGTGTTGTTGGTATCTCAGGAGCAGATAATCTACCTGGCTGATCAATACAGGTCTGTATCCTTTTATCTGAAATCCTTGTGGACAGTCGTATTTCAGAGACCAGGTGTTTTTGGTTTCCAGATGTCACCTCAATCGTTCGTTGTGATAAAAAAGTAGCTCCAGTCACCCAAAGAAACTTTTGATTTTCAAAATATTTAGGTTTTGAGGTGTTTGGATAAAAGGATACTGACTTGTAGTTTATTGAATGTAAAACTTCTATCAACACCTGGGATGTCAGTTTGAGTTTAATTGAAGAAAGCAGTGATCAGACTCAGGTTCCTGACATCTGTATAGAGATTTTTCCCAGAACTGCTTCACTTGTCTTATTCCATTGAATGTTTATCTGTTGCTGGTGCTCTTTGTCTTCTGAGTTTCATCTTTATTTTGACAAATAAAAGATTGGTGATCTGATGCTACATATACTTCGTTATATACTTTTACATAATGTGATGATGATCTAAACTTCTTATTTATGCATATATATCAGTTCATTTTCTGTCCTGTGGTCTGGTGATATCCTTGTTGCTTCATATATTCGTTTATGTGGAAACATGTTTCCTCCAATAGCAAGTTGATTTGAAGCACAGAAGTTATGTGTCAGTGTTTAATTGTCCCAAGTCCATGTTTTTTTCATGTTCTCTTCAAATCCACTATTGTCTGATCCTATCTCTGCATTTAGGTCACCCATCAGAATTTTAATGTCTTGTCTTTTTGTCCATGATATTTTCTAGTCTATTATAAAATTCTTCTTTCACAGATTCTTCTTTGTCAATTCTTTGGTGCAAAACATTAGATGATGATCATCGTTTTTCTTTTGGGAATTTTTTAACATTGCTGGTATTATTCTGGGTCCAATTGTTTCCTTTTATATGAGTACTTTCTGCACATCCTGTGACAGCTTTAGAGCCACAACTTGTCTATAAGATGCTCTTTCTTCCTCTTGTCTTGTGGAAATCACTGGGTCTCCTGTGTTCAGCTTCCTCTTTTTTTATTCCTTTCCATCTTGTTTCACACAGTACTAGACTGTCAGTTTTGTAGTTTCCTATTTCTTCTACCATCTGTTCAGTTTTTCCTTTTTTTTTTTTTTTAATATACTCTTCAGATTGGGTGCACTTCCTAGAAGCAGTAACGCAGGTCAGCAGCCAGGCTTTCTTAGAACCTTAACATACATTCTCCTTGATAGGAAACCTTTCTTCTTGGATTGCTGAGTTGAATAGCTTGAATTGCTTACTTTGAATGACATGTTTACAATGTTATATTTTTTTTGGCTTTACTTTTCTATGGGATAGAGTAGCCAGCCCCATGGTCTACCATCCTTAGTCATCTCTTATGACATTCTTGGTAAGCTGCCATGCTTTTCCATTCCTCCTCTTGTCCCTTTTGGGCCCAGGTAGCGCATGAGTCTTGTTTGATAAAGTTAATAACTGTTAAACAAACAGATAGCAAGCAGTGCTTGATGCTTCACATCACTTTTGTCTATGTATGTTTAATTAACATCTGAACTTTCTTGTAAACAGTCCTGTTATATGAGCTTCCAATTGAAATACTACCATCATATTGGGTATATTCTGCCTACATGTTGACAGAACTGTAACACATCAGTCAGGACTATGTCTTCTTTCACACTGCAGAAGAAATTTGGTGCTATATTAGTAAAAGAAAATAATCTTTGCAATTTTTAAAATATTACTTACAAAAGAGACTTGGATCACCACTACCTTCATTATGTAACACACACACCCCCCCCCACCAAAAAAAAATATATCTGTAAACTGCTAGGCGTATTATACCATAAAGCACAAATAATTTCAGCTCTATCATTGTTTTTAATTACTAGCTAAGAGCAGACATTGATACAATAACATGACATATTATGTACAGTTTTCATTATTTTAATTTTAAGTTTTATTTTTCCTGAAGTTGGAACATACTTGTCTGAATAACAGTGAACAATCCATTTTTATGGTTATGACAATTTTGCAGGCTTTCATATTTGTTAATTTATGTAAGTACAAGTTCACCAACAGAATTGCAACTTCTTTTTTTTCCCCCCAAGGATGTAAATGGCGAGGCTGACTGGCCAGATCATACATTACACTTCTGTGACATTTAATTTGTGTATATTTTTCTTGCATTGCTGTATCAGTAATTCAAATGGATTTGAACAGGTAAATCATGTTGCCTTGTACCTTTTTCTTCTTTCTTTATTGTGAACGTGATGATAGTAAATGTTGAGATTTAGCAGAGAAGTCTTTGGTGAAAATATGTAATCAGTTTTATTGAAAGATGTGCATTGTTAATGAACTATATTTTTTGAGCAACTTGATCATGCTTTCTAAAAACCAGACATATTTATATAATTAATCCTTGTATACTATAATTAAAATTGTGCCAAAAAAATTATACAAAGGTCATAAATCTGTAAATTTGTAGAATTGTTAATTGATTCATTTTATGAAATATAATAAATGCATTAGCATATTGAAAAATCCATGTGAACTACGTGCAGTATTATTAGATTAATATTTTTAGATAGCTTCATTGCCAGTATACTATTCTTCATTTCTGGTAGCAAATTATCAAAGTATAATTTTAAAAGATATTCATGTTCTAAAAGACTCCACTGGTTATAATCGTTTTCAGTACTACATCTAGTAGTATGGGACAAGGAAAAATATTTAGTTCTTATCCTGCATGCCTGTTATGAACCATTCTGCCACTTTGTAAGATGTAATCAGAGTAGTTGGCAAGTCATGTCAATTTAATTTTGATATGAAAAAGTTGCCTTCTTCAGACTTGACTGGAGGAAATTTACTGTGGAAGTTTGGTTGTTTATAGAATCACGTAAATATGAATTTCATTCATGGATGTTTGCAGCTTAACCTTGTTAGGTAGAAGCTTTCTCTTTCACCGTCAGAGTGAATAACAGAAACAGTGTTTATTAAGGTCTCTGAAAATGGACCAAGAGGATAAAACTTACTAAACAGCTGCTTTGAGACCATTTTTTTTTTGGTCCCTTCTTTTGCTCCTAATGGAGCATAGGCCATCACAGGCACTTGGCCCCATTGTAGGAAGCCTGTGCCAAAACAGTTCATGTGCTTTTGCAGTGTTGGTTTCAGTAGTAATTTATTTGATATGATTAGGTTATACATGGAGGCATATCTGGAGTCATCCTTATATTGATCACCAACTAAGCACAATGCTGTAGTATACAGATGTGGAAGTGAACCTCTGTTTTTGAGGCTAATTACACCCTCTTTGACTTGAAATCATCCACACACCTCCAGGGATTCCCCCTGTGGTGAAACATGTTGAGAACACAGCATTGCACACTAAGCTTGGAAGAGTCACTTGAGCCCCAGATGTAACTCTGGCTTCTACCTGGTTGGCTGCACACAGGAGGATCTCACTGTGAGCCCATGATAGGCAGGAGGAGCTGAGAAGTGGCTCTGTGATGGGTGTGACAATTCCTTAGGAGAACCTAGAACCAGAGCATGGTATTTTAGCTCTGCATATTTTCAGAGCCCCATTGGATGGCAGGGAATGCACATTATGTCATACGCTTCTTCCTCCTAGTTTTTGACCAGATGTGATGATCCTTTGCATGCAAGCTAAGCTGGAGAAACTGGAGCTCATGACTTCAACTCAACATGTTTTAGAATGGCAAAAATGCCACAAAAAACCTAGATCTACATTGTAGATAATACCAAGAAGTCCACAACCTGGTATTAGCTGCAAAAGAGCGAGAAGCTCAGCAGCCCTAGTTAACAAAAACATATGATTACGTTGCCTGACACGTGCACAGCTATCTTTAGTCCCCTTTTATGAGGTGCAATATAGGACTTGTTAGTCCGATTCTGTACTGCACAGTATCAAATCCTGGGAATCACATGTGCAGTTTAAGTACTGTTTGGTTACTCTTGTATTTCTTTACATTCATTACAAATGGGCGCATCTATTGTTTATACCTAGGACAGATGCAGTAATAGACATCGTAGACATTTTAGATTATCAATACTCTAAAGATCTTAAACAATGCTTACATAACAAAAGAGAAAAAGAAATAGTGAGAAAAAAGCATCTCATTAAAATAATGTTAAGCAGGATATCAGCAAAAAACTATGAATGAATGAATTTGTAAATTACTGATGTCATATAGAAATGTATTCTTCACTAGGAAAGATGTACACTTTTTCACATTTCCTAACAACCATTCCAGCTGAAACTTAAAAAAATTCCTTCTGGAGATTTGACAAATGTTTTCTGTCTGAGCCACATAGCCTTGGTTATCTGGGAGGCACTTATATGGAGAGATGGGTTATTTCCATTCTCTCAGTTTCTTAAGGTATCATTCTCTGCATAACAGGAGCAATGAATAAGTATTCGGAGGATGCAGTAAGCGACCCATAGCTTCACTGCCTGCGTCAGGGTCAGCGAACCAGAGCTGACCAAGACCCTACTCCACCTCCAAGTGGTGGTCCTGGAAACAGGCTGCATCACTGCAGTCTGGCTGATGGAGTAGGGATCGAAAAGAGAAGGCAAACCCGGTCCCAATAAATGCAGTGCAGAAGTCGGATGTGTCTGCTGAAAGGTACAAATACCGCAGTTTCGCTGTAAACGGACACAACGCAACCGTCGTCCTTTTCAGGGAGGAAGAGGAAGACTACTTCAGGAAGCCTGTTTTTAAATCATCAAATTTGCTTTGGTGTTTGTGATTATTTCCCATTGCTGTAAGTTTTAATGTTCATTAAATGATCTTTATGAAGCTTAAAATTGTAATTTTTGTGCACTGTATGCTGACAATTATTTATTCTTATGTTAAAATTCTTGCTTTGGACTTGCATTTCCTTGTCATGCATTTTTTAAATTGATTAATTGTGAATTTTATTACGTTGTCAGGCTTTGGTTTAGATTTCATGTATAGTATTTGTTTGGTTTCTGTTCATGGAAAAGTCCCTCTTAAGTCCCAGCTGTGAGTGACTGAATGAAACCTGTTAGGGGTGAAGGACATGGCCTCCTGACTGTCCTGTAATATAAACATGGCACTTTACATGCAGGTATTTGTAGCAGATGTGACATTGAAATTTATATTAATATATACTTGACATTTTCCAGAAATATAATTGATCTTGGTACAAACTTCATGTTAAATTGAACAGCACTGTATTAAAGTATCTATCTGTCATTCCGATACTGATGTCAAATAAAAAACAACTTACCCTTATTTAATTTTGTTACTGACATCTTGATATATAAATTTATGCCGTTAGTAAAGACATGTACCATTCTTCCACATTGGCTACAGAATCTTTATAACACATGAAAAGAATGCATTCAGTGTGAAGGACATTTTTTAAAAATGTCTTTTCCTCATCTACGTAAGAAAATTCATTTTAAGTTTTGACTTCTCAACAGATCTGAATTTAAAGTGTCTATCATAGACACATTCGACCCGTTTTGTTTATTTCTTTATTAAAGTTTTTATATTTGTTTACTTACAAGTTCTGTTTATATTTGGTTTATGCAGATAAAATGAAAAGTCTCACATGTAAAACCTTCCATTATTTATTACATGTTCAAAAACTATTTTGAACATTTATGAAGATCTGCACTGTTTAAAAGTTTTTATTTATTAATTTTGTTTTTTCAGTCATTCATTTGTTGTTTTAATTAGTCTTATTTTGGTGTCAATTTGAAACCAAGTCCCTTGTATCATACTTACCTCAGGGCACATCATACTCACAGACTTTGTGTTAAATGTTTCATGAACACTTATTAACAGTCTTTAGCAGACAAGTTTTTTTGGGATTTTTTTTTAAAGGACGGGGTTGTATTGAATTCTGACCTGTATAATGGAGATTCTTCTTCTTCTTCTTCTTCTGTCCTTAGCCACCGACCGTCAAAGCAGTCAGTGGCCATTACGCCTAGTGGCGTCTTAGGGCAACAGCAGATAGGTTTTCTCCGCCATTGTTCCCCATCACGCCTAGTGGCGTCTTTAGGGCAATGGCAAATCAACCCATCTGCTGTTGTTTCTGTAATCGAAGTGACTGGCAAACGGGTGATCAGCCCGTTGTGATAATGGAGATACGTTATAATAATTCATTAGGGCCCTTCTTTTTAAATTATGCCTGGGCATTTAACAAGCAGTCGGCTGTTGGAGATTTTTGTATGCCAAGAGTCTTTTAGTATGCAAAAGGGCCTTCTGGATTTAATTACACTGTATGGGAAAGCTTCATGCCAACTTAGTTAACCTTACTGGTGTTTGTCTATACTCAGATGCTGGAATGGAGGTTCAAGCTCAGTATTGTTCCTTTTACCATTAGTGGGCAGATCTCTTACAAGTAAATCATGTTCTGCACATCCCTTCTGATTATGATGAATACCGTCACAAGCAGAAATGTCATAGATGGGGAGTACAGAGAAAAGCTTATGAAATACAGCCTTTCATCTGCTGCACTTTTGCAGTCATTCTACAGGCCATTTGTAGATTTATTATCATATGTACCATTCTCTGGCATTTTTTTTGCTTGATGAAAGCCAATAATCTATTAAAATGGGCACTTAAATCCTTGTAAGCTGCTCTTTATATTTTTATGTTATATTTTATTGAAGCACAACTTGGCAGTTTATCAGAAAATTATAATAACATGCAGTAAATTTAAAAAAAAAATCATCATTGGTAAGACTAGAGATAGATCATTTATAAGGTATGCTTTTATTCTGAAGGGGATATGTATTATATTAATTATTTATTTTCAGACTCTTGAATATGAAAGTTGAAAGCTTTATTGTGACATTCTTGCTCTTTGTTGATTCTGATTGTTTTTTCATTTAATTATGTTATATCTTATTTTGTGGTTTTTATATATGTTTCTGCTACAAGCTGAACTTCTGTACTCTTTTGGTTGAACTTAATTTGTGTGAGGTCAGAGAAAATATAAATACCTAGCATAATGTATTGAATATTGTTAAGGAGGTGAGAAGAAGACCTGGTGTTAGCTAGGACACACATTAACAAAACCAGTTATGCGCATTACAAGGCAGTCCCTTATCTGGAATACCAATGGTAAGAAAAATATAGGGAGACCTAAAAATGCATGGAGAAGAGAACTGAGAGAGACATAACAAAGATAAGAAGACATGGAGAGGCCTTGAATTGGATGGCACAGAACAGGGAGGCTTGACATGTTTTATTGAGGACATGTGCTCCACAGGAAGCTGAAAGATTATGATGATAATGATAATATATTGATTAGCCACCTTGAAAAATCCAAATTATACTGAAATAAAAACAAATTACAATGTAGATCTGGAGTGTTCACATGTTTTCACATTTTAGTTGCAGAATTTATTTGCTGAATATCATGTTACAATTTGTGTTCTAAGCAAGCACATGCACTTCAGTTATTATCTTTATATACTTAAGTTTTTAAAATTTGTTATTTCATTTTTTAAATATTTTTACTTTTTCATGACCTTATCACATGTCTTAATGAAGGCAAGATAACAAAAAAAAAAAAGAATTAAGATTGTAATTACAGATCTTTTCATATCTTACGTCTAGACTTTAGCTTTGATTGTGTTATATGTTTTTTAAATAAATTTAAAAAGAAATTATTTTACTGTGAAGTCGGGAGGTAACCTGTCATTTAATTATTTTTGTTTAAACCATTATAATTATTTAGTGAACATACTGTCAACTATATTTATTCTTATGCAGTCATTATTTGTACATTTGTAAGATAAGACATATTATTTAGCCCTTCTTTTATACCTGATGATAGTACTAGTTTCATGAGTTCATATAGTAGTAGTAATTCCTTTATGGAACAGAGTAAACTAAGCATAATAAGTTCAGTAGCATACAGTTCAAATGGCATAAAGTTCAGGAATTCAGTAGCGCAAAATTTCAAGGCTTTAGTAGTATAAATTTCAGGAGTTCAGTAGCACAGAGTTCAAGAGTGTAGTAGATAAATGTCAAGAGTAGCCCAAATTTCAAGAGTTAGGTAACACATTTCAAGAGCAACATTCTACTGTTTCACTTGTGTTTGTTACATGACTGTTGAATACCTGTATCATGTACGAGGGGCGTTCAGAAAGTAATGCACCACATCGTTTTTTTTCAGGAGCTGTTTATTCAAAAAGCATGAAATTTATACACAATATACATGGATATGTCATGTAAACATCGGTATTATTCAACATAATCCCCATCAACTTGTACGGCTTTATGCCAGCGCAAAACAAGTGCATGTATTCCTAGCCCGTACCAGATTTTGTCTTGATCAGGTACCCATTTCTTCGCTGCATAAATCACTCCTTCATCATCTTCAAACCTTGTCCCATGGAGTGCATCTTTAAGAGGACCAAATAGATGAAAATCAGAGGGTGCCAAATCAGGACTATAGGGTGGATGGGGTAGTACAGTCCAACCCAATTTGGTGATTGCTTCCCGTGTTGCCAGACTTGTGTGAGGTCGCGCATTGTCGTGAAGGAGAAGCAGGTCTGCTGGATTCTTGTGTGGCCGAACTCTGCGAAAACGTTGATTGAGTTTTTTCAATGTCTTAAGGTAAGCTTGCGAATTGCTTGTCTCTCCTCTTGGCATAATGTCCACAAGAATCACACCTTCAATGTCCAAAAAGACAGTGATCATGACCTTTCCAGCTGAAGGAATCGTCTTGAATTTCTTTCTTCGTGGTGATTGCGGATGATGCCTCTCCATTGATGTCTTTTTGTCTCAGGTTCAAAATAATGTGCCCAGGTTTCGTCACCTGTAACGATCTTAGCCAAAAAGTTCTCTCCATCAGCATTGAAATGCTCCAACAATTCAGAAGAAATTGCTTTCCTTTGCAATCGGTGGTCATTTGTGAGACTTTAAGGAACCCATCTTGCGCAAACCTTAGAAAATCCGAGAGTTTTTATAACTGCATTTGCACTACCAATGCTGACTGACAGCTGTAAGGCCAATTGTTGAGTAGTGATTCGCCTATCAGTAAGAATAATGCCCTCAGCACATTTCTGCGTTGGTGGCTGTGGCAGGACGTCCACAGCGCGGCTGATCAAGCAGCTCCGTATCTCCACTTCCTGATTCTTTGATTCTCTGAACCCAGCGACTGACTGTACTCCTGTCGACTGCAAAACTTCCATACACATCACATAGACGCTTATGAATGTTCACAACAGTTTCCTTCTCTGCAACGAGAAATTCTATCACAATTCCCTGTTTATAACGCAAGTTGCTAACACGCTCCATTTCAACGGTTTAGGGCAGCCGTATTATTTGGCCGGTTGCGGTGCAATTTAGTGCACACAATTGGCACATGCCATATTTGAAGTGTGCAAAATTTCATGCTTCTATCTTCATTATTAGCTGAGAAAAACGATGTGGTGCATTACTTTCTGAACGCCCCTCGTACTTTTACTTGGACATACAGTTCATGTATTTGAATAGCAATGCTATCATATAACAGGCAACTGTTCTTAAATATCTAATTTAAAATGTAAATAATTGTAGCATTTATTTTTGAGGATTGTTAGAAAAAAGTTCTCTCCCGCCTCATATCCTTTTGTGACACTTGAGATTCTCCACCATAGACATACCAGTAATTATCCTACAGATTTTCTTGTTATTGATTTAATTCCCCTGGTTCTGTTTTCTGAAGTGTTCTTTTTTTTATTTTTCAATTTAAAAAAAAAAAATTTATTCCATGGTAGTAAACATTTCTGTCTTTCAGTTTTGTTGTGGTGCATTCAATGTATTTATCAGTAAGACTGCATATGGCTAGCAAAGAAAGTGTTTTCCTGAACTCTTTCAGCAGAACATTTGATTAATTTGTTATTTTATTAACCTTCTTACTTTTATTTTTGTTTAATTTATTTTATCAGCTTTTTTTGTGTGTGTGAGTGTGCATCTTGTTCCTGTTTTTATTTTATGTTTAATTATTTGCAGTTTTTCTGCAGTTACCATTTATTATGCATTCTGTTTTGCAGATACTTTCTCCTTTGTGATACTGTGCATTTTTCAAATATCCTAAACATTTAATTTCAATTGTATTTAGGATTTTTAGAGGAATCTGTTAGTCAATATAATTACTTTTGCCTGTTCTCAGCTCTCCAGTGCTGTGATGCCAGAAAGGTTAATGAAATTGTAACCTTTATAACTTTATATGCCCAGATTATTATGGATGTGCTTTATCCCATTTAATTTACAGCATATCTGAGGGTGTTACTGTGATTTTGATTTTGTATATTTTGGTTATCTTGAGTTTTGAATATAATGATTTCTTTGATGTAAATGATTTCTGAA
Organism: Oreohelix idahoensis; assembly: GCA_024509875.1. Taxonomy (NCBI): domain Eukaryota; kingdom Metazoa; phylum Mollusca; class Gastropoda; order Stylommatophora; family Oreohelicidae; genus Oreohelix; species Oreohelix idahoensis. Next base: position 586,495 of record JAMPIV010014448.1, on the reverse strand, counting down.
GCACATATAAATTTTTATTGCCAGCTTTGGTTCTCTTTGTTAATTTGTGTTGTTTACTAAAGGAGTCCACACACTAATGTGAACCCACTTTTCTCATCATTTGATTACATGTTTCCTTTGTCATTGTTGAATTTTTCTGTGACATCATTTGCTTTGTTTAATAATCGGTGATTAGTTTTTATGTATATTTGTAGTAATTTCATTCACTGTGTTCCAGATTTATGTTTTTACTTCTACCAAGATAAAAATTACCCAAAAAACAAAAGGTGTCAGGGATCGTCTTGTTATTATCTCATTTATGTGATGAAATAAATATTTTTCACTGTGACGTTGCCATTTTTTGGATTTGACGTAATGTATATTTTTGTCAGATTAATTTTCATAAGGTTTCCTAGTCCTAATAAAATAGTAAAATTTTGTCAGTTTTCTCATTAATTGTTGACTACTTTTGCCATAATGTTATTTACCTGTATTTTTTAATAACATGTATTGTACATTTTTTCTTTACAAAGACACTCTTTAGCTGGTACTTTACACACTCCATTCTATCAGTCATATAGTTAGGATGCAAACAAGGGTAAACTAAATAAGATAAAATAAAGAAGGAAGGAAGTTGGAAATTTTCTGTATATTAACATGTTTTTTCTCCATTTCTCTTTTACTTGCCTGTTAGATATAATTTTTGCATATTGTACTGTGAGTTTGCTAAGCTTAGATATTCATTGTAGGCTGTCTTCAGTTTTACTTTGATATCTCTCTTATGAGACAGTGGTCACCGTTGCCGTCAGTTCCTTATTTTTTTACCTTAAACATGTTTGCTAGTTATGCTTTTTTTTTTTTCTAGTTGATTCTTTAGTCACTAAGAGGTGCCCAACATATGAGGAACAGAGAAAGCACATATGGCTGTCACCAGTACCATATAGGAGAGTGTGGAAGGCACATGGACTAGAGGACAGCAGCTATATAAAATGAGAAGAAAACATCACGTTACTGATGGAAGTTATCTGCCTAATATCGTTATAATAATTATATTTTTATGGGTATGTGTGAAGTCTCTTTATTAGTTTACATTTTGTAGACCTACTTTGTTATTCATTACTGCGAGAAAGCATAAAGGAACTCCCATGTATTGTTTCATAATGTAAAAAAATGTCCCATGTTCATGCTTGTTACAGGTATTACTCGTATGCATTTAAGTTACCATAACTAATCTTAGGCTGTGGGTTAATCTATTTCTTGCTTTGCTTTTGTGCCTAAGTGATAATTTAAAAATTCATGCTTGTGTATGAACAATGTTCCAGCCATATAGACTCCTTATTGTTTTTCTGGTAATTGTTGTTTATTAATTTTCTCTTTTCTACTTCTCCATCCAGTGCCAGTCTTTGAGCACTGAAAGCGAGGCAATTTGCCTAGAGTGCCAATGTTGGGAAATTGCCTAGTTCCTTAATGGAACATAATGGAGGGTGAAATTCAATGTTAGGAGGGGGTGAAACATGATAATTTCTCCAATAGTGCCATATACACAGTCAGGCCTGTCAGTGTACATTTTTGAGGCTTTGTATTTGACTCATAATGGGGCAGATCTCATATGAAAATAGAGGAAAACAAGAGGTCCTAGAAAATCTAGCAATGAAAAGAGAATTAATAAAGGAAATCAAAATTATACACTAAATATTTTGGCCGTTTAAAAAGACAACACCGTGCTGAAGACCATAATGGAAGGTAGAGTTGAAGGCAAACGTGTAAGAGGCAGACAGTGCAATGAGTGTGAAGATAACATCACGAGATGGACAGGAAAGTGTATCAGTGTGCAGCATCAAGACATGAGACAGAAGACATTGGAGGTACATTGCAGTTGATCCTCAGTGTGGAGGTGGCAGCTTATGGTAATGATGATTTGATTAATAATATCTTAATATGGAAGAGTTCAGTCTGAATGGCCTGGTTGTTTTATTTTCTTAGTTTTCTACCCACTTTTCTGATAAAATTGTATGCTGCTGTTGATAGGGTTATGACTCCAAAGCTATCACCACATCAGTATGGTGGTGCTTTTGAGGTATTCTTATTTTTGTCAGATATAGTTGTAACAGTAACCACAGAACATACTTATAACATTTTAGTGTCTTATACTAGTTAACAGTAAGTAAAACAACAAACTTGTTATAACAAGAATTACAATATCTCACCACTGTCACCAAGACTATGTGAATGCTTTTTTTTTTTGGCAAATCTTGTAATTGGCAAATTTTTAAACTCAAAAAGATATTAGCAGTTTATGACTATATTACAGATAAGGATTACGCACATGTTCGCAGGATCAAGTTATGCAAACAAGAACGCAATGTCTTTAAAAGTTTATTCTCTAGAATAGTACACACGCCAAAAAAAAAAAAAAAAAACACAAACTTTTCATAGTTTTCTTTCTGGAATAGTGAATGCAAAACAGAAAAGTTATTTCTGTAAAGTATTTTCTTTAAAATTGTGGACTGTATTCAAAAGCTTGCAGAAAGTTGTGAGAGATGTATTTTCTTAGTTGTAAATGTAGTAATGTTAATATTATTTTCTGTGTAATGACAATCTGAGAGAACATTACTTTGTCAACATAAAATACGATCTGAGAGATCAGTAATATAGAAAATGAATTTATTCAATATTTGATTGGTTGTTTGTCAGAGCCTTGACATTAAACTGGTACAGTGTTATCTTTTGCTTGATGTACTATATTCTTTCATGTGTGTTTTCTCTCTCTCTCTCTCTCTCTCTCTCTCTCTCGAACATGATGGATAAAGTAATTACTACAGTCAATGAAATTATTCTTCTTGGGGATTTCAATATTGATATGCATAAGCCAAATCAAACATGGACCAACATCATAGCATCGTACAACATGAAACAAATAGTCAACAAACCTACCAGAGTAACAAAAACATCATCCACACTGATCGATCACATATATGTAACGTGTCCAGATAACATTATAGAATGTTCCATCCCTACTATTGCTATGAGTGACCACTATCCCATATGTTGCACTTGGGCAAAAAATGGGTACAAATCTCCAAAAAATAAACACATCAGTATTGAATATAGAAGTCTAAAAAATTTCAACCAAGAATTATTTTTTAAATGATTTGCGAAATGCGCCTTTCGCCGATGTTTACCAACTTCCTGATCCTGATGACGCCATTGCATATTGGACACGGACATTTTATAGTATTTTTAATAAGCATGCGCCTACTAAAGAAATTCGCGTAAAAAGACAAATAAAATCTCCATTTATCACACAAGAAGTACTTGACGCTATGAGGCAGAGGGATCGAGCGCACAAAAATAAGGACATCATTACATATCGGGCAGCAAGGAACAAAGTACAATATTTAATTCGCAGAGAAAAGAAAAACTACTTTAGTCATTTAGTTAAAAGCAAAAGCAACAGTAGAAATATATGGAAGGCAATCAATACCTTGGTGAACAAAAGAAATTCGCCTGACTCACAAAATCCCAATACTTCATTTACTTGTACAGACTTCAGCAATCATTTTCAGGCAGACATCCACAATATAAAATCCGCCATACCTTCTTCCCCTTGTGACTTCAGCGAATTATCTACGTTCTGCGAGAACAAGTGTACTAACACCATTCCATGCGACATTCCTTTTATAACAGTTAACGAAGTTCATAACTATCTTATTGATCTTAAAGATAATAACTCATCGGGACTTGATGGAATCAGTAATCGAATACTGCGTTATGCTGCACCAGCTATTACTGATACCCTAACATACATATATAATCAATGTATCGCAAAGAGTTACTTTCCATCTGCCTTTAAAATCGCTAAAGTATACCCTCTTGTTAAACCTGGTTCATCAGATAATAACAACCTTGGTAACTATAGGCCCATTTCTCTTATATCATCGCTGTCCAAACCACTGGAAAAACACATACACAAAACAGTAACACAACACCTAGCTAATAATGACCTGCTTGTTGATAGTCAGTCGGGGTTTAGACCAAAACATTCATGTCACACAGCCTTAACAAAAATGATAGATAACTGGCATCTAAACATCAATAACGATATTTTATGTGGAGCAATCTTTGTAGACTTTAAAAAAGCATTCGATATGATAGATCACACTATTTTAATCAGAAAATTAGAAACAATGAAAGTAAATCATAAACTGGTGAAGTTAATTAAATCATTCCTGACAGACAGACAACAAGTGGTGTCTTACAATGATTCTTTGTCCAACCCAACTGTTGTCGATATCGGTGTTCCACAGGGCTCTATTCTCGGCCCTCTTCTCTTTGCCGTATACATTAATGATCTTCCTCTGCACATCAAACATTCATCCTGTGACCTGTTTGCCGATGACTGTACTGTTTACACTAGTGACAAAAGTTGCACTGCACTAGAACTATCTTTACAAACTGATACACATAATATTATTAAGTGGAGCAACGAGAATCGAATGCAAATAAATATTAGTAAAACGAAATGTATGTTAATATCAACCAGACAAAAACCACAAAACTCGCAGAAAACAACACTTCAGCTCTACATTGGAACATCACTAATTGAAAACGTAAATGAACATAAAACTCTAGGTCTAACTGTTGACCAGCACCTAAGTTGGAACTCACATGTAAGTGCACTCACAAAGCTAACGGCACAAAAAGTTTACCAATTAGCCAAAATCAAACACTTCCTGGATGAGGGGGCAAGGAAAATGTTCTACACATCTCACATACAAACATACCTAGACTATTGTTCCACAATCTGGGATGGTTGTTCCATATCCAACACAAAAAGGCTTCATTCACTTCAAAAACGTGCAGTGCGCCTAGTTGCTGATAAACACCAAACACATTGTATAGATCTATATAACTATCTTAAAATATTACCCCTTAGAAAGCGCTTCCTATTTAACAAAGCTAAATTCGCTCACAAAATCTTGTCACATAATGCTCCAACGTATCTGTGGCCACTTTTCAAATTCAATGAAAAACGTAGTCAGCGCTTAAACCAGTTAGATTTACCCAAGCCGAGGCTAGATTTGTACAAGAAGAGCTTGGCTTACTCAGCTGCTCATCTTTGGAACAATCTTCCACATGACCTGAAAAACATGCACAGTCCCTACTCATATAATCGTAGACTGTTCAAATACATTATGAGTGCGGATTATATGCCGCCCTAAGGGATTATGTTTCGAATTATTATTATCTAATACACTGTATGGAGGGTCTGATGATCTAGTTTTTCATTTTAATATACCTTACTTCTTAATTGTAATCAGATACTGTAATGTATGCTTTTATACTACTTATAATGTTGCATCGCCTCTCAACTAATACCTTAAGTATGCTGGAGAATGTCTGGATACCTAGCAATAAAAGATGAGTAAGAGGAAGGGATAAATGCAAGACGGGCCTATATGCATGATTCTCATCTTTCAGTCAATACCCTTTACCTCCCTAAGGAGCATAGGTCATAAAACTGGATCTCGTGTAGTGGAGGCGTCAACAATTCACTCCCTGTGGCAGTATCTGCTTGGGACTCAAAGTTGCTCACCTGTGGGAACATTTTCCGCATGCGCTGACAACACATGAAGTCCCAGCTATTTCAGCAGATTTCTAAATTGTCACGAGTTCTTATTATATGCCACCATTATCTGATTACGTTTCTAATTATGTCTTATTTACTGTATGAATTGTTTTGATTGTGTTTGTTAGTTTTTTTGTTTTTTGTTTTTTTTTAAGGTATTAATTTTTGTTAATCTATTTTAATTAATAATTTTTCCCCCCTTAAATTTGATTATGTCTGGATGTTACAAATGTATGTTATTATTTTACCTCGATAATTTTGTACGCTTAAATAATGCTAAAAATACATGTGCTATTGAAAGGATACGGTATGTAAGATGACAGAGAGAAGAAGGGCAGAATGTAAGACAGGCCTGCGTGCCCAATTCTTAATCCTTTGAAAATATAGTTTGTTCGTTCGTTCGTTCGTTCGTTATATATCTATCTATCTATCTATCTATATATCTATCTGTCTGTCTGTCTGTCTGTCTGTCTGTCTGTCTGTCTGTCTGTCTGTCTGTCTGTCTGTCTGTCTGTCTGTCTGTCTGTCTGTCTGTCTGTCTGTCTGTCTGTCTGTCTGTCTGTCTATCTATCTATCTTTATTTATTTTAAAACATACTTTAATTATGATGATTATTGCAAATGTTTGATGTTATATATTACTTTTATAATGATAAATGCCTTAATAATGCTTAAAGTAAATGTGAGGATGAAAGGATACAGTATACATGATGAGAGAGAGAGGAAGGGCAGAATGTCAGACGGGCGTGCGTGCCCAATTCTTAACCCTTTGAAAATAAAGTTCGTTCGTTCGTTCGTTCGTTCTCTCTCTCTCTCTCTCTCCCCCACTTCCCCCCCCCCCACACCACACACACGCTATGGATTTCATTCTTTTTATCTCACACACCATAAATAAATAAAAGTACACTTGCTTGCTGTATTATAGGAATGAGAGAGGAGCTAAAAGACAACGTGAATTAACCAACTTTAGTGTGCAGCTGTAGAAGAGTGAAAAGATACAATGCGATGATCTTTGTCTGCATCAAAATTAAGGCTTATTGGCGGTTATTTTGTACACACAGCATACCCGTCAACCTTCTGAGATGAAAACCTGTACGCCGGACTAGTAAAAACCTTACAAACGCTCAGTAAACCTTACGCAAAAAATAAATTAATATATTATACGAGATACCGTTTTAAAATGACAAATAACATACTAATTAATTTTACATTTGAAATAGTGCAATATAAAACATACTAATAAAGTCTCATGCTGTTCTTTATGTGTGTTAGAAATGCTGTGAGTTGGTAATCATTTAAAATGTTTGTTATATCCCTTAATGTTATCACTGCATTCATAAGATGGTAATTGTTAACTCACGTAGTTGTTAAATCATGTTTTACTTTGTTAAATGACGTGAATGTCCACCAGTTGATAAATGTAGATGTTGGGACTGGTGTAGTAAAGTGTAACGATTGTCAACTCATTAAACCCAGCACAGTTTTGGTCATACAGGTCATCTTGTCCTGGAACGTGATGAGGCTCCGACAAGAATGTGAGTGTAGACAATGAGTGTATATGAATGTCAGAACGCGAATGGTAGAATGATTCGATAGAGTTGACAGGTTGGTAGTACATCACTCATACTCACACTGTTCGAATTCAAGAAGTACTGGAACTACGGTGGTCTTTTTATAACATTTAATGGGACGCACACTTGGACAGTACGTGTATGGTTACAGGAACAAATGTCGACATACACAGCATAATGTTGGTCACAGGAATATCATCTTAAGTTAGCATTCATGCTTGGCAAATATCATAATGGAGCATTCGTAAATAAGCATTCAGAGTTCCATCATGTAAATCATCTGGCTTTACTGACTGGGCACGTCAGACCATAACCAATATATAGGAAGGCTCCTAGACTTAACCTCGTCTAGCGAATATCCCTTCACGTAAAGTTCAATATATATATATTTTCCATAAAGATATAGGAATCCCAGACATGGGTTCTCACATGTAGCAGTGATCTCTTGGTTCATCGAGCGATAGTACAGGCATCCCTTTTTCTCACTCGATAAATATAAAGTATATGGATTTCAACATGGCTGTGCTTCTCTCGTGAGCTCCACTCACTATTGGATACAGACCAAAATTGGTCATTCGTTAAATGTCCTCATTTCTTCATAGCTTCTATCATAGAGGTAATTGAATAATATCATATAATCTAGTGCTGATACATAGGAATGTCATCTTCCTTTGAATAAATATACTTTTCAAAAGTACCACTGTGCATCTGCTTATCGACAACGATGGCGAAGCCCAAGTTCATAATAAATTGTGGTTTTACCTTTCTATGCGAAATATAACTTTGCCATTCCTTGGCAAAAGAGAATAAACACTGGGGTAAAGTACATACAACATGTCTAAATGACTATCACTTTTCCCCATCTACTTATAGATCACTTTTTCGGCGATAGGCCGGCTACAACAAAATTCGACATCCCGACAGGATGACAGCCATGAATCACACCCCTTGCTAGCGATACTTCCGCTGCATAGCCTTTGACCTTTTCTAGCGACAACCAACATAGTTCGACTTAGAAATGTAAAGATATCCATATATAAGACAGACTCGTCCTACTCATACAAACACTACGTATAAATTCAGGCCATAGATATACTGAAGCAAGAACAATCTATTCCTACCCAGCCAAAGAATAAATCGCAGTAGGCCTAGACTCGTCCGCGGAGTCCGATCGAAGATGACGGAACTCCTTTCAAGGGAAGTAACTCAAAAATGACTTCTCCTTAAGCACTTAAAAAGGAAATACTTTGTTTACAAAATATTTGCGAACATAATAAGTATATAAATGTATTATATTGCAAGATAGTAAAGATTGCACTTTACAGTCTTACCACACCTCCCGGGAAAAAAAAAAAAAAATTTTTTTTTTTTAAATACATCTAGGAGCAACGTAGAATAGGCTCACAACGCAAGAATACTGCGCAGATGAAAATATCAGGAATAACTATAATTCCTAATATGACCGGTGAGAATATATCTCAAAATCTGAGAGAAATTGTTTCTCTACGAATAAATGTTTCCAGGAAGGTGTGATGTACGTATAATACAATTCTGGTAATTATACAATGCATACCAAAAATTCACACTATAATCTTAAATTTATGATTTATGAAGAAACAATCATCAAAGAACAGCGGTAAATAAACATCAATAAACCGCTAAGTAGCGATACCATCATTCTATTATTAAATTACAAATGTGTATCTTAGTAAAGAAACAAAAAATAACTGTTGTAAAGTTATACATATTAAAAAAATCCAATATTTAACAGTTAAGTGGCATCATGTGGGCATCTGGACAGAATGTCCGCCATCACATTTTCTGAACCACGGATAGCTCGTACCGAGAAATGAAAAGGTTGAAGAGTGATTGCGTATCGAGTTGATCTCGAGCTCTTCAAGTTCTTACTTTGGATAGCCGTAAGAGCTTTTTGGTCAGTTTCCACTACGAAATGCGCGCCCAGAAGGAATCTTTGGAGTTTGAGAATTGACCAAACCATTGCCAATAATTCACGGTCTAAAACCGAGTAATTCCTTTCTGCAGCATTAAGTTTTCTGGATATATACATTACAGGATGCAGAGTTCCAGAGTACTCTTGCATTAGTGCCGCTCCAATCCCAGTGGATGAAGCGTCACTACGAAGAACAAATGTCTTATCTGTTGTAGGTAACACTAAAATAGGTGGTGATGAAAACATAGTTTTGATCTTCTCTAGTGAAGATTGGCATTCATGAGACCAGTGAACCATGTTAGGCGACCCTTTCTTTAATAGTGTAGAGAGAGGTGCCATGATAGAGGACAGATTCGGAATGAAACGTCCATAAAATTGTATGAGACCTAAAAGACTTCGCACTTGCTTTTTAGTCCTAGGGATAGAGATGTTAAGTATCTTAGTGATATTATGGTCTTCTGTCTTCAAGAAACTGTGACCTACTCGATGGCCTAAGAAAGCAATTTCGCTAAAGCCAATACAAGCTTTGGATGGTTTTGCTGTCAGGTTATACTCACGCAGAGTTGATAATAATTCAACTAACCCTGAATAGTGATCTTCCCAAGTATCGCTGAAAAGACAGATGTCATCTAGATAAGCAATGACATCTGACCGATACGATAGGATTCGACGCATCATGCGTACAAATGTAGCTGGTGCGTTCATAAGGCCGAAAGGCATAAAATTCCATTGGAAAAGGCCTCTGGGAGTAGAGAAAGCGGTAAGAGGTTTGGCGCGTTCGGATAATGGAACTTGCCAATATCCTTTAGACAAATCAAGTTTAGTGAAAAAATGCGATTTAGAAAGACGAGTAAGTAGCTCTTCTAGTAAAGGCATAGGTTCAGCATCGAACTTCGTATTTTGATTCAATTTGCGATAGTCAACGCAAAGACGTATGTTATTGTCTTTTTTTCGAACAATAACCATCGGCGAAGAATATGCAGAAGTGGATGGTTCGATTATTTGTAAATCTATCATTTCATCCAACTCCTTTTCAACCTGTGTTTGGAAATGTATAGGGATAGGATAAGGTCTAACCCTAATTGGAGTATGTTCAGTTAGAACAATGTCATGCTCAATGACATGAGTTTGTCCAGGGATGTCAGTGAGGACATCCTGAAATGTTTGTAACATAGACGAAACTTGTCGCTGTTCTCCTAGAGACAAATCAGGAGAAACAGTAACGTCTTTCCATGATTCACTAGAATGAAGTGGGATCATTGGAAGCGGGAGATTAACATCCGAAAAACTTGTTTCCTCATCCTGTATTACAGACAGTGATGAGTAATGACCATGTTTGACATGAGAATCGTCCGTTGCCTGGAAAATAGGCTGTAGATAGTCAGGACGTTCATGGAACTCCGTAAGCATATTGATGTGGAAGGTTTTATGCTTCCCGTTAATATCGACGATGTAGTCAACATCTGAAATTTTCGATATTATATCGTACGGACCTTTCCAACTAATAAGGAGTCTATTTTCACGACAAGGTAGCAAAACAAATGCTTTGTCACCAGGACAAAGTTGTCGTAAAGTTCTCTTCTTATTAGCAAATTGTCTTGCCTTCTGCTTAGCAAATTCAGAAGAGGACGTTGCCAATTTGCATGCTTCGATAATCTTTTGTCTCAGCGCGATGACATACTCGTAAGAAGATTTTGTGTCATCGTCAATATTGTCAGCTGTTATAAGATCATGCAGCAAAGACATTGGGCCGCGCGGTCGCGCGCCAAAGACAAGTTCAAAGGGAGAAAACCCTGTATGTTCATTGGGGACCTCTCTGTACGCGAAGAGGGCCGCGGGTAAAACCCTATCCCAATCTTGAGGATGATCCTCAGTTATCTTCCCTAATAAGTTCTTAAGTGTTCTATTTAGTCGCTCGACCATCCCATTGGACATAGGATGATAGATGCTACTCAAAGATCTCTATCTGTAGAGTAGACATTACTTGAGACATGGTATCCGATATCAGTTGGGTGCCATGATCTGATAATATTTCTCCGGGGAATCCCAGCCGAGAAAATATAAGCCAAAGAGCATCTGCAATGTCAGCGGTAGTAATGCTCTTTAGAGGGATAGCCTCTGGCCAACGTGTGCACATGTCTACACACGTTAAGATAAACTGATGTCCTCTAGCAGATTTGATCTTGAATGGACCAATGATGTCTATCGCCATTTTCTGGAATGGACGAATAGGAATATCTGCAGCCTGAATAGGCGCAGCATGACGAGGACCTTTGGATTTGACTTCTTGACATACTTTACAGGATCGACAATAGATCCGTATGTCCTTGTTCACAAAAGGCCAAAAGAAAGCCGCAAGAACTCTTGACTTTGTACGGGAAAAACCCATGTGACCAGCACACTGAGAGTCGTGTGCATGTTGTAAGATCTTAACTCTCAAATTCTTGGGTACAAGAATCTGAGAATGACTTGACTTAGTGGAGTCTTGCACCATACGTACAAGTACGCCATTCTTCATTGTAATCCAAGATTTACAATTTGAATCTTTATTCGGATCACCTTTCGTTACTGATGCGTGATGCCATATGATGATGGATGGCATCCGCATGTCTGGTTTTGTGTAGTGTGTAGATGTGTTCAGTCAAAACAATGTTCATGCAACAATAACAGGGCAATCCACATAGGACGTCAGTAAACTCACGACGTATAAAGTCAATGAGTCTTGAAACAGCCGTTGACGTTTTTCTTCATTATTTATTGTGGACGCCACAGTGACAAAATGGTTACGCAAATGTGTAGGCACATCAAACAGTCATTATCACAGCAACATTCAATACAGCAATAAACGGTAGACAGCATTACAATGATGAGTCAGATGCATGTTATGTTTCAAAGTGCTGTAAATGTAGTCAGGTGAACAACTCCATCCTTTTCTATAACAGCCAGGAGATAACCAGATGTATGAGATCAGTTCACTCTCCTTAGTTTGACTTCAGCAAGACAGACACGTCTGCCGAAGTATAAATAATGTCCTCAAGAATATCCTCTAGATAATAAAGGTTTTCTAAACCTAGTTCATTTAACAAAGTAGCAAGTAATGGTCCTTGGTACATGCATCAACCGATGCAGTACAATGCAGCGACATGTGAGCTGGGAAAGAACATCTCGTGACGACGACTTTCGGAGACAGGCTATGAATCGAAATCGCTCACGACCCAAAATCGATAGAGTTAATGAAAAAGTCAATTTACCTTGCTTTCATGAAATACACAGAAATATCACGCCTCCCGACATGTGGGAAAACACTAGAGGTATTATCTCGACTAAACGAAATATCCATAAGAGGACTACACATCCCTGACAGAACAAAAAAAAAAAGCGGAGATCCCCTCTTCAACGAGGCATCTCTTTCGCCATTCCAAATCGCTCACTCCCACTAGTGGTGGGCGGAAACCGATCGACCAAACAACAAGACAAGTCATGCGCAGTCCAGCGCAAAAAATGACCACAGCTCAAAAGTTAACTGCATTCGATACCAACGCGAGAAGACAAATGCTTACCGAGAAAAGTGACTATAAATTTCAAGCAGTTGTTGCCCTTGCGTTATAAAACAGATATTGAAATAAAACGATGTTGCGAGAATTTATCACGCAACATATCACCACCTCCTCCCGATAAAAAAAAAAAATGTGGAACATATTTTTTTTTTTTTCAATATCAAAGAGCATGCGATAAGCGGCTCAAAACGCACGAATTATGCGCTGATAATTAATTAAATTGCCAAACAATAGGCTAATTATAGAGTGTCTGGTGAGGATATACCTCAACAGAAAAATAAATATGTCTCAAAAAATATTCACATCGGGGAGGTGTCACCAACACACATCACGTTAGCATGTAAACACAATATACGTATGCAAGTTACTATAATCATCATTAAACAGCATACTCTAATATTGTCTTTAAAAATGGATGTACAAATCTGATAGGAAAATTTAAATAGTACATTCTTTGACATGTAATGACATAAGTACATAGTAAAGTTAAACTACATGACGATCCAGGACATATGCTCTGGTATTCCGAGGGTAAGTACACAATCTAGAACTCGTAAGGTAAGTCCTCAGCTCAACAATGACATTCTGAGAAAGTACAAGCAATATAATGCTAATTAATAACTAATATGCTTCATAAGGTACAATACATTATTAATAATTGTGGCTGTTTAGTAAACTAACGGCCCTTATATTAACTACTCAGTCCTCCTCTATCATTTTAAAAAAACGAACAGAAGAAGATGACAACAAAGCACGATAGTGTGTACATATAAAGTAAGTACAGATGTGCTAATCTATTGTAGAAATATAGGTGTGTTATGACTCTGTAATATATAGAAATATAGGACAGAAGTATTAGTTGGAGTCATGTGGGCATCTAGACAAAATGTCAGCCATCACATTATCCGCACCACGGATAGCTCGTACCGTGAAGTGAAAAGGTTGAAGAGCTATAGCATATCGAGTGGATCTCGAACTCTTCAAATTCTTAGTCTGAATAGCTGTAAGAGCTTTCTGATCAGTCTCTAGAATGAAATGTGCGCCCAGGAGGAATCTTTGTAGCTTTAGAATTGACCAAACCATCGCTAACAACTCACGGTCTAAAACCGAGTAGTTCCTCTCTGCCGCATTTAGTTTTCTAGAAATGTACATAACAGGATGCAGAGTATTTGCATATTCTTGCATCAGTGCTGCTCCAATCCCAGTGGATGAAGCATCACTCCGAAGAACAAAAGTCCTATCAAGAGTAGGTAATCTTAAGATGGGAGGAGAAGAAAATATATTCTTGATTTGGTCTAGTGAAGATTGGCATTCTTCAGACCAACGGACCAGATTAGGCGAACCTTTCTTCAACAATGTTGAGAGAGGTGCCATGATCGAAGATAAATTTGGAATAAATCTCCCATAAAATTGAATTAAACCTAAGAGACTCCTAACTTGTTTCTTCGTTTTAGGAACAGAGATGTTCAGTATTTTGGAAGTATTGTGGTCTTCTGTCTTCAAGAGACCATGACCAACACGATGACCCAGGAAAGAGATTTCACCAAAACCAACAAAAGCTTTAGAAGGTTTTGCTGTCAAATTATTCTCACGTAGAGTGGACAGTAAGTCATATAACCCTAAATAGTGATCTTCCCAGGTATCACTGAAGAGACAGATGTCATCTAAGTATGCGATGACATCCGAACGATGTGACAGAATTCGACGCATCATGCGAACGAAAGTGGCAGGGGCGTTCATGAGACCAAAAGGCATAACATTCCATTGAAATAGACCCCTAGGTGTAGAAAAAGCAGTAAGAGGTTTGGCATGCTCTGCTAAAGGCACTTGCCAATAACCTTTAGACAAGTCAAGTTTAGTGAAGAATCTAGAATTAGAAAGTCTAATCAGTAGATCTTCTAACAAAGGCATCGGTTCAGCGTCGAACTTTGTGACCTGATTCAATTTGCGATAATCAACGCAAATTCGTATGTTCTTATCCTTCTTCCGGACAATAACCATGGAAGAAGAATATGGTGAAGTCGATGGTTCAATTATATTTAATTGAATCATTTCATCCAATTCCTTTTCCACTTGCGACTGAAAGTGTATAGGAATAGGATACGGCCTAACCCTAATTGGATTATTGTCGGTAAGAATTATGTCATGTTCTATGACATCTGTGCGTCCAGGAATGTCAGTGAGAACATCCTGAAATGTTTGTAACATCGACGAGACTTGTCGATGTTCGTCACCAGAAAGATTAGGAGAAACAGAAACGTTTTTCCAAGATTCCGTGGAATGTAATGGAACCACTGGAAGGGGAAGGTTGACATCAGAGAAGGTAGCTTCCTCATCCTGAATGACAGACAGGGATGAATAATGACCGTGAGGTGCAGGAGCATCATCCGTTGCCTGGAAAATAGGCAGCAAATAGTCCGGACGTTCGTGAAATTCCGAAAGCATGTTTATGTGGAAAGTTTTATGCTTTCCATCAATATCGACCACATAGTCAACATCGGAAATCCGAGAGACTATTGCATACGGACCTTTCCATGCAATAAGAAGTCTATTTTCCCTACTGGGGAGTAGGACGAATGCTTTGTCACCTGGACAAAGTTGTCGTAGACATCTATTCTTGTTAGCAAACTGCCTTGCCTTCGCTTTAGCAATTTCTGATGAAGCAGTTGCTAGCTTACATGCCTCAATGATCTTTTGTCTAAGAGCAATGACATACTCATATGAGGATTGAGTTTCATCGCTAATATCATCGGCAGTGATGAGATCGTGTAATAAAGACATAGGGCCGCGTGGACGCGCGCCAAAGACAAGTTCGAAGGGAGAAAATCCTGTGTGTTCATTAGGGACTTCTCTATAGGCAAAGAGAGCCGCGGGTAAAACCCTGTCCCAATCTTGAGGATGATCTTCAGTTATCTTACCAAGCAAAGTCTTGAGCGTTCTATTCAGACGCTCAACTAACCCATTAGACATAGGATGGTAGATACTACTGAGAGATCGTTCAATATGTAAGGTAGACATTACCTGTGACATAGTGTCAGATATGAGTTGAGTGCCATGGTCTGACAATATTTCTCTGGGGAACCCCAAGCGAGAAAATATCAACCAAAGAGCATCTGCGATATCTGTAGTAGATATGCTCTTAAGAGGAATAGCCTCTGGCCAACGTGTGCACATATCGACACATGTAAGGATAAACTGATGTCCTCTGGCCGACTTGACCTTAAAAGGGCCAATAATATCTATGGCCATTTTCTGAAACGGCCGAATAGGAATGTCAGCAGCCTGGATAGGCGCAGCATGTCGTGGTCCTCTAGATTTGACCTCCTGACATACCTTGCATGATCGGCAGTAAATACGAATGTCCTTATTGACAAAAGGCCAAAAGAAAGCCGCAAGGACTCTCGACTTCGTACGGGCAAAACCCATATGTCCAGCACATTGCGAGTCATGAGCATGTTGTAATATTTGGACTCTCATGCTCTTGGGAACAAGAATTTGCGAATGTGCCGACGTAGTCGAATCTTGTACCATACGTACAAGTACGCCGTTTCTCATTGCAATCCAAGATTTTCTATTTGTATCCTGATTCGGATCACCTTTCTTCGCAAGAACGAAGAATTTTTTTAAAGAAGGATCTTCTTCTTGCAATTTTATGAAAGAGTCACGAGTAATTACTAAGTGACTATCTTGGCTATCAACTTCATTATCACTATTCAGTGAAGTTTCGGGTTTTTGTAGAGCTTGTGCTCTTGTAACTACTGCATTTGTAGCTTGCATGTTATTATCTTCCCAAGCAGCAATCTGCTGTGGGGTACACTCCCTAACTCCGTGAATACGACCAATAATAAGGTCCGCAATAGGATTAGGTAAGAGACAAGCATGCACATCTCCAGTAAAGAAAGGAGTGGCAATGCGAATTACAGCAGTAGGATATTTTTCTAGAGTGCCGCCAAATGTGACACATTTAATAACCCTTCCTGTAGCACAAGATGGATCTACAAGCGATTGTCTAACACCAATAGTGGTGCATCCGGAATCGAAAAGTAGTGAGACCGGAGTATCATTAACAAGACCCTTATGTAGAATTAAAGAACCCCTCCCGTCATGCGCAACAGCAGCAGGAAGAGCGGGAAGTGGGTGACCACAACTCAAAGTAGTTATGGTACCCGGTTCGAATAAAGTACTGCATTGGGGGCATTTGTTTGCTCTTTCAAAGTCAAAAGCAGAACTAGTGACAGCGTCAAAGTTTTTACTATCAACAACATGATTACAGGCTCCCTCAGTTTCCTGTTGTACAGCATTAGCCTGCTGATATCTCTTTTTTTTGTGTTGAGATCTACCCCGACTATTATTACCTCTGAAGTTATCAAAGTTATTATTATCTCTGCAGTTATTATTGTCTCTATTGTAATTGTTATCCTGGTTCGAATTCCAGTTTCCACGATTACTATCATGTTCACATTGATGCGAACATCTATTTGTTTGGTTTTGAGGTCTTCGGCAGGAATAACCTCTATTACCATATCCTCTTTTGAAATGCCTATAATTATTAGGGTGATAGTAACGACCACTATCAGGTTGTCTCCAATTCTTCGAAGAAGAATCACTATGAAATTGGTTTCCATGATTTTGACAGAAATTACCGCTACTCTTTCTATCAAAATTTTGTTGGAATCTACGAGCAAAGTTTTGGCCATACGGAGCTGCCGAAGCAACTGGTAAACCTTCTTTCACCTTAGAGTTACCCATGGTTATGTGTGGGTGCGCAGTTACGTACTGGCAACAGAAATCTTCCATTTCTTTTATTGTTTTAGGTTTACGTTCATGAAGGAAAGCAAGGAAAGACTCATTGACAGACGACATGACTTTGTCTCTAAGTATTAAGTCCATAAGTCCTTCATAAGTTTTTTCCGTCTTAGATAGTTCAACCCATCGTGAGAAAGTAATGCGTATTCTTGCAATAAACTCGGAGAATTCAACTCCATTTTCAGGTAACATGTTTTTAAATTGTAGACGATAGCCGTCTTCGTTAAGCTGATATTTCTTTAACAAAGCGGCCCTGACAACCTCATAATTGCTCTTGTCAGGTTCATCCACCATATTTAATATACTTAGAGCTTTACCTGTCAGTATCCCTGATAACTGATAAACATATTTTGCTTTGTCTATGTTATGAGCTGTACATGCTTGTTCAAATCTGTCCAGATAGAACATTATGTCATCACTGGAAGGACTAAATGTTGGTAACTTAATCTTAAAAGTATCATTATTAGCCTTCCCAGAAGATGAACCCTTGTTTGAATCATTACCATTACTCATGCTCGTCAATTTCAATTTCTCCAACTCTAAAGCTAAGAGTTTTTCTTCATGTTCCATTTTTGCTTTCCTCTCATCAGACTCTCTTTGTAACTTCCTTTCTTCAGCTTGAGCCTGCATTTGAAGTCTTTCATTTTCAGCTTCTTTTTCAAGTCTTTTATTTTCAGCTTCTTTTTCAAGTCTTTTATTTTCAGCTTCTTTTTCAAGTCTTTTATTCTCAGCTTCTTTTTCAAGTCTTTTATTCTCAGCCTCTAGCTGTAGCTTTCTTTCCTCAGCTTCTGATTCCCTTTTTTGTTTTTTCCATTTCCATTTGGAATCTCTTTTCATCCACCTGCATCTGCAGTTTCTTTTGTTCAGCTTCCATATGCAGTTTCTTTTGTTCAGCTTCCATTGCTTTATCATATCGAGCAGTTGCAAATTCTTCTAACTTATCACCAGTCTTCCCAAGCAATTTACCCTGCTCAATAAAGTGCTCAAATGTAGACATGTTGTCTAACATATGAGTCCAAAACCTGAAATAATTAACTAATTTATTTCAAACCTAAGTGTAACAAGTCTTAATTAAGCACTTGTATATTCACATCACATTATATTATCCCAGTCTCTGTGGGAAACAAGTCTCCAATCAAAGAACTTGTATATGAAATATCAGCACTCAAATCTTGATCATAAGTGCACTTCTCATTCAATAGTGCACGACACTATTCATCATTCATTTATCATCAGTATAGTAGTAACAGTGCATTAGCATAGCCCATTAACTAATTACTATAACTGTAAACAATGACTATGTAAACACATGCAGAATGTAAACATTGAAAATGTAAACAATACAAACAATGTAAACAATAACAATGTAAACAATAACAAAGATCAGCAACAATACAAAAACTTTCGCAGAAATCAACTAAAAATAAAGCAGAAATTAATGAAATACCACAAAAAATGTGACGATATCTGCGATAGAATTAAACAAAATACATGACACCACAGTGTATAAACAAAAATGTTGTATGAAACTAAATTATAGACAAGAGTAGGCTAACAAATACAAACAAATCACAACAAAACTAAAGAATGTGAAATAATAACGAAAACAATATTAAAACATGTCATCACAGCTAACATAAATAGCAACAGAAGTCGCTTAGCAAATTCCAGTATCGGAAATTTGCAAACCCTACAGAAAACGCTCACAATAGACGACCTCTATGACGTGGCATAATCTAACGGAGACACCACCCAACCGAGAACCCGCTGAAATATAAACATATAAATATACAAATAACATATAGACATATAACATATAGAATGAGATGATACACAGAAGACTCAGCAGAAGTATAAGGGCACAGTTTACATACAAACAGGCCACTTAACTTATAGGCTTCCAATCGTAGAACAGCAGAAAAACGGATGTCAATCAACGTCCTAAAGAGCGAAGCTCCAACGATGATGGCACATCTGAACTGCTTCCACTGCTAACACGATGGTACAAGAGCTTCTGAAATACTGTGTGTTGAGTTGTTTCGGCACTTGACCTTCTAATCCAAAGTAAGTTGATGGAAATCGGTACTTGGCCTTCTTCAGAAAACAACCCGTTTCAACCGGCACTTGACCTTCTCAAAAAACGACAGCACTGGAACCTTGACAGCAGCAACTTGCTTGACTTGCGTAAAAGATAACAGCAGTCCGAGTTATCCGGCAACATGTAACAACGCCGGGTACTGTCAAATTCTTGTTTCCGTCAAAAAGTTGAAATTTTGACTTTTACCGGCAACGCCGAGTACTTTGAAAATTTTGAAGATGTTGACTGTATTGAAGAATGTTAATTTCTTGAAGGATGCTGATGAATTCTTGTTGAAAATGAAGTGGGTAAGGGACCCCGTGTTTGCTGGTACCAGAATCAACCCAGCTTATGGCCACCAAATGATGCGTGATGCCATATGATGATGGATGGCATCCGCATGTCTGGTTTTGTGTAGTGTGTAGATGTGTTCAGTCAAAACAATGTTCATGCAACAATAACAGGGCAATCCACATAGGACGTCAGTAAACTCACGACGTATAAAGTCAATGAGTCTTGAAACAGCCGTTGACGTTTTTCTTCATTATTTATTGTGGACGCCACAGTGACAAAATGGTTACGCAAATGTGTAGGCACATCAAACAGTCATTATCACAGCAACATTCAATACAGCAATAAACGGTAGACAGCATTACAATGATGAGTCAGATGCATGTTATGTTTCAAAGTGCTGTAAATGTAGTCAGGTGAACAACTCCATCCTTTTCTATAACAGCCAGGAGATAACCAGATGTATGAGATCAGTTCACTCTCCTTAGTTTGACTTCAGCAAGACAGACACGTCTGCCGAAGTATAAATAATGTCCTCAAGAATATCCTCTAGATAATAAAGGTTTTCTAAACCTAGTTCATTTAACAAAGTAGCAAGTAATGGTCCTTGGTACATGCATCAACCGATGCAGTACAATGCAGCGACATGTGAGCTGGGAAAGAACATCTCGTGACGACGACTTTCGGAGACAGGCTATGAATCGAAATCGCTCACGACCCAAAATCGATAGAGTTAATGAAAAAGTCAATTTACCTTGCTTTCATGAAATACACAGAAATATCACGCCTCCCGACATGTGGGAAAACACTAGAGGTATTATCTCGACTAAACGAAATATCCATAAGAGGACTACACATCCCTGACAGAACAAAAAAAAAGCGGAGATCCCCTCTTCAACGAGGCATCTCTTTCACCATTCCAAATCGCTCACTCCCACTAGTGGTGGGCGGAAACCGATCGACCAAACAACAAGACAAGTCATGCGCAGTCCAGCGCAAAAATGACCACAGCTCAAAAGTTAACTGCATTCGATACCAACGCGAGAAGACAAATGCTTACCGAGAAAAGTGACTATAAATTTCAAGCAGTTGTTGCCCTTGCGTTATAAAACAGATATTGAAATAAAACGATGTTGCGAGAATTTATCACGCAACAGTTACAAGAGTAAAGAATTTCTTAAGAGTCGGATCTTCTTCTTGTTGTTTTATAAACGAGTCACGAGAAATTACCAAGGGATCATCTTGGTTATGCACTTCATTATCTTCAACAGATGAAGTTTCAGGCATATTGAGAGCTTGAGCTCTAGTGACTACCGCATTAGCAGATTGCATATTTTGATTTTCCCAAACGGAAATTTGCTCCGGAGTGCATTCTTTGACTCCGTGAATGCGACCGATGATAAGATCAGCAATCGGATTCTGCAAAAGACATGCGTGTACATCTCCTGTGAAGAAAGGAGTAGCAATCCTAATGATAGCGGTAGAGTATTTCTCTATGGTGCCGCCAAATGTTACGCATTTGACTACTTTGCCTGTAGAATGAGAAGGATCTATGAGTGACTGCCTAACCCCAATAGTTGTGCATCCAGAATCAAAAAGTACTGAGACTGGATTGTCATTTACTAAACCTTTGTGTAAGACAAGAGAACCTCTCCCATCATGCGCGATTGACGCAGGAAGAGCGGGAAGAGGATGCCCACAGCTTAAAGTAGACACTGTGGTTGGCTCAAATAATGTTTTGCATTGGGGGCACTGAGATGCTCTCCCAAAATCAAAAGTGGCACATGCCATATTATTAGAGTCATCATTATCTTTATTTTGTTTATAGGCTTCGTGGGACTCTTGCTGTGCAGAGTTCGCCTGGTAATGAGCTTTATGTTTTTTTGAATTGTGCTCTACCTCTGTTATTATTGCCTCTGTACTTATCATTGTTTCCACTATTATAACCCCTACTCGGGTTTGAATCATAGCTCCTTTGGTTACTATCATCATATTCATTATAATGAGTATCTCGGTAATTATGATCTTGTTGTCTCCATGAAGGAAAACTTGGATAGTTTCTAGAATGACTTCCTTTGCGAAAGTTCCTGTAATTATGACCACCCCTGAATCGAGGGCTGTCAGCTCTTCTCCAGGTATTCGAAGAAGAACCCTGAAATAATTGGTTACCTTGGTTCTGATAACTGTAATAGTTACCTTTTTTATTAAACCTATTTTGAGGTCCTTGGAATTTGTGAGAGTGATTAGGGTTGTATGGTGTTGCAGAAGCAACTGGCATACCTTCTTTAACCTTACTGTTGCTAATAGCTACGTCCGGATGTGCAGTGACGTATTGGGTACAATACTGTTCCATTTCTTTTAGAGACTTAGGTTTACGCTCATGTAAGAATTCGAGGAAAGGTTTATTTATACTTGACATAATCTTGTCTCTGAGTATCAAGTCCATAAGTGCTTCATAAGTCTTTTCTGTTTTGGATAGCTCAATCCAACGATCAAATGTAAGACGTGTCCTTGCAATGAATTCTGAGAATTCTACACCTGCCTCAGGCACCATTGTCTTAAACAACTTCCGATAACCCTCTTCAGACAACTGATACTTCTTTAATAAGGCTGCCCTAATAACATCATAGTTATCTTTGTCAGCCTCTTCAACCAAACTTAAACTAGTCAGAGAATCACCTTTCAGATTTTCTGATAACTGGTTAGCATATTGTGATTTGTCCACATTATGGGCTCGACAAGAGCGTTCAAATCTATTTAGCCAGAATGTTATGTCATCACTGGAAGGGTTGAACGCTGGTACCTTGACCTTGTAAGTAAAGGGTTTACCATTACCACCAGATGCTTGATTAACATTACTTATGTTTGTTAACTTTAACTTTTCTAACTCAAATGCTAAAAGTTCTTTTTTGTGTTCATGTTCTCTTTTTTTCTCTTCTGCAGCAGCTTCATCTTTTCTTTTCTCTTTTTCCATTTCCATCTGGAATCTTTTTTCATCAGTCTGTATCTGCAATTTCTTTTGTTCATACTCTCTTTGTAATTTTTTTTTTTCCTCAGCTTCTAATCTTTTCTCCTCAATCAATGCTTTTCTTTCTTCAGCAGCTAATGCTTTGTCATATTGAGCAACTGCCCATTCTTCTAATTGCTGACCAGTCTTATCAAGAGCCCTGCCTTGTGTGATAAAATAATCTAATGTAGACATGTTGTCTAATAAGATCAGTAATTTGCAAAAGTAAATAAATTCACTTTCTTAGTCTTAATCAAAGACCTTGTATGATAACTTTGTAACCTGTGGAAAATAGTACTTAACTATCCCAATCACTGTGGGAAACAAGCCTTACAAAGGTCTTGTATAAATCCTTATATAATAACAGCTATAAGTTGCTGGTTCACTTTATAATATAAGTGCAGTGCACCAGAAATAGTGTTTTATATCATCAACTGTGTACCTTAGTAATAGCAATTAACTATCAGTTGATTCTTGTACATCAATTTATATGATCAACTATATTTAAAATAGTGTATGTCGATCAGGCACAAAACAAAACAGTTATACAGAAGAACATGAAAACATTTGCGGAAATGAAATAAATCAAATGGGAAAAACAATAAAAGATAAACCGCAAGAGGATAACAAATACAAATAACGCCACAGTATATAAATTGTGGAAGATACTTACAATCTATGGTTTTCCAACAAAATATGTGAATATAATCAAAGCGCTATATGACAATGCAAGATGTTGTGTTAGAACAAATAAAGGGAATACAGAATGGTTTACAGTAGAAACAGGGGTTAAACAAGGCTGTATTATGTCACCACTACTTTTTGGAATAGCTATTGATTGGGTTATGAGAAACTATACCCACAATGAACAATTGGGTATAAAATGGACAAATGGAAAATTCCTGGGGGACCTGGATTTCGCAGATGATGTAGCATTCTTAAGTTCAACACCAAGACAATCCCAAGAAGCAATAAATAATTTGTGTCATCTCTCGGTTAAAATAGGTCTCCAAATAAATGCCTCTAAAACTAAAGCTATGAACTTTTCTAACGAGACCTTTGATATCATCTTGAACGGGGAAAAACTACAGAAAGTTGAAAGTTTCAATTATTTAGGCAGTAAAATGACTCAGGATGGTGACACAACAAGAGAAATCCATACTAGAATTGCTTTGGCAGCTAGCGCCTTCAATAGATTATCTAACATTTGGAAATTACGATCATTGAATATACATACCAAGCTTCGTCTGTTTAATTCAAATGTTATCTCAGTGTTAACATACGGCTGTGAGAGTTGGAAAATAACAAAATCATTGGAGAACAAGCTGAATACATTCGAGAACAAATGTCTTAGAAAACTCATGAACATCAGTTGGAAAGAATTCAAGACTAATCGACAAATAAGAGAAGACTCTAGGCAGAAATATGTCTCCGACTATATAAGGAAAAGACGATGGTCATATATCGGTCATGTCCTACGAATGCAAAACAACAGAATACCACTACAGGCGCTCACTTGGGTTCCTGAGGGTAAGAGGAAAAAAGGAAGACCAAAAGAAACACTCAGAAGAACAATAATAAGAGAAGGAAGAACGTTGGGCCTAAATAATGTGCAAGAGCTAAGAGGAGTGGCGTCACAACGAACAACCTGGAGAGCACTGGTTTCTGCCTTATGCGCCGTGTTTGGCGCTTAAAGAATTTATTATTATTATTATTATTATATAAATATAAATTGAGAATAGAACTGAAAGATAGAATAGGGTAGACCAACAAATTACAAACAAATCAAAACAAACTAAAGAACAGAGGAATATTACAAAAACAACAATGAGTACAGTCTAGACAGCTAACACTAATAGCAACAGCTGTCGCAGCAAATTTTCAATCAAGAAAATTGCACCTATAAAAACGCACACATCAGACCCTCTATTACGTGGGATACTCTGTTGTGTGACACCGCCCAACCAAAACAACAACCCGCTGGATACAAACAAATATCACATATAAATATTTAAACATAAATGCATAAATAGTATGGCAATATGATGTAAATAGAGTGTTGCAGAAAGAATGTGTTGTAAAGAAGGCTCAGTTACACTGCCTAATAGTACAGTACTGTGGTACTTTATTAAACAAATACTTCTGGTCTAATTATTTTAAATTCAACACAGAAATAGAAGCTCCATCGTTGATGCGAATGATAACAATCGATGTAGGACTTCTCAGTTCAATAACATTTCCTTTCGCAAACACTGTCAAATATTCTCCAGTCCTGATGTGTAATGTTCTATGTTTCAACCAAGCTTGCTTTGTAACACTGTCAGTTGTATGGCAAATGTCCAACGAACCAAATGTCAACAAACGCTGACCTAGTTACTGCATACTGTCGACAGGACAGGTCACGCTGACATCACTGTAGAGTTGTACTGTTGATGTATTTGTGTGTCATAACAGACCCCAAGGAACGTCTGGTCTCAGTAGTTTACTTCTCAATATGGTCACTGTGCAGGTTGACCCAGGAAGCTGGCCACCAGTTGTTAACTCACGTAGTTGTTAAATCATGTTTTACTTTGTTAAATGACGTGAATGTCCACCAGTTGATAAATGTAGATGTTGGGACTGGTGTAGTAAAGTGTAACGATTGTCAACTCATTAAACCCAGCACAGTTTTGGTCATACAGGTCATCTTGTCCTGGAACGTGATGAGGCTCCGACAAGAATGTGAGTGTAGACAATGAGTGTATATGAATGTCAGAACGCGAATGGTAGAATGATTCGATAGAGTTGACAGGTTGGTAGTACATCACTCATACTCACACTGTTCGAATTCAAGAAGTACTGGAACTACGGTGGTCTTTTTATAACATTTAATGGGACGCACACTTGGACAGTACGTGTATGGTTACAGGAACAAATGTCGACATACACAGCATAATGTTGGTCACAGGAATATCATCTTAAGTTAGCATTCATGCTTGGCAAATATCATAATGGAGCATTCGTAAATAAGCATTCAGAGTTCCATCATGTAAATCATCTGGCTTTACTGACTGGGCACGTCAGACCATAACCAATATATAGGAAGGCTCCTAGACTTAACCTCGTCTAGCGAATATCCCTTCACGTAAAGTTCAATATATATATTTTCCATAAAGATATAGGAATCCCAGACATGGGTTCTCACATGTAGCAGTGATCTCTTGGTTCATCGAGCGATAGTACAGGCATCCCTTTTTCTCACTCGATAAATATAAAGTATATGGATTTCAACATGGCTGTGCTTCTCTCGTGAGCTCCACTCACTATTGGATACAGACCAAAATTGGTCATTCGTTAAATGTCCTCATTTCTTCATAGCTTCTATCATAGAGGTAATTGAATAATATCATATAATCTAGTGCTGATACATAGGAATGTCATCTTCCTTTGAATAAATATACTTTTCAAAAGTACCACTGTGCATCTGCTTATCGACAACGATGGCGAAGCCCAAGTTCATAATAAATTGTGGTTTTACCTTTCTATGCGAAATATAACTTTGCCATTCCTTGGCAAAAGAGAATAAACACTGGGGTAAAGTACATACAACATGTCTAAATGACTATCACTTTTCCCCATCTACTTATAGATCACTTTTCGGCGATAAGCCGGCTACAACAAAATTCGACATCCCGACAGGATGACAGCCATGAATCACACCCCTTGCTAGCGATACTTCCGCTGCATAGCCTTTGACCTTTTCTAGCGACAACCAACATAGTTCGACTTAGAAATGTAAAGATATCCATATATAAGACAGACTCGTCCTACTCATACAAACACTACGTATAAATTCAGGCCATAGATATACTGAAGCAAGAACAATCTATTCCTACCCAGCCAAAGAATAAATCGCAGTAGGCCTAGACTCGTCCGCGGAGTCCGATCGAAGATGACGGAACTCCTTTCAAGGGAAGTAACTCAAAAATGACTTCTCCTTAAGCACTTAAAAAGGAAATACTTTGTTTACAAAATATTTGCGAACATAATAAGTATATAAATGTATTATATTGCAAGATAGTAAAGATTGCACTTTACAGTCTTGTTTGTGTTAGTTTTGTAAAATGCACCAGCAAATCAAGAACTTTATAACAGAAATAAGATTATAAATATAACTGTGATGAAACATATATATATAATTAATATTATATATATATATATATATATATATATATATATATATATATATATATATATATATATATATATATATATATATATATATATATATATATATATATATATATATATATATATATATATATATATATAATGTAATAAAATGAAGATAACACACTGCCATGTTTAAAAGCAAAAATTTCCTAGTAGTTGTGAAGTGGTGGGCTCTGAGAAAGCACTGCCCTTCCATTATTCCAATGAAAAAAACGGTCATTATGTTAGTTTTAAATTAATGAACTCATTCCTTGCACAAAATACTGCGAGGACTACTCTGACCCAGTGTGCGAGCTTTCGTTTCTTTGAATTAGGCTCAGTCATTATTCGATGGATGAATTATTTCAACTAAAAATCGTGGGAAAACTAACACAAATCTACAAAATTATTATTAAAAAGTTTGTCAAACAGTGGTAATAAATCTCTGTTTTATTGAAAAATAAAGCAGCGAATCTTGACCGCCGATATAAATTTACGGTTGAAATGAAGGAAAGTGGGTCATCTGTTTATGATAAGGCCTTAAAAAGAATTCCGAGACGCAGCAAGAAGGGGTTAAGGTAGGTTTATGAATTCTAAATCCTAACCCTATCGACTTTGGTAATTTATTTGTATGACATGAATGAACACGACCCACCGTCTTTCATTTTAACCGCATTGACTCTAGAAGCATAAAATCTTGCGCAAACAAACTTTTGTTGAAGTTATGTACGCTTAATATCATGACATTAATTTATCGGAAATATATAAAAGGGGGAAAATAAGAAAGACAGAGAGCGATAAAAAATACAACAAAGAAAAACAACAGCAAATTTAACCAAATTATGAACACAATATCAAATACTTAAGCTTTGTACGGGCGTCAATTTGCCGTACGTTGTACGGCAATCCCGTACAGGTTTGCGTGGCACATCAAAAGTTTGTTAATGAATTGTAAGAGAATAAATGACAACTAGGCTGGTCCCTGTTAATGAAATTTTTATTAACAATATAATAAGGCTTAATAGGGACAAAAACTACCATCTATGATTTCCAGATTACCGAGGAGGCAAAGAAAGAATAAGCCCACTGCTAGCTAAGACAGTTTTTAAGAGGTGAAGGTGAGCTTGTGTACGGGCCTGATGCCGGGGGCGTACTTAAAGCATTTGGCACCCCGCTCCCATCATAAAAAAATACATTTGCAAGTATATTTTTTAACATTAAGTAGTCATAACAGTGTCCGATATCACTCCTTTCCTGGCTATCATGCGGGGCGGACCTACCCATCGCAATGCTTTAGTAGTGGCTAGTACCTCACGTAAACACATTGCTAAGAAACCACAACGCTAATACATATGAGTGGCTGGCATTGGCTTAAATAGCGAAAAGGGGGACATTTGTTCAACATGTTAATTTTTATTACGGAGATGTGAGTGTGGACGTAGGTTAGGAAAAAAAAAAGGGGGGGGGGGGGAATAACACGCTCCGGCACTGCTTATTTTAGGACTTTGTCAGCGGTATTGAATGCTCCGATCTTGGCGTTTCTTCTAACTACGGTCGGCAGTTAGATAACGATGCAGTAACCTGGCTCATTAACAACCCCCTTCCCAGCTCCAACAGGACAAGTTGCTTTTGGAACATTCCTTCCTTACAATGAAATTCCGGAACCTGTATTTTAGGTATGATAAACAGTGTAAATCTACAGGGAGTGGAGACGGGAAGCGATTTGGCAATTT
The DNA here is from genome assembly GCA_024509875.1 of Oreohelix idahoensis. Classification (NCBI taxonomy): domain Eukaryota; kingdom Metazoa; phylum Mollusca; class Gastropoda; order Stylommatophora; family Oreohelicidae; genus Oreohelix; species Oreohelix idahoensis. The sequence continues at coordinate 557,704 of JAMPIV010014448.1, read as the reverse complement.
GTTCTCCATACCTTTTTACCCCCATTGTTTGATCCTACTGACAAGAAGAAAAAAATTAATGTAATGTAAGTTAGTTAACTTAGTGCAGACAAAATAACAATCTTCTAAGTAAAATAGTGTTTCATTAATTAGGCTTTAACAGTTACTAAGGTACTTTACTGGCCAAATGTTGCTAAATTTATTAAAAATATTGCTAATTTTGGCTTCATTTAATTTCAGACAATAAAAAACTTAATTAAATTAAAAGTAAACACACCAATAACTTCAGTTCTTACTTATGCTTAAGTTTCATAAAACAATGTTAAACGTGATAGAAAAACCACAAATATTGAAATTTAAAAAAAAAAAAAACACACATACACAACTGAAGTTGTCATCAGTAGGGTTAAGATTTTAATTACCTAAAAAGTTGCTAGAAAATGACCCATAAAGATGCATTTATGACGCAAACATCCCCCCCCCCCCAAAAAAAAAAAGAATAAATAAAAAATATACCGTATAAAAAATATTTTAAACCCACGCTTTTAATGCACTAAAAACCCAAAAATAATTTGTCAAGGAGTTTATAGTTTGCAGTCAAAAAATGCAACATCAAATTGACAAAAAGCGTGGGGCGCCGATTCTGCATGTGACAAAACGGGGCGGCCCCTATCGATCTTTGTTTCTCTCCGGCAGTATCGGTACAGTTGTGGTACAGATTTTTATTATTTGCTCTCAATTGTCGCATTTTTCTTTCTTTCGTCGTTATTTTTCTGCTAAGTAGCAGATATTTGATTTTATAAAATCATTCGACACTCCTCTCTGTGATGTTACATGTTGTTACCCGGTCATCCTGGCTTGCGGTGAGCAATTGAGATAAGATAGTCGCCGGCGTTTTTAGATGGAACCGCTGATAAGACGACTCATTTGGTTACCCAGATGGGCAGACACTGAATTTTTGCGTACTCATACGACAGATAACGAGATTACTGTCTGTGTGACACATGTGGGCAGACAAGTGTGACATAATAGCTTCCGGGAAGACTTGTTATGACAACATTATCTTCTAATAAAGTAATAAGTATTCCAGCTTACACATGTTGTAATGTGAGTTCCCCGATCTGACTGTAAGTGTGTACACAAGGGCATCGGACATCATATTGCCATATATGGGAGACGTGACCTTTGCAAAATTTGTCCATGTCGGAAATATTTTGAAAGTACCATACCCGACCTGTTTGAATATGATTGAAGCGTTGTTTTAACTCCATAACGTGGGAACGCAGGGAATATAGTCAGACCATTTTCGCAGTTTTATTTCACTGTGAATTTCACGCTCGCCAAGACAACATCAGACCCCGCTAGAGTGAAGACTAGATTCATAATTCCTTTTTGTTAACCGGACCTTCTATTGCAGAACCAAATAAGACTTACAAAGTTGTCTTTGTTGTTCTCCATGTCTCAGAGCCATACAATTGGACTGACTTCACATTTGAGTTGAAGATTCTTATTTTCGTGTTGGATCCGATTTCTCTTGATCTCCATATATTTCCCACTGCAATGAAAGCTCCTCTTGCTTTTTGTATTCTTAGTTTGATATCACTGTCTGTCCCTCCAACTTTGTCTATATTGCTGCCAAGATATGTGTACAATTCTACATCTTGAATTGGTGATTCTTCACGTTCCTACCTGTTATCATTACCTGCATTTATTCTCATTATTTATGTCTTTTCCCTGTGTATTTTTAGATCCAATTGCAGTGACCTCTCATCGAGTGTTTTCAATTTGTCCTGCATCTGATTATGGTTATGTGACAGAAGAGCCAAGTCATCAGCAAAATCCAGATCAGCCAACTGCTTAGTCAGAGTCCTCTGGATTCCATTTTTGTTGTGTGTTGTCGATGTTCTCATAACCCAGTCTGTTGCTAGTAAGAAAAGAAATGGAGACAAGAGGCATCCCTGTCGCCCTCCCGTTCTTATCCGAAACGGTTTTGTAAGCTGTCCTTCATGAAGAACTCTGCATGTCATGTCTTCATATGTTTTCTTTATTAAATTAATGATCTTCAGGGAAACTCCATAATGCCTCATCAATTTCCAAAGTGGTTCTCTGTCTACACTGTCAAATGCCTTTTTGTAGTCCACAAATCCAATGTATAGTGGTGAATTCCATTCCAGACTTTGTTCAACTATTATTCTCAAAGTGGCTATCTGGTCTGTACAGGATCTGTTTTGTCGAAAACCTGCTTGTTCATCTCTCAGTTTCTTGTCTATGGATTCTTTTAATATCTCAAGGATAATCCTGTTTAATACTTTTCCTGGCACTGATAGTAACATTATTCCTCTATAATTTGTGCACTCTTATAAATTTCCCTTCTTAGGCAACTTAACCAGATATCCTTCCTTCCCTTCTGCTGGTATTTCTTCCTTTTCCCAGACTTTACCAAGCAATTTATATAACATCTCTGTAGCCGTGTCGATATCTGCTTTGATGGCCTCTGCTGGAATGCCATCAGGTCCAGACGCTTTTCCATCTCTTAGAAGCTTTATTTCTTCCTTCGTTGGTCTTTCACCGTTAATTTGTAACTCTTCTTCTGCTGGCTGGATGTCCGGGGGGTTTTATGGAGCTGGTGTATTGAGAAGGTCCTCAAAATATTATGTCCATCTCTTCATTTGCTCTTGTATATTGCTGAGCAGTTTTCCATTCTTGTCTTTTATGAAGCAACTTGTTTGCTTGTATTTCCCTGTTAGCTTCTTTGTGCTGTTATACAGTTCTCTCATATTTCATATTTCCTTTGGCTGCAGCACCTACTACCTCTCTTGCCAACTTCTCAATATACTTCCTCTTGTCTCTTTATACTTCTTTTTACTTATTTGTTTGCTTCTGTGTACACTTCTTGAGCCTTGGCTTTGTAACTTCTGGTTTTGCTTGTGTTTAAATCTGCTTTCTTGTTTTTTCTGTCTTTTATCTTATTGATGGTTTCTGTTGTTATCCAAGATGTTTGTTGTCGTTCCCTTTTCCCCAGTATTTCTTCACATGTCTCATTCCATAAAGTTTTAATTTTCAGCCAATAGTCTTCTGTATTCTCTACATCTTCCAGCTGTTGGAGCACTTGGAATTTGTTGGATATTGTGACCGCAAATTTGTCTCTTGTTTCTTGATTTCTTAGATGTCCTACATTAAACAGTTGTCTATAATTTTGCATTGTTGCATATCTCTTGAGTTTCATTTTTACTTTGGCTATCAGAAGGATATGATTCCACATCTGCTCCTCTATGTACCTTTACACCCTGCAATGATGATCTAAACTTCTTGTTTATACATATATGATCAATCTGATTTTCTGTTCTATGGTCTGGTGATATCCATGTTGCCTTGTTTATTCTCTTATGTGGAAACATTCTTCCTCCTATAGCCAATTGATTTGAAGCACAGAAGTTTGAGAATAGTTCCCCATTTTCATTCATTATTCCTAGCCCATGTTTTCCCATGACCTCTTCAAAGCCGGTGTTGACTAACCTATCTTTGCATTCATGTCACCCATCAAAATTGTGATGTCTCTTCTTTTTACTATTTCCATAATTTCCTGTAGTCTAATATAAAATGCTTCTTTCACAGACTCTTCTTTGTCATTAATTGGTGCATAACATTGGATGAGATTTACATTTATTTTCTTTTTAGCTGCTTTAAAAGTACTCGTAGCTGTTATTATTCTGGGCCCAACGGCTTCCCATTCAATGAGTGCTTTCTGTGCTTCTTTAGATAACATAAGGGCTACCCCTTCACTGTGGTGTGAACTTTCATCTTCATGTCCTGAGGACAGCACCAATTCACCTGTGATGAGTTTCTTCTTGTCTACCCCCTTCCACCTTGTTTCACACAGTCCCAGAACCTCGATTTTATATTCCCTCATTTCTGCTGCTAATTGTGCCACTTTCCCTTGTTCGTTTAATGTCCGAACATTCCAGGTGCCAAATCTGGAAGTTCTCCTAGAAGAAAGAAGGTTAGTCAGTAACACAGACTCCTTTCGACTTTCTCTGTGTTGCATCACACGCCTCCCTGCGCGAGAGGACCTTCCCCTGTCTTGGATGGCTGTGTTTTATTTTCCTTAATTGACTTGTCCATGTTTGTTGATGTTTTTTGTGGTTTAAATTTTTTACAGGATGGGGGTAACTAGCCCATGCCCAACCCTCCTTAGTTGCTTTCTACGACATGCATGACAGGGAACAGTGTTACTATTCTTAGCTCCCCTTTCGGGCCCCGGTAATACACAAATGAAAACATATTTAATTTATATCGTGAACATTTATCAATCAGTGGAGATATATACTGTTCAAAAAAGAAACGCAACATTTTTGCAGTGGTAATGGACACCAAATTTCAAACTTGTACCAAAATTTTATTTTACGGAATAAATGTTTCAATCTTGGCATGAAGAAACTTTTAGACTTTAACAATGAAATGATGTTTATTAAATTTGGTTTGGACTTTTATTATTTGCGACTGAGGCCTCCGTTTCAGTAAGGTGTATGGCCTCCTCTGGCCTCTATCAGAGAACGACATCTTCTTGACATGGATCCGATTAGCCGTTGGATCTGTTGTTGTGGAATGGCTGCCCACTCTTCCCGCAGTGCAAGCGACAACTGTTGGAGATTGGCTGGAGCCACGTCTCGCTGGCGGAGTCGTCTGTCGAGTTCATCCCATAAGTGTTCTATGGGGTTCATGTCTGATGACATGGCTGACCACGGAATGGTCTGGACGTTGTTGTCAGCGAGGAATTGGGTGGTGAGTTGTGCCACATGAGGTCGAGCGTTATCCTGCTGAAAAATCGACCCTCGTGCAGCCAGAAGTGGGAGGACGAAGAATTTCAGCGACGTATCGTTAGGCATTCAGGCGTCCTTGAATTTGCACCAGGTCACTTCTTCCCATGAAGTTTATCACCCCCCCCCCCCACATCAGTACACCTCCACCACCATTGGAGGATCCTCATCAACGCTGTTCTGGGCGTAGCGCTCATGGACTCTGCGGTAAACTCTTCTCCGTCTATCGTGTCGCTGGAGCACAAAAAATGATTCATCACTAAACCAAACCCGTCTCCAGTCATTCCCAACGGTCCATTGACGATGCTGGTTTGCCCACTGCAGTCTATTCTGGCGATGCCGATCCGTAAGAACAGGACCTCTGTAGGGTCTTCTAGCCCAAAGACCAGAGTCGTGCTGCCGGTTCCTGACCGTTTGTTCTGAAATTCGACGAGCTGCTGACATTGACTGGTCTGTGGAGGACGCAGATGCAAGTCGATTCCTGAGGTGACGCAGCAGTATGAAGCGGTCTTCGGCAGGAGTTGTGACTCTGGGTCTTCCACTGCGCGGCCTGCCTGCCACTGAGCCAGTTTCTTGAAATCGCCTCCAAAGGCGACTAATGGTGCTTCTAACCACATTAAATTATCTGGCCACTACACTTTGTGAATGTCCAGTCTGTAAACGTCCAATGATTATGAGTCGTTGTTCTGTAGTGAGATGAGCCATACTTGCGCATTGAATTTCCAACTGAATTTATTCGAGGAGCGTCAATCTTTTATAGGCATTCAATAATATGGTCAGAGAGTTTTGTGCTCAGTCAGTTTCACGGGATTCTCATGAACCTGTCACGAGTTATTGTCAAAAATGTTGTTTTGACCTTGACCTCTTTCATGACCTCACGAATCATGAGGTGAGTACAGTTCAGATAACCACGAGAAGTTAATGACCAGATGGACACAGTCGATAGGTTGTAACCATGAAAGCTATTCTATTTAAATGTAAAGAAAGTTTTATCCCGAGGGATTACATTTAGTTCTCATCGAGGGTAAAGTCTGAGTAATTGGGATGGTTGTATGGGAAGATAGGAACCCATAACTATGGGGTGGAAAACGCCATACTCAGAGGAGCGTTTCGTTCTATTCTTTACCGTAGTTATTGGTGGTCGCATCAGAAAGTACTATCTCAGGAACAAGAAGGGAACCGTGGCCTAAGCTTTAAGACGAAGCACGCACGTGGTAGACTCTCCTTGATGTTTCTGGGAAACGAGCTACCCCCGACAACCTTGATCAGATACGAGCGCGAACAGAATGAAAAGAACCAACCCATAAGAAGGAGCAGAACCGTCATTGGCAGCTAAGTTCAAATATATGCTGCCACTTGAACTTCTTGTAATATCTCACATTCCCTAAAGACTGTGAGGATAACGTTTCTTGATCCATAACTATTCAAATTATTTCTAACTGTTAAAACCTAAAGTGATTATTAAATTTTGTTATTTGTAATGTTACAAATTTAACTTCGATTTAATCATTTTAAAGTTGCTGCATGTTTGTCTTAGTCCAATTACTACACACACTCTAAACAGAGCTATACTAGAATAATAGAATTCCACTGAGTACATCAGAGGTGGGGGCTTAAACGAGCTGAACGTAAGATGCCTTTAAATCCTTCACAAAAGTAGTCGGCGATTACAGAATTAACGTGCTCAGCAACAGCAGTAATTGATACTCTTGAATTGTGGCCACTTGTGGTAGAATTATGGAAATACATGTCTATATCTATTTTCATTTTCCTCATTTCTCTTATACTCGACTTGTTACCTACAGATATTTTCCTGTTAACTTTTACTTTCCCACACACAAGCTATCTTTTTTCCCATTTCTTCTAATTTAGCACGCGCAGTTTTGGACTGTGCGCTAAATCTCTTTGATGTTGAGTTTACGAGTAGACCGGATTAGCACGCGAGTGGTTTTATGTTAATTATAAGACGCCAGAGATCTAGAATCGACGTAACAGTGGCGTTAAGTCTTAACGAAATCTTCGTTAATTTAAGTACCGGGATCAGGGGAAATAAGTCAGGAACAATTGCTATTATCTTCCCCTGAATCTGCTCGCCTGTAAGTAATAATTCTCGATGAGTAATTTGAGATGAAAGACTTTGACCGCTGGGAATGGCCATTTGAAGCGGAAGGTGTAAAGTCTGAACTTTGGTCTCAGCGTGAGAAATGCGGGTATTTGCAGAAACGAGTTAAGGAATATGTAGATTTTCCCAAGGTGCTACATCTGGCAAATTGAGTCTGTTTCAGGTCTTAGACGTAACTTATTTCTTTCATCCGAGATATATATATACTCTAGATTTTCTACTCAAATTCATCCAAGTACCGCCAGCAAGACTAGAACCTTCTAGCTTTCGAGTCCTAGATCTCTGTTAATAGAGTATCATTTAGTTGGTCGAATTGGAGATAGTTTCTACTTCTGCGCTGTGGTAAATATATATATCTAGTAGTGATTGAGTGATTTAAGTGGTGATCGCTTATTTTATTTCACTAGTTAATTTCTGTGTAGAGAGATTAAATGATAATTCAGTTATATTCTCTAAAGTTACTGCGTTACAGTGGAGAGCAAATAAATTATATTTCTAGCTAAACTCATTCGGCTATTAATAAATTTGATTAAACTGCTAGTAACCAGCAAGAGAATAGTTTAACTAACTAAGTAAATGCACTGATGACTCATGAGTATTGACGAAATATATTTTTATGTATTTCTAATTCATGATGATGGGTTTTTTTTTAATGACTAGAATTTATTTTCACGGAAGTTTTAACAATGAGACTAGCTCTAAGCTTATGGTTTCTAATTTAAGTTGAATAACCGAAGTGAATATTATTTACGCGTAGGATTAGATATACTATTAGGGTTGAGTATTTATGTGTTTCTTTTCTTCCCTATACAGTATTTTGGGTCATAAACCCTAAATCTTACCAGCGGCTTTCAGTACCTATGTAACTGAGAAGAACTTTACTTAAAGAACAACATTCTGAATATAATTACCGGGTTTTGCAAGTGACCTGTCTGGCCTCGTGTTTTTTTACACCCAGAAGAACGACAGAGTACTGGCCCAAAAGTAATATTAAGAATAAATGGTAACTGGACTTTACAGAATATCCAGATTTCTTTCTTTCTCAAGTTCATATATACTTCGCCTGTGGTGGCGACTGAAATAACATTTGACATTTCCCATATAACGACCATTGTGTTGTGAAGGAGATTTATCCTAAACCGATTTATGTACCTGACATTCAACTTAACGAGTGAAGTTCCAAGCTATTGTACCCTGTGAACATTAGATATCATAAGTACTTTCCTAACTGGACAATAATTGAAGTGACCTTCATCAGCCTCCTATTTACAACAGTGAGACAAGCGTTTCCCAACATTTTGATTAATTAGTCTTTGGAGAAACTGGGGTTTGACTCGCCAGTAAACTCAAACTTGGATGGTCTGTGAGTGACTGAACAATTTGTTCCAGATGTTATGAAAAGCAACGATTAGGTAAGAGTGCGCATGTTGTCTGTGATCACAGCTGTCAGAGCGAGAGAATAACAGGGATGAATAATTCGTTTATGATTTAACCCATGTAATAACTTTGTATTTTCTCTTGTATGCAAGTTTTTGCTAATGCTGTTTTCCTCTTAGTATAGAGATATATATATAAACTCTGTTCTTTACTGAGAGAGGGAAAACCTTGGACCATAGCGTATAAATCTGTGACTCTTTGGGCTATAACTTCTCTTATAACGGGATCTTGGCAACAGAGAGGGAAAGGATTACACCTATGAGTCTATCTCTTTAATTGATTCTTAACCTATGTTTATTGTATTTGATTTGATATTCAATATTGTCGATGTAAAGTTTCTTTTTTATGATAAATAAAAATTTACATAAATTTTATCTACGTGTGGCGGTCAGCTTGTTCAAAAAGATCCCTATTTCATAGATATAGTTTTTCACGTATGTGCGTCTAATCGTCGTCACTTATCTGTGTGTGTGTATATGTGAGTGGTTAAATATATCAATATATATATTTATAGGAAACTGTCTGATCTGAACTCTCAGTCGTAATCGATAGGCGGGTTTGATTATCTATCAAATCCAGGGACAGATTTTACCTTTCACCATTTCACTTGTGAAATTCTATTTCTTTACCTTATCTCCCACTGAGCTATCACCTGTTCTAGTCCTATTCAGTCCTATTCAGGAGGGACCAAAAGTGATCTTAATTCACCCCCATCAACTCGGCTTTATGCCAAAACAAGTGCATATTCCTAGACCATATTTTGTCTGGTATGACAAGGTTACCAACGTGGAACTGATGACAAGAACTAGACAAGTGCCAGTGGAACAAGAAATGAGAAGAAGACGATGGCGATGGATAGGACACACACTGAGAAAACCTGTTGATAGCATTACAAGGCAGTCCTTGTTCTGGAACCCCCAGGGCAAGAGAGGCAGAGGAAGACCAAGAAGTACATGGAGAAGAGAGTTGGAAACAGAGGTGAAAATGATGAGGAGAACATGGAAAGAACTTGAGATGATGGCACGTGACAGGAGGACTTGGCATGTGTTTGTTGAAGGCCTATGCTCCTTTGGGAGTGGAGGGTTATGAATGAATGAATGAATGTAGCCATTTCTTCGCTGCATGAATCACTCCTTCATCATCTTCAAACCTTGTCCCACGGAGTGCATCTTTAAGTGGACCAAAAAGATGAAAATCAGAGGGTGCCAAATCGGGACTATAGGGTGGATGGGGTAGTACAGTCCAACCCAATTTGGTGATTGCTTCCCGTGTTGCCAGACTTGTGCGAGGTCGCGCATTGTCGTGAAGGAGAAGCAGGTCTGCTGGATTCTTGTGCAGCCGAACTCTGCGAAAACGTTGATTGAGTTTTTTCAATGTCTTAATATAAGCTTGCGAATTGCTTGTTTCTCCTCTTGGCATAACGTCCACAAGAATCACACATTCAATGTCCCAAAAGACAGTGATCATGACCTTTCCAGCTGAAGGAATTGTCTTGAATTTCTTTCTTCGTGGTGATTGCGGATGATGCCACTCCATTGACTGTCTTTTTGTCTCAGGTTCAAAATGATGTGCCCAGGTTTCGTTACCTGTAACGATCTTAGCCAAAAAGTTCTCTCCATCAGCATTGAAACGCTCCAACAATTCAGAAGAAATTGCTTTCCTTTGCAATCGGTGGTCATTTGTGAGACTTCGAGGAACCCATCTTGCGCAAACCTTAGAAAATCAGAGAGTTTTTATAACTGCATTTGCACTACCAATGCTGACTGACAGCTGTAAGGTTACTTGTTGAGTAGTCATTCGCCTATCAGTAAGAATAATGCCCTCAGCGCATTTCAACATTTCTGCGTTGGTGGCTGTGTCAGGACGTCCACAGCGCGGCCGATCAAGCAGCTCCGTATCTCCACTTCCTGATTCTTTGATTCTCTGAACCCAGCGACTGACTGTACTCCTGTCGACTGCAAAACTTCCATACACATCACATAGATGCTTGTGAATGTTCACAACAGTTTCCTTCTCTGTAACGAGAAATTCTATCACAATTCGCTGCTTATGACGCAAGTTGCTAACACGCTCCATTTCAACGGTTTAGGGCAGCCGTATTATTTAGCCGGTTGCAGTGCAATTTGGTGCACACAATTGGCACATGCCATATTTAAAGTGTGCAAAATTTCATGCTTCTATCTTTATTATTAGTGTGGTGAAGTGGGATGTTATAAATATTTATAGGGGACTTAGTGTACTGACTGAGATCAGCTGTGAAGGTATATATATCTAATAAGAGTAGTGTATTATATATAACCTTACTTGCTGCCACATATGTATACCTCAGTCAGAATTATTCTGGAATAGTGTGATGACTACGTTGTATGTCTAGGGTATGTGTATGATGAAGTGTAAGTCATAACAACAACAGACAGATAAACAATTTAATTTATTCCACCACACTTGACAACACTGTGACACTCACATACATATAACACTCTAAAGGATATCTTAAAGGAGTCACTGATAACTTTTCAAATAACAATATGTATTCATTGCTGTTATGAATGAATATGTGTCCTGATTCAAATACAAAGGGAACCAGGAATCACAATCAATTTTACTTACAAGTTATATGTACAGAATTTATCAATATGAATATTGTAGTGACATATATTATTAAAAGTATCCTATGTGTGTCAGTTGTGTAGTAGTAATATGAGGTAATACTGGTTTTGTTTTGTTCAAGCTCTGTTGGTATTTGTCATCATGAATTCAATAGTTTGTCTTTATTGGAACTAGTATTGGAGATGATCTCAGTTCCTGATATTAAAACAATTTACTTCCCCTCTTAAGTTTATGTTACAATGTTATTTTAAGATGGGGGTACATAATGTTGAGCTCAGCTGGCCAGATCAGCTTATCTTGCGTGATGGCGGCAGGAAAAGACTCCTCTGCTCGATTTCTCCCCTGTGCTCTGGAGACACCTCACTGATAGCTAAATGGACCAAGGAGTATGCTGTCCGACTCTGGATTCAGCAAAGCTCTGACCAGGTGCTGCTCAATAACGTCAAGACCACGGTCCCTGAAAACAAGAAGGATGTACCTTCTACTTCATAACTAATTGATACTCTAGTTCTACACTGAGCACAATACATCACAAACATTGAGTTCAGAGCGTTAGGCCAACTGTCAGCTTCATCTGAAATACTTTATACCAGTATTAACCTCCTTAATGGTTACTACGCCTCTGCAATTCCAGCATTATTTCTGTCTAATCAATAATCTAGGTGTCAGTGTACTGTTTGGCCATTCCATGCAGTTTTACTTTCCTCCGACACCTTCTGTTCAGGCTGGAGCATTATAGGCTTTTCCTCATGTTCGCTACTGAACTTACACATATATACAGGCATAAATTAACAATTTACATTCAATTTTCATTAAAAGATATTGAATATTTCAAACCTACCACAATTCATGGAAATACACAGATACGTTGTCTAGCAATGAATTCTGGCACAATTACTGGCACAAATTCCCATCTGCTTATGTTCCAGGCTTTTATTTAGCAAAATATAAGCTGGCTTCAACGCACTGTTGCTTTATCAAGCTTATTTGAACTAGTGGTCTCGAACTAACGCTCCTAAGTGATTATATCAGCGAGTCTGGCCAATGGAGCCACGTTTCGACAAGTGTTTGAAAAAATTTTACCTTCCTACGTCTCCCCTAACAACCAAAGATAGTATTTATAGTCCGACCAATCGTGTTTAGTCTTATATTTGTTGCGCTCCAATCAATTTGGAGTTTACATGGTAGGCTATTTCCGTACGCAAGGTTTTTTAAAACACGTTATAAAAAAATTTTATGAGCAGAAATGATTTCATGCTGTCAGGCATCCCCACTATTTTATTTTGGTTATAACTTGTTAATTCCTAGACTATTTGCGTAACGTTTTACATATTCTTTGACAGCAAGCCCTAAGGAACCCAAATATACAAATTTAAAAGAGCTACGTGGCTGCGTTCCTGATTTTCAGCCCTCCCCTCTCTCTATCCTTTAGTCCATCTGTCTTTAGTTACGCCGTGTATAAAATGGAATGAATGAAATATTAAAATTAGGTCATTGTTCAGCTTGCGTATCTCAAATGTTTTTCCAAGAAATACAGCACACGTTTCATTGAAGAAAGCGGGTAATAATATAGTAGGCTTTTACTATCAACGTGAAAGCGTTACAATTTGCAGACGAAGCATAAAACAAGGGGGATTTTGCGTACATTCCTTGTGACAGCACTGTTCTTTACCATTCTTCTTCCTTTTATTAAATTTATTTGTTAGGCTTTACATTTACCTTTTAATTTATATATGTGGATTAGAATATTCCACGACATCTCCCCTCTTAAAACAGACATTATATGTCAGTCCTTTATTCTATATACACATAGAGAAATTTATTATTATTTCTGGGGTTTACGGTGATTCTCATCACACGGATGGCGGCTTAAAAAAATCCGCTCCCAAATTTGTTTTTCCAGATATATACTCAATGCTAAAATTATATGGAGCCAAAAGTAAAGACCATCGGAGTAACCTGGAGTTCTCATGCCTAGCCTGTGCTAGAAACGATAAAGGTTTGTGGTCTTTTTGCAACTTAAATGCCTTCCCATATAGATAAATATTGAATTTCTTTACTGCCCATATTACTGCAAGACATTCTTTTTCGCTAGTTGAGTAGTTGATTTCAGCTTTATTCAACTTTCTGCTAGCATATGCCACTGGGCTTAATTCCCCATCCAATGCATCTGATTTCTGTAGTAGAGTTGCACCTAACCCAATATTACTTGCATCCGTCCTTACTATGAATTCTTGACTTAAGTCAGGTAATTTCAAAATGGGTTTACTTGTGAGCTTTTCCTTCAATTCTTGGTAAGTCATTTCACATTGTGGTCTCCATGTAATGCGATCTGGATGTCCTTTACGTGTCAAATCAGTTAACGGTGCACATATGGAATTAAAGTTTTTGATATACTTCTGGTAGAAACCACATAATGAGACAAAGGATCTCACGTCCTTCTTGGTTTGTGGTCTCGGGGCTTTCTGTAGTTTCTCTAAATTCTTTGGGTCAGGGGTCATGTTTCCCTGATAAACTGTGTGTCCCAAAAATTCCAATTCTTTACATCCAACGCAACATTTGGTTGGTCGGGCTGTTAAATTTGCCTCCCTAAGTCGATTAAACAGCATGTTCAGAGAGTCAATGTGTTCCTCAAATGTTTCTGTTGCTATCAGGATATCATCCATGAAATTTGTTATACATGGATTATTCAGAGGGTCCAATAATTTTCTCATCATTCTAGAGAAGACACTAGGCGCATTCTTCAATCCAAATGGCAATCTATTAAACTCATAGTGTCCTTCTGAGGTACTAAAAGCTAGGTATGGTCTAACCTCAGGCTTTACTGGAATCTGATAGTATCCTTTACTCAGATCCACTTTTGAGAAATATTTAGCTTTATTTAGTCTGGCAAACAGCTGATTTGTATCCGGCAATGGATCCACCTGTCCTTCTGTAATAGCATTCAGTCTCCTGTAATCTATACAGAGTCTATGTTCTCCGAGGGCTTCCTTAAGAGTACAACACCGGAACTATATGAGGATTCACTGTGTGAAATAATTCCCTCCTTCAATAGATAGTCTATCTCTTCCTTCAAAGCTTTCTCCTTAGCAAACGGAATCGAATATGGTTTCATACAGACAGGTGTGGGGTCTATCAGTTTCATATCATATTCCAATAGGTTTGTATGCCCTGGTCGGTCTGTTAACACCTCTGCATGATTATTTAGAACCTGTTGCACTCTCTCTTTCTGAGTTTTCGTTAAATGTGTACTGATTTTCACCTGTGCTGCTGTCTCACAGGGGTGTAATGGATACTCAAATGATGAAAGTGGTTCCTTTTTCATCTCCATGGCGATGGACAAGGTCAACAAGTGTGTCTCCTCCTGATGTTCTCTTTCCAAATATTTCTTCAGGAGATTCACATGATAGATTTTTTCTTTCCCCTTCTTATCTATCTTATAATTTGTTCTAGATACCTTCTCTAAAACTGTATATGGACCCTGCCATCCAATTTGTAACTTATTCTGACTCCCGGGCAAAAGAAGCAGTACTTTCTCTCCCACAGCCAAATTTCTGTCTTTCGCCTTCCTGTTATAATAGGCAGCATGTTTCTTCCTGGCTTGTTTCAAATTTTCATTGGCAAGTTTCCAGCCAGTTTTTAAACGAGTGGTCAGCTCATTCACATATTGGTATGAAGATGTAATGTTTTCCTCTGCCTTTTCATCAGTCCACGTTCTTAACAAAGCTTCATATGGACCTTTAATTGTGTGGACCTATTTGTCCATGCACCGGTATGGTCTCTTCCACTCGAAGCTTTATAGTGATGATTTTTCCTCCCAGAATTATCATTCACAAAACGACCGCTACCAATTTTTCTTTTGGGGCTTTCTCCCCACTTAAAATTCTTGATGAGAGATTTCCTCTCTACATCTTCTTCCTCCAGTTTGTTTAAGTCCGATTGAGGTATTGTCGGCTTATCCTGGGGTAAGACATCTTTTTGCACTCTCCGCATAGTGGCCATTGTAAAACAGTTAAGTGAAGCTTGTCCGTGAGAAGGGGCTTCCCATTCCATTTGGTCCACTTTATCAAATTTATATCTCTTTTTATTATCAGGCCTAATTTTGCCCCGTGGCGTGTCCAGGTCCTGATCAATATTCCCACTTGTGGGTGTTCCCTCATGTGCTATGCTACACCTTTCTACAAAATTCTCAATGTCCCATCTTGCTTTGGGCCAATAATAATTGTGAGCCACCGTTTGAATGATGGTACCTATCTTCTCATGGTCCCCATCTGGTTTCACATGTAGGCTCCTTATTAAGTCTGCCCTATATCTTTTAGGAAGTACCAGCTGTCCCTGACCTTTGGATCTAGCTCCAGTCTTCCTATACATCAACTTGTTTTTCATGTAAAAATCTCCCTTGCCTGGAGTTGTATGACAAGTTGACAATTTTCTGAAACAAGGCTTGAGTGTTTTATCCCCAGCCTGTGCCTTCCTCATCTCTTCTGGAGTGGTATCCAACATAATATCCTCCTCCTGTCTTGAGGTCGACCTGACCTGAAGGGTGGCCATATACACAGGTTTCCTTCTGCAACGGTCAGTGTCATGATTGTCCATCTGACAATTCTTACACCACCTTTTTCCTTGGTTGAAAGATTTTCTTTCATCATATTTCCTTTCATCGAATTGTGGGAATTTATTTTTATTTTCATACCGTGGCCTATCAAATTGGTGCTTACCTTTGTTTTGATCCCTAGGATCAAATTTATTAAAGTCCTGTGGTGCCCTAAAGTTATCCACTTGTTTCTTTTTATTACCTGTTACCTCTGCTTGAGCTGCTTGATACCTTTCAGCAACATTTAGCAACTCACCCAGCCTCTCTGCACCTTGTTCCATGAGAAACTTTCTCAGGTCTGGAGCCATGGACTCTCTTAATTGCTCTATAAGGATCAATTCCTTAAGATCTTGGGTTTTCCCCAGAGAAGTCCATTTCTCCAAGTATGTCTCTATTCGTGCAGAGAACTGGTGATAGGTTTCACCTGACAGTAGTTTAGCATTCCTAAATTTTTTCCTATAAAATTCTGCATTCTTTTCATACCTTAACAAAAGAGCCTGCTTTAGCATGTCATAATTTTCCTGATCACCTCTGCTCATTTTTGCAAAAACCTCATAAGCTGCCCCACGAAGTCCTTGAGATAACTTTAAGCTCCACCTCTCTCTCTCTCTAACCCATACGTGGTAGCTAATAGTTCATACCTATTTAGGTAGCTCTCTATATCATCGTCTTTCTCAACAAAATGATCTAAATGGAAATTCATAGCTGAGGTTGAGGCTCCTTGGCTAGCAGTGGCATCAGAGGCAAAGGGACTGGCACCATTTTCAGGAGCATGGCCCTAAAACTCAAACTCCCTTAGTCGTAACTCATGTTCCCTTTGTAATCTTTTATCTTCTGCTTCCCTTTCTGCAGTCAATCTTCTTCCTTCTGCTTCCCTTTCTGCAGCTAATTTCTTCTCTTCCCTTTCTGCAGCCAATCTTCTTTCTTCTGCTTCCCTTTCTGCAGCTAATTTCTTCTCTTCCCTTTCTGCAGCTAATTTCTTCTCTTCCCTTTCTGCAGCTAATTTCTTCTCTTCCCTTTCTGCAGCTAATTTCTTCTCTTCCCTTTCTGCAGCTAATTTCTTCTCTTCCCTTTCTGCAGCCAATCTTCTGTCTTCTCTTTCTGCTTCCAATTTCTTAGCCTCAGCCTCAATCTGCAACCTCTTAGTCTCAGCCTCAGCCTCAAATTGTAACTTCTTAATTTCCCTTTCAGCCTCTAACTTTCTTTCGGCTTCAAACCTTCTTTCTTCGCGTTCAATAAATTTGTCACATTCCGTAGTGACATAGGCAACCATAACTTGCCCATCTAATCCTAACTCTTTTGCAGTCTGAACAGCAGCAGATCGAAACTTGGCCAGGTCCGCCATTGTCTATCAGGTAAATTTTTACAATGTCTAACCAACAATTCAATCTCTAAATATATATATTTAATGGACAACACAGGCACCGTGAGCTCAACCTTATTTAATTCCACCCAAGGATACCTTTTAATTCTTATATTCCCTGAAGTGAATTACCCCCAATATTTTTAATAGGGAAAGATTCAAAATCCCAAGAGCGAGACCCCAATATATGTGGTGAAGTGGGATGTTATAAATATTTATAGGGGACTTAGTGTACTGACTGAGATCAGCTGTGAAGGTATATATATCTAATAAGAGTAGTGTATTATATATAACCTTACTTGCTGCCACATATGTATACCTCAGTCAGAATTATTCTGGAATAGTGTGATGACTACGTTGTATGTCTAGGGTATGTGTATGATGAAGTGTAAGTCATAACAACAACAGACAGATAAACAATTTAATTTATTCCACCACACTTGACAACACTGTGACACTCACATACATATAACACTCTAAAGGATATCTTAAAGGAGTCACTGATAACTTTTCAAATAACAATATGTATTCATTGCTGTTATGAATGAATATGTGTCCTGATTCAAATACAAAGGGAACCAGGAATCACAATCAATTTTACTTACAAGTTATATGTACAGAATTTATCAATATGAATATTGTAGTGACATATATTATTAAAAGTATCCTATGTGTGTCAGTTGTGTAGTAGTAATATGAGGTAATACTGGTTTTGTTTTGTTCAAGCTCTGTTGGTATTTGTCATCATGACTTCAATAGTTTGTCTTTATTGGAACTAGTATTGGAGATGTTCTCAGTTCCTGATATTAAAACAATTTACTTCCCCTCTTAAGTTTATGTTACAATGTTATTTTAAGATGGGGGTACATAATGTTGAGCTCAGCTGGCCAGATCAGCTTATCTTGCGTGATGGCGGCAGGAAAAGACTCCTCTGCTCGATTTCTCCCCTGTGCTCTGGAGACACCTCACTGATAGCTAAATGGACCAAGGAGTATGCTGTCCGACTCTGGATTCAGCAAAGCTCTGACCAGGTGCTGCTCAATAACGTCAAGACCACGGTCCCTGAAAACAAGAAGGATGTACCTTCTACTTCATAACTAATTGATACTCTAGTTCTACACTGAGCACAATACATCACAAACATTGAGTTCAGAGCGTTAGGCCAACTGTCAGCTTCATCTGAAATACTTTATACCAGTATTAACCTCCTTAATGGTTACTACGCCTCTGCAATTCCAGCATTATTTCTGTCTAATCAATAATCTAGGTGTCAGTGTACTGTTTGGCCATTCCATGCAGTTTTACTTTCCTCCGACACCTTCTGTTCAGGCTGGAGCATTATAGGCTTTTCCTCATGTTCGCTACTGAACTTACACATATATACAGGCATAAATTAACAATTTACATTCAATTTTCATTAAAAGATATTGAATATTTCAAACCTACCACAATTCATGGAAATACACAGATACGTTGTCTAGCAATGAATTCTGGCACAATTACTGGCACAAATTCCCATCTGCTTATGTTCCAGGCTTTTATTTAGCAAAATATAAGCTGGCTTCAACGCACTGTTGCTTTATCAAGCTTATTTGAACTAGTGGTCTCGAACTAACGCTCCTAAGTGATTATATCAGCGAGTCTGGCCAATGGAGCCACGTTTCGACAAAAAATTTTACCTTCCTACGTCTCCCCTAACAACCAAAGATAGTATTTATAGTCCGACCAATCGTGTTTAGTCTTATATTTGTTGCGCTCCAATCAATTTGGAGTTTACATGGTAGGCTATTTCCGTACGCAAGGTTTTTTTAAACACGTTATAAAAAAATTTTATGAGCAGAAATGATTTCATGCTGTCAGGCATCCCCACTATTTTATTTTGGTTATAACTTGTTAATTCCTAGACTATTTGCGTAACGTTTTACATATTCTTTGACAGCAAGCCCTAAGGAACCCAAATATACAAATTTAAAAGAGCTACGTGGCTGCGTTCCTGATTTTCAGCCCTCCCCTCTCTCTATCCTTTAGTCCATCTGTCTTTAGTTACGCCGTGTATAAAATGGAATGAATGAAATATTAAAATTAGGTCATTGTTCAGCTTGCGTATCTCAAATGTTTTTCCAAGAAATACAGCACACGTTTCATTGAAGAAAGCGGGTAATAATATAGTAGGCTTTTACTATCAACGTGAAAGCGTTACAATTTGCAGACGAAGCATAAAACAAGGGGGATTTTGCGTACATTCCTTGTGACAGCACTGTTCTTTACCATTCTTCTTCCTTTTATTAAATTTATTTGTTAGGCTTTACATTTACCTTTTAATTTATATATGTGGATTAGAATATTCCACGACAATTAGCTTAGAAAAATGATGTGGTGCATTACTTTCTGAACGCCCCTAGTATATGATAAGCGCCCCACGCTTTTTACCTTCGCACAAGATTACTCTTGGCAGAGTTATAGATAGTAGTATAATGATGCTTCTACCTCGAGGGAGTGTTCACAAGGTATTTCAGAAGTCAAGAACAATGCTGAATGAGTCTTAGCTCGTTAACTTTGTATGTGACCCGGCGCCTTTTGTGAAGATGGACATAAATGATTCGCTCGTTCAAGCCCCCAGCTGATTTAATTCAGCTGAATTCATTTTTTTTTAGCTCGATTTAGATATTTATATATATAGTAATGAATATATACTGGAGGTTCTGGATCATACATATGCCTTTCTCTCTGTAATGATTAATTCAGCTTTGAATTTGTCAAAATCAACATATACAAATTTAATGCTCAATTACTTTGAAACAAATGTAACTAAATATGAAATGGTAATTATGTGAAATTATGGTTCATCATAGATCTCGGTTTGGGAGATGAAAAAAATAGTCTTTTGGTTTGGCCTGTTAACTTCGACTTTAGCTTCCAAACTGCTGAAATGTTGTTGGTGCTGGTTCCGTCACTTCGTCTCTGAGCCAAAGGGCACTTCTCCAAAGGATTCTGGAGGTAACCGCTTCCGGTCAAGGCATGGATCTTCACGACCTGTGGGATGTTGGTCTCACGTGTCGATCTCAAGCTTCGAACCACAGACTAGTACAGCTGGTAACGTGGGTAGAACCTCAAATGGTCTCTCCAATCTGTACCACCAACTTTAGAGGGAATAAAAGAACACATTCCGCTGCTAAGTATTTGTTTTCCTGATTTAGATCAGGCGCCTTTCTCCTCTGCCCGTCACCGATGCTTTCATCAGAATTTGTACACTTTCTGAGTGTATATCATATAACCCAGTGCCTGTGATAACGAAATCACCATCTTTTAGTTAATGTAATGAAAAAATTTCAACTGGACAGCGGCAAGTAGCTTGTGCCTGAAGGAACAACTTTAAACATACATACAACTCATTACAAATGATAATATACGTATGATGTCATCATCATCCAATTCCTTTCTCCACTTGGTGTCTAGGATTACCTCTGCCTTTGGTTCTTCCATGAGAACTAGCATGAAGCAATCACCAGCGCTTGCTATAGTGGTTCATGAATGTTTCCTTTTCATATGCCTCGTATGAATCTTTAACACTCCTAGCTAGTATAAACCAGTAAAATTCAAAGTATAAAAATGTGTACAACTCACCCTAATAACTAGGCAAATCTTAGACGTCTTGCTCAGGTAAATAGTCTTGACAACTTAACACAGATGCCTCGAACACACCTCTGGGATATTATTTCTTATTCTAGAATTCCTCTGTGACTTGTGAGTAGTTTCCGTAGGAGTCCGATTCCGTATTAATATTGGCGAGTTTTCTTTACCTGTGGATACAAGATGCTCTAATTCGTTTTTCTGTTCCTAAAAATTCAGAATCCTGACTCTATTTTTGTCTGTAGCAAGGTCCGAGCTGTCTACTTTGACGATTTCGTGAATTCAGTGTCGTATGCTAGATGTTCTACGTTATTTCGTAGCTCTCGGCCCACGCTTCCTGCATGGCGCTCTGACAAATGTTCCAATCGCGTGGTTGTTTATTGGCGCCTCAAATGTCAGCCAAACATTCAAAGTTCATATTATGAAAACTTTTCCTCATGTAGTATTCTGTATTGCTACATCCGACAATTCGTGGTAATGTTTACGTTACAAATTCTTACATTTTTCCTGTCAAGTCGGAAGTAATTATGCAATCTTAAACTAACACTTCGTGCTCGCATTTACCTGGAGTCAATGAGGTAATATCACGTTTTAGAACTCACTTAATCTCCCAGGGATGGGCGATACGCTTGCCTGGCCCTGTCATGCATCGAAGTGTGAAACGTGAACAATGACAGTAAGGAAAAAGAGAGTGCTAACAAAAGAAAAATGCACCTAATTCAGTACACAAAACAAATGTAGTTCAATACTGCCAGAGATGAGAAGAGAGCGCACAAATTATGTCACAACTACCAAAGAGATGGAGGCGCTTTAACCTCTTCCCTCTCCACTGCCTTGTGGGTTTGACTTTTTAGTCAAAGGCTAGCGACGACAACCGTTCACAAAGCGACGGAAATCAACAGGAAACTACCGTCGTATTATCCATTGTATAACCATGAATCGAAACAACTTCCTTGTAAAAGACAACGACATTAAGGGGAATTCCAGAGGAATCACCTCGTCCGGTAGAGTGCTATAGGTGGTGCCAGATAGTCTTCAAGCTACTGTTAGCAAAGTTAGAATTAATGATAACTTAATTATAGGAACTTGTAATGTCAGGACACCAATGCAGAATGGATAATTAGATTACATCAAGATGGAATTGGAAAGAATGAGCGTAAATGTATTATGGCTATGTGAAATGCGATATACCGGAACAAGTGAAATATATTTTGACAACTACAAAATAATTTATTCCGGAGGAAATAAACATGAAAAAGGAGTAGGCATAATATTACATGCAGCAAGAGCAAGAACAGTAAAGGGAAATTAGGCAATATCAGATTGAGTCCTGTTAGTTAAACTGCAGATAGTACAGAAGAAAAAATTGACACATTTTGCAATGAACTTGATATGGCAATGACTCAATGTAAATCTCACGAGACAACTGTTATACTTGGAGACTTCAATGCAAAGGTTGGAAATGAAAAAGTTGATGATGTGACTGGTGGTTATCGCTTGGATGAAAGAAATGAGTGAGGTATCAGACTGATAGAGTGGGAAAAAACGCGTGATATGATTGTAGGAAACACCTGGTTTAACACAGCGTTCTAGACGCCTTTGGACGTGTGTGCCCGTGTACGTTAAATGCGCGAGGAGCTGTCTTGATTTTTCTTTTTAATTAGATCTAATCCTTTATATGTTCTGTTCAAGTGGCTACAGGCCTTCCGCCTGAGATGGAGATTCTTGACTGAAATTTATTTTCCTTTCCAGGTTCGTTCTTACCCTTTTAGGTTTAGTAATAAGCAATATATCGTATAATGGTTTTTTTTAAATGATCCAACTGTAACGTTCCAAATAAAACACAGCAATGCAGAAAATTCAACCAGAGTTTATTTAACGTCATTAGACAAACACTGGTAATTACACAATTTGATCGTTTACTACGCTTAAACAAAATAGTGAGTATATCCACAAGGAAAAATATCCAACAGAAGAAAAAAAACTTGTCTTGATAATCTCAAAGACGAGGTTCACCTAAACACTTGTCGTAAAACGTGTGTGTAAACCCACTTCTTTGTTAATACACTATGTCGAGATACAAATATGCCCAGCAAATCAACGTTCAACAGACTCTGAGACAGGGCAGATTAAATTACACGAAGTATACGTCATCTTGTTCCCCCAAGATTGCGGCAGACAGAATAAAATTAGGCATAAGCCCTGTTTTTCGGGACTTGGTCACGGAATGTACCAAACCGCTGAGAACCAATCAAAAGGCTTCCTTACGCACTGACAGATTCCCTGCGTCTACCTATATAAACGGGCGCGTTTTATTAAAAAAAACACACACACAAACACGAAGGCCAGCTCGATCGACATACTGGGAAAGAGAAAGCTGTCAAGGCTGATTTATGTTTAGCTGCATGAACGGGCAGACTTGCTTCGTTAATTAAAGTCGAGTCAATCTGGCTTGTATTAATCTTAGAGGGTAGGTAAACTTACTATAAACTGGTAGGAGAATATGCCTACATCATATATAATGATTGTATTTGTTAGTAAAAATAGCCTACACCTGTATATATTTAATATAACTTTAGATTTTGTTTTACTATGAATGTATCAGGTATACTGATTATATCTTGGGGAATTAGGTATAATGATTGTATTTCCTGGTATGATTGTAGAAGAAGAAAACCAACCTGAATATAACCTTTAGGACTCATATAACTACAACAGTATTGTTAGGATATATTTTACCAGGCAGTATAGCACTTATCAGAGATGGCCTGGTATATTATTATAGGTGGAAGGAAACGGTTGTATCATACCTAGGTGTACAAATTATTGGATGTATTCATGTATTGTTATCAGAAAGATTGTTTTGCAAGTAGACACTTGTCTTGTCTCGCTATTGCTAAATCATACTGAGCCATGTTGTCATTCATCCTACATGCAGACACCTGAGACACGCTCATCTCATATACACTAGAAATAGGTGGGCTTGATGACAGAAATTAGCCCCTATTTTTCCCTGTTACAGGTTTTATTCGTGTCATCCAACCGGAGGTCCTATGTTCGAGTCAATCCAGCTGCCTAGAACTTCGCAGGAGCACAGTGATTGTACCGGAGCTACATCCTTAGTCCCCGTCAGTCTTGGGTGGGCTAAAGGAACGATCATCAACGGGTGTTGTGTGCAACAAATTAACAAGGACAGAACTGTTTCAAGAGATGAGTACACATTAGTACCATTTCCGTCGGCAATTGTGAGCATTTAACTGTCAATGACGAAAAAGTGATTTAGCGTAGTGAGAGACAAGATTAACAGCACAACTGATACATTTTCTATAATTAATTAACAGCCCAGTTGATATCTATAATTTTGTTCCTATAATTGGAAGACTTATTGTAATATATATAAATATATATTTATATGTAAATCATATGTAAACTTACAAGTCCATTACATTCCATCTTCCTACATACACCCTTCAGCACAAGAGTAGATAGTGTATATACTTAATAAATAAGGAAATTGTCAAGTTTATAATTGTTAAGTGAAATATGTTTCCTTATTTTAATATCACAGTTAGTTACACAGCGGGGTGGCATTTTATGACTGTCTCCTCTCTACTAATTTTTCGAGATCAGATCATTCACTTCTTTCTTCTTTGATCCATAGCCACCAACCGTCAAAGCAGTCAGCGGCCATCACGCCTGGTGGCGTCTTGTAGGGCAGCAACAAATTGATTCCACTTTGCTCGGTCGGCGGCCATCCTTCGTACAGTGCCCCAACTGTGGTTCATTCTTTGCATCTCAGCTTCCACAGTTCTCCGCCAAGTTGTTTTTGGTCGGCCTCTCTTTCGCTTTCCCTCGGGGGTCCATAGCATAGCTGTTCTTGTGATGGTATCAGGGTCCCTTCTGAGGACGTAGCCAACCCAACTGCAGCGTCTGCCAGCTATGATGGTGTGCATGTCCTCCTGGTTACTCCGAATAAGTAGTTCTTGGTTGCTGATGGTGTTTGGCCAAAAGATGCGGAGAATTTTCCTTAGGCAGATTGTGTGGAAGGAGGACAGTTTCGACATTTCCTTCTCTGTTGCTCTCCAACATTCCGCACCATAGAGAAGCACAGAAAGTACACAGCTCTCATACAGTCTTAATTTGGTGTTTGCAGATCATTCAATCTCTCCTTTTCATACAGCTACTTCTTTTTCCCGGCATTTCTTCACACGTCTCCTCTTTTTCCACACGTTACATTTTATCTACATTTGCACACGTTTCGCTGTTTTTTGACTTTTTTCAATCGCCTCTCTTTTCCATCTAAACAATGGGAAAACCCAAGAATCACAACATTCACTTCACATTTTCCACGCATAACACCCATTCATTATTATTTTCTGAGACTGCTCTACAATACCCTCTCACAGCCGTGACTGCTAACTGAACCTAACATTATACTGTGTTTTGTGCAAAAACGCCGTATCTGCTTTTAATGTTTGTCATTCTTATATGTAGCATTATAGCACGTATAAATGCTAGTGTAGGCCAGCCGGTCACACGTGGGAAAAGTCCAGGGATCAATGTTCATAATCAGATTGACTACATACTAATATGCAGGAGATTTAGAAACAGTTTGAAAGCTGTGAAAACTAGGCCAGGAGCAGGCTGCAACAGCGATCATGCACTTCTTCTTCTTCGTACACTCTCAGACGTCGTCCACTCTCAGACGTCCACTTGTATGTTTTCAAAGAAAGCTGTAATCAGTTTGAGGCTATTTGAATCTCCGTAGAGCTTTTCCATGAATGATACTGGTGTCTGCCATATGTGCTTTCTCTGTTCCACATATGTTGGGCAACTTTGAAGCAGATGTTCAGCAGTCATTTTATCAGTGCCACAGTTACACTGATCGGTAGTTACTATATTTACGTACGTTGAATAGATGGAATCTCAGTCTGTTGTGGCCAGTGCGGAGTCTGAAGATTACCACTTGTTCTCTTCTGTTGAGCTGGTAGTATGCATCATTTTGTGTCCTGCGAAGTTTTACCCTTAGCTGTGTTTTTTTTAATCTGTGATTTCCATGTCATGCGGCGGTCTAGTGTGATTCCTAAGTATGTTGGTGTTTCTTCTTCTCGTATTGCCTGCCCATTTAGTTGTAGTTTTGCTTGCAGTGGTTTGTTTGACAAGGTAAAAATAGTGTGTGTTGTTTTTTGTTCATTGATTTTGAGCAACCACTTTCTGGACCAACTTCCAAGGGCTAGCAGTGAATTCTGCACGCGCACCCTTGCTGTGATGATGTATTCTTCTGAAGTCCACATGACCAGATCATCAGTATAGAGTGAATTGTGGACATTCTTGTGGATATTTTCTGTGATGTCATATATATAGATAAATATAAGGAAGAGTGTAAGGGAAAGGACCCCGCCTTGTGGGACTCCCTGCTCCATTGTAGTCTTTTTGCTAAACTGTCCAAGCACTTGCACTCTTGCTGTTCTGTCTGTCAGATAGTGACTGATCCAGTTGTACATTCTTCCACGTACTCCATATTTAAGCATTTTAACTCTTTCCAAACTTTATCAAATGCTTTCTCCATGTCTAACCAAACTGATAATGTGTGCTTCCCTTCTTGGAAAGCATCTTCGATGTCCTGTGCAATATAGGTGATACCAGCCCTTTTCCGGGCACGCTTGTCCGTTCGCGGGCAGCAAAAGGGTTAGGACTTCAGTGCCTTTAGGGAAGTGCCTAAGTTTTATTATTTTTATATTTATTTAGGTTCTTATGTGTCCTATCTAGCCTTCACTTTCTTTTCTTTCCCTGACGAAGGCCTTGTGGCCGTAACGTTGGCTATTTTCTTTGTCTTTTGTCCTCGTAAGACGAATCACCTTTTTTCTATTTTTTTTTTCACACCCGTCCAATATAGGTGACTTGGTCCTCTGTAGTCCTGTGTTGCCTGAAGCCTGCTTGTTGGTGCAGTAGAATTTGTTTTCCTTCGAGGTGCCAACTTAATCTGGTATTGATAATTTTCTCCACATGTTTTCTCGTGCAGCTTAGAAGGCTGATGGGTCTATAGCTGTTGGGGTTCATTCGATCTTTATCCTTTTTGAGAATTGGAACTAGTACTGCTTCTTTCCAGGTCTGTGGCACAATTCCACGCGTCCAGCTATAGTTCATAATCTGGAGGAGGGTTTTCTTGGCAATAGGCCCTAGTCCTTTAAGCATGTGATTACCCCATCTTTTCCAGGTGACTTTCTTTGTTTAATGGATACAATGGCTGCCTCGAGCTCTCTCATGGTGAGGTTTGCTGTCATATGCTCTTCTGGAACAGTTGTTATATTTTTGCACATTTCTTACTCTTTGATAATTTCTTGTTTTCTGTCAAGTGGAACATTTATCTAGCTCTCCTGTGAGAATTTTTGGGCAAAGACATTTGCTGCTTCTTTATTTGTGAGTATTTTGCTGTAGAGCTCTATCCATATTTTTGCATTGCTCACAATTTTCTGCCATCTTTGTCGAGGTTGTATTGACCCAGCTATTTTTGGTTGAACAGTTTAATGTTTTTCTGTACTTTGCAGAGATCGCTTTGTTGGCGATGTTTGCCTCAACTGTTTTGCCATTTTCTGCTATATTTCTGGCTTCTGTTACCTGTTTTTCTAGTTCTTTAAGTTCTTCTGTCCAGTACGGCTTATAATCTTTTCTTGCCCATCGTGGTATTGATTCTAGGACAGCTTTCAGAACTGCTTTGTTAAATCAGTCAGCTATTTCTCCAATTCTTTTGTTTTGAGTATTTATCTGACCACAGTATTCATCTGTCAGTGCTGAGAACTTGTTGCAGTTGGTATTTTTGTAGCTCCAGCGGGGTAATGGCTTATGGAAGTGGAGTGTATGTTCCATTTCAATCGTTAGCGTTATCGGTTTGTGATCATTGCCTACCAATTGGTTGAGCACAATGAGTTCGATCTTATGGCTGATGTCACCTGTTGAGAAGGAAAGGTCGGGTGTTGAGGTTGATTGCCATCTTCTTGAGTAGAAGCTGGATGTGTCATCTGCTCTGTTGATCAGTCGCAGATTTGTGTCAATCTCCCAGTTCCCTACCTCAATGCCACAGGTATCAGTCTCTGTGTAACCCCACCTTTCTGAATGGGCGTTGAAATCACCAACAACCAGACAGTTGGTGCGCGTAATCTCCGTTGTGGCTAAGTGAAAGATCTCTATCTGGGGGAATGGGGATAAAGACTGTACACTCTTATGGTCTGGTCATCTATCGTGATGTCAACTCCAACAATTTCCACTTGACCGTTTGCGGCAACAGAAAGCTCTCTCCTAGGCAAGGAGTTTCTGATTAACATGAGTACTCCTCCCTTGTGTCCCGCTCTGTCGAGCCGGAAAGATTCATATCCTCTTACAGAGAATCTGTGGTTTGAATTTATGTTTATTTCTTGAATGCAGGCTATGTCAATTTGCTCATTATGTAATATTTTAACGAATGTGACGTATAATGGAAATATAGCCTACAGTATCTGACAGCCCTGAAATCCCGTTAACGGTCTATGATTCTCTAGCACAAGCATGCAACTTACAGCCTGCGTTTACTCATTTTTAATCCACGCCTCTTTTCCCTGAGACGTAATCAAACTAAGTTGTTTACCAACTTCCGCGACGTGCCAGTCATAACAGGGAGCGAACCCGGTCTGTTTACCTGAGTTTCTCGCGCGAGCTGATCTATCAATCACAAGATATCAGACAGACGCACGTGGAAACACCGGACCTCTTTGAAGTAACCGCACGGGCAGAAATATTTCCAGAGGGACCCTGTGATGTTCGTACATACAGGGGAGATAACGCTTTGGTCTCGAGAAAATGGGGAAAATCTCGGAAGAATCCCGTTACACGGTTTAAGTCTCTGTTGTCTATTAGCAACGCCGACAGAGCGACCGTGAAAAACCTTTCATCTAGGAAACGTAGTTTCCTGATTATTCTGCTATGCCCTATAGTGTGAAAATTAACATCCCCCAGAGAGCCGATAACAATAATGTATATAAACTGCGTCTTCTCAAACCAGTTATCAGTTGTTGCTCAGAATTTTGGATAGTCTAAACACGTCGTCTAGAACCATTGTGGAAGATGTGTTAATAGCCTTCGTGGGGATTTCATTCGGATTTTCTGGTAATAGAAATGTGTGCTTAAGTGTTAAAATGTGTTAAGTTTTACCACTATAATTCACTGTGATTTCCTAGCGTTAAAACTAGTGAAATAAATAACGAGTGCTATTTTCTTGCCAGTTGTGCAGTTTAATGTAAATTCCATCACCCGCTTTATCACACAAGAAGAGACGTTT
This sequence comes from Oreohelix idahoensis, assembly GCA_024509875.1. NCBI lineage: Eukaryota > Metazoa > Mollusca > Gastropoda > Stylommatophora > Oreohelicidae > Oreohelix > Oreohelix idahoensis. Next base: position 528,841 of record JAMPIV010014448.1, on the reverse strand, counting down.
AGTTGACTAATTAATACACTAGATGCGACTGATAGTGGACCATAGAATTCACATTTATTCCATTTTGTGTAATTTTAGTAAGTGACTGTTAGTTATTGTGATAAACGAGCGCAAAGGCCTTATTGCTCTATCTTTTCCTACATCTTTCGTATTGTATTTTCTCCGACATTTGCTCTTTCATCTCATATGTGCGACCCACATTTGCTATTTCATCGTTGTGATTACTCGCGACCGGTATCTAGAGAACCACATTTGTTCTTTCATCGGGGGAAATAAAAGTCCTTTGATTGAGTCGCCATGCCCGACATTATCGTTTGAAGCCCACATTGCATCGTGATAAATCTGGTAAAAACACATATGGTCATCATAATCAAACATCGGGGCATGCTGTAATTTCTGTGACACCACATTGGACGCCCAGATTGGCCAGGGGAAAACGTCTCATGCTGTAATGGTGTTATCTTTAGTCGGCCGCGGTTCAGACAAGCGTTGGTTTACCACATTGGACGCCCAGCTTGGCCAGGTGACTTCCAGAAATATATAATACCGCATAATCTACTAGAGTTAGGCAGTCCAGTTTTTTACCTTGTGAGGAAGAGATTAAACCCAAAAACGCATAGCCTAATACACGTGTTTATTCAGAGTGGATGATAATTCAGTTCTGTGATTAATTGTGTTCTTAAAGGATTTTGCGAAGGGAAAAGAAGGTTAGTAGATCTTATACTTATTAATACATTTTCTTATTTTTGTTTATTTTAACCTCACAGCTAAAATGTGCGAAAGATAAAGTTTCAAATAATTCTTGGCATAACTGATTAATAAAATCAGAAGATTTTCCTAGAAGATGATAGGATGATAGGAGGTAATTAATAGTTCATATTTCACCTTTATCATCATCACAGTCTCCCATGCGCACACACTCTCATGCACAAGATATTTAACATCATTAGAATTGAACTCAGAGAGAGAGAGAGAGAGATGAATAATGAGCAGTAGTTTAAATGAAAGTCAACCAGTGATGTTAAATGTGAAAACTTACGAAGACTTTTGTGTGTCTTCAGTTCATCAGAAGTCTGAGTCTACACGCAACGTGTCTGACGTCTAACCAGAAATAAGTTATCAAAAACGGACATTTGGCTAGCAGAATTCGCCATAGGACATCTTTCATTCCTCAATTAAAAAGGAATATTGTCTCATCCACAAGTCATAAGAGGAGCCGCGGTAGCACAGTGGTTAGTGCACTGGCTTCCTAGCGCAGTGGTCTATGGTTCGATCCCCAGATGAGACGGGAATTTTTTAGGCCACAAACGGCTCCTGGGTCGACCCAGCCCCAAATGGGTACCAGAGCAACTCTGGGAAGGTTAAGGCGGCCGGCGTGATGCCGACCACATCACCCCTCGTGTGCCGACGGTCAAGATAATATGGGCCTAACACCATATTCCCAATATGCCTCAATTGGCGTGTAACGGGTTCCTTTACCTTTTTTTACAAGTCATAAGGTGGACGCAGCATTTTTCGTCACCATATACTGCTTGCTCACAAGTTCAATACAGAGTTATCACAAGTTCAATACAGAGTCATCATAAATTCAAATCACTCGAAAGATCATTATTATCTTAAGTCAAGCAAAAGAGCTCAAAAGAGGAATCGCATATTTATAGCAAGTGCAACACCCTCTTAAGCGCATTCTATGAAGCAGACTCGAAAGTATATGAAACACGACTACATACGCAAGATTATGAGTCTACATATCACTAACATTTCGTGAAGATATCCAGTCTGACCAGTAACGTCGGGAGATTAGACAACAGACCTTTTGTTCATATGACAGCTATTAACTGTTGATCATCACTACAGAGATATACTCAAACAGTGAAGGAATATACATAGATATTTCGTCAGCGTTCTCCGTACGACAACAGTATTCATCAGAACGTCCTCAGCTTAGAGATACCCCACTCGACATAACGTATAACAACTTGGGACATTTTATGCATACATGTGAATCCTCATATCTAGGAGAAGCATTTAGAGACACATGGACTGTGTAGAGTACTCACCATTTTGGTAACACGTATCATATCACATCATCATTTCACTTTACACCAGTTCATTCTTAATTAACTATTACTTAATTAACTGTAATTTTATTATCTCATCTGTGTGTTTTGTGTGAATCGTCTTTCACCATCATCACGTTCTAACCATTACTAACCCTATATGTGTGGATATTTCATTAATAAACCCAACGATCGGTTGATCATTATCAAGAGTTTGTTAATGTATCACTCGGGCTGTCGGTGTTACATATTCACCTATAGGAACCTTTCTCTACTCAGATGAGGTTGGGGGCTTTTTCTTTACGGGATCTAAGGGCAGAAGCTAAGGTCGTGGGGAAACAGAACTCTTTCCATAATTAATTAGAAAACACTGTCTAGTGGAAAGCATTCGCATTCCTGTCTTCTTGTCCCTATCTCGAATAGGTCTTTTTCTTTCTTAACGAGCCAATTTCTAGAGACCTTATATCTATATCTCATAGACTATTCCTGGCAAAAACTACTGTAGTAGTTGTCCCAGTGACTCACCACACAACAGTTATACCAGACGCCGACCATCTAATAGCCATTAATGACAGGCGATATTTGTTAAGTGCGCATAAGGATAATTAAATAATAATTGACATTGTACGCCGATCGTTGACCGGGCCAGGAGGGGAAAGGCTGCATGCCTCAACCAAACCTGCACCCGCTAAGCGAAGCGCGATAGGATAGGCTAAAAACACCGTGTGCCTTTTAACTTTAAGCAGGACTGACGGAGAGGATATGAGATCACCTTGTCCCCGTCCGTGTAAATATATATTAGTAGCATTTTTTCTAATGTTCTTTATTCCTCGCATAACCTGATCAAACGGCGACCAGCGGTCTATTTTGATCTATTGTGGACTATTTTGGTCTATTGTGGTATATTTTGGTCCTTTTCTTCATCTACTGATTGATTGATGTTGTCCTCTTCTTGGTATTGCGCGTCCCCAAGTTCAGTTGTGAACAGGAGCTACCAAATAGAAACATAAACATTTTAAATATTAAAGTTAACTGGACTTACAAATACCCAGATATTCATTCAATTTTATCAGCCCACTGTGGCGTAATACCAATAACATTCTATCTGACTTTTGACAGTCGTATCATCGGATTTATCCAACAATTTATGCATTTTCAAAATCGGCACTCACTCAAAGCCAGCCGATAGAATTTACCATCACCATCATAAATAACAGTTATTTTTAGCAACCCGACGTTTTCCTTAGTACTGTGAACACCCGATCTCGTTTTCTACATTACTATTCGAGGTGACATTTGTCTACCCAGGAATCAACCATCAAATTAGGCGTTCCCCTTATAAAATTTAATTATTCAAGGAGGAACTGGGGCCAATTTGGGAGATAAAAAACACTGGAAATATATATATATATATATATATATATATATATTGGCTCCTAAATACCATCGCAATAAGGAAGCTGAAATTTTTCGGTCATATAAAAAGACATAATAGTCTGGAAAAAACAGTGATGGAAGGCATGGTCCCTGGAAAAAGGGGAAGGGGTCGACCTAGACGACGGTGGACCCAGGACATCACAGAGAGTCTGAACTTGTCTTTGGCTGATGCAGGTCGACTTGCCCAGAATCGTGATGCGTTCAGAGCAGCTGTAATGGAGACAACGTTCTGGAAAGAATATGTCACATGATGATGATGATGATGATATATATATATATATATATATATATATATATATATATATATATATATATATATATATATATATATATATATATATATATATATATATATATATATATATATATATATATATATATATATATATATATATATATATATATATATATATATATATATACAGGCATTAGATGTCCAAGAGATTTCTTCACCAAGAATAGGGTAAACGCGATTGAGTGGCCACGTATGTCAGAGAAAGTGAATATTTTCTTTGTTACAGGAAAAATTTTATTATCTGAGTCTGCTTAAATCTTGTTTATTTTACTGGATAGCTTTAGTATGAACTTTGTTCTTTTCTTTACTGTCTATGCTGTAACATAGTGCTAACATTTGACCTTTGGGGTTATTAACTTGTTGGGTTCTTTCTTTCTCAGTGAGGGGAGGGCACATGTATTCTGATATTTTCTATGTATGAATTCTGATTTTATTTGATCTTTCTTTAGATATTCGATGTTGTAAAGTTTAATGATAATAAAACACAAAAGAACTTACCTTTGTGTGTTGGTCAGACCCATACCCAATTTACCATAGTTTTTTCACGTTTGTGTGTCTTGTTGTCACATAATTGTGTGTGTGTGTGTGTGTGTGTGTGTGTTTAGTTAAACTTATATTTCTAGATATAGGGAGGTGCAAGATTGTCTTATACTAAAGGATAGTCGTATAGATAGGCTGGACTAGAGAAACTTCTCATTCCAGAGACAGACCTTCTCCTTAAACTATTCACTCGTGAAATCTATTCTCACACCTTTACTTCTCACTTACTTATCACCATCCACTCTACTCTCTACTCAGGCGGGACCATAAATATCTTTCAAACCTATCTAAATTCACGACAACGAGCGATAGTTTCTTCTTTAGGACACCTGCATGCCACTGAAGCATATTTAGTATTCTATTCTGGGTGTTTTGGTCAGCTGCATTTTCCATAGTATCCTGCGCCCTGGCTGCACGATGCGGAGATAGGTGACCACCAGTAGCTTTGGGTGGACGCCGTCGAGGCAAGCGGCCCAGAACTCTTCCCACCTGGTGGGTCTCCTTGGGTCGAGCACCATTTCGTGGAGTCATATTTGTATCTGTCATCTCAAGGCGGTTTGCGGTGCACTATATTGTGCGCCTTGCGGCCCAGTGCATCCGTCTTCAGCATGCATTTATTTGGGACTGCTTCCCTACCCTCTGGTTTTCCGTAACCTTCCTGCAAGGCAGCAGTTGTTTGTCATCAGAGTTGTCTCTCCTAGAAAAGCTGTCTTTCTGGACTAACGAATCTTTCCTACCCGGGTTTGTGTGAAGTTTTCCTTCTCTTAGGTGGATTGTCAGCCAAGACTGTCATGCTCCTCCTGCACTAATTTTTTGCATGGTTTACTCCCTGGCTTAAGTTTTACCAGGGTGAGCTCCCTGGGCATGTCCTTGGTGGGACTTTGGGACATGCCCACACGCCTGTGGGCTCAATGTTTCCGCACCTAACGGGAGAGGGGGGGGGAAGGGAGAATGCTACCCTGAGGGGTTTCTGTAGGGTCTAACAGTATTTTTCCTGATTTGTCTATCAAATTACCTCTCCAAGCTGTGTGGTGAGCATTGAAATCTCCCACTATAATAGATTTATTGCTTAATCTCTTCCTTACTTCTTATAGATCCCTATCAATTATATTGCCACTTGAACAATAAAGGTTAATGATTTTTATTTCCTCTAATTCACTAGACACTATTATATGTAGGCCTTCATTCATTCATAACCCTCCACTCCCAAAGGAGCATAGGCCTTCAACAAACACATGCCAAGTCCTCCTGTCACGTGCCATCATCTCAAGTTCTTTCTATGTTCTCCTCATCATTTTCACCTCTGTTTCCAACTCTCTTCTCCATGTACTTCTTGGTCTTCCTCTGCCTCTCTTGCCCTGGGGGTTCCAGAACAAGGACTGCCTTGTAATGCTATCAACAGGTTTCCTCAGTGTGTGTCCTATCCATCGCCATCGTCTTCTTCTCATCTCTTGTTCCACTGGCACTTGTCCAGTTCTTGTCATCAGTTCCACATTGGTAACCTTGTCATACCATTTTAATCCCTCTATTCTACGCAAGCACCCATTTATGAAAGTCTGTAGCTTTTTGGTTGTTGTCTTTGTTGTTCTCCATGTCTCCGAGCCATACAATAGGACTGACTTCACATTTGAGTTGAAGATTTTTATTTTCGTGTTGGATCCGATTTCTCTTGATCTCCATATATTTCCCAATGCAATGAAAGCTCCTCTTGCCTTTTGTATTCTTATTTTGATATCGCTGTCTGTCCCTCCAACTTTATCTATATTACTGCCAAGATATGTGTATGATTCTACATCTTGTATTGGTGTTTCTTCAAGTTCAACCCTGTTTTCATTTCCTGCATTTATTCGCATTATTTTTGTCTTTTCCCTGTGTATTTTCAGACCCAATTGCTGTGACCTCTCATCGAGTGTTTTCAATTTGTCCTGCATCTGATTACGGTTATGGGACAGGAGAGCCAAGTCATCAGCAAAATCCAGATCATCCAACTGCTTAGTCAGAGTCCACTGGATTCCATTTCTGTTGTGTGTTGTCGATGATCTCATAACCCAATCTATTGCCAGCAAGAAAAGAAATGGAGACAAGAGGCATCCCTGTCGCACTCCTGTTCTTATCCCAAATGGTTCTGTAAGCTGTCCTTCATGAAGAACTCTGCACGTCATGTCTTCATAGGTTTTCTTCATTAAATTAATGATCTTCAGGGGAACTAATGCCTCATCAATTTCCAAAGTGATTCTCTGTCCACACGTAGGCCTAGTCCTTCTAAATTTTCTGTTCCAAAGATTCCGGATCAGTTACACATGCCCGCACCCAAATAGAGAAACCTCTACATATGTTAATTTTAATTTATGTTCCAACATGCTGACTAATGTTTGGGAAATCCAATACACTAAAAATAGAAATCGGGAAGTTCTCCCATCGCCAATTTTATATTTCCCGTTGGCCACATAAATATCTCCCTTTTTAGCTCAATCTCATGGCTCGAATTGCCAAGTAAAGATATATTTAAAAAAAAAAAAAAACTATCTACGAGACAGTACATAACATTGTTCTCTATGAAGATTAAGAACAGGTTTCTGTCTTGAAATCTGGATTTTTTCCCTGCAGGCTAATGAATCAACAGACACAGGAATAGCAACAATTGTTGCAAGCTACGTTTAAAAAGAAAGGAAAAAAAAAAAAAAAGCGTTACCACTAAGAATGAGTGTTTTGGTTTGACAGACGTGGTGATAAAAAGCTTTGACACTGACAAAAGGGGATAACATTTTTTGAAAAGAAAGACATCTTGTTGAGTGTCCTGATTGGATTTTCATCATTCAACTGCAATACACGATTGTGGATAAGCCATTTTGAAAAACCGTGGTGTCAAAATTTTTTTATGGGGAATTAAATTGTAATTTATGTGTTCTTTGTGCACCCGCATCCAACGTCGTGAAGTTTGAGCTGACCCCAATACTAGGACTCAGAAACTTTGTTTCTCAGTTTTCTGACTCAGCCCTTTGTAGCCTGTGGAAGAATTTTAGCACCAGGTTTCACAACATCAGGAAGCCAGTGTAGGGCTCTTGAAGTAGTTGCAGGCCTTATTCAATCATCGGAACATCAAATATTTTGCCCTGGCTGATACAAGATGGCGCTCTAGAAGGAAATTTATTGCAAGACTTCTGGGGCGATGGGAACAGTTTCTTCTGTCTTGTCTGGTTGCAGCAGACCAGAGGAACAAACTACCCATGTGATTTACACTCACCTGAATTTCAGAAGTAAGCACAATGTTTCAGTCAATAACAAAAGTGCTGATTCAATTTCTACACTCTGTCCTGGAACTTGTGAATGAATTCCCATGTGCTGGAAAGCAATGTGGAATTTTGCTCGTTTTGCTTTCAGGATATTTGCTATTGTCATGAAAGTGTTATAAGTTGATTGTGAAGAAAAAACAATAATTTTCATTGTGCATAGTGCATTTCATTGCGCACACTTAAAAAAATATCTTTGTTTAGCATGCATTTAAAGCGAAACGATGGTTGAAATCATGAAATTTCTCGGTTGAAAAACCTGGTCTTAAGTGCAATCTTCCGTTCTGGCATAGTTATTACTGGTGGTTTCGAAAAATTCTAGACAATATTGTGCTCAATCATTTCCTATTCCTGCCTCTGTTATCACATCACTGAATGGGAAACGACAACAAATTGTAGTATTCTATAAGTGAAGTGTTTACCGAGTGAGTGAAAAATTGTGAATAACAGCTCTCAATAAAGATGATGCGGACAGATAAGAACACCGCCTAAAGTAAAATAATATGTTAGGACGACTCTTTAGAATAAGTGTCCACATTTTATTTAGGCTGACACGACAAAAACTTTACGTAGACCTAGCCTATAGGTTTTCTTCTTCTTCCGTCCTTAGCCAACGACCGGCAAAGCAGTCAGTGGCCATTACGCCTAGTGGCGTCTTAAGGGCAACAGCGAATAGATTTTCTTTGCCGCTGTTCCCATCACGCCTAATGGCGTCTTTAGGGCAACGACAAATCAATCCTTTTGTTGTTGTTTCCGTAATCAAAGTGACTGGCAAACGGGTGATCAGCCCGTTGGGCCTATAGGTCTACTTGTAATGATATATTTAGAGCGAAGGCTTCTTGGCTTCAGCCTTCTAAAATTTTTGCATTTTTACAAATAGGCCTATGTGCAGGATGGCTCAGAGAAGTTTTTTTTTTTTTTTAGGCCCTACATCGTATGGCGCATATACACCCTAGATTACACAGTTATCGTGAAGGACTTTTTTTGGACAAAGTATTCCGTTCAACCCTTAATGGGTTACAGTTAGGATATATAGTTCTTCCTCTGCGTTCAGTTTGTAGTCAGGCCAAATCTGCAGGCCTGTCGCCAGGACGAAATCCACTGTCTTATCCATGTCAGCACGGCAGCCACATAGCTTCTGCTTGGGCTCAGCACCCCTTGCCGGGTCAGACGTCGTTGGTCATAATGGTTTGGGCAGTTTTGGAGAATGTATTTGGGGGTCCGGATTCCAGTTCCACATGAACATTCATTTGTGTGAGATATCCTGAGGCGATAGAGATGGCCAAGTAATCTGCAGTAGCCAGTTCTCAGGCAGAAAATGGTGGTCTGTTGGTGTCTTTTTAGTTGGTGGATTGGTTCATCTCTGTTGCATATATCTCCATCCACTGATTTTTGCACTTGTTGTGGATGATGGTTTTAGCTTATCGATAGGGCAATGGGTGGCTGGATTGTTCCATTTTACTGCCACTTCTAGATAGAACATCTGCTCCCTTATTTCCAGCAATTCCACAATGGGAGGGTAACCACTGAAGGGCAATAGTTGATGACCTTTGGATGATGTTAAGCTCAGATCTGAACTCATTCATCATGTTTTAATTTCTGGTGTTTTGTATTGATTCCAGTAATGATCTGCAGTCAGTGAAGATTACTGTCTTAGCTGGTGGCTGCTGTTCTGATCTAGTGAGGATTTTCAGAGCTTGTAGTAGTGCCATAGCTTCACCCCTGAAATTGGAGATCTTTCCAGTTGGGAAGGGCTTTCAGATGATCTTGCCATTTAGGAATCTTATAAAAATGCCTCCTACACCATTCTTTACGGATATATAGTGAAGTAAATTCAAGATAATAAAATCTGAATGCCAATATCTAAGGGAAGAACATATGTTCACCTTTTAAACAATATGTTAAGTGTCATTAAAACATATTACAAAATGGCTTATAGGAGGAAGGTTTTCAGACAAAGTGGTTAAGCAGTCTACCTAAAAAAAAGTTTGGATCAAAATGTGTAGCATCAGTGATTGCTGCTTTCAGAGCAAATTAATGTGTTGAGTGGTACAGCCATCTGAGGGAATTTTTTATTTTGAGTATATCTGTGAAATAATCTATCTTGCCTAGAAATAGCAGTAGGTGAGTCAAGTTTTCTGGTTTAGGTGTTTGTTTTATTGCTGCAAAGCTGAAGTCAGAAAGTTATAGTCTACTTGCAGAAGTGATGTTGCCTGACTCTGCTCTTGAGTTAGGGAAGGAAAAAGCAACAAGGAAGGGAATTGGTCACTCCACCTAATAAAAAAGCTGGACCTAGTATGGTGACCTATCCAACGCTCCACTCCGCTATGGCAGTTTCTGCTATGGGATTACCATTAACTTCTTTTAAAACTACTGTTGTAAAGAAGTCACCACTGGACTAGTTACAGTGTAGTTCATTTTGATCCAATCTGTGAAATAGTTCTCCAAGTGTATGAAGATGCTCATCATCAATTTTTTCGGTGAGAGTAGTTTCACACGGAGAATTTACAGTGTGATCTAGGTCCATAGGTTGAATAGTTGAAAAATTACAGGTGCACAAATGGTAATTTTTGATATTGGAAAAGTCAGTGTCATATGTTGATGCCAGCAGGTTGCTTTGATTCATCAATCAACTCAGTTTGGAAGTAGGAATCAGTCAGATTCCACCTTCATTGCCAAAAAGATTTTTTTTTTTGAGCGGGTGAAAAATCGTGAATAGAAACTATCAGTAAACATAATGCAGAAAAACAGGAACACTGCAAGCACATAAATAAATTTGATCAAATACGCTATAGAATAACTCATTGAATTTTATTTAACACGATTAAAAACTATCGAGAATTACAAGACTGAATGTACCACACACACACACACACACACAATCATTTTTCTTATGGGGCTGGAACCACCACTGCAGCTGGTCTCCTTGCAGGAAGCCTACACCAGGCAGTCACATGATCTTATGGCAGTCACATGATCTTTTGGCAGTCATTTTTTTGGCAGTTAGTTTTTACATGATGAGGTTGCCAGCCCCATCCACAACCTCATATTAGTTGACATGTATGGCATGCATGAGGGTGGAGTAGGCCTGATCTTTCCTTGTTTCTTCACACTTCCAGAAGTATAATTATATATATTTGATTCTTACTAGAATAATCTTATTTTCTATGGTTCTTTATATATAAGGCTAACTAAAATGGCTGTCTTTGAAGGTAGCAGTATGTACCATGTTACATTGAAGACACAAGTAACTAAGAAATATCCTTATCATAAACACATCTCTAATAAGAATCAAAGATTCCAGGAATCACATTGATTATTGACAATATTGAGGCTCAAGAAAAAGTTGAATGACTGAATTTAAGGACACAAATCTTCAGATTAAATTCCCACCTCTCACCCTTCACAGGACAGTAAACAAGCATGGCCGAGTCCAGTCATGACACACAAACAGATGCAGTACCAGAAGGTATGTGATCATTCATAATCACTCACAACAGTTGTTATCATTCATTCATTCCCCAGTAGCTTACTGCTGAGTGTGGGCCTTTATTAAGGTTACACAAAGCTATCCTGTCTTGTGCCATCAATTCAAGTTTTTTCACAATGTCTTCTGTATTTTTCTTAAGTCTGTCTCCAGTTCTCTTCTTTGCATATTTTTAGATCTCCCTTTATTTCTGTTACCCTGGAGATTCCAATGTTATGTCTTCTGCAGATTACCTCATTGCGTGTCCTATCCAATGGTAACATCTTTTCTTCACCTCTTGTTCCAGTGGTACTTGTCTGGTCTTTTCCATCAGTTCCACATTGGTGATCCTGTCATACTATTTTATTATTTTTGTAGTTCTTTAGGTTAGTTCTTATCATGGTTGTCAAAAAACAGTGTTAACAGTAAAACGGCATCAGTTGTTTGAGTGGCACACAAAATTGTTTAATGAATTAATTGGCATATGTGCACAGCTTTGTATATACTCTTTGTATGTTACGCTTCTGTTACTAGCTAATATCATGACCATAACACTACTAACATACATAATTATATCTCAACATCAGGCTGTTGAATTTATGACAAGATATTACAGACAAGTAAATGAATACATCATCATATGAGTCATGGAGGCGATAATTTCTCACCATAGCCCTCTGTTTCTGACTTATGCATTCTGGTCATGATTTCCACCTGAAACATACTTTCAACATCATTATTTATCTTTGTGTTCCATATGGATCATGGATTCACCACTACAGCTGATCCTGCCATACTGTCAGTTCATGTAGTGTTTTCTCTTCTTGATTTGCTCTAGTCTCTTCTTTCTTTAGTCTTTCCCATTGTTATTACGTGTTCCAGTTGTTCCCTTTTAAGATTATTTTCCTATAAATCTTGATTACCACGTTCTTTTTGTGATGATTTGTTTCTTTTCCACAGCCTCCATCAGGACTCTTAGATTTCTTAGCTATTCATAGTATTTGAAATTCATTAATTTTATTTTTTTACTTAACACATTAACTACTGCGAGCCGGTGGGACCGGCTTTTGAAATCCTATCATTTGGACCACGAGCCGCTCAGAGCGTCGATCTATTTTAAGTAATAAAACGAATGAAAAATGTACTGAATCACTTTCTGATTTGGTTCAAGATTTTAAATTGCCACCGGAAAACAAATTCCCAAAGCATTGTTGATGGTTGTTGTAAAACACTGGAAAATTGATATTATGTTCATATTTTTCAGCGTTTTGGGTTAGTTACCAAATCGTGTAAAACTGTTTACCATGGCAACTAGTGGTAGGACCACAAAAAATGCTTTTACCTGTCGTGTAACGGCTGAATAGGATAGAAACGTGTTTCAACAATTGACTGACAAATCTAGCAACGAGGACAAGAGTGAAAACGGTGTGCACATTGATTGAAATAGTGATTTTGATAGAAATAGGGCGCAAGCAGTTGTAATTGTGAAAATATTGCAAGTCCTCGGCCATCATCTTCTTTCTTCTTTGATCCTTAGCCGCTGACCGTCAAAGCAGTCAGTGGCCATCACACCTAGTGGCGTCTTGTAGGGCAACAACAAATTGATTCCACTTTGCTCGGTCAGTGGCCATCCTTCGTACAGTGCCCCAACTCTGGTTCATCAGACGGCCGTTAAATAGCAACAACCTCTATTAGAGTTACAAATGGTGCTTATTGTAATAGTACATTCATTTATCTTTAAAATGACGTGTAATTCATAAAAATCTGTAAACAATTACGAAAACTACAGCTTACTTTGTGCATACACCTACAGGATGAAAATGGGAAAAAATTTAATTTGGCCACAGTGTGTTTTTCAATTCGGTAGTTAATGTGTTAAATTTATTCACTTTTTGTTTGTTTTTCATGTATGTATGGTTAACAAAATGACCTTAGCTATCATCATTCATTCATCTTTCTTCTGTTATGCTCCTTAAGGAACAAGATGTCACTACTACATGTTGGAAGCCTGTCTCAGATCATTTAATGCTCTCAAAGTAGTGTTTACTGTAGCAGTTTGTTCTACATGATAAGGTTGCCAGCCATATGTAATACCTGACATTAGTTTCCTCTTACAACATATGAGTACATAAGGGAACGTTGCCTCTTTTCTTTCCTTGTCTCATCAGATACCCATGGAAACCACATTGAAAATGGAAACAACTTTATTTTGATTAATTCTTGTTTGTTATCTGAAGCTATGTCGAAGGACTTTCTGTAACTTTGATTTTCCTATACCAAATCAATATTTCACTTAATTTTTCTCCATAAGCCTATACTGCATATGCAGAGTTTACAAAGTAACTTTTACTTAAATCTCTTATTTCAGATATCCAGATGAGTCCGAATGATGAAAATGCTCCATTTGATCCAGGAATGTTTTCGAAAGTTAGAGCACAAAAAGAAACAGCCATACAGAGAGATGATCTAGTAATTAACCAGTATGAGATACCTCATGAAGACAATATGATGAATTACATACAGTATTTTCCTCCAGATTTGAAGAATGATGATTTTGATATCGTTATACTTTATGCAGACAAGGATTATAATGGCGCCAAAACTTTGAAAAAGCTTATTGAACAGGATGTAAAGTTTTGTAATGGAGTTCTGACGCCAAGAGTGATTCTTTTAGATGACGTAATAACTGATGAGATTGACCCTCTTGAATATGCATTTAGACGAACACTGTATCTTTTCATTTACGCTACTGAAGAGTTTTGTAACCAGTATTTCTGTTTATTACAAAGTCACTCTTGTCTTAAGCGAGCTCTTGATAGTAAAGAGGAAAAGTGGTCTGTAATTCCTATACACACTTCCCCAAAGCAAACTAGGAAGTATACACTTCCATTGATGCTGGATGGCCTCCGACCACTTAATCTGTTTAGTAAGACATTTAATCAAGATGTGATGAAGCTGTTGGAACATAAAAGTGATGTGATTTTTAAAAGAATGGCAGATAAAGAAGAAAAGAGAAAGGAATATTTCAATACAAATTGGGATTTAATATTAAAAATGTCAGGGTTTTTAAATGGAAAGGCTCAGAGTGCAAAAGTGTCTGCTCAGAGCACCCGTGAGAAGCTATCTGGGTTATCTGTACATGATTCTACATCAAAACATGAAGGCAGATTACAAAACACAACATCTGCTAAGGCTTCTATGAAACAAGAGGCAACAGATCCTATCAGCAGGTCTTTACAACTGCAGCAACAGGTAAATCAGCATTCAAGTGAACAAACATTACCGAAGAGTAGGTCATATCTTGGACCAAGACAGTTTTATACAGGAGACCATTTGTCATCCATCACCACAGATAAAGCTTCTGAAGCAGGTAAATGTGACATTGTTCTCAGAGCTTTCATGTTATTTGATGATTCATTTTAAAATGATATACCATTCAGTAATTTATGAATCAGTATAACATTGCCAAGACTGAACATCAGTGGAAAGCCTATAAACATCCTTAGATATGCAGATGATACCGTTTTGTTTGCTAAAGTGAACAGGACTTACAAGAACTAGTGAAGCTAGTAAAAAGCATTAAGTCACAATTATGAATTGGTCATAAACACTGAGAAAACAAAAACTGTGATAATTAATTAGCATAGCAAACGGTAAGCCAACATTAAAGATCAGTACAAATGGGAAAATCCTTGAACAAATCAAGAGTTTCTCAAATCTTGGTCATATAATAACAAAATATGGCAGATGTGAAACAGAAATCAAGAAGAGAATAGGAATGGCCGAAGCTACATTCAATAACATGAGACAGATACTGACATCTAAACAAGTAACTCACAAATTAGAACTAAGAATAATCAAGTGTTACATATATTCTTCATTACTGTATGGTGTAGAAACATGGACAATGAACAAGCAGTTGGAAGAAAGAATAGAGGCTCTCGAGATGTGGATATATAGAAGAATTGGGTGCATCTCATGGAAAGAGAAGAAATAGAGAGAGATCTTAGAAAATCTAGGTTTGTAGAGAGAATTAATTAAGGATAAAAATTTGGCAGCTACAATATTTGGCCATATAAAAAGACATAACACCTTGCAGAAGACCATAATAGAAGGAAGAGTTGAAGACAAACGTGCAAGGGGAAGATATCGCTATTAGTGGGAAGATAACATCAAGAGATGGACAGGAGAGAGTCCGTCAGAGTGCACCATCATTAAAAAAGAGACAGAAGACGTTGGAGATCCATTGCAGCTGACCTTCATTGCGGAGATGGCAGCTGATAATGATGATAACATTGCATTGTGGTAGGGTGGGCGAGATGATGATGATGATTATGTTGTGATATGTGATCACTCTCTTTTTACACTCGCACTGACCCGAACAACAATAAAAACTCTTATTCTGAGGCAGGGGCTGTATTTATTTTTACAACCCATTCAGTGACAAAGCAAACATTAAACAAATAAACTAGCGAACATAACAAAACAAAACAAAACACCCAACAGTGCCCGATGCTAATGTGCTCAAGGCATTTACAGCTTGGCTCTGTCTTCTTCGTCTGTTCTCACTGGGCGGCTGTCTCAACAATAGACCAGTTTCGCCGCTTGCTACCCCTTTTATAAGCCCTGGCCTAACCACTCAACTTACTGCGCGCTACTGGCGTATTAATCTTGGCTACTTAAATATCACACACGATTATCGCTTTAGGAATAGCGAAAACACAAATAAAACCTATTTCTAGAGCAAAAACACAATTCTACACCACAACTCTATTTTTAAGGCTTTATTATGGCCTCATTACATATCTTCTACTTCAGACTTTTCACATCCCAGAATGCTTCGCGCACATCGAAAATAATCTGCCCAAAAACAGGTAGGGGGCGGGCGTCTCCTTTTCGGCCCCATCACATATCTCCCTCCTGATTTTGTTGTCGTCCCGACAACATCACTCCCTCTGGCGCTTCAGTTGTAACCTCTCAGATCGTCTCGGGGCAGGACCCTCTATTGGCTGCAGGGCATACCAGCCTGGTTCGGGCATTAGACCATGCACGTCCTCCCCAGGATCTGGCGAAGCTGGTGCCTCAGGTAGGCCTAGTGTAGCATCTACCAGATTCAGAGAATCATCTTTGTCCTCACTTCGTCTCAGTTCGTGCGCCGCAACCCTCATCTTCAGATCTTCGTTGCCTGCTGGCCTTATCACATAAGGACCACCGCTTGCTTCTGGAATTGACGATACAATGAATTCGTCGTTGGACCACACGTCTTGTATTTTGGCCCTGTCAGTGCAGTGCACTCTTTTCCGCACTCTTTCACCCACTCGCAATGGTGTGGGGCCTGGAAGCTGATTACTTCTCTCCCTCCTGTCAGCGGCCATTTTCTGCATTCTCTCTGCAGCTTTTTGGTGGGCTATGTGCAACCTCTCTAGGTGACCTTGCAGCCACTCGTCAGTTGTCTCCGGCTCTTCATCTGGGCGCGTGCCTATCATGAAGTCTAGAGGAAGCCTCGGCTCTCTGCTGAAGAGGAGGTAGTATGGTGAGTACCCTGTCGAAGAGTGGGGGGTAGAGTTGTAGACCATAACCACCTCCGCTAGATGCTCAGACCACCTTCGCTTCTGGTCGGCTGTCATGGGTCTCAGCAGATCATGCAACGTCTTGTTGAAGCGCTCGCACTGCCCGTTGCCTTTAGGATTGTAAGCTGTAGTGCGGCTCTTGTGGACTCCATATACCTTGCACAGCTCTGCGACTATCGCTGACTCGAAGTTCCGGCCTTGATCAGAGTGTATCCTCTGAGGAGCTCCGAGATACTGGAACCACTTTTCCACCAGGGCCTTGGTGACTGTTGTTGCTTTTTGGTCTCTTGTTGGTATAGCAATGGTGTACTTGCTGAACACATCTGTCAGCACTAATACATTCTCAAACCCTTTGGAATCCCGCTCTAGCAGTGTGAAATCCATTGCTACCACCTCAAGTGGTCTGGAGGCAATCAAGTTTCCCGATGGCCCATGAAACTTCAGTTGAGGTGCCTTGGCGACGTTACATCGGTTGCATCTGCGACAAAAGACGTCAACATCAGCTGTGATGCCTACCCAGAAGCACCTACTTCTCAGCAACTGCAGCATGCGCTCTCTTCCCTGATGGCCCACCCTGTGAGCAGAGTCTAGTATCCGTGGTTTCATGGACTCAGGTATTACCAGTTGTTTTATGCTGGATCCATCTGATCCCTTCACTGTCCGGTATAACAACCCATCTGTCACTTCGAGCCGGTTACTCTGATTAAGTAGTTTCCTTGCAGCCAAGGGGATCTTTCGAGCATCTTTTCCTGCAGGTCTGGTGCCATCCTTTACCATCTTCCTAACCATCGCTACCACATCATCCGCTCCCTGGAGATTTATCAATTCCTCACGCGAATAGGTGGGAAATGCTTGAGTGGTTGCTGGTGCTGTGGTTGATTCGGCCGGTACCCTTTCACTGATATCTTTCTGGCTTGTTGCTGTCATCAACCCTATCTCATATGGTATCTGGGTAAACTCTCCGATAACCTCAGCTGTTATGCCACTTATGGCAACATCTGCGTCATCCTCCAGTTCCTCGCCTGCGGTTTCAATAGGAAAACGGAACAAATAATCTGCATTTCCATTGGCTCTTGCTGCCCGATGTCGGATTGTGTAGTTAAACATCGCCATCTGGGCCATCCATCTCTGCTCTATAGCTCCCAGTTTAGCTTTCTCCCAGAAGGCCAGACCCCTATTGTCTGTAAATACCTCTACTTGTGATCCTAGCAGGTAACCTCTGAACTTCTCAGTCATGGCCCACTTAAGACCTAGCAGTTCCAGTCTCATACTGTTTTTTGAGTTTCTTTCAGAGGGTCGAAGTGTGCGACTTGCATATACCAAGACTTTCTTTGTTCCATCTTGTACTTGCGAGAGAATTGCTCCCAATCCTTCAAATGATGCATCTACCTCCAGGATAAATGGTAGCGAGAAGTTAGGGAACCCTAGTAGCGGTGTGGAGGTTAGTGCCTTTTTCAGTGTCTCAAAGGCTACAGCACACTCTTCTGTCCACAACTCTCATATGGGTGACTTACTTCGTCTTTTAGTCTGCATGCCTTGATTGAGCGCAGCTACTAAATCATGTAGCGGTTTGGCTATTTTTGCAAAGCCCGGCACAAATCTGCAGTAGTAACTGGCCAATCCCAGGAATGACCGTAACTCAGTCTGGGAACGTGGTACAGGGGCCTCTTGAACAGCCTTCACCTTGTCTTCCATAGCTCCTATCCCATCTGCTGATATAGTATGCCCCAAGAATTCAATTGTCGTCCTAAACAGCTTACACTTTCCCCCATTCAACTTCAGCCCTAGCTGGCGTAGCTTAGAGAATACTTTCTCCAGTCGGCTCAAATGGTTAGTGAAGTCAGCAGAGTACACCAAAATGTCATCAAGGTATACTAGTATCAGCTGGAACACTAAATCATGCATACTGCTCTGCATTAATCGTTGAAAGGTGCTGGCCGAGTTGGCTAAGCCCATAGGCATCCTGGTGTATTCATAAAGTCAAAAAGGGGTAGTGAAGGCGGTTTTCTCTTGGTCTTTCTCATCCATTGCTACTTGATAGTAACCACTTGCCAGATCAAGTGATGAGAATATCTTTGCTCCTCCTAACGCATCCAGGTACTCATCTACTCGGGGTAGAGGGTATGCATCCCTCTTCGTCTTGCTGTTGAGTGCCCTGAAGTCTACGCAGAGTCTAAGCCGACCATCTTTCTTCCGGAACAAAACTATTGGGGAGGCCCAAGGACTGCAACTCTCCTTGATTATTTGTTTGTCAAGCAATCCTTGTAGGTGATCCTGTACCTCTTTATAGAAAGCAGGAGGTATTCTCCTGTAAGGCTGCTTAACTGGGGTGTCATCTGTTAATGGGATGGTGTGCTTGTAGTGGATTTTGATGGTATTGTATGGTGGTGTTGTCACCTAGTGTGATGCGTGAGGTCAGCTGTGAAGGCTCCTGAGATAATTGTAGCTGTGAATATACAGAAGGCCCTTTCGTGCTACCACTTTATGACCTCACACATATCTTTTTTTACTAATGAATGTGGCTACATTAAAATCTAGGGTACTGAATGCAATGTGTTGTATGGACATATACAAACACATACAGATATTAATTAAGTCTAATACTATCAATAAAATTTATAACACAATGAACTAAATTCAGCTGGTTAAATTTAGAATAGAAAATCTTTTTTAAATTTATTTGTTCTGAACCAAGGTTTTATTTTGGCCAGAACTTATGCAGAGATTTTGAAATTTATGAATGAATGGCATGAATAAATGGCATGTTAAATGAAAGATGTTTACATATGCAATCTTCAAGATTAATTATAGTATTACTGTTCGTAATGTTAATTTTCCTGGGAAAACTATGAATGGATGTGCTGTTGGGGTGGCTTCATCCCTCCCTGTTTATGCCTACAAAACATTGTCCATAAATGATGAAAGGAAATGGGATGCTTCAGTAGTAAATTCTCTTGGGTGCTAGTTTTATGAAGTTGGTGTAAGTTCAGCAGGCCAGCTAGCCTACTTAACTTTAATAGATTTGTTCTGGTGCTGGAATCTGATGGCCCCACCTCTCCGTGCTTGAGCAATACAAAGATGTTCTGCCGAAATGTACACTGCACGGGTCCTCACTTCAATTATTAATCAGCATTTGACACCACCTTAGTGTCAAGATCGAACTCACAGCTCAGATTATGAATAAAGAACACAGAAATGCTAGCAAAACTCAGCTGAGCTGCTGGCTATAGTATGGCGTCCCTGAACTTATTTCAATTTATTTCATTTGGAAATCACCACACTTGAAATTTACTGTGTCTATCACTGGACAACTATTGAGGAATGGCCCCAAATGCGCGTCTGAGCGCCGATAATATGATTGTCTGTGGCCAATCAATGCCTTGGTTTTTTTTTAAATTCAAATTTCCTACACTAAAGTCATTTCAGTCATGCTTCAGTCAAGTATGGATTTTTATCTGTTAGTCTGTCCGTCTCTACTTGCGTTTTCACAAAACGTACTTGATTTTTGAACCAACCTTTCTCTCCCCTCCAAAATTTTGTCGTTAAAAGTTATTTTTAGACACAGCTCCCACCAATATCCCTTCTCTTCCATGCTAAGTAGATTTGAACACCTGCGTCTCAAGGTCGCGATTTTTTGTGCAAATAGCGACACTTTTGATTCAATGCAGTCTTTCGCTGTTGTGAACAACACTGTCTTTTGTCATTATCTTCATTATTATCTATCCGTCTGTAAAATTAAAAACATATTATTTCACTGCTCAGAATGGGCCATCCGACCAGCTAATTTTTGTATTCCTAACATTAATATTAAGAAAAAGTTACTTTTTAAATTTTGTAATATTTCAAGCATCTGCGTTTAGCCGCTGAATTCAAATCAAAGGCTTGGTATCGCAAAAGCGTCCGTTTCCGTACCTCGTGTCAATTTGGGGACGTGAATTTTTTCCTCCATTTCCCCCCCAATTGCGTCTCCTTAGCCTTGCTAGTCTCACGCAATTTTTTTCAGTCATATTTTTTTGTCTTTTGATCCGCCGTTCTCATCCCTCCAAATGGTAACCGTTTTGATTTCCCGTCTAACAAGTCAATTTTTATGGAGGGTGATGACCCGCGATCAGGGCGATCATGTACTATCAGCAGCTTACGCGTTATGTTTTTATCCCTACATTTTATCCTTTGGAGATATTTTTACGTTGTATCACTTGTTAATTTTATGACACATCTCCCCACTTGAAAACATGCCTACGGCAAGTTCTAAAACCAGTGATACACATAGATAAAATCTCTCCTCCCGTCTGCCATTACTCTAATTTTGATCACAGGGGTGCCGACTGAGGAAATCTGCACCGACATTCAATTTGCCTGGGATATATTGGATACTAAACTGATAAGGTTGAAGTAATAAAGACCACCTCAGCAATCTTGCGTTTTCATGCTTAGCCTGAGATAAGAATACGAGAGGCTGATGATCCGTCTCCACCACAAAAGTCCTACCATACAGATAGATTTGAAACTTCTTTATTGCCCAGATTAACGCTAAACATTCTTTTTCGCTTGTGGAGTATCCTTGTTCCGCCTTATTCAATTTGCGGCTTGCATAAGCGACTGGTTTCAGTTCCCCATCAGGCGAAGATGATCTTTGCAACAAAGCCCCTCCGAGTCCTACATTACTTGCATCGGTTCTTAAGACAAAGTCCTGTGTCAAATCAGGCAGTTTGAGAATAGGCTTGCTAGTGAGTTTTTCCTTTAACTCTTGGAATGCTAGTTCACATTGTGCAGTCCAAATAATTTTATCTGGAAGTCCCTTGCGAGTCAGATTAGTCAGAGGAGCACAAATAGCGTTAAAATTTTTGATGTATTTCTGATAAAATCCGCATAACGACACGAATGATCGCACGTCCTTTTTTGTTTGTGGTCTAGGTGCTCTCTGCAGTTTTTTCCAAGTTCTTAGGGTCAGGGGTCATGTTACCCTGATATACAGTGTGTCCCAAGAATTCCAACTCTTTGCATCCAATACAACATTTTGTTGGCCTAGCAGTTAAGTTCGCCTCCCGAAGTCTATTAAATAACATTTCTAGAGCTTCAATGTGTTCTTCAAATGTCTCTGTGGCGACGAGAATATCATCCATGAAATTCGTGATACATGGGTTATTCAGGGGATCCAACAATTTGCGCATCATCCTTGAAAATACACTCGGAGCATTTTTCAGTCCGAATGGTAGCATATTGAATTCATAATGTCCATCCGAAGTGCTAAAAGCCAAATAAGGTCTCACTTCAGGCTTCACTGGGATCTGGTAATAGCCTTTACTAAGATCCACCTTTGAAAAGTATTTTGCCTTGTTCAGTCTGGCAAATAACTGTTTTGTGTCTGGTAATGGATCCACTTGTCCTTCTGTGACAGCATTCAGTTTCCTGTAATCTATGCACAGTCTGTGTTCCCCAGACGGTTTTCTCAACAAAACGACACTAGAACTAAAAGATGATTCACTGTGCGAAATAATCCCCTCCTTCAGCAAATAATCTATTTCTTCCTTCAATGCCTTCTCCTTCGCAAACGGAATAGAATAGGCTCTCATACAGATTGGGTTTGAGTCTACCAGTTTCATGTCATACTGTAGCAAATTTGTATGGCCTGGTTTATCTGTTAATACATCTGTATGTTCCTCCAGAACCTGTTGAACTCTCTCCCTCTGGTTTTTAGTCAGGTGCTTACTGACTTTTACCTGTGCTGCTGTTTCACAAGGATGTAATGGGTATTCATGTGAGGTGAGTGGTTCCTTTTGCATCTGGGTTGCAATAGCCAAGGTCAATAAGGGGGTGCTTTCCTGGAGTGGTCTGTCCAGATACTTCTTTAATAAGTTTACATGATAAACTTTCTCCTTCACCTTTTTGTCAATTTTATAGTTTGTTCTAGACACCTTCTCTAGAACCGTATATGGACCTTGCCAACCAATTTGTAATTTATTCTGGCTACCGGGTAGTAGAAGAAGCACCTTCTCTCCCACAGCTAGTTCTCGGTTCTTTGCCTTCCTATTAAAATATGCTGCATGTTTCTTCCTGGCTTGTTTCAAATTATCATTTGCCAGTTTCCATCCAGCTTTCAAACGAGTGGTCAGTTCGTTCACATATTGATAAGATGAGGTAACAGGTTCTTCTGCCTTCTCATCCGTCCAGGTCCTTAATAAAGTTACATCTGGATCTTTAATTTATCATACTTATTTTTCATGGAACCCATCGGGTCCCGTCCCTTAGAAGCTTTATAATGAGGACTTTTCTTCCTAGAATCATCACTCACAAATCGACCACTACCAATTTTTTTCTGGGGTTTGTCTCCCCACTTTAGATTGCTTATGAGAGATCTTCGCTCTCTTGTCTGTTCTTCCAGTTTATATAAGTCTGACCGAGGGATTGTCATCTTATCCTGGGTAAAATTTCTTCTTTGTACTCTTCGCATAGTGGCCATGTTAATCCATTCAAGTGAAGACTGGGTGTGAAAAGGGGGCTCCCATTCCACTGTGTCTACCCGAGTATAATTAGTTTTCCTTTCAGGCCTAAAGTTGCCCTGTGGCGTTTCTAGGTCCTGCACATATTTTCCCTTTGTGGGTGTTCCCTCATGAAATACGCCACATGCTTCTACAAAGTTTTCAACATCGACATTTACGTCGGGCCAATAGTATTTTCGAGCAATCTTTTGGCAGATGGTACCGACTTTCTCATGGTCACCATCTTTTCCAACATGTAAGCTCCTTATTAAGTTTGCCCTATATATCTTGGGAAGAACTAACTGTCCATGACCAGTGGATCTAGTTCCTGTCTTCCTGTATAATAGTTTGTTCTTCATGAAATATTCCCCCTTGCTCGGAGGTGTGTGGCATTTGGGCAATTTTTTAAAACATGGCTTGAGTGTCCTATCCTCAGCCTGCGCCTTTCTCATCTCCTCTGGATGAGCATTTATAGGTTCACCTTCTTCCTCCTTCTTCTGTGACCTGGTCTGCACTGTCGCCATGATCACAGGTTTCTCGGGATTCCCCAAGAAGACGTATCTACACCCCAATATCAGAGGGTAGATTGGTTCATCTATCACTGCTGCTCTGATTTCTCCTTCCACATAGCGAGTTTTCACCGTTATCCTTGCGATGGGAAGTGTCATGAGTGGTATGTCCTTAGTCGCCCCCTGTATTTCCACTGTTTCTGTGGTATACTGACTTGGGTCCACTAGGCTAGACTTCACAACTGAATCATAATCCAAACCTGTATCATAAAGGCACCTTATGGTGACCCCATTACAAATAACATCCTCACAAACTGGGGGGTGATAAGGTTCCCGTTGTCCATTAGGATTAACCTTTAATCTTTGCGTCCCCGACTTCATTGCAGCAATGTTTGAAGGTTTCCTTCTACAAAATTCGGTGTTATGGTTATCTTTCTTGCACCATTTACACCATCTTTTTCCTTGGTTCAACGGTTTTCTTTCATTGAACTTTTGGTCATTGAACTGTGAGTTTCTGTCGCGATAGTCATTTCTTGGCCGCTCAAAGTTTGTCCTACCTTTATTTCCCTGCTCTCTATTATCAAATTTATTAAATTGCTGTGGAGCTTTAAAATTATCTATGTGCTTCTTTTTAGCACCACTTACCTCTGCCTGGGCTGCCTGATACCTCTCAGCGACATTTAAAACCTCTCCCAACTTCTCTGCACCTTGTTCCATGAGAAATTTTCTCATGTCTGGAGCCATGGACTCTCTCAATTGCTCAATCATGATCATTTCTTTAAGATCTTGGGTCTTCCCCAGAGCAGTCCATTTCTCCAAATAGGTTTCCAGTCTAGCAGAGAATTGGTGGTATGTCTCCCCAGACAACAGTTTGGCATTTCTAAATTTCTTACGATAAAATTCACCATTCTTCTCGTACCTTAATAACAAAGCCTGCTTTAACATGTCATAATTGTCTTGGTCTTCCCTGTTCATTTTAGCAAAGACTTCATAAGAAGTACCTCTCAGTCCTTGTGACAACTTTAAACTCCACCTCTCTCTCTCTAACCCATATGTAGTAGCTAATAACTCAAAACGTCCTAGGTACCCCTCTATGTCATCGTCTTTTTCAACAAAATGGTCTAAATGAAACCCCATAGCTGAGTTTGAGGCTCCCAGACTGGGCGTAGCATCTGAGGCAAAAGGGCTGGCACCATTTTCAGGAGCCTGGCCTTGTAATTCCAGCTCCCTTAGTCGTAATTCGTGCTCCCTTTGCAACCTTCTATCTTCTGCCTCCCTTTCGGCAGTCAATCTTTTTTCTTCTGCCTCCCTTTCGGCCTTTTTATCTTCTGCCTCCCTTTGCTGTCGTTTGTCTTCTGCCTCAATCTGCAGCCTCTTAATTTCTCTATCCGCCTCAATTTGTAACCTCTTCTCTTCAGCTACCTTTCTATCTTCCCTTTCAATATATTTATCACATTCAGTCGTTACATATTGAACCAAAACCTGACCATCCATTCCCATCTCCTTTGCGGTCAGCACAGCAGCTGATCGGAATTTTGCTAGCTCCGCCATACTTTTTAGACAATATAATAATATACAAGATAAATCTCTAACCAGTAAATACACTAAGTACTTCTTATGACTATAGTCTAACTAATTCTAACTAACCAGTTAACTAATTAATTATTACTGGCTGTGAAGATTCACTAACTTCTAATTGCCCTTTTAATTTAAAGGGACACTTTTAATTTTAAGGGAATTTTACAATTTTGTTCCCCTAATTTTATTTCTCCCACCAGGAGATCCTTATATTACTGTTTATGCTAATTATCCCTGGACAAGACCCCAATATCTGTAGTGGATTTTGATGGTATTGTATGGTGGTGTTGTCACCTAGTGTGATGCGTGAGGTCAGCTGTGAAGGCTCCTGAGATAATTGTAGCTGTGAATATACAGAAGGCCCTTTCGTGCTACCACTTTATGACCTCACACATATCTTTTTTTACTAATGAATGTGGCTACGTTAAAATCTAGGGTACTGAATGCAATATGTTGTATGGACATATACAAACACACACAGATATTAATTAAGTCTAATACTATCAATAAAATTTATAACACAATGAACTAAATTCAGCTGGTTAAATTTAGAATAGAAAATCTTTTTTAAATTTATTTGTTCTGAACCAAGGTTTTATTTTGGCCAGAACTTATGCAGAGATTTTGAAATTTATGAATGAATGGCATGAATAAATGGCATGTTAAATGAAAGATGGTTACATATGCAATCTTCAAGATTAATTATAGTATTACTGTTCGTAATGTTAATTTTCCTGGGAAAACTATGAATGGATGTGCTGTTGGGGTGGCTTCATCCCTCCCTGTTTATGCCTACAAAACATTGTCCATAAATGATGAAAGGAAATGGGATGCTTCAGTAGTAAATTCTCTTGGGTGCTAGTTTTATGAAGTTGGTGTAAGTTCAGCAGGCCAGCTAGCCTACTTAACTTTAATAGATTTGTTCTGGTGCTGGAATCTGATGGCCCCACCTCTCCGTGCTTGAGCAATACAAAGATGTTCTGCCGAAATGTACACTGCATGGGTCCTCACTTCAATTATTAATCAGCATTGACACCACCTTAGTGTCAAGATCGAACTCACAGCTCAGATTATGAATAAAGAACACAGAAATGCTAGCAAAACTCAGCTGAGCTGCTGGCTATAGTATGGCGTCCCTGAACTTATTTCAATTTATTTCATTTGGAAATCACCACACTTGAAATTTACTGTGTCTATCACTGGACAACTATTGAGGAATGGCCCCAAATGCGCGTCTGAGCGCCGATAATATGATTGTCTGTGGCCAATCAATGCCTTGGTTTTTTTTTTAAATTCAAATTTCCTACACTAAAGTCATTTCAGTCATGCTTCAGTCAAGTATGGATTTTTATCTGTTAGTCTGTCCGTCTCTACTTGCGTTTTCACAAAACGTACTTGATTTTTGAACCAACCTTTCTCTCCCCTCCAAAATTTTGTCGTTAAAAGTTATTTTTAGACACAGCTCCCACCAATATCCCTTCTCTTCCATGCTAAGTAGATTTGAACACCTGCGTCTCAAGGTCGCGATTTTTTGTGCAAATAGCGACACTTTTGATTCAATGCAGTCTTTCGCTGTTGTGAACAACACTGTCTTTTGTCATTATCTTCATTATTATCTATCCGTCTGTAAAATTAAAAACATATTATTTCACTGCTCAGAATGGGCCATCCGGCCAGCAAATTTTTATATTCCTAACATTAATATTAAGAAAAAGTTACTTTTTAAATTTTGTAATATTTCAAGCATCTGCGTTTAGCCGCTGAATTCAAATCAAAGGCTTGGTATCGCAAAAGCGTCCGTTTCCGTACCTCGTGTCAATTTGGGGACGTGAATTTTTTCCTCCATTTCCCCCCCAATTGCGTCTCCTTAGCCTTGCTAGTCTCACGCAATTTTTTTCAGTCATATTTTTTTGTCTTTTGATCCGCCGTTCTCATCCCTCCAAATGGTAACCGTTTTGATTTCCCGTCTAACAAGTCAATTTTTATGGAGGGTGATGACCCGCAGTCAGGGCGATCATGTACTATCAGCAGCTTACGCGTTATGTTTTTATCCCTACATTTTATCCTTTGGAGATATTTTTACGTTGTATCACTTGTTAATTTTATGACAGTGCTTTACCCTGTCCGTGTACCCTACATCTGTCTCATCTGTGGCAAAAAGATCGGCATAGCGTCTCAACAATGCTCTTACTTCCTGCTCCTCAGTCTCACTGCCCTCAAACCCGGTCAGGTCAATTGGGCACATCTCTTGCTCTGGACACCCGCCCCCTACCTGTTTTTGGGCAGATTATTTTCGATGTGTGCGAAGCATTCTGGGATGTGAAAAGTCTGAAGTAGAAGATATGTAATGAGGCCATAATAAAGCCTTAAAAATAGAGTTGTGGTGTAGAATTGTGTTTTTGCTCTAGAAATAGGTTTTATTTGTGTTTTCGCTATTCCTAAAGCGATAATCGCGTGTGATATTTAAGTAGCCAAGATTAATACGCCAGTAGCGCGCAGTAAGTTGAGTGGTTAGGCCAGGGCTTATAAAAGGGGTAGCAAGCGGCGAAACTGGTCTATTGTTGAGACAGCCGCCCAGTGAGAACAGACGAAGAAGACAGACAGAGCCAAGCTGTAAATGCCTTGAGCACATTAGCATCGGGCACTGTTGGGTGTTTTGTTTTGTTTTGTTTTGTTATGTTCGCTAGTTTATTTGTTTAATGTTTGCTTTGTCACTGAATGGGTTGTAAAAATAAATACAGCCCCTGCCTCAGAATAAGAGTTTTTATTGTTGTTCGGGTCGGTGCGAGTGTGAAAAGAGAGTGATCACATATCACAACATAATCATCATCATCATCTCGCCCACCCTACCACAGCATGATACCTCAAAACATACAGAAGAAAAAAAAAGAATTTAACATATCATTGAATACTGTACAGGTCCGTATCCCAGAATCCAAACACCTGAAAACTGAAATATTCTGAAAATCAAAAGTTTTTTGGCCGACTTTTGGGCACACCTTTTGGGTTACTTTGGGTGATTTTTTAAAACCAAACACATCCAATTTCCGAAACACAGCCCTCCCCGAGCATTTTGAATTCTGGATTATTGTAGGGTTTTTATGCAGGATGGATGATTCAGTTCAAATAGAAACTTAACAGCATCCAGATGTTGACATTAGCGCATGTGCAGTGGTCAGCATTGGTCAGCCACCTTTGCTTCTTCTTATGACTAGGCTCTCAGCCAGTCAAGCTGCATTTATTATTTTAGGAACCATTTGATATTAAATTAAATTGATTTGTTACTTAAATCTCGTCTAGTTCTAGTTCTTATCATAACACAGCAGATATGGCCCTGTATTAATGTACCATGAGATTTTGTTGCCTTAGTACTGTTTTATTCCATCTCCATTTCAGCTTGTTTTGCGAAAAACATGTTCAGAGTTTTTGGGTTACTAGTTGAAAAGAAGGACATATCACATTATAACAAAATTTTGCATGATGATCTAAACTTAAAGGTAAAGTATTGTGTATGATGAAAGATTAAACTATATGATGTCAATTTATGAACTCACGTCAGTAAAAGTCAACGAACACACTGCAACAGTAAATTAGATTTTGTGTATCTGGTTGAATGAATGCAGATAAATACCGTAGACATCTCACAAGGTTTATTCACAATCCATACAAACAAGCAGCTCCACATTAATAGAATAATTCATGGTTATACACTGTCCATTGGGCCAACTCTACTGTGGCATAATTACAAGTCCGTCACACTACAACAATAATGGTGCACTCAACACCTCTCCTTAAAGTCCCGTCAAGTTGAGGTCCGTGACATAATTATATGATTTCTCAAAATACTCATCTACTTTAAACGAATTTCCTGGCTTCAATAAGTGCAGACACTATCTTAATGTTGTATATTTGTTTTACTTTTTTTTTGTTATTTTTGCCTTCTCTGTCTCTCTTGTTTGTTACTGTGTCTGAAGAAGAGTTTCCTCTGAAACTGTCTTGTGTCATTAATTGTGTTGTTCTATTGTAAAACTGACATAAACATTATTTTGGCTCCCCCTTGTAACCAACATATATTAAGTAATCCTTAACACTTATTTTTCAAGGCAGAGCAGGTACTTTCTTTGTTTTGTTAAATTAAAATGGGCTTAAATAGATTTTATGCTTGGCCTTTCAAAGTTAGGAAAACCTCTTGTTTTCCAAGCCCCAAGTCCTAAAGACTCTGATGCGTGATGCCATATGATGATGGATGGTATCCGCATGTCTGGTTTTGTGTAGTGTGCAGATGTGTTCAGTCAAACAATGTTCATACAAAAATAACAGGGCAATCCACATAGGACGTCAGTAAACTCACGACGTATAAAGTCAATGATTCTTGTAACAGCCGTTGACGTTTTTCTTCATTATTTATTGTGGACGCCACAGTGACAAAATGGTTACGCGAATATGTAGGCACATCAAACAGTCATTATCACAGCAACATTCAATACAGCAATAGACGGTAGACAGCATTACAATGATGAGTCAGATGCATGTTATATTTCATAGTGCTGTAAATGTAGTCAGGTGAAAAACTCCATCCTTTTCTATAACAGCCAGGAGATAACCAGATGTATGAGATCAGTTCACTCTCCTTAGTCTGACTTCAGCAAGACAGACACGTCTGCCGAAGTATAAATAATGTCCTCAAAAATATCCTCTAGATAATAAAGGTTTTCCAAACCTAGTTCATTTAACAAAGTAGCAAGTAATGGTCCTTGGGACATGCATCAACCGATGCAGTACAATACAGCGACATGTGAGCTGGGAAAACATCTCGTGACGACGACTTTCGAAGACAGGCTATGAATCGAAATCGCTCACGACCCAAAATCGATAGAGTTAATGAAAAGTCAATTTACCTTGCCTTCAGGAAATACACAGAAATATCACGCCTCCCGACATGTGGGAAACACTAGAGGTATTATCTCGAATAAACGAAATATCCATTAAGAGGACTACACATCCCTGACAGAACAAAAAATAGCGGAGATCCCCTCTTCAACGAGGCATCTCTTTCGCCATTCAAATCGCTCACTCCACTAGTGGTGGGCGGAAACCGATCGACCAAAAAACAAGACCAGTCATGCGCAGTCCAGCGCAAAAAGACCACAGCTCAAAACTTAACTGCATTCAATACCAACGCGGGAAGACAAATGCTTACCGAGAAAAGTGACTATAAATTTCAAGCAGTTGTTGCCCTTGCGTTATAAAATAGATATTGTAATAAAACGATGTTGCGAGAATTTATCACGCAACATATCACCACCTCCTCCCGATAAAAAAAAAAATGTGGAACATATTTTTTTTTTTTTTAAATATCAAAGAGCATGCGATAAGCGGCTCAAAACGCACGAATTATGCGCTGATAATTAATTAAATTGCCTAACATGAGGCTAAATATAGAGTGTCTGGTGAGGATATACCTCAACAGAAAAATAAATATGTCTCAAAAAATATTCACATCGGGGAGGAGTCACCAACACACATCACGTTAGCATGTAAACACAATATACGTATGCAAGTTACCATAATCATCATTAAACAGCAAGTACATAGTAAAGTTAAACTACATGACGATCCAGGACATATGCTCTGGTATTCCGAGGGTAAGTACACAATCTAGAACTCGTCATGCTTGATACTAGTAAGGTAAGTCCTCAGCTCAACAATGACATTCTGAGAAAGTACAAGCAATATAATGCTAATTAATAACTAATATGCTTCATAAGGTACAATACATTATTAATAATTGTGGCTGTTTAGTAAACTAACGGCCCTTATATTAACTACTCAGTCCTCCTCTATCATCTTAAAAAACGAACAGAAGAAGATGACAACAAAGCACGATAGTGTGTACATATAAAGTAAGTACAGATGTGCTAATCTATTGTAGAAATATAGGCGTGTTATGACTCTGTAATATATGGAAATATAGGACAGAAGTATTAGTTGGAGTCATGTGGGCATCTAGACAAAATGTCAGCCATCACATTATCCGCACCACGGATAGCTCGTACCGTGAAGTGAAAAGGTTGAAGAGCTATAGCATATCGAGTGGATCTCGAACTCTTCAAATTCTTAGTCTGAATAGCTGTAAGAGCTTTCTGATCAGTCTCTAGAATGAAATGTGCGCTCAGGAGGAATCTTTGTAGCTTTAGAATTGACCAAACCATCGCTAACAACTCACGGTCTAAAACCGAGTAGTTCCTCTCTGCCGCATTTAGTTTTCTAGAAATGTACATAACAGGATGCAGAGTATTTGCATATTCTTGCATCAGTGCTGCTCCAATCCCAGTGGATGAAGCATCACTCCGAAGAACAAAAGTCCTATCAAGAGTAGGTAATCTTAAGATGGGAGGAGAAGAAAATATATTCTTGATTTGGTCTAGTGAAGATTGGCATTCTTCAGACCAACGGACCAGATTAGGCGAACCTTTCTTCAACAATGTTGAGAGAGGTGCCATGATCGAAGATAAATTTGGAATAAATCTCTCATAAAATTGAATTAAACCTAAGAGACTCCTAACTTGTTTCTTCGTTTTAGGAACAGAGATGTTCAGTATTTTGGAAGTATTGTGGTCTTCTGTCTTCAAGAGACCATGACCAACACGATGACCCAGGAAAGAGATTTCACCAAAACCAACAAAAGCTTTAGAAGGTTTCGCTGTCAAATTATTCTCACGTAGAGTGGACAGTAGGTCATATAACCCAAAATAGTGATCTTCCCAGGTATCACTGAAGAGACAGATGTCATCTAAGTATGCGATGACATCCGAACGATGTGACAGAATTCGACGCATCATGCGAACGAAAGTGGCAGGGGCGTTCATGAGACCAAAAGGCATAACATTCCATTGAAATAGACCCCTAGGTGTAGAAAAAAGCAGTAAGAGGTTTGGCATGCTCTGCTAAAGGCACTTGCCAATAACCTTTAGACAAGTCAAGTTTAGTGAAGAATCTAGAATTAGAAAGTCTAATCAGTAGATCTTCTAACAAAGGCATCGGTTCAGCATCGAACTTTGTGACCTGATTCAATTTGCGATAATCAACACAAATTCGTATGTTCTTATCCTTCTTCCGGACAATAACCATGGAAGAAGAATATGGTGAAGTCGATGGTTCAATTATATTTAATTGAATCATTTCATCCAATTCCTTTTCCACTTGCGACTGAAAGTGTATAGGAATAGGATAAGGCCTAACCCTAATTGGATTATTGTCGGTAAGAATTATGTCATGTTCTATGACATCTGTGTGTCCAGGAATGTCAGTGAGAACATCCTGAAATGTTTGTAACATCGACGAGACTTGTCGATGTTCGTCACCAGAAAGATTAGGAGAAACAGAAACGTTTTTCCAAGATTCCGTAGAATGTAATGGAACCACTGGAAGGGGAAGATTAACATCAGAGAAGGTAGATTCCTCATCCTGTATGACAGACAGGGATGAATAATGACCGTGAGGTGCAGGAGCATCATCCGTTGCCTGGAAAATAGGCAGCAAATAGTCCGGACGTTCGTGAAATTCCGAAAGCATGTTTATGTGGAAAGTTTTATGCTTTCCATCAATATCGACCACATAGTCAACATCGGAAATCCGAGAGACTATTGCATACGGACCTTTCCATGCAATAAGAAGTCTATTTCCCCTACTGGGGAGTAGGACGAATGCTTTGTCACCTGGACAAAGTTGTCGTAGACATCTATTCTTGTTAGCAAACTGTCTTGCCTTCTCTTTAGCAATTTCTGATGAAGCAGTTGCTAGCTTACATGCCTCAATGATCTTTTGTCTAAGAGCAATGACATACTCATATGAGGATTGAGTTTCATCGCTAATATCATCGGCAGTGATGAGATCGTGTAATAAAGACATAGGGCCGCGTGGACGCGCGCCAAAGACAAGTTCGAAGGGAGAAAATCCTGTGTGTTCATTAGGGACTTCTCTATAGGCAAAGAGAGCCGCGGGTAAAACCCTGTCCCAATCTTGAGGATGATCTTCAGTTATCTTACCAAGCAAAGTCTTGAGCGTTCTATTCAGACGCTCAACTAACCCATTAGACATAGGATGGTAGATACTACTGAGAGATCGTTCAATATGTAAGGTAGACATTACCTGTGACATAGTGTCAGATATGAGTTGAGTGCCATGGTCTGACAATATTTCTCTGGGGAACCCCAAGCGAGAAAATATCAACCAAAGAGCATCTGCGATATCTGTAGTAGATATGCTCTTAAGAGGAATAGCCTCTGGCCAACGTGTGCACATATCGACACATGTAAGGATAAACTGATGTCCTCTGGCCGACTTGACCTTAAAAGGGCCAATAATATCTATGGCCATTTTCTGAAACGGCCGAATAGGAATGTCAGCAGCCTGGATAGGCGCAGCATGTCGTGGTCCTCTAGATTTGACCTCCTGACATACCTTGCATGATCGGCAGTAAATACGAATGTCCTTATTGACAAAAGGCCAAAAGAAAGCCGCAAGGACTCTCGACTTCGTACGGGAAAAAACCCATATGTCCAGCACATTGCGAGTCATGAGCATGTTGTAATATTTGCACTCTCATGCTCTTGGGAACAAGAATTTGCGAATGTGCCGACGTAGTCGAATCTTGTACCATACGTACAAGTACGCCGTTTCTCATTGCAATCCAAGATTTTCTATTTGTATCCTGATTCGGATCACCTTTCTTCGCAAGAACGAAGAATTTTTTTTAAAGAAGGATCTTCTTCTTGCAATTTTATGAAAGAGTCACGAGTGATTACTAAGTGACTATCTTGGCTATCAACTTCATTATCACTATTCAGTGAAGTTTCGGGTGTTTGTAGAGCTTGTGCTCTTGTAACTACTGCATTTGTAGCTTGCATGTTATTATCTTCCCAAGCAGCAATCTGCTGTGGGGTACACTCCCTAACTCCGTGAATACGACCAATAATAAGGTCCGCAATAGGATTAGGTAAGAGACAAGCATGCACATCTCCAGTAAAGAAAGGAGTGGCAATGCGAATTACAGCAGTAGGATATTTTTCTAGAGTGCCGCCAAATGTGACACATTTAATAAACCTTCCTGTAGCACAAGATGGATCTACAAGCGATTGTCTAACACCAATAGTGGTGCATCCGGAATCGAAAAGTAGTGAGACCGGAGTATCATTAACAAGACCCTTATGTAGAATTAAAGAACCCCTCCCGTCATGCGCAACAGCAGCAGGCAGAGCAGGAAGTGGGTGACCACAACTCAAAGTAGTTATGGTACCCGGTTCGAATAAAGTACTGCATTGGGGGCATTTGTTTGCTCTCTCAAAGTCAAAAGCAGAACCAGTGACAGCGTCAAAGTTTTTTACTATCAACAACATGATTACAGGCTCCCTCAGTTTCCTGTTGTACAGCATTAGCCTGCTGATATCTCTTTTTTTTGTGTTGAGATCTACCCCGACTATTATTACCTCTGAAGTTATCAGAGTTATTATTATCTCTGCAGTTATTATTGTCTCTATTGTAATTGTTATCCTGGTTCGAATTCCAGTTTCCACGATTACTATCATGTTCACATTGATGCGAACATCTATTTGTTTGGTTCT
Organism: Oreohelix idahoensis; assembly: GCA_024509875.1. NCBI lineage: Eukaryota > Metazoa > Mollusca > Gastropoda > Stylommatophora > Oreohelicidae > Oreohelix > Oreohelix idahoensis. The sequence continues at coordinate 493,994 of JAMPIV010014448.1, read as the reverse complement.
GAGGTCTTCGGCAGGAATAACCTCTGTTACCATATCCTCTTTTGAAATGCTTATAATTATTAGGGTGATAGTAACGAGTACTATCAGGTTGTCTCCAATTCTTCGAAGAAGAATCACCATGAAATTGATTTCCATGATTTTGACAGAAATTACCGCTACTCTTTCTATCAAAATTTTGTTGGAATCTACGAGCAAAGTTTTGGCCATATGGAGCTGCCGAAGCAACTGGTAAACCTTCTTTCACCTTAGAGTTACCCATGGTTATGTGTGGGTGCGCAGTTACGTATTGGCAACAGAAATCTTCCATTTCTTTTATTGTTTTAGGTTTACGTTCATGAAGGAAAGCAAGGAAAGACTCATTGACAGACGACATGACTTTGTCTCTAAGTATTAAGTCCATAAGTCCTTCATAAGTTTTTTCCGTCTTAGATAGTTCAACCCATCGTGAGAAAGTAATGCGTATTCTTGCAATAAACTCGGAGAATTCAACTCCATTTTCAGGTAACATGTTTTTAAATTGTAGACGATAGCCGTCTTCGTTAAGCTGATATTTCTTTAACAAAGCGGCCCTGACACCCTCATAATTGTTCTTGTCAGGTTCATCCACCATATTTAATATACTTAGAGCTTTACCTGTCAGTATCCCTGATAACTGATAAACATATTTTGCTTTGTCTATGTTATGAGCTGTACATGCTTGTTCAAATCTGTCCAGATAGAACATTATGTCATCACTGGAAGGACTAAATGTTGGTAACTTAATCTTAAAAGTATCATTATTAGCCTTACCAGAAGATGAACCCTTGTTTGAATCATTACCATTACTCATGCTCGTCAATTTCAATTTTTCCAACTCTAAAGCTAAGACCTTTTCTTCATGTTCCATTTTTGCTTTCTCTTTCCTCTCATCAGACTCTCTCTGTAATCTTCTTTCCTCAGCCTGAGCCTCTTTTTGAAGTCTTTCATTTTCAGCTTCTTTTTCAAGTCTTTTATTTTCAGCCTCTTTTTCAAGTCTTTTATTCTCAGCCTCTTTTTGAAGTCTTTCAGCTTCTAGCTGTAGCTGGAGTTTTCTCTCCTCAGCTTCTGATTCCCTTTTTTGTTTTTCCATTTCCATTTGGAATCTTTTTTCATCCACCTGCATCTGCAGTTTCTTTTGTTCAGCTTCCATTGCTTTATCATATCGAGCAGTTGCAAATTCTTCTAACTTATCACCAGTCTTCCCAAGCAATTTACCCTGCTCAATAAAGTGCTCAAATGTAGACATGTTGTCTAACATATGAGTCCAAAACCTGAAATAATTAACTAATTTATTTCAAACCTAAGTGTAACAAGTCTTAATTAAGCACTTGTATATTCACATCACATTATATTATCCCAGTCTCTGTGGGAAACAAGTCTCCAATCAAAGAACTTGTATATGAAATATCAGCACTCACACGCCCACGGCGACCGTTGCCTCAATTGGCTGTGTGTGGTGTACCCGGAAACGGGGCCTCCCAGTACTGAGGCAAAGTTAAGTCCCCGATGTCACTTATCGGTGCAGAATTGAGAGAGATGGCTGAGCATCACAATCCCTCCTGTGTTGCAGCATGATGAGAACCCAGCATTGCACACTGAGCTTGGGGGGATCACTTGGGCACCAGACTTAATACTGGCTCTTGACTGGATGGCCGCATGCAGGAGATTTCTACAATGGAGGGTTGGCAGGTGGTGGGTATCGGGAAGTGGCTCTGTGCAGGACGTGAGGATTCCTTGGGAGAGCCCAGAACCAGAGCACAGCATTGTGCAAGCTCTGCATAGTTGGAGAGCCCCCTGGATGACGGGGAATGCACAGTGTGCTACCCCACCTATCCCCAACTGCTAACTTAGAACCAGAAGTGGGGTCCTCTGTATGCGTGCCAGGCCAGGATAAAATGCCTGGGAAAGAGACTGGAGCTCAGAACTCCCTAACTCAAAGTTGCAGGATGGCAGAAAAGCCACGGGAAAGACAGGGCTATTTTGAAGATAACGCAACCATATTTTCACCATACGAGCTCGGACGCCGCCTCGGTAAACAAGGTCCGCGCAGAGCAGTGACACCCCCAGGCTGCTTGCGAATAGTCTACTACTGGGAACATAAACAGATTAGGGATGGGCCCACTCTCCCGTTGAACCGGTGCTAAAGTCGTAGATACTGGGCCAGAAGGCGCACCGGAAACCACAGTATCATGCAACTCGCTTTTTTTTTCTATGGAGAGTACACCGTCAAATAAATCTCGTTCTGGTGCTCGCCCTGTGGAGCTCCACCAGGCAGGTGCAGTGCCGGGCTCTGAGCCTCGACAGAGCCCACCCTCAGCTACTGGAGGACCCTCTAGACCGTCTTGTGGAGTCAACAGACGGCGGAGGAGAACTACTGACCAAAACAAAAACAGAAAAAGAGAAACCCAGAGTGCCACTTGTCATGATGCACTGGAATGCAGAGGGAGTGAACAGCAAGCAGGCTGGATACAGCAAAAAAGACAGAGCTGGAAAACATCTTGTATGAGAAGCAAGTCAGTGTTTGCTGTATCCAAGAGACTCACTTGAAAGCAGATCAAACCTTTAAAATAAGGGGATATCAATGCTTCAGATCCGACAGAAAAGATAGACGAAAAGGAGGAGTACTTACTCTTGTAAGGAATAACATTCCTGCACACGAAAGGAAAACCTTCATGGATGGAGCAGAATATCAGCTGCTGCAGATAAAGGTAGACAAGATGGAAATAGAACTCCTGAACTATTACTGTCCGAACAACAAACCCCTGAGTCTCAGCTCTATACAGGTACCAGCCACCAACTTTATAGCAGTTGGAGACTTTAATAGCCACTCCCAGAGCTGGGGCTATAACCATCTGGATCACAGAGGTGAAGAGGTTGAAACTTGGCAAGATGATCACTCCCTAATCCTAGTCAATAATGCCACAGATACTCCTACCTTCTACTCCAGAGGATGGCACACAACCTCAACACCAGATCTTGCCTTCTCCACACCAGATATAGCTGGATCTATTAGTAGAGAAGTAGAAGACCAACTAGGGGGAAGCGACCATCGCCCAATCTTTCTTACTGTCCAGAGTGCAACTCTCAGTACAGGCCCAGCCATTACAAGATGGAACTACAAAAAAGCCAACTGGGGTTTATTCAGGCATCAGGTGAACACGCTGCTGTCTACCCTCAAGGTACAGAACAGAGACATTAATGAAGTGGTAAAAGACTTCAACAGATGCATACTACAAGCTGCAAAAGAAACCATTCCCAAAGGATGCCGGCGTAACTACATACCATACTGGTCCAGCACACTCCAAGAACGTCAGGAAGCTATGGACAAGGCTAGAAAGGACGCAGAGTCTCAGCCTTCACTTGAAACTCACAACAAATGGAAAAAGGCTGTAGCAGAGTTTCAGAGAACAAAGCTAGAAGAAAAGCGGAAAAGCTGGAGAACTAAAACGGCATCGCTGAACCTTGAGAAAGACGGCAGGAAACTTTGGAGATTAGTCAAGTCTCTAAATGAAGAGCATTCCTCACCAAGGCAGACTATCACATTGGATGAAGGTGGCAAACTTTTCAGAGGAAAACAAGCTGCAGACTTGTTTGCTAGAAGATACAGTTCAGAAAGCAACTTACCCATTAACATAGACCATCAGAGAGAGATAAGAAAAGAAATACTGGCAACCATGGGACAGACAGATACTCCTGCCCCAATGAGGGAACCCATCACACTAGGAGAACTACAGAAGGCTATTTCCAAGCTTAAGTTTCAAAAGTCACCCGGCCCAGACAAAATCAGCAACGAAATGCTAGTAAATCTGAGCTCAGCAGCAAAGACAAAACTGCTTGAGATATTCAACCACAGCTGGTTGAAAGGAACGGTACCCCAAGTATGGAGAGAAGCCATCACAATACCCATACTAAAGAAAGGGAAATGTAAGACCGAGGCTGCAAGTTACCGGCCAATCAGTCTCACAAGCTGTGTTGGGAAGACTATGGAGCGAATAGTCAACCACAGATTGAAATGGTATTTAGAGTCTGAGCAGATCCTGGTGCCGGAACAAGCTGGATTTAGAGAATGCTACAGTATAGAAGACCAAGTTACTTACTTGTCTCAAGCGATAGAAGATGCCTTCCAGGAGAAGAAAAAGGTCCTAACGATCTGGGTCGACTTCAAGCAGGCCTTTGACAAGGTGTGGAAAGATGGCCTCATTGCAAAACTTAGGAGAAGTGGAATCCAAGGCAACATGATGAAATGGATCCAGTCATACTTGCATAACAGGAGAACTAGAGTCACTCTTGACGGTCTGCAGAGCAGAAAAGTGTTGCTCCATCAGGGGGTACCTCAAGGAGGAGTAATTTCCCCAACACTCTTCCTTGTTTACATCAATGACCTGGTGAAAGATCTCCCTGCAGGAGTTAAAGCTGCCTTATATGCAGATGACCTAGTACTCTGGTGCGCTGATGAAAATGTCACCACAGCAAATTATAGAATGCAGCGGGCAGCAGACATGCTAGTGTCATGGGCAGAGAAATGGCTTATCACAATAAACACAGACAAAACCTCCACAACACTGTTCTCCCTCGCCCCCAAGGACAAATCAGCTAACATACACCTAGGGACAACCGTGATCAAGGAAGAAAGCTACCCCACCTATCTTGGGGTGACATTTGACCAAAGGCTTACATGGAATAAGCATATTGAAAATGCAGAAGGAAAGGCCCGAAGACGACTAGGCATACTCAGAAAATTAGCAGGTACCAACTGGGGAGCAAATGAACGAAATCTAAAGAAGATTTATAATGGAGTAATAAGACCACACTTAGAGTTTAGCTCAGCAGCATGGTCATCAGCTGCTAACTCACATCTGCAGTCTTTGGACAAGGTGCAAAATCAAGCTCTCAGGCTCATTACAGGAGCCATGAAAACTACACCAATAACAGAGATGCAGAAGGTTGCTGGATTACAGACATTGTCCCATAGAAGAGACACAAAAACCATGATCCAGATGGAAAAGTACAACAGTATGCCAATGCACCCAATGAAGGCAAGACTAGATGATCTGGCATTGGGACGTCTAAAGCGTAGCAGCTTTGTGCATCGGGGGAAAAGACTTATAAGACAGCATCAAGAAGACCTATCCATGAAGACAACACCACTGAAGCCCACCCTATACCCTGTACCATGGGAGCAGGCCAGCAGTGCCCTCCAAATTAATACAACAGTCAGTGGTCTCACAAGTGGATGTGACTATAATGATCTGCAAAAACGAACTGCTACATTGAGTATGATCCAAGAAAGCTATCCCGATCAATCATGGATACATGCCTATACAGATGGATCAGCAACTAATGCTGTTAGGAATGGAGGTGCCGGTATCTTTATCTCATATCCTGACAACCACTATGAGACTAGGCACATTCCCACTGGTTAAATTCTGTTCCAACTATACAGCTGAGAGGTTCAAGCTCTAGAGCAAGCTGCAAATATGATTTATAACACCAACTCTGACTGCCACCAGGTAGTCATCCTCACAGATGCACTGTCTGTCCTGCAAGCTCTCAAGGGTGGTAAACTCCCGCATCTGAGAAATGAACTAAACAAGGTAGCTGCCAAAAAGAGAACCATACTTCAGTGGGTACCATCTCATTGTGGTGTACCCGGAAATGAAAAGGCAGATAAACTTGCAAAAAAGGGAGGAGAATGTGAACAAGAAGATAATGAAGTCACATACTTTGAGAAAAAGAGAGCTATCCAGACTATCAGAAGAGAACAGAACCAACCCAAAGACGACTATCACACTCTCGACCGGCAGGGACAGACAACTATTTTTCGACTCAGGACAGGGCATAACAAACTGAATAAACACATGCACAAGCTACGATTGTCTGCTTCACCACTGTGCACATGTGGATTAAACGAACAAACTGCTGAGCATGTTCTACAGGACTGTCCTCTGTATGACCAGTTAAGAAAGATATACTGGCCCAATGACTCAACACTAAACTCAAAGCTATATGGAGTTAAAGAGGAACTTCAAACAACAGTCGAATTCATCATGAGAACTCGTCTGACGGTGTAATCATCAAAGATGCGATCGCAAGAAGAAGAAGATCAGCACTCAATTCTTGATCATAAGTGCACTTCTCATTCAATAGTGCACGACACTATTCATCATTCATTTATCATCAGTGTAGTAGTAACAGTGCATTAGCATAGCCCATTAACTAATTACTATAACTGTAAACAATGACTATGTAAACACATGCAGAATGTAAACATTGAAAATGTAAACAATGCAAACAATGTAAACAATAACAATGTAAACAATAACAAAGATCAGCAACAATACAAAAAACGTTCGCAGAAATCAACTAAAAATAAAGCAGAAATTAATGAAATATCACAAAAAATGTGACGATATCTGCGCTATAATTAAACAAAATACATGACACCACAGTGTATAAACAAAAATGTTGTATGAAACTAAATTATAGACAAGAGTAGGCTAACAAATACAAACAAATCAAAACAAAACTAAAGAATGCGAAATAATAACGAAAACAATATTAAAACATGTCATCACAGCTAACATAAATAGCAACAGAAGTCGCTTAGCAAATTCCAGTATCGGAAATTTGCAAACCCTACAGAAAACGCTCACAATAGACGACCTCTATGACGTGGCATAATCTAACGGAGACACCACCCAACCGAGAACCCGCTGAAATATAAACATATAAATATACAAATAACATATAGACATATAACATATAGAATGAGATGATACACAGAAGACTCAGCAGAAGTATAAGGGCACAGTTTACATACAAACAGGCCACTTAACTTATAGGCTTCCAATCGTAGAACAGCAGAAAAAACGGATGTCAATCAACGTCCTAAAGAGCGAAGCTCCAACGATGATGGCACATCTGAACTGCTTCCACTGCTAACACGATGGTACAAGAGCTTCTGAAATACTGTGTGTTGAGTTGTTTCGGCACTTGACCTTCTAATCCAAAAGTAAGTTGATGGAAATCGGTACTTGGCCTTCTTCAGAAAACAACCCGTTTCAACCGGCACTTGACCTTCACAAAAACGACAGCACTGGAACCTTGACAGCAGCAACTTGCTTGACTTGCGTAAAAGATAACAGCAGTCCGAGTTATCCGGCAACATGTAACAACGCCGGGTACTGTCAAATTCTTGTTTCCGTCAAAAAGTTGAAATTTTGACTTTTACCGGGCAACGCCGAGTACTTTGAAAATTTTGAAGATGTTGACTGTATTGAAGAATGTTAATTTCTTGAAGGATGCTGATGAATTCTTGTTGAAAATGAAGTGGGTAAGGGACCCCGTGTTTGCTGGTACCAGAATCAAACCAGCTTATGGCCACCAAATGATGCGTGATGCCATATGATGATGGATGGTATCCGCATGTCTGGTTTGTGTAGTGTGCAGATGTGTTCAGTCAAACAATGTTCATACAAAAATAACAGGGCAATCCACATAGGACGTCAGTAAACTCACGACGTATAAAGTCAATGATTCTTGTAACAGCCGTTGACGTTTTTCTTCATTATTTATTGTGGACGCCACAGTGACAAAATGGTTACGCGAATATGTAGGCACATCAAACAGTCATTATCACAGCAACATTCAATACAGCAATAGACGGTAGACAGCATTACAATGATGAGTCAGATGCATGTTATATTTCATAGTGCTGTAAATGTAGTCAGGTGAAAAACTCCATCCTTTTCTATAACAGCCAGGAGATAACCAGATGTATGAGATCAGTTCACTCTCCTTAGTCTGACTTCAGCAAGACAGACACGTCTGCCGAAGTATAAATAATGTCCTCAAAAATATCCTCTAGATAATAAAGGTTTTCCAAACCTAGTTCATTTAACAAAGTAGCAAGTAATGGTCCTTGGGACATGCATCAACCGATGCAGTACAATACAGCGACATGTGAGCTGGGAAAACATCTCGTGACGACGACTTTCGAAGACAGGCTATGAATCGAAATCGCTCACGACCCAAAATCGATAGAGTTAATGAAAAAGTCAATTTACCTTGCCTTCAGGAAATACACAGAAATATCACGCCTCCCGACATGTGGGAAACACTAGAGGTATTATCTCGAATAAACGAAATATCCATTAAGAGGACTACACATCCCTGACAGAACAAAAAATAGCGGAGATCCCCTCTTCAACGAGGCATCTCTTTCGCCATTCAAATCGCTCACTCCACTAGTGGTGGGCGGAAACCGATCGACCAAAAAAACAAGACCAGTCATGCGCAGTCCAGCGCAAAAAGACCACAGCTCAAAACTTAACTGCATTCAATACCAACGCGGGAAGACAAATGCTTACCGAGAAAAGTGACTATAAATTTCAAGCAGTTGTTGCCCTTGCGTTATAAAATAGATATTGTAATAAAAACGATGTTGCGAGAATTTATCACGCAACATATCACCACCTCCTCCCGATAAAAAAAAAATGTGGAACATATTTTTTTTTTTTTTTAAATATCAAAGAGCATGCGATAAGCGGCTCAAAACGCACGAATTATGCGCTGATAATTAATTAAATTGCCTAACATGAGGCTAAATATAGAGTGTCTGGTGAGGATATACCTCAACAGAAAAATAAATATGTCTCAAAAAATATTCACATCGGGGAGGAGTCACCAACACACATCACGTTAGCATGTAAACACAATATACGTATGCAAGTTACCATAATCATCATTAAACAGCATACTCTAATATTGTCTTTAAAAATGGATGTACAAATCTGATAGGAAAATTTAAATAGTACATTCTTTGACATGTAATGACATAAGTACATAGTAAAGTTAAACTACATGACGATCCAGGACATATGCTCTGGTATTCCGAGGGTAAGTACACAATCTAGAACTCGTCATGCTTGATACTAGTAAGGTAAGTCCTCAGCTCAACAATGACATTCTGAGAAAGTACAAGCAATATAATGCTAATTAATAACTAATATGCTTCATAAGGTACAATACATTATTAATAATTGTGGCTGTTTAGTAAACTAACGGCCCTTATATTAACTACTCAGTCCTCCTCTATCATCTTAAAAACGAACAGAAGAAGATGACAACAAAGCACGATAGTGTGTACATATAAAGTAAGTACAGATGTGCTAATCTATTGTAGAAATATAGGCGTGTTATGACTCTGTAATATATGGAAATATAGGACAGAAGTATTAGTTGGAGTCATGTGGGCATCTAGACAAAATGTCAGCCATCACATTATCCGCACCACGGATAGCTCGTACCGTGAAGTGAAAAGGTTGAAGAGCTATAGCATATCGAGTGGATCTCGAACTCTTCAAATTCTTAGTCTGAATAGCTGTAAGAGCTTTCTGATCAGTCTCTAGAATGAAATGTGCGCTCAGGAGGAATCTTTGTAGCTTTAGAATTGACCAAACCATCGCTAACAACTCACGGTCTAAAACCGAGTAGTTCCTCTCTGCCGCATTTAGTTTTCTAGAAATGTACATAACAGGATGCAGAGTATTTGCATATTCTTGCATCAGTGCTGCTCCAATCCCAGTGGATGAAGCATCACTCCGAAGAACAAAAGTCCTATCAAGAGTAGGTAATCTTAAGATGGGAGGAGAAGAAAATATATTCTTGATTTGGTCTAGTGAAGATTGGCATTCTTCAGACCAACGGACCAGATTAGGCGAACCTTTCTTCAACAATGTTGAGAGAGGTGCCATGATCGAAGATAAATTTGGAATAAATCTCCCATAAAATTGAATTAAACCTAAGAGACTCCTAACTTGTTTCTTCGTTTTTTTAGGAACAGAGATGTTCAGTATTTTGGAAGTATTGTGGTCTTCTGTCTTCAAGAGACCATGACCAACACGATGACCCAGGAAAGAGATTTCACCAAAACCAACAAAAGCTTTAGAAGGTTTCGCTGTCAAATTATTCTCACGTAGAGTGGACAGTAGGTCATATAACCCAAAATAGTGATCTTCCCAGGTATCACTGAAGAGACAGATGTCATCTAAGTATGCGATGACATCCGAACGATGTGACAGAATTCGACGCATCATGCGAACGAAAGTGGCAGGGGCGTTCATGAGACCAAAAGGCATAACATTCCATTGAAATAGACCCCTAGGTGTAGAAAAAGCAGTAAGAGGTTTGGCATGCTCTGCTAAAGGCACTTGCCAATAACCTTTAGACAAGTCAAGTTTAGTGAAGAATCTAGAATTAGAAAGTCTAATCAGTAGATCTTCTAACAAAGGCATCGGTTCAGCATCGAACTTTGTGACCTGATTCAATTTGCGATAATCAACACAAATTCGTATGTTCTTATCCTTCTTCCGGACAATAACCATGGAAGAAGAATATGGTGAAGTCGATGGTTCAATTATATTTAATTGAATCATTTCATCCAATTCCTTTTCCACTTGCGACTGAAAGTGTATAGGAATAGGATAAGGCCTAACCCTAATTGGATTATTGTCGGTAAGAATTATGTCATGTTCTATGACATCTGTGTGTCCAGGAATGTCAGTGAGAACATCCTGAAATGTTTGTAACATCGACGAGACTTGTCGATGTTCGTCACCAGAAAGATTAGGAGAAACAGAAACGTTTTTCCAAGATTCCGTAGAATGTAATGGAACCACTGGAAGGGGAAGATTAACATCAGAGAAGGTAGATTCCTCATCCTGTATGACAGACAGGGATGAATAATGACCGTGAGGTGCAGGAGCATCATCCGTTGCCTGGAAAATAGGCAGCAAATAGTCCGGACGTTCGTGAAATTCCAAAAGCATGTTTATGTGGAAAGTTTTATGCTTTCCATCAATATCGACCACATAGTCAACATCGGAAATCCGAGAGACTATTGCATACGGACCTTTCCATGCAATAAGAAGTCTATTTTCCCTACTGGGGAGTAGGACGAATGCTTTGTCACCTGGACAAAGTTGTCGTAGACATCTATTCTTGTTAGCAAACTGTCTTGCCTTCTCTTTAGCAATTTCTGATGAAGCAGTTGCTAGCTTACATGCCTCAATGATCTTTTGTCTAAGAGCAATGACATACTCATATGAGGATTGAGTTTCATCGCTAATATCATCGGCAGTGATGAGATCGTGTAATAAAGACATAGGGCCGCGTGGACGCGCGCCAAAGACAAGTTCGAAGGGAGAAAATCCTGTGTGTTCATTAGGGACTTCTCTATAGGCAAAGAGAGCCGCGGGTAAAACCCTGTCCCAATCTTGAGGATGATCTTCAGTTATCTTACCAAGCAAAGTCTTGAGCGTTCTATTCAGACGCTCAACTAACCCATTAGACATAGGATGGTAGATACTACTGAGAGATCGTTCAATATGTAAGGTAGACATTACCTGTGACATAGTGTCAGATATGAGTTGAGTGCCATGGTCTGACAATATTTCTCTGGGGAACCCCAAGCGAGAAAATATCAACCAAAGAGCATCTGCGATATCTGTAGTAGATATGCTCTTAAGAGGAATAGCCTCTGGCCAACGTGTGTGCACATATCGACACATGTAAGGATAAACTGATGTCCTCTGGCCGACTTGACCTTAAAAGGGCCAATAATATCTATGGCCATTTTCTGAAACGGCCGAATAGGAATGTCAGCAGCCTGGATAGGCGCAGCATGTCGTGGTCCTCTAGATTTGACCTCCTGACATACCTTGCATGATCGGCAGTAAATACGAATGTCCTTATTGACAAAAGGCCAAAAGAAAGCCGCAAGGACTCTCGACTTCGTACGGGAAAAACCCATATGTCCAGCACATTGCGAGTCATGAGCATGTTGTAATATTTGCACTCTCATGCTCTTGGGAACAAGAATTTGCGAATGTGCCGACGTAGTCGAATCTTGTACCATACGTACAAGTACGCCGTTTCTCATTGCAATCCAAGATTTTCTATTTGTATCCTGATTCGGATCACCTTTCTTCGCAAGAACGAAGAATTTTTTTAAAGAAGGATCTTCTTCTTGCAATTTTATGAAAGAGTCACGAGTGATTACTAAGTGACTATCTTGGCTATCAACTTCATTATCACTATTCAGTGAAGTTTCGGGTGTTTGTAGAGCTTGTGCTCTTGTAACTACTGCATTTGTAGCTTGCATGTTATTATCTTCCCAAGCAGCAATCTGCTGTGGGGTACACTCCCTAACTCCGTGAATACGACCAATAATAAGGTCCGCAATAGGTTTAGGTAAGAGACAAGCATGCACATCTCCAGTAAAGAAAGGAGTGGCAATGCGAATTACAGCAGTAGGATATTTTTCTAGAGTGCCGCCAAATGTGACACATTTAATAACCCTTCCTGTAGCACAAGATGGATCTACAAGCGATTGTCTAACACCAATAGTGGTGCATCCGGAATCGAAAAGTAGTGAGACCGGAGTATCATTAACAAGACCCTTATGTAGAATTAAAGAACCCCTCCCGTCATGCGCAACAGCAGCAGGCAGAGCGGGAAGTGGGTGACCACAACTCAAAGTAGTTATGGTACTCGGTTCGAATAAAGTACTGCATTGGGGGCATTTGTTTGCTCTCTCAAAGTCAAAAGCAGAACCAGTGACAGCGTCAAAGTTTTTACTATCAACAACATGATTACAGGCTCCCTCAGTTTCCTGTTGTACAGCATTAGCCTGCTGATATCTCTTTTTTTTGTGTTGAGATCTACCCCGACTATTATTACCTCTGAAGTTATCAGAGTTATTATTATCTCTGCAGTTATTATTGTCTCTATTGTAATTGTTATCCTGGTTCGAATTCCAGTTTCCACGATTACTATCATGTTCACATTGATGCGAACATCTATTTGTTTGGTTCTGAGGTCTTCGGCAGGAATAACCTCTATTACCATATCCTCTTTTGAAATGCTTATAATTATTAGGGTGATAGTAACGAGTACTATCAGGTTGTCTCCAATTCTTCGAAGAAGAATCACCATGAAATTGATTTCCATGATTTTGACAGAAATTACCGCTACTCTTTCTATCAAAATTTTGTTGGAATCTACGAGCAAAGTTTTGGCCATATGGAGCTGCCGAAGCAACTGGTAAACGAACAGTGAATCTCTGCCCACTGCAATATAGATGGAAATGAGAAGACAGATAAACTTTCCAAAGAAGGAGGAAAGAAAATTGAAAACAGAAGACAGGGCTACATATGAACAGACAAAAGCTAATCAGAAATAACTGTAAAGACAAATTGCATAAGGAACATCCAGACTCCGACACTGCAGAACCATACTATACATTACCAAGAAGAGACCAAGTGATAATTTTCAGACTAAGAATCAGCCATTTCAGACTCAGATACTATCTATACAACGAATGGAAAATCAGACCGACAGATATGTGCCAAAGTGGGGAGGACAAACAAACAGTAGATCACGTACTCCAAAACTGTAAGCTCCTTGAGAGGAGCAGTGGGCCTTCTCCAACCCAGTTGAGGGAGAAACTGTATGCTGATGAGAGAACCCAAGACACTGCCAGCTTTAAAAGAGAGATAGATGTAGGTATTTGAGAGCGAACTAGGAAGAATAATTTCATCTTCATTGGATCTTTATAACCAAAACATATGATAAATGGACCATGAAAGGCTTGCGTGTTATTTTAATCAATGTTCAGTTTAGCTTTCACGATGCAGTGCACATCTTTTCCTTACTTTAACAAAAAGATGCTGGATTTTTTCATTGTTTATTTCAGGACGTTTCGCTTAGACAATTAGTAATATGAAAATTTTTACGGCAGCACTTAGGCAAACATATTTTAAATTTATGAGGTGAAAATGTGGTTTGGCACTGCATTCGCACTGTGACAGCTAAGCTGAAATATCACATGATATTTGAAGATGTCTTCTGAGACCAGGGGACAGCATATGATAGAGTCAGCAGGAAATGCAGTAAGAAGGAACACAGATGATCCATAGTTTGCTACAGTATGTAGACTTTTGCTAGAATTTTGTTATTCATTTTTCAGACGTATTGACAGGTACAAGTAGAGGGTACATATACAATCATTTGGAACTATTTTTTGTCTTCTTCGTCTTGGATCCTTAGCTGCTGACTGACAAAGCAGTCAGGGACTATTACACCTCTTGGCATCTTGTGGGGCAGCAACAAACTATCTCCACTTTGCTTGGTCTGTGGCCATCCATTTGCAGTGCCCCAGCTTTAGTTCATGCTTCTCATCTCCACAGTTCTCTGCCAAGTTTTCGGTCCACCTTTCTTTCACCTTCCTTCTGGGATCCATAGCATAGCAGTTCTTGTGATGGTGTTGAGGTCTTGTCTGAGGATATGGCCAAGCCAATTCCAGCATCTACCTGTTAATGATGGTGATAATAAGATTTAGTCATATACTAATAATGACCTCATTCTGTTCTGAAAACATTTGCAAGAAAGAAAGAATATGTGGAAGTACATTTAAATTTCTTCAGCGCCAGATTATTGGAGAATGGCATGAAATTCAGCACATAGAAAATATAAATGCTGCTAAGTATAACATAAATAAAAAGAAATACCATTGCGCTGATGTGAAATTAAAATGAGCAGAACTAAAAAATTAAGGCTTTATGCTCACCTTAAAGAGAACATTAAGTAGCAGTAATGAAACTAACATTTAAAAGTTGTTAGTAGGAACTCAAGATTTTGAAACATCCAGAGACTGATATGACAATAGAGAAATAGCTTGTGTTATGAAGCAGTGTGAGAAAAATACACTTTTGATTTCTTTTACCGTGTCTGTTATGAGGCCAGATTGTTATAAACCTGGGGCAAATAGAGTAATATTTTTTCTGGTTAATGCGCTAAATAATTACTATCCTTGGAAAAATCTGCATATAACTATCCTAGGCAGGACTTAGGCGAGTGTTGTTAAGGGTCTGCTGCCCATAGCAGCAGTTGGCAAATGAGGAAAACAAAAAACGTTAACAAAATATTCCAGAGCAGTAAATGCAACTAAAATGTCAGCCAGTTTCTACACACTAATATTTTGATATGGTTATTATTTTTTATGTTTTTCAGGTGACTCTGAAGATAGTAATGGAAATGCCATGAGCTCAGAACATAATATACAACAGCAATGTGAAGGGTTACATGGCAAATTAGCTTCCCTTAATAAGGTAACCCATGAGAACTACTATTCTGATGCCGTAGAAATGTCCACTCTTAGTATCAGTTCTCTTCCAGAACCTGATGGTGACAAAGCAGTGCCTGGTGATTATTCAGTACAGGAGCATGGCATACACACTCAGGAAACAGTCAGTGATGGTCAGACCATATCTAACGCCAGCACGGGCAACCATCCAGAAACTAATGAGGGTGCACAGAGACCTTATAATCGCATAACACAAAATAGACCACACAGGTCTGTGAACAACACTTCAGAATACATGTTCAGTAATCCATCACGTGATTTACCACAGATGAGCAGACCTTCCATGATTTATACTGCTGAAGGTGAAAGTGCATCAGTTTTGGCAGGCCCAATCCACTATCATATTAATGCTACTAATGTGGTCATTGGAAAGCATGGTATAATGAATATTTTATCATCACAGCATGAAAACCAAGACTCAGATGATACCGACAATGCAGATGATGAAAGTTCTCATAATATCTAAAAATAAAAGGACTTTATAAAAATTCCGTTATTGTGCATACATTGACATTCTTTAGTAAATACGCATTGGCCATTTGAATGCCTTCCGCAGAGACATAGTATTCAGTTGAAGTTGTTGTATATAGTATTCAGTTGAAGTTTTTGTACATGATTGTTCTCTTTGTTTTCATTATGTGTTGTTTTTGTGAAAATAGTTTGCATTGATTAACCAGCTGGTTTGTTCACATTATCAACTGTCCTGTTTCAACTAGTATGTAAACAGACACATATTGGTTACATTTATTTCATTTCCTGCAGTATGCCAATACATTTATTTCAATTACACATGGACTGCTGAGTGACGATTTTATATGAAAAGTCAGATTTCTTATGAACTTGAGTTATGTTGATGATTGTTGAGTTGTTTGAAGCAGTGTATTGGTTTGCCAGTCACAATATCAGTTTGCATGATCTGTTTTGACTGTATTTATCTAGAAATATTCTTAGAAATTTCTCATGCATTAGTAATTGTAATTGATCTCTGTTATTGATTATGTTATCTTTACAGGTGTATCTAACCATGAACCAATTTCATTCATTTCATTACTCTTCAACTCCCTAAGAGTATAGGTCTTCAACAAATTTACGCCACATCATCCATGCCAGATCTTTCAATGGCTTTTTAATCCCTTTTAAATCGTGGAAAGGCCTTGAATGGATGGCACAGGACAGAAGTGCATTTGCTGAAGACCTGTGCTCCACAGGGAACTGAAAGGTAATGATGACGATTCATTTATTTTCTGTTAATTTGATTATTCTTTTAACTGATGTATTGTCATAATTTTTTTAATGTACATTTTATATATTTTTGTTCACAAGTATACTGTTAAGCCCACGAAGAAATGCGGCTTCTGAATTATAAATAGTATAACCAAGAAGTAAAAGATCGCAGTTGCATGTTATGTAGTAATATGTAACATTATGGGTTTAATTAATGTCGTTTGTTCATTATTTAATTTTTTCAAGCATTTTGCTATACTGTGAGACAGTTGACTGTCAATGACATCAGTAGGATTTAGAAACTTATTTTGGTATCACAGTCTCTGCCATCCTTTTGATACTGGACGCTGGTCCGTTCTTCTGTTCACACTGCCTTCTCTCGCCAAGCTTGAAATTTCTCTTTTCACTATTCTTGATTCCTGTTTTAGTTAGTGTCTACAGAGGTTTCAGTTAGATTTTTTTATCTTCTGTTGTCATTTCAGTTACATCTTTTCTTTCACTTCTGGGGACATTTCAGTTACATCTTTTCTCACACATCTGGTGTCATTTTAGTTATATCGTCTGCCTTGAATTTTTTGGTGTCAAGATCACCAATGTGGAACTTATGGCAAGTAGTCAAGTGCCAATAGAACAAGAGATGAGAAGAAGACACTGGTGATGGATAGTATAAAAGGATCCCGTTACACGCCCATTGAGGCATATTGGGAATATGGTGTTAGGCCCATATTTTCTTGACCGTTGGCACACTAGGGGTGATGTGGTCAGCATCACGCCGGCCACCTTAACCTTCCCAGAGTTGCTCTGGTACCCATTTGGGGCTGGGTCGACCCAGGAGCTGTTTGCGGCCTAAAAAAATCCCACCTCATCTGGGGATCGAACCATAGACCACTGAGCTAAGAAGCCAGTGCATTAACCACTATGCTACCGCAGCTCCCAATGGATAGTATAAGTACTAAGGAAACCTGTTGATGTCATTACAAGGGAGTCCTCTTTCTGAAATCCACTGGGTAAGAGAGGTAGAAGGAAACAGAATAACATGGGGAAGAGAACTTAAGAAAGAAATGAAAATGAATGAGACATGAAAAGACCTTGACCTATGCATTGGGGCAGAAGAACTTGGTATGAATTTCTAGATTAGCTGAAGGGTAATCACTGAATGAACTCCAGCACTTAAAAAGAAACAGCTGTGATTTAAAATGGTGCAGAACTTATTTCTTTTGGAATGACTGGTAAAGCTAAAAAAATTAATGTTTTAAAGTGTGTGATATTTTAGATAAGCATGATCAGTTAAAAACTCACTGTAAGATTTGTAAATATGCAAGTAATTTTAAATATGTATAAATTTTGTCATGACAGTTGTGAAAATAGAGGCTGTGAATTGAAAGAGTAGAAACTTGTAAATTAAATTTTTATTTTAAATAAGAGAAAAAGGTAAAAGGTTGTTTTAGAGATATGCATGAATGTTGTCTTGATAATAATGAAAATAAAGGCTGTGAATTCAAAGAGAAGAATATTTGTGCATGCAATTTAAAAATAAAAATATACACGGAGAATGAAAAGTCACATTATTTTTAAATTGTTATTTCTTCATGCCTGCCCGACTAATTTACATAACGTCAAAATTAAGACAGTTAACTGCCATTTTATTAAATAAAATGTTGTGTCGCATTAACATTGCAACTGATCATAAGTCACGGTCTGTTCAACATGTGATTTCAGTTATTGCTGTCGCTTGTAACTTGAATTTTTTGGCCATTTTAGATTTTATTTTGTTTCTGGGAATGAAAAAAAAAAACAACTTATTAGTTGAATGAAAGTTATTTCTCCTTGTTTTGACATTTATTTCAAGTATATCCAATGGATAACAGTGGTCAGCTTGAGGCTATTTTAATCTCCATACTGTTTTCCAGGAATGGTACTGGGGACGGCCAAATGTACTTTCTCTGTTCCCTCGTATGTAGGGCATCTTTGAAGTAGATGTTCAGCAGTCATTATACCATTGCCACAGTTACACTCATCAGCCGTTCCTATCTTTAGCTTGTTGAATAGGCGGTATCCCAATCAGCTGTGACCCATGTGGAGCCCGAAGTTCTCCACTTGTTCTGTTCTGCTGAGCATGTGTGCATGCATAATTTTTTTGGTATCCTGAAGACTCTGCTTCCCATTTTTTCCTCTATCAGCTTCTGATGAAACTCTTTGCTTATTCGAAAGTTATGTTAGTATTAGGCTGAGATAGCTCTCCACCTTTCTTTGCCAGTATGTCAGCCTCTTTATTGCCGGGGATGTTGCAATGAGGTGGGATCCACTGTACCACAACTCTTTTAAACCGCTGACGCAGTTTGTGGAGTATTACTCTTAGATCATCCAGATCTGCATTATTCTAACTCTTCAGCAATGCAATTACTGACAGTGCAACTTTGAATAAAGCAAATTATCTGTCAGTGCTTTTGCTCTGTCACTAGAACCTCTGCTGCATTTTCAAAGCCTCTGCCACTTCTCTGAAGTTACTTGAAAATTTTCCTGTTGCCACTGACAGCTTTTTTTTTGTACCAGTGCTTAAGCTCAGAAAGACTCCTCCATCTTCTGTTGCATTTGTTGCTGATCCGCCTGTGAGCACAGGTTTAGATGTTGCTTGGGTAATGTTTCTCTATGTGGCTATTCTTTCTCTAAATTCTAGGAATGTTTTCTATCATTTCAGGGAAGGAATGTTGTTTCCAAACTGGGAACTTGTGTGCAGTATACATGAGCTTAGTTGTTGATAACGCATTTATGGGATGTGCTATCATCTTTGTTGTGGTTGATTCTACAAAATTGCTTCGCTTTAGTCTCAATGGATACAAGTATGGGTATAAAAATAAGAGATGTAATTTTCAATCACCCTGGATAAAGGAAGGGGGAATTAGGATTAATCCGCTTTATTTCATAAATCCAACAGAGGTTTTTATCCATGAAGCCTCATTTTGGGTTGTATGATGGCTAAATAACTTGGATCTTGTTTCTCTTTCGGTAATGCACATGTGCTTGTGTGGAATTGTAGATTCTGTACCATAAATGTGTCTTTCCAGTGCCAAAAATGAAACATAATTTTTTTTCAGGAGGACTCTACTACTTTCCACCCTTTAATCTATGTTGTCATCACAAGTGAACCAGTGCCTTGTTGCTGCAGTAATCATCAGTAAAGTATTACATTTATTCTTGTAGGACAGGGATGGAAAATATGGCAAATTGATCATAACTGTGGAGTCTTGCTTGTCCATAATTTTGTATGAAACCAATTATTCATATATACAGTGCAGTCTGGATAAGCGGAACTCGCCTAAGCCGAATTTCGGTTAAGTCAAAGCAGTTTTGCAGGTGCTGGCCAGAAGTCTTCTTTGGTAGAAACTCCTGATAAGCAGAATTTTGGATAAGCCTAAATATTCTAGATGACCCAAGTGGCTTCCGCTTATCCATATTGCACTATACTGTATATATTATATATATGGAAACTAATTACTTTGCAGCACGCAGGTACAACATAAGATCATTCGAATGGTGGATAAAACAGAAGCAATTCGGGGGTAGGGCAGACTTGTAATTTTACCATTTATGATGGATGATTACTCTGTCACTGCGAAGTGGGAGTCAGTCCTGATAGAACAAAACATGCTGACATTGAAATCTGGGATTTTCTTTGTTTGAATCAACATGGCTGTGTGAATCAACAGTTTTTTTTTAAATTTGGGTTAATCAAGTCAGAATATTGATCACAATTTTTAAATGCTAATTTTTAGGCAGAAATACATTCTGCAGTCATTTCAGAAAGTCAGTCACCATTTCTGAAGTTATCACGCAGAAAAATTTGTCAAAAATAACACTGACCTTGGTTTCATGGCTTTTGAAAATGTTTTACATTTGTTTTTCAGATAAAGGTCAGACATTTGTTCAATAAAGGTCTTTCAAGCATTTGGGTTGCTCATCTATAATACATTAAATTATATGTAAATGTTTGTTTAGTGTGATGAATGACTTTTCATCTGCCATGCATAAGCTGCTCACCCTGGTTGTAGAAGAAACTTCCCAACACACTGCCACTTTGACTTT
The DNA here is from genome assembly GCA_024509875.1 of Oreohelix idahoensis. Taxonomy (NCBI): domain Eukaryota; kingdom Metazoa; phylum Mollusca; class Gastropoda; order Stylommatophora; family Oreohelicidae; genus Oreohelix; species Oreohelix idahoensis. The sequence goes on along the minus strand of JAMPIV010014448.1, from coordinate 473,464 downwards.
GCTTAGTATTTACTTGCTTACTTAGTCATTCATCTTCTTCTACCCTAGGGTGTAGAGGTTTGCCAGAGCGAGCGCCATACTATCCTATCGACTGTCTTCCTCCTGGCCTGGTTCTAATCTAGTCCTTGGTCCTTCAGAGATTGTTTAATGTTGTCCTGCCAGCGAACTCTGGGTCGTCCTGGAGGTTTGGATCCCTGGCTGACTTTGCTTAGTATCAGAGCTTATTTTCGTGTATCCGGTCAGCCTTTCTCTTATTTTTATTCGTTTCTACTTTCTCTCTTTCCAACCTAGTCAATCTCTGTAACTTTTTACCCACATTTCCTGGCAGAATTCATGACATTCACAATGTATAGTACAGACAGGTTGAAAAGTCACTTTCAATTTTTACAATTTTATATACTCACTTGTATCCATTGGATATACATGAAACAAATGTCAGATCAATAGAGCAATAACTGCCATTTGAGAAAACAGTTTTTTTTTAAAAATGTGTTTATTCCCATAAACAAAGTAAACAAATTAATGGATACATAAGGGGCCTGCAATGAAGACAATTCATTCAAAACAGATCCTGTACCGAATAGACAGCCACACTGTGCACAATATGTGAACAAAGATTGGAATTATACTCACCACTTGACATTGTATGGAGGAAGTAGAAAAGCATGAAGCTTCTTTTTCTCCCTTGTTTGTCCTAAAAAGGACGTTGGTTGCGTTGTGTCGCCATTTACAGTGAAGCTGCGATATTTGTGCCTTTCGACCTGACACATCCGACTTCCGCACGGCATTTTTTGGGACCGGGTTTGCATTCCCTCTTCGATCCCTACTCTCTCGGCCAGACTGCAGTGATGCAGCCTGTTTCCAGGACCACCACTTGGAGGTGGAGTAGGGTCTTGGTCAGCTCTGGTTCGCTGACCCTGACGCAAGCAGTCAAGCTATGAGTCGCTGACTGCATTCATCTCGTTTGCTGCATCTTCGGTCCTGAAAAACATGAAACAATAATTAATGCAGTAAACTGTAGTAGCAATTGCACACTAGTGATACTAGCATGGGAACGCAAGAGACCAAAAATCGACTCCTCTTGCCGAGATAATTTATAAAATGCAGGGGAAATATAGATAAAACAAACTAGCCAATAAATATGTAGATCAAACAACTAAGGATGACTTAAAAATATACACTGAGGGATATAAAGTAGAATACGACAAACTTGTTATGGGCATATATATTCTAGCATGGAAGTTTAAGAAAAGCTTCAGTATAACTGAAAACACATTTGTCTTCATATCAGAAATAGTGACAATAGCTAAAACACTAGAAAGCATTTTAGATAATCCCCTAAAAACTTAAATAAATAAATAAACAATTTTAACAAACAGTCAGCAATTCAAGCACTTATGCATGTACATGAATGCAACTGACTGGACAAAGCAGAGGAAACATTGCAACACATGTACATATCTAAACAATATAGGCTACACAGTACTTTTAGCATGGATACAATCACATGTAGGAATAGAGGGAGATGAGACCTCAGACAAAGAAGAAAAGCAAAGAAGAAGCAACAAACCAAATAAGCATTTGGTTGGGGAAAATGGAGGTAAAAAGTGTAATTAAAAAAATGGACAGAAGATTGAAGCCAAAGCCTAAAAAGTAATGTCCATCAACTGCTTAAATCTCCAACTCAGAAATTCAGAGTCAAAAATGCCTAGCAATAAGAACGTGCTTAGACTTCAACTAGGAACAGGATATGTTATAACAGATGATCCCTACTGTCTAACATGTCTTGAGAAAAATAATGTAACATGTAAGAAATCAATCAATAAAGAAAACCACTATCATAATACTTAAAACCACAAAATTCAATTCCCCGCCATCGCAGGAAACAGTAATAAAAACTGACTCCATAATGCTTTATCAGTTTTCAAAGTGCTTCTGGGTAATCTTTCGAATACTGTTTCAAAGTCCAAAAACCCAGTGTAAAGTAATGAGTTCAATTCCAACAGAGAAAACGATATATTTCTTTATATATATTTTCAAGAGTGCACAAATTATAGAGGAATAATATTACTATCAGTGCCAGGAAAATGATTAAACAGGATTATCCTTGAGATATTAAAAGAGTCCATAGACAAGAAACTAGAGATGAACAAAACAGATCATGTACAGACCAGATAGCCACTTTGAGAATAATAGTTGAACAAAGTCTGGAGTGGAATTCATCACTATACATTGGATTTGTGGACTACGAAAAGGCATTTGACAGGGTAGACAGAGAATCACTTTGGAAATTGATGAGGCATTATGTAGTTCCCCTGAAGATCATTAATTTAATAAAGAAAACATATGAAGACATGGCATGCAGAGTTCTTCACGAAGGACAGCTTACAGAATCGTTTTGGATAAGAACAGGGATGCCTCTTGTCTCCATTTCTTTTCTTACTAGCAATAGACTGGGTTATGAGATCATCGACAACACACAACAGAAATGGAATCCAGTGGACTCTGACTAAGCAGTTGGATGATTTGGATTTTGCTGATGACTTGGCTCTTCTGTCCCATAACTGTAATCAGATGCAGGACAAATTGAAAACACTCGATGCGATGAGAGGTCTCGGCAATTGGGTCTGAAAATACACATGGAAAAGACAAAAATAATGAGAATAAATACAGGTAATGATAATGGTTGAACTTGAAGAAACACCAATACAAGATGTAGAATCGTACACATATCTTGGCAGCAATATAGACAAAGTTGGAGAGGCAGACAGTGATATCAAAATAAGAATACAAAAGGCAAGAGGAGTTTTCATTGCATTGGGAAATATATGGAGATCAAGAGAAATCGGATCCAACACGAAAATAAGAATCTTCAATTCAAATTTGAAGTCAGTCCTATTGTATGGCTCTGAGACATGGAGAACAACAAAGACAACAACCAAAAAGCTACAGACTTTCATAAATGGATGCTTGCGTAGAATAGAGGGATTAAAATGGTATGACAAGGTTACCAACGTGGAACAGAGGACAAGAACTAGACAAGTGCCAGTGGAACAGGAGATGAGAAGAAGGCGATGGATTGGACACACACTGAGAAAACCTGTTGATAGCATTACAAGGCAGTCCTTGTTCTGGAACCCCCAGGGCAAGAGAGGCAGAGGTAGACCAAGAAGCACATGGAGAAGAGAGCTGGAAACAGAGGTGAAAATGATGAGGAGAACGTGGAAAGAACTTGAGATGATGGCACGTGACAGGAGGACTTGGCATGTGTTTGTTGAAGGCCTATGCTCCTTTGGGAGTGGAGGATTATGAATGAATATATATTTTCCTCCTGAAACCGGATGATATGGACTTAAATGGGGAGACCGACAGATTGAGTTCCAAAATCCGGAGATCTCCTGGTGGCCATTTGGAAATGATATGTGTATGGTGGTTAGGGAGATTCCCGAAATTGTCTGTCGTATCGTAATCGTACAAGTGTTAAGTTAGGATTACGGCAGTTGTCGCAACCATATGCATATGTACCCTTAATTATCGAATACGATACGCAAAAATAAAAAAAAATAGAGATAGTGTAGTGATGCAATTTTTTTTTTTTGGGGGGGGGGGGGGGGCTGTGGCTTAATTCTTGTGGGGACGCAAGATAAGTAAACATTCACTGACTTTTCTTTCACGTTTAAATACCCCCCCCCCCCAACTTGTACCCCCTCCGCACTCTTTTTTTCGATCTAAAAATAAACACCTCAAAAAGTATGAAGAATCTACCATTTTATGGAGATTTTTAAAAAAGCAACCACACACACAGAGATTTTCCATTTCCCTGCATACAATGCATGTCGTACAAGGCGACTAGTATGAGGCTGGCAACCTTGTCATGTAAAAACAAATTGTTACAGAAACCACCACAGCATAAGTATGTGATTGTTTTGTGCAGGCTCCCTGCAAGAGGGGGGGGGGGGGGGGAAGTCAGCTTCAATTTTGGCTGCATGCTCCAGATGGGGCGAAAAGGAAAATGATGAGGAAGTACAATAAATGAGGAAGATTCCATAAGCAGACGACGGAAAATTGATTATACGACCTAGAATTGTCGACTCTGTAAATCATAAATATAGCACTGCCCCCTTAGGGTGTTTAAAAAATGGTAAAGATTGTAGACACCACCGTAGTGAAGTGAAGTGTGAGGAAACTTCATTATATTAGGTCTCAGCACAGTGAAGTGGGGTGGCCAGATCCCTTTCTGGCTGCCTTTGCCTTCCCTAATGAAGAATAGTGAGTGTAATTGATATATAAGAGTCAAAACTTGTTTGGCGGGGGGGGGGGTGTGGATGGGTATTGTTACTGTTTCCTAGACTAGTGCTCCGCGACCTTTTTTGCTTGACGGCACACTTAAGTGTTCTTCAAAATTTCACGGCATACTACAATACTTAATTGGGTAACAGGTAAATATAAAAGTACTCATATAGCAGACATTAACGCAATGGAGTAAAGTGTTAGAGACTTCACTATACTAGGTTCAGCTGTATGAGTAATGATGACAAGTTATATAAGTGGGTGAATGTGGTAAATATTAAAAAAATTTACCGCAAGCATAAGACAACGGACCCTAATTTGTTGTGATGGATTTGTGGTTTTTGTTCTTGATTTTGCTTTGTTGCTGTTCAACTAGGGTTGCTGAGCTCGTGCTTATGTCGCAGCCAAGGCCAAGTTGAAGAATTTGCATGTGTTCTGTACTGTTGATTGGTGCGGTAAAGAGTGTTTGTGATTGTTGGAGAGCCAGGCAATAGCTTTATTTGGCGAGTTCTGTGCAAGTGAACAGCATATGCTGAACTGTTTCATATGTGGATGTGTACAGGTGCGGCAACTAGGCTCATGTAAGGAGTTTAAATTTTTTTTTTTTTTGGAGTCTGGTATCTGCTGTTCTAAGTTGGAAGATTGTGTCCTGCCTCACACATCGTAAGTTACTCATGTAGCCATCTTTGTTGGGGTGAATGATTTCTTTATACAAAGCACGTCTTGTAGACTCTTGCCCCTCGGTTCAGCCATTCCTCTTTGACGTTATTTTGGCGTATTACTCGTAGTTTAGCTGTCTGCGTATTGGTTGGAATGTTTGTTTGAACGATGTTTGTTCCTAGTTTTCCTAGTTTTTCTTTGACTGGTGTGTCCGCGAGTCTTGCTTGGTATCCAACGCAGAGTCATTCTGATGTTGTACAAGGTAAGTTGTGTGTTGCTACTCGTAGCAGGCTGTCTTTTTTTTTTTTCCAGCCATCTGTATTATTTCTTGATTTTCAGTCTGAAGTGTTGAGTTTGAATCATTGAAGGTTATGATTTCTGAGTTATTATAGATTTATTATTTAAATTTGCTGATTATTGCTGGGAAGTGGTGTTTATTGCTATAATTTTTACTTGGCGATTAGGGGTCATCCACATATGACATCACACAATTTTGACTATTATTTAACCACGCTTCCCCCAGATCCTTGTCACAGAACCCCCCCCCCCCCTCACTTATGTGACATACACATCTCTTCATCATGACCTTTCAGCACCCTAAGAAGCATAGGCCTTATACCCAAGCCTTCCTGTCCCGTGCCGTCAGTTCAAGGTCTATTCATGTCTCCTTAGTCACCTTCATGTCTGTCTCAAGTTCTCTTCTCCATGTGTTCCTTGGTCTTCCTCTGCCTCTCTTACCCCGGGAATTCCAGAACAAGGACTGCCTTAGTAATGCTATCAACAGGTTTGGTCAATGTGTGTGTCCTATCTATCTCCCGCGTCTTCTTCTCATTTCTTGTTCCTTTGGAACTTGTCTGGTTCGTGTCATCAGTTCCACATCAGTGAACTTGTCTGGTTCGTGTCATCAGTTCCACATCAGTGAACTTGTCTGGTTCGTGTCATCAGTTCCATATCAGTGAACTTGTCTGGTTCCTGTCATCAGTTCCACATCAGTGAACTTGTCTGGTTCGTGTCATCAGTTCCACATCAGTGAACTTGTCTGGTTCGTGTCATCAGTTCCACATCAGTGAACTTGTCTGGTTCGTGTCATCAGTTCCATATCAGTGAACTTGTCTGGTTCGTGTCATCAGTTCCACATCAGTGAATTTGTCTGGTTCGTGTCATCAGTTCCGTATCAGTGAATTTGTCTGGTTCGTGTCATCAGTTCCATATCAGTGAATTTGTCTGGCTCGTGTCATCAGTTCCACATCAGTGAACTTGTCTGGTTCGTGTCATCAGTTCCAAATCAGTGAACTTGTCTGGTTCGTGTCATCAGTTCCACATCAGTGAACTTGTCTGGTTCGTGTCATCAGTTCCATATCAGTGAACTTGTCTGGTTCGTGTCATCAGTTCCATATCAGTGAATTTGTCTGGTTCGTGTCATCAGTTCCACATCAGTGAACTTGTCTGGTTCGTGTCATCAGTTCCATATCAGTGAACTTGTCTGGTTCGTGTCATCAGTTCCACATCAGTGATCTTGTCTGGTTCGTGTAATCATTTCCACATCAGTGAACTTGTCTGGTTCTTGTCATCAGTTCCACATCAGCGATCTTGTCTGGTTCTTGTCATCAGTTCCACATCAGCGATCTTGTCTGGTTCTTGTCATCAGTTCCACATCAGTGAACTTTTCTGGTTCGTGTCATTAGTTCCACATCAGTGAACTTGTCTAGTTCGTGTTATCAGTTCCACATCAGTGAACTTGTCTGGTTCGTGTCATCAGTTCCACATCAGTGAACTTGTCTGGTTCTTGTCATCAGTTCCACATCAGTGATCTTGTCTGGTTCGTGTCATCAATTCCACATCAGTGAACTTGTCTGGTTCGTGTAATCAGTTCCACATCAGTGATCTTGTCTGGTTCTTGTCATCAGTTCCACATAAGTGAACTTGTCTGGTTCGTGTCACCAGTTCCACATTAGTGAACGTGTCTGGTTCTTGTCATCAGTTCCACATCAGTGATCTTGTTTGGTTCGTGTCATCAGTTCCACATCAGTGAACTTGTCTGGTTCGTGTAATCAGTTCCACAACAGTGATCTTGTCTGGTTCTTGTAATCAGTTCCACATCAGTGAACTTGTCTGGTTCGTGTCATCAGTTCCACATCAGTGATCTTGTCTGGTTCGTGTCATCAGTTCCACATCAGTGAACTTGTCTGGTTCTTGTCATCAGTTCCACATCAGTGAATTTGTCTGGTTCGTGTCATCAGTTCCACATCAGTGAACTTGTCTGGTTCTTGTCATCAGTTCCACATCAGTGATCTTGTCTGGTTCGTGTCATCAGTTCCACATCAGTGAACTTGTCTGGTTCGTGTCATCAGTTCTACATCAGTGATCTTGTCTGGTTCGTGTCATCAGTTCCACATCAGTGATCTTGTCTGGTTCGTGTCATCAGTTCCACATCAGTGATCTTGTCTGGTTCGTGTCATTAGTTCCACATCAGTGATCTTGTCATACTAATAAAATTATTTTATTCTACACCCATTTATGAACATAAGAGCTTGGTTTTGGACTTTGTCTGTCAATGTGGTTTTGTTCATTACCGAATGCAGTAGCAGGCTATTTATCCATGAGTGCTCTGACATAGTACATCTGTCTGAGATTTACTTTCCTTGCTCCCCTGCTGGTGCTGCAAGATGTTTCACAACGTCCAAGCGCTCACTGGCCTTGTCTTTCATTTTGTGCATAATGGTTTTGAGGAGTAACTGTCTGTCTAGCTCCACTCCTGAATAAACTAGATTTTCTTCTACAAAGTAGTTTTACGTCGAGTTTTAGTTGGTACACTTTCTTGCTTACCTTGATGCTCCAAGTGAAAGAAAAAAACTGCATACTGTTTTGTTTTTTCTAGCGTGTTTATTTTTAGCTTCCAGAGCTTGCAGTTCAGAACTTTTGAATCTAGGACTTTATTTAGTTTAGCTGGAGCCAGTTTGCTGCATTTTTGCTTCTGTCCAAACGAGCAGGTCGTTTGCGTACAGTGCTTTTGATACATTCAAGGTGGAAATGGAAAGGGGGGGGAAGATCATTTATAAAGAAGAGGCAGCAACTTAATATGGCCATTGTGATAATCACTCCTCCACGGTTATTTTGTTATGTGGATGTTTTAGTGCCTACTACTGTTGTTTGTAATGTTCTATTATTTAGGACAGTTTTAAACCAGAGGTACATTTTCTGCCGTATATAGCCATTTCTATCATTTTGAGGAAAGAGCCCGTGTCTCCATACTCTGTCATATGCTTGCTGCAGATCGATGATTCAGCTGTGGTGTGTTTACCCTCTTGGAAAGCATCTAAGATGTTTTTTATTGTTGTTTTTTTTTTTTTTTTTGTCTGTACACAAAATGAAAGGGTTTGTCGTCTGTTCTGCTACCTTTTCTAAAGTCTTTCTGGCTATCATCGATTACTTTTTTGCTTTCCAAACACCTGTAGACTCTGTGATTCTCCATTATCTCAGTGCGTTTTCCAATAGCCGAGGTTAGTGAGACTGGTCTGTAAATCCTTAGTTCTTCAGCTGGCTTGTTTTTCTGTAGAACTGGCTTGATGTTTGTGGCCAGCTCTGCTTATGGAAGTGTGGATCATTACTTAAACGGATTGGTGGGTAATATATAACTCAACTTATTATTTGTAAAATTGTATGTGTGCAATTCTTTCGTACTATTTTACCATAACATGTAATTTTGTATATCAGTATATGATGCATTCTGTTTGGTGTCACGGCACACCAGGCAGGCACTCGCGGCACACCAGTGTGCCGCGGCACACAGGTTGCGGAGCACTGTCCTAGACGACAAATGATGAGAATATCCAATCGACAATGTGGAGATTGAGAACTGTCAGGTATGAATTAAGTGTGGATGTTCGTGTTGCTGCTGATGTCGCTTGCTGTCGGCTGTCTGTTAGTAAGAGCGTAAGTCATAATTCATGCTTATGTGCAAGTCTTTGAGCATATACAGTGCAATCCGGATAAGCGGAAGCCGCTTGGGCCATCTAAAATACTTCGGCTTATCCGAAATTCTGCTTATCATGAGTTTCTACCAAAGAAGACCTGCCCAGGACCTGAAAAATTGCTTCGACTTAACCGAAATTCGGCTTAAGCGAATTCCACTTATTAGGACGGCGCTGTACATAAATAATATAGCGCAGCGTTTAATAGATTATGGAGAGTCTGGACTTGAAAAACTGAGGTGTACTTTCAGATCAACATCGAGGGGTGCTCTAGTGGTGGCCTTAGGAGTCTTCCCTTTGGAACTACGGAGAAATGGACTAAGACTTAATTCTTTTTCTTCTTTTTTTCTTTGATCCTTAGCCGCCGACCGTCAAAGCAGTCAGTGGCCATCACGCCTGGTGGCGTCTTGTAGGGCAACAACAAATTGATTCCACTTTGCTCGGTCGGTGGCCATCCTTCGTACAGTGCTCCAACTCTGGTTCATTCTTTGCATCTCAGCCTCCACAGTCCTCCGCCAGGTGGTTTTTGGTCGGCCTCTCTTTCGTTTTCCTTCAGGGGTCCAAAGCATAGCTGTTCTTGTGATGGCATCGGGGTCTCTTCTGAGGACATGGCCAACCCAGCTCCAGCGTCTGCCAGCTATGATGGTGTGCATGTCCTCTTGCTTGCTACGAGTAAGCAGATCTTGGTTAGTGATGGTATTCAGCCAAAAGATTCGGTGAATTTTTCTTAGGCATGTTGTGTGAAAAGAGGACAATTTCGACATTTCCTTCTCTGTAACTCTCCAGCATTCCGCACCATAGAGAAGCACAGAAAGCACACAGCTCTGATATAATCTTAATGTTGTGCTTGTGCTGTATTGGGAGGACTTCCAGATGTTGTTTAGGCTAAAGAAGGCTGTTCTTGCCTTATTCATTCTGATGTTGATGTCTTTGCCTGCCCCGCAGTCTGGTGTTACTATACTTCCTAGGTATGTGAAGGTATCTGTCTGTACCAGTTGCTGATTCCTTACTGATATGGGCTCAGGGTTGCTCACAATGAGCGTCATGACCTCAGACTTCTTTAAATTGATGTTCAAGCCCACCTGCTGGCTAAACTTATTAAGTCTATCCGTTTTTTCCTGGATGTTTTGATGTGAATGTGCTAGCAGTGCAATGTCATCTGCATATTCCAGATCTTCCAATATAGAAAATGTTGTCCATCTTATTCCTCTTGGACTGCCCTCTGTTATCTGGCGCATCACCCAGTCTATGACTGTTAAAAATAGAGTGGTTGATAAGGGGCATCCCTGTCGTACTTCTATCTTCACCTCAAAGGTTAGGTTGCTCTGCCCAACACTACACGTAAAGTTGGCATAGAGGCTTTTTATGATTGACACTATGCAGCTTGGAATTCCATAAGCCCTCAGTATTTTCCATAAACTGTCCCTATGTATGCTGTCAAAAGCCTTTTCAAAATCAACGAAATTAATGTAAAGCTGTCTTTGCCATTCTGAGCACTGCTCTATAAAGTTCCTGAAAGTGAATATATGATCTACACATCTTCTGTTCTTTCTAAATCCGGCTTGTTCTTTCCTCAGTTTGTGGTCTACTGCCTTTGAAATTCTCTGTATAATTATCCTGCCTAGTATTTTGCTGGGAACTGAGAGAAGAGTGATTCCTCTCCAATTATTGCAGTCTGCAAGATCTCCCTTCTTGGGCAATTTGACAATTATTCCTTTGTTCCACTCTGATGGTGTTGTCCCCGTTTTCCAGACTTGTGCAAATAGTGGTTCTAATAGTTCTGCTGCTAGCTCAGGGTCTGTCTTAAATAGCTCTGCATTTAAGTTATCATGGCCCGGAGCTTTGCCGTTCTTTAACCCTTTGATTGCTGTGATGATTTCTTCTTTTCGTGGAATGTCTGTATTTACTTCTAGATCGTTTTCAGCTTCAGGAAAATTCAATTGTGTCTCTGGTGGTTCCTTGTTCAGAGTTTCTCTGAAGTGCTCTGCCCATCTTGTTTCCTGTCCCTCTGCTGTCGTGATGCGATTACCTTGCTTATCTCTTACTAATGTAATATTGTTTGCACCTCGTTTTCCGCTGATGAATTTAGTTATTTTGTATACTGTGCTTTGTTAATTTCTCAGTGCTGCCTCTTCTGCCTGTCTTGCAAAATCGTCTAGGAAATTCCTTTTGTTGGCTCCGGTTTGGCGTTTAAATTCCTTGTCCAGCTGACTGTACTGTTCGCTATATAGTTGCTTTAACCTGGGGGACTTCGCTTCTGTTTTCTTTCTTTTCATTTCCTTTCTCATCGTTATGGTGTTTAATGTTTCTGGTGTTATCCAGTCTTGCTTCTTCCTTTCCTGGAATCCCAAGCATGATTTGCTGCCTTCCTTGTATATTGTTGAAATGGTGTTGAAATTCTGTTCTATATCATCAGTCAATGTCTTTTCCTGACTTTTGGCAAATTGATATCGTTTCTTTATGTCGGCCGCAAAAGCTTTTCTGGTAAAGGAGTCCTTCAATTTGCTGATGTCAAACCTTTTCTGTGTAGTTACAGTTGGTCCAGTCTTAAGACTTAATTACATGACCACAATTATGTTGGACAAGACTCATCCTGCTTTTCCAGCATTTGCTAGGTATCAGTTAACAGAACAGGTTCATGAATACCAGTAGATATCCGACAGGTTGGAAATGCATGGAGGAACTACGAGTAGTACACTTGGATGCCCTAAATGCATCAATTAATAACAGTAGTATATACATGCCGGTGATACCACCATGGGAGCTTAAGAAACCAGATACAGACTACCACCTGGCAGGCATAATTAATAAAACAACTGATATGGCTACTATCAAAAACAAAGCCAGGAAATATATTCAACAAATATCAAAGGACAGTATTTCAGTGTACACAGATGGATCTAAGGGAGGTAATAACAATTATGTTCTAATAGCTTGGATACCTTCACATGTTGGCATCTGAGGAAATGAAAAGGTGGATAAGAAGCTAAGAAAAGTAGAAATAATAGAAATCAAATAAATGTGGGGATGAGTAAAACAGAGATCTAAAGCTTAATTAAAAGAATAATAACTGAGGAATGGACAGTAGAGTGGGATGGAAGTCTGAAGGGCAGACAAGCATATAAATTGTTCAAGACTCCAACAAGAACGTGATATGTATCTTAAGAACTAATAATTCATATCAATAAGAAACTTCTTAGACTGCAACTAGGAATGGGCTATTTTAGAATAGAAGAACCTTACTGTGCAGAGTGCCTAGAAAAAAATAATATAGAGCATTTCTTGTTAAAATGTAGAAGGTATGAACAACAGAGAAAACCAATAATAGATTATTTACAGGCATTCAATTCATCCATAACTGTGGAACAGGTGTTGAGAATAGATAGACGTAGAGAATTGCACAATATAGTAAAACAGTATATAACAAGAACTAAAATTAATGTATAAGGATCAATGATGGTGTTAGCAAAAGGGGTAGTCTGATGGGGTGCTTGAATGGCTGATGGCAAATAATTAGTGGATTTGATGTAATCTCGGACACCCTCTGGCGTTCTCACCCCTTTTCACCTTGTTAACAACAGGGCAGTTATGAGAAACTTCATTTTAGTTTGTTATTTGTTGGTTTGTTTTTATTGTCTGTTTATTCGTTTGTTTTTTATTTTATTTGATTGTTTGTTTCTTGGAAAGGGGAGGCCACACAGAAAAACATTCACACAAATTTGGTTTTTATTTACTATATTTGGACTGAGCAGAGGGAGGAAGAAGGTACTACATTTGGATATTGGAAATCTGACTTTATTTTCTTGAAATAGTACATCGTATGTCCTAATTATAACCCATTATGGGTTGAACGGGATACTTAAAAAAAAAAAATCTCCATTCTCTTCGTAATGTAATGAGGTTTGCCTTACCTCTAGAATTCCAGAACAGGGACTGCCTTGTAATGCTATACAGGATAAAGAGGACTTAAAAAGATATTGACACAGAACGTGAAGGTTTGGCAACGGTTTATTGAAAGCTTAGGACGTTGAGGGATAGTGATGATGATGAATCCTTCATATTTGTCCCTTGGTCAGTAGGTCCAGGTCTGACACTAATAACACAATGTTCGTACAAGTGTGTGTTTGTCAGTTGTTGTTGTTTTAATTTCTACTAGTCGTTTTCTAGTGCAGTGCTTCTTAACCAAGGGTGCATGCACCCCCGGGGATGTGAGACATGCCCGATATTTTAGAAGACGAATCATCATCATCATCATAACCCTCCACTCCCAAAGGAGCATAGGCCTTCAACAAACACATGCCAAGTCCTCATGTCACGTGCCATCATCTCAAGTTCTTTCCACGTTCTCCTTATCATTTTCACCTCTGTTTCCAGCTCTCTTCTCCGTGTGCTTCTTGGTCTACCTCTGCCTCTCTTGCCCTGGGGGTGCCAGAACAAGGACTGCCTTGTAATGCTATCAACAGGAGTGCGACAGGGATGCCTCTTGTCTCCATTTCTTTTCCTACTAGCAATAGACTGAGTTATGAGATCATCGACAATACACAACAGAAATGGAATCCAGTGGACTCTGACTAAGCAGTTGGATGATCTGGATTTTGCTGATGACTTGGCTCTTCTGTCCCATAACCGTAATCAGATGCAGGACAAATTGAAAACACTCGATGAGAGGTCACATCAATTGGGTCTGAAAATACACAGGGAAAAAACAAAAATAATGAGAATAAATGCAGGTAATGATAACAGTATTGAACTTGAAGAAGCACCAATACAAGATGTAGAATCGTACACATATCTTGGCAGCAATATAGACAAAGTTGGAGGGACAGACAGTGATATCAAAATAAGAATACAAAAAGCAAGTGGAGCTTTCATTGCGTTGGGAAATATAGGGAGATCAAGACAAATCGGATTCAGCACGAAAATAAGAATCTTCAACTCAAATGTGAAGTCAGTCCTATTGTATGGCTCTGAATCATCATAAACAGTATGTAATGCACAGATCTCAAATGTATGTGCAAGATATAACAATGAAACCTTAGCCACATTTTGTAAATAACTTTTTCTCAAAACATAATTTTATCTCTTTTTCTCATATGTGGCATATTTTGTGAGCTACAAGATGAAGGGGTGCGAGGCTTCCAGTGGCGTATTCTCTATGTGTGCTGTGCGTGCTACGCACACCTATGCCCGAAGGAAAATAAAAATTTAATATATTATTCTATAAAATATTTCTCTTCTAATGTTCTGCTTTCGGACCGCACGCATCAGGATAAAGGATTTTCCCGCTTAGAATCTACGAGTATATCTAGTTTCAGTTTCCCAGACGCGTTTTATAGTGCAGTTTTTATTGGTTGGTAGCAATCGCCCGAAGTTTCTCGGGTAATTCTGTCACAATGCGTGCTGTACCTTTCGGTTTCACGTTTGAAGACTGGTTTGTGTGGATCGGGGTCATGACCAGATACGTCAATACAATACGAACATGCATGCGGTCGTCTTGCAGCTCTCGAGTTGTAAAAATCGGCTGTAGTGTTTTTTGTGATTAATTTTTGTTAGTTGCCGGGAGTGCAGATTATTACAGTGACAGTGAGTTTCAAGTTGTAAGTTAATTAGTATTTCGGAGATAATTGACATATACCCAAAATGCAAGTGTTGGACGACATCGCTAAAAAAAAGTTTTGTTCACTAAGTTTTAGTGAAAAACTATCAATTGTGAGTAACTGTAAACCATGTCCTGAGTTACCACTCTTAAAAACAGTACTTAAAACTAAGACAGAAGTATACACACGCCATTTTTCAACAGCTCATTATAAGTCGGTGGATTGGTTAACTGGTTGTGAAAAGAGGAATAAATTGTTCTGTTGGCCTCGTTTTTTATTTTCTTCAGAAGGCAACGTATGGAGTAGAAATGGTTTTGATGATCTTAACCACTTAAGTACAGCTGCACAGAGACACGAAAAGACTAAAAGCCATGTCCAATGTTTTTTTCAGCTGAAAATGTTTGGCCGACAAAGAGTGGACGTCTTGCTTAATGATCAGCTCGATAAAAGTATCATCTATACTATAGTAACTAACTATCGCTGCTATTAATGGCAATAAAGCACCTAATGCAGACGACTATGCCAAATAAATAGTAGTAAAGATTACTCACTGAAAGATAAGTTACTACAGTGGAAACAAATAATTATTGCAAAACTTTTTTGAGAAAAAAAAATCCCTTAATTTTTAATCCACTACCGGTACAAGTTCACCCCTGAAGTCAGTTAGGGTAAGGGAGGCAATTAACAGGACGTAATTGTCTGAACGCACTCCTTAGCTTAGCTCAAACACCTACTTCTTCAGAACCCTGTGATTGCTAGACAATCACAAACTTTACCAGCGTTTAGTATTACAAAATCAATAATTAACATATATTCCGACAAAATCAACATGTAACTAAAATGTATATTACTCAAAATGCTGTGGAAAAACAAACATTAATTGTGTGGTCAGCACGCCCATAAACAGATCGATTCGGCTAGGGGATAAATTATTAAAAGATACAAAACTCACAAGACATCACACTCTTACTCTATTTCAGAATAAAGAAAATTAATCCTGCAAACGAGCTGATATACGTATTTACTGAGGACTATAGTTCAATTCCCGGAGAACGAGCCACCATTCTGTCGTAGATTTTTTGATAGGGGAATTAAGACTTGGGTTGGTCCCTTCTGAATAGATTAGAATAAGTGATAGTTCAGGGAGAGATCCTCTTTAAAGGTATGAACAGACTTTGATAGTAGTATGCTCTATCCTAAGGAAAAATATACCTGCATTAGCAACAATTTGCATAAATGGAATTACAAAATTGGTGAATAAATGGTTATTAAAAAAAACTCACTCAGTCTACTTTCACTCGGTTCTTTCATCAGGGTACCCTCACTCACTTTCTTACCTAATAGCTTGCTGGTGTTCGCCGTCTGGCGCACTGTATGACACACCGTTTAAATCTGTCTATCTTTGGCTGAAGCGGATTCCCAGCTCTGCAGATCGTGGTTTCATTCACGGGATCCGGGGAGCGTCCACTTCGTGCGATAGTTTTCTTTACATATTTAAGTTAGTATCACTTCACTCCGTTCAGGTAAGAATTAGTTTTAAGCGGGCACACAGTGTCAGAATCACGAGGTTTCCTTTATTTAGGAAGAAGACCGGTTGGTAAATTTTTTCAATAGATAATTATTGTTCACACCCAGAGTTCGTCAAAATTTCGGAAAGTCAATGATTTGTAATGTTTTACTTGCTACCAGGGCTGACATGTACTTGAGGTTTTTCTCTGGAAGAGTTAAATCAGGCTCGATGGGCCCGTTACTTCATTTAACATTTAAAGTTCTTGTAAAGGTTATACACCAAGTCTTTAAGGAAAAAGTTTTAGTTCTTCACAGATATTACTCGTTGTACTCAAACGCTGGCAAAGTTGGGTCACCCCAGTTTCACTGAATAAAGAAAAACAGCATATAAAATACTATACATACTATGTACTCGGATATAACTTACATTATCAACTGCAAGCGGAGGCTTGACTTATCGTTTAAAACTTTCTCGTGAAATAAGTTATATTCATAAAATCAATCATCATGAATTAGAAATACATACGTATTTCGTCAATACTCAGTGATGGATCTGTGCAGTTATAAGTTTAGTTTAAAAAAAAATATTCTCGTCTGATTATTTAGCAGTTAAATTAAATTTATTTAGCTACATGATTTTTAAGCTAGAAATTATAATTTATTCTGCTTTCCACTGAAACACATCAGCTAGAGAATATAACAGACTTATATTTAATTCTTCTGCGCACAAATCTAGTGAAATAAAATAGGCGATTTAACACTTAATCACTCACAAAATACTAGATATATTATATTACCTCAACACAGAACTACAGGCGAACGCACAACTTAGAATTATATGCTGGTATATATATATATTTGAAGTCTAGAAGCTCGGCAAATTGTCGAAACAAACTGAGAAACTTCGCTATACAGCTTATTCTTTACACGAGCGACCTGTATACTGCGAATCTTGAGGACTGAATGAAATAAAGTTTTAAAACTCTCGTTAATATCTTAAAACCCAGACAAAGGATGTGCGCTATTTCCAAAACCTCGCAATAGCGCCGATCTATCCCCTTTCTCTTAACACTTACGTTAACTCAGGCGACTGGCCATAACATGCCAAGAGTGCATCATCACACCTTCGTCTAACTATTCTCATTCCTGGGCAATTCATGAGCGCGCCGTTCACACCTACTGCTAAGAAACTGTTCGTAGCGCTACGTGTCAGATGGAAATATAGACAACTGTCTGCTATCCCATGTCTGACAGAATGCATTCTGACACGTTTACGTCGAGAATCTAGCTCAAGAGCGCCGTGTCATGAGAAAAGTATAGACACATGTCTGCTTTCTGTGTCTGACGGAATGCATTCTAACGCTCTTCGTCTCGTGCAGAGACTGACACGTTATGTAATAAATGCGTGTCTAACATGAGCACAAAAAAAAAACGGTAAAGTCAGAATGGGAAAGTAAATTTTGTCGCAAACGAACGAATGCGAACAAAACAGGAAAAGGATAAAAGAGCGATAATAAAGTAGAGGACACGGGTAGAAAAAGAAAAGAATATAGAAAATTTATTGATCATAAATCTCTATGCGACATCTGTCTGAGATAGCCGTCTGGGGGCAAATTACATAGGTGGTGGATGCGTTTATCGTTTCACGGGACCATCCCTGTGTGTGATTATCACGATAATCTGCATGGAGAGACAATATTGGCGATAGGTAGCATCTGGACATCAAATGAGTTCACAGATGATATTTATGAGTTGTGCCCAAGCTGCCGGCGGAAGACATCATATGATATGACATCACTGTAAGAGGTCACGCGTGGATATTAAATTTAATATTGTGAAACACGTGAGGGTATTTTTTCGAATTTTGAAAACGCCCCTACCCACGTTGTGCTGAACGAGATTCGATTGGATTTGTTCATTTTAAGGAGCTGAAATATACAATGTATTTTATTGGCACACTAGTCGGAAGTGCAGTCTGTGATTTGTTCTAAGAACTGAGAATATAGTGTGATGAAAACACAAACACAGATCACACAGAGAGACTGCAGCGCACAAGTCGTATCAGCGACTCCTAAAAACCAGAAAGAAAAAGGAGACATTGGACTTAGAAATTCCACAACTATAAGTAAGAGATCGAGTATTGGGCAAATTTAGAATTCACAGGTAAACTCGCATTTTTAATACAAGACTGGAAACTTAAAGGGGCCAGGACTTTAATTAACAAGACTGGAATCCTAGGAATTTGATCACAAGTCATAGAGGAATTTAACAAAAGTTTTCACAGGGCCAGGTGATTTCACAGAACATACGCCGTCAGAGGAATTAACTCTAATTTCCCAGACCAAGTCATAGAGGAAGTAAACAAAAGTTTTCCCAGGCCAGGATTTCGCAGAACACCCGCCGTCAGAAGAATTAACTCTAATTTCCAGACCTAAGTGATTTCGAAGCTTCTAATACAGAACTGTGTCCAGTCTAAATCTATGCAAGGAGATTGTGTATTCCCAAAATTTTGGGGTAAGTGTAAACAATTTATTTACTAATGTAAATTCTACAGGTTTCTTGCTAAGTGGTTATGTATATGAGGCTGGCAACCTCAACATATGAAAATAGTATATGCATGAACCACTTCTGCAAGAGCTGGTGATTGTTTCTGACTAGTCGTGAAGGAAAGCCAACAGCAGAGCGACCCCAGACTCCGACGGGAGTAGTAGTGATTACATCACATGTGCTTAAGGTGTAACATATTATCTTGTGAGATTTATGTACCTTTTTTAATTGTAATTCAGGCAAATCATTATTCGCGCACTCCAGACGCAATTTCCTAGTTAACACCCAGAAGGATATTGGTGAATTTTCATCATATTCCCTGAGTTACACTGTATGCTCGGGAATTTAATTCTTCTGAGAGGTTAACATTGGTGGGTGGAGCGCATGACAATGGGCCTGTTAGTTTGCTACAAACAAATGTACTTAACAGGCATTTGTTTCTTTCTATTTGTTTAAAGTTCATGGTTACAAGCCATCATACGATTTGTGGTATTCACGCCGCTATTGTGAGGGAAAAGCATCCAACTTAACCGCCTACAGTGAAAGAGAGTGTGGAGAAGCTTCTTTCATCACAGAATTGATGAACCACAGCTGCAGGACTCATCTGGAGTTAATTTTTTTTTTTTGTCACAGGCAACAGCAAAACACGGACATTGATAGCGCCCCAATCCAACCTCTGCGAGGAAAAATTTAATTTACCTTTCACCCCCATTTAATCCTTATTTTAACTTGTTGAACTAACTGACTATTAAATTTGTTGTATGTTATTTTAAACTGAACAAATAATTGTTTATTCGGTCATTAGAAGTATGAAAGCTAACGTTTGAGCAAGACTATTTAATAATTACACACACACACACACACACACACACATATATATATATATATATATATATATATATATATATATATATATATAGAGAGAGAGAGAGAGAGAGAGAGAGAGAGCCATAACTTATAAGAGGGCATACGTTGGATTACACCAACTGGGGGCCTGAACGGGCTAAACCATTGCTTAAACCCTTCACAAAAGGCGACAAACCAGATATAATGCGTTAATAATTGTTCAGCCCAATGCAACATTGTTCATGACTTCTGGAAATATCTTGTGAAATCTCCCTTAAGTTAGAAGTGTCATTAATCTTCTATCTACATCTCTGCCAAGAATAATCTTAGAAGCTAATATTAGATACTCTTGAGTTTTGGTCACTGTTGGGCCACTACTGCAAAGCAGGGGAGGCAATCTGTGACAGTGAGGATTCTTATGATGCTGTTAAGAGGTGCGAGGATTCTTATGATACCGTTAAGGGGTGCGAGGATTCTTATCACGCTGTTAAGGGGTGCGAGGATTCTTATGATGATGTGAAGGGGTGCGAGGCTTCTTATGATGCTGTTAAGGGGTGCAAGGATTCTTATGATGATGTTAAGGGGTGCGAGGATTCTTATGATGATGTGAAGGGGTGCGAGGATTCTTATGATGATGTGCAGGGGTGCGAGGCTTCTTATGATGCTGTTAAGGGGTGCAAGGATTCTTATGATGCTGTTAAGAGGTGCCAGGATTCTTATGATGCTGTTAAGGGGTGCGAGGATTCTTATGATGATGTTAAGTGGTGCGAGGATTCTTATGATGTGAAGGGGTGCGAGGCTTCTTATGATGCTTTTAAGAGGTGCGAGGATTCTTATAATGCTGTTAAGGGGTGCGAGGATTCTTATGATGCTGTTAAGAGGTGTGAGGCTTCTTAGGATGCTGTTAAGGGGTGCGAGGATCTTTATGATGCTGTTAAGGGGTGCGAGGATTCTTATGATGATGTGAAGGGGTGCGAGGCTTATTATACTGTTAAGGGTGCAAGGCTTCTTATGACGCTGTTAAGGGGTGCGAGGCTTCTTATGATGCTGTTAAGGGGTGCGAGGCTTCTTATTATGCTGTTAAGGGGTGCGAGGATTCTTATTATGCTGTTAAGAGGTGCGAGGATTCTTATGATGCTGTTAAGGGGTGCGAGGATTCTTATGATGATGTGAAGGGGTGCGAGGCTTCTTATAATGATGTTAAGGGGTGCGAGGATTCTTATTATGCTGTTAAGAGGTGTGAGGATTCTTATGATGCTGTTAAGGGGTGCGAGGATTCTTATGATGCTGTTAAGAGGTGCGAGGATTCTTATGATGATGTTAAGGGGTGCGAGGATTCTTATGATGCTGTTAAGAGGTGCGAGGATTCTTATGATGCTGTTAAGGGGTGCGAGGATTCTTATGATGCTGTTAAGGGGTGCGAGGATTCTTATGATGATGTGAAGGGGTGCGAGGATTCTTATTATGCTGTTAAGAGGTGCGAGGATTCTTATGATGCTGTTAAGGGGTGCGAGGATTCTTATGATGATGTGAAGGTGTGCGAGGCTTCTTATGATGATGTTAAGGGGTGCGAGGATTCTTATTATGCTGTTAAGGGGTGCGAGGATTCTTATGATGATGTGAAGGGGTGCGAGGCTTCTTAAGATGTTTCAATGAGGCACGGAACCTCTAAAAGGTTAAGAAGCACATTTCTAGAGGTAGATACATTTTCAAATTAAACTTTTTGACTTCCTTATTTTTAATGGCGCTTTTTACTTTATTTATTTATTTTGTTTCTTGGAAAGGGGAGGTCACACTCAAAAACATTCACACAAATTTGGTTTTGGTTTACTCTATTTGGACTGAGTGGAGGGGGAAGAAGGTACTATATTTGGGTATTGGAAAGCTGACTTTATTTTCTTGAATTAGTACACCATATGTCCTAATTATAACTCATCAAGCGTTGACGGGATACCTTATTTAAAAAAAAATAAAAAGTCTCCATTCTCTTTGTAATTTATTTGTTTGTTCTTCCTCTGTTTGCCTTACCTCTAGAATTCAGAATTCCAGTGTGACTGCCTTGTAATGCTATAAGGGATAAAGAGGACTTAAAAAGATATTGATACTGTCGTAAATTTATTTGAGATAGGTCTTAGAAATAGTGGTCCCGTTAGAGTGAAGAATGATGGTGAAGGCTCTATGATAGAAAGGGGTAAGAAATAGATAGTTGATTCACAAGGGTGCTGAAAAGAGTAAGGACAGTCTCTGAGATCGGGTAATTTCTCCGATCTCCTATCTTACGACAATTTTTGTCTATCTGTAGACTCCTAAACCTCTCCTGGCTAAACAATTTTTGCCAGTTACTCAAAACTCATGTACACACACCAATTTGGTGCTTCAAACACACATACGTGAATACAAACTACATATAACATATATTGGGTAATGGGTCGGCCAACACAGTAATATCAGTTTTATGGTGTTTATTATCATTAAACCAAAATCACAACATTTAGCATGGTACAGTCAAAAATCATAGTTACAGAAAAATACAAATAACAGGGGGGGGGGGGGGGGTTTGAGGAGTAGTATCCCAATCTGCCCTTCCCACTTGTATAGACAAAGAAAACCCAGTCCACAGACAAGTGGTTATCAGGAAGAGATAATTTAACCCAAAAATAGAATAATTTATTCTGATAGGGGGTTGTACAATATTTGGTATGGGGTGTAGGAAAAGAGTCCTAGTATTCTCCAAGTTATCCCTTGACTAAGCAGATTAAGGGAGGGGAAACAAGCAAAGGTAAACAATCCCACTTAAAGAGAACAATACAAAGAATACAGTATAAAGATATTTTTAGCTAATAGGTCTCATTCATTCATGCACGCTAGCGATGGCCATCACACATTTTCTCACACTTACCAATCGTAGAATCTGGCACTCCATAGAATAACACAAACAGCAATTAAATTACTCAATAAACTGTCTGAGTCTTTTCCTTCGTTTTCCAGCCCCAGACTAGCGGGTTTGGCGTTTAGCAAATTTTCCCGTAATCGCTGGAAGGTGAAGCATTAGTGTTCCTTTTTGATTATCTAAAAGTTTCTATGGGATGGCACTGGCACAGGTAAAGTTATGAGAAGGTAGTGGTCTCCTGGATTTTCACCGCTGGTGGTGTAAAACTTCTATAGCGTGATGACAAAGACTGAACAGTGAGGTATGTTTTTCTTCGGGGTTTTTTAAATCCAGTGAAAATTACGTGATTGTCAGTGTACATAGATGATAGACTGTAGTAAGATCCCTGATACCCCGATCAAATAGATAAAATATTATCGATTATAAATCCAAATACTATAGAGATAAAATAGGGAGTTGTGCTCATCGTCTTCGCCATCGCCCGCAGTCGCGCAGGTTTTGAGAAGCCTTAACGCAAAGTGAATGGTACCCTCTCTCAATATTACAAGCTTTTCATACTCCGTCCTTGAAATTAACTATAACAGTTTGACAGCCAAGGCGTGTTTCGTTCCAAGAAAGAGTGAGAGAGAAACGGAGGAGTGACGGAGAGAGAGGAAGTATTAATAGAACGACATGCGACAGTGGTTCTGGGCATCACTTACGGTAACGAAAGTGCGTGACTTTGCTACTAGCATAATTTTGAAAAGCGGTGCAAATCCACTACAAACCACCTGCCCACCCCGTTCACTAGTAGCGCAGTTTGAATGTATAAACACTTAGATTGGGAGACGGTAGTAAAAACACACAGACAAGCTCGCATTTCCTGTATGGTTGTATTTTCTGATGAAATCCAAACGCGTTGCTTCATTTTGAAAAAGAACGAGAGAGGGAGGGAAAACGGTGGTGGATTTAAAGAAAAGAAATGAATTACGGCTAACTTGGAAATTTGAAGATACCCACTAATGTGTAGGGCTGGAGATGGCGAAAGTGAAACTTAGAAGGATAGATAACGGGGGAGGGGCCCAAGGAACATCGATGCAGAATAAAATAAACGAAAGGACATTTGACAAAAACAATGATAATACTTGTTCATTGGAAGATCATACTACCCATAATGTTATATTACCTTACCGTAGAGAAAAAAAAAATATGTTATTTGTATAACTGAAGAGGAAAAAGGCAATAATGAAAGGTATGATAAAGAGAGAAATAAAAATATAACGACTATATGACAGACAGTCGTCTGATCAATAATTGCCTTTTCTCATTAAAAACGCTTAGATAGTAACAGAAATATTGTAAAGAAAAGACAGAGAGACAGACGCATTGATGTCCTCACTCAACTTTGCCAGTCTTGGGAGAGGGGGACGTTACATTTTTTTGAAAGTGTAATTTATTTTGAAAAAGAGGCAAGTGGGCATAACATAATTCGATTGGCTGTGGTAGAATAGACTAATGGTAGTAATAAAAACCATTTGAAGCCAGCGTTAGTTGCCACTTGAAGATAAAGATTTCAAAAGTAGTGTTATCATCAGACGCAAGGAATCCATGACCATTGCCTTCGCGGTTCTGCACCAGGGGCGATCTTAGTGTGACCATTGATCGCCGGTTAACCTACAAATTGTGCATTATTTCATTGATGCGGTAAGATAAACATTTATATAAACATTATTATTGAGATGTATTTGTATTGTTGAATGTGTATGCAGTATTGATGGGTAGAGGCAAAACCAGAAAGGTGCCAAACTCAACACTTTGTGTTATGCCACCAGTGCTATTGGGGAAGATTACCATTTCTTTGAAAAGCCAGGCAGGCTTACTTAAACTTTGGGAGAGAATGAAAAGACATAGTTGGAAATAAAATAGGACATTATTATGATTGGAAGGCCAGTAAACCACTGGCCGTCTTCAGCAAGTCACAGTGTTTTCACATGACTTCATAAAATTAACTACAATTTTCCTATGAAAGGAATGTATCAAACTGATGATTGAAATTTACCTGAGTATGAAGCTGTCACCCCATCAGATAGGAACGATAGCTATTTATGTAGCCATAGAAACTGATCTTGAAACTGTTGATAATGCTTAGTTGGTTAGGGAAGGAGAGATATGTTTGAAATACTGAGGAGGCCTTAATCCTCTTATTTTCAGGGTTCTATGTTGAAACATTCAGTGAGCCATACAAGAATTATTGAATCTGCACGTTCGAGGCAATAAGTATCTGATTGCCCAAAACTCTGAAGAGTGCTGTAGCAGTGTCTATACTTTGCAGTCGTGAAGACTATCGTTGTGGAAGAAAGACCACAGTGCTCCAGGACTTGAAGATAAGAACCATCAAAGGGTTCATGATGTTTCACTTGACATAATCTCTCCAGTATTAAATCAACACAGCGTTCTTGAGGTGATGAACACAATCGTTCCTCATAAGAGTGGCCCTTTATAGAATTTAGTGCTTTACCAGGACATTCCAAGTCATAGACATTTTCATAATATAACTAGACAAGTTGTCTTTTTTAATTCACATTACTGTAAATACATTTTCATTCTATTTTGAGTTTTAAACATTCCTGTACCCAAGAAATTGAGGTACAGGAAATTAAAATTGTAAAAAATTGTTACTCAAACTTTAACCATTGATTTGTTTAATCATTTTCATTGAGTTACATTAGTGGTTGTTGTCATTTTCTCTACATCATATAGCACATTACCCTAGACATCTAGCCAGATAACAACCAGACACCTTTACATAAAAGTAGGCTCAAAATTTATCGCAGATTGAGGTCGTAGGGTGGTAGCAGTCAGGTACCCTGAGAACAAGCATCATCAACTATTAGACTCAGGGACTTGCATAGCTGACCTCACTCTGTAGACAAGTAATATTTATCTCAGTAACATCAAAACCCACCACATAGACTCTTTCCCACATCAGACCAGTAAAAATAAAATATTTCGCCCTGGCAATTGTTCTTCTCCAGTTAATCTTTACAGACTATATTGATTTATGATTTAAATGTTCTTGGGTTTGCTTTCTCTCATGTAAATTTAGACAGCGAGACCGCACAGGCCGCCACAAGATTATATTTAAATGTTCAAAAATTCTGGATGTTGAAGAACCGAGTCTGGAGGACTCTATAATTGCTAGGACGCAAAGGTGTATGATCATTCTATGTGAAAAAATAGAAAAACATGAAATCATATTCTGAGGCGCGATAATTTTACAGTTAAGACTATTTTATACACTCGCGTATTCAATTATATATATTTAAGAAAAACTCTCCGCGAGTCTAATGGTTAAAAAACACACACACATATATATATATATATATATATATATATATATATATATATATATATATATATATATATATATATATATATATATATATATATATATATATATATATGTACAGAACTAAACTGTATTAATTGGTTATAAATCCCTTAACGGCTTCAAAATTAAATTTAAGCATCTATTATATTGGGAAATAACGTATAGATATCATTTAATTTACAACTGGAAACTTTTGAGATGGGTTTATTTAATAGGTTTAAATTAACACAAAATCCAGTGAAATAAAAATGAAAGAACTAGACCACTGATCACTTGAAACTAATATATTTTACCGTTGCACAGAATGAATTCACTCCAATATAGCAGGAAATCTAGCAGGATTCTACTATAAGCTAGTGCTTCTTTAAATCTCTGGCAAACGAATGATAAACTGCATTCTACAGTGGTCTCAATATATATTAAATGAAATGAGAGGTAATATCTAGATGTTAAGTTTAACGCCTTATTTGAAATCAGGGAACTTTCTGATTCCTGCGCCGCCAGTCCCCGCTCTGTTAAATAACTATCTGACCGCTCGTCTTTCCCGTTCGTCTCGTTCTGCGAGCGGTTTCAGCGCTCTTCTCTGTTTCGCACTGAGATGCTAGACGAAGGCGTGAAGCTGCTTCGTCCGTTTTGGAGACCAACACTGCCTTTGATCGTATCCCGCTTTCCTCGTTGGACTCTGGCAACACCCTACTAGGCAGGAAGAAGGAAAGGTGAAGGAGGTAGTTAATTTAGATCGCTCTAAGGTAAGGCAGAAGGCGTGGCTTAACCTCCCCTTTAAGACAAAGCGGCGTCCTGGATGCACGCATGAAAACTGTTTATCATATTAATTAGCCCACGTTGTAGAATTCCACGTTGCTATTGTGCATGCTAATGAGCCCGCGTGGAATCCACGCTGACTATTGTGTTTCACGCAAATCCAGGGGCTGCGATGCTATACGAGGCTACAATCCTATCATCTCACGGTTCAGGGACAGCTGAGTTTCATCCGTCACAGATACAGAACATGAAAGTTTGTAAATTTGATATCTCATTCTGCTCTTGAGTAGGATAGGCAAAGGCAGCGAAGAAGGGCGCCAGTCACCCAGTCTCATTAAGCTGAGAACTAGTATACTGAACACCCGTGTGTTACAGGGGCCCGAAAGGGAAGCTAAGAATAGTAACACTGTTCCCTGCCATGCATGTCGTAGAAAGCGGCTAAGGAGGGTTGGGCATGGGGCTGGTTACCCCATCCTGTAAAAAATTTAAACCACAAAAAAACTTCAACAAATATGGACAAGTCAAATAAGGAAAATAAAACACAGCCATCCAAGACAGGGGAAGGTCCTCTCGCAGGGAGGCGTATGATGCAACACAGAGAAAGCCGAAAGGAGTCTGTGTTGCTGACTAACCTTCTTTCTTCTAGAACTTCCAGAGTTGGCACCTGGAATGTTCGGACATTACACGAACAAGGGAAAGTGGCACAAGTAACAGCAGAAATGAGGGAATATAAAATCGAGGTTCTGGGAATGTGTGAAACAAAGTGGAAGTGGGTAGACTTGAAGAAACTCATCACAGGTGAATTGGTGCTGTCCTCAGGACATGAAGACGAAAGTGCTCACCACAGTGAAGGGGTAGCTCTTATGTTATCTAAAGAAGCACAGAAAGCACTCAGTGAATGGGAAGCTGTTGGACCCAGAATAATAACAGCTACTTTTAAAACAGCTAAAAAGAAAATACATGTAAATGTCATCCAATGTTATGCACCAACTAATGACAAAGAAGAGTCTGTGAAAGAAGCATTTTATACTAGACTACAGGAAATTATGGATAAAGTAAAAAGAAGAGACATCACAATTTTGATGGGTGACATGAATGCAAAGATAGGTACAGTCAACACCGGATTTGAAGAAGTCATGGGAAAACATGGGCTAGGAATAATGAATGAAAATGGGGAACTATTCACAAACTTCTGTGCATCAAATCAACTGGCTATAGGAGAAAGCATGTTTCCACATAAGAGAATACACAAGGCAATATGGATATCACCAGACCATAGAACAGAAAATCAGATTGATTATATATGCATAAACAAGAAGTTTAGATCATCATTGTAGGATGTAAAGGTCTATAGAGGCGCAGATGTGATATCAGATCACCATCTTCTGATAGCCAAAGTAAAAATGAAACTCAAGATAAAAGCAACAATGCATAGTTATAGACAACAATTTAATGTAGGACATCTAAGAAATCAAGAAACAAGAGACAAAGTTACGGTCACAATATCCAACAAATACCAAGTGCTCCAACAGCTGGAAAATGTAGTGAATACAGAAGACCACTGTCAGCAAATCAAAACTATATGAAATGAGACATATGAAGAAATGCTGGGGGAAAGGGAACGACAACAAAAAGCACGGATAACTACAGAAACCATCAAGAAGATAAAAACAAGAAAGCAGATTTAAACAGAAGCAAAACCAGAAGTTCCAAAGCCAAGGCTCAAGAATTGTACACAGAAGCAAAGAAGACGCATCAAGAGACAAGAGGAAATATATTGAGGAGTTGGCAAGAAAGGCAGAAGATGCTGCAGACAAAGGAAATATGAAAGAACTGTATAATCGCACAAAGAAGCTAACAGGGAAATACAAGCAACAAGTTGCCTCATAAAAGTCAAGAATGGAAAACTGGTAAACAATATACAAGAGCAAATGAAGAGGGGGACGGGATATTTTGAACAGCGTCTCAATAGACCAGCTCCACAAACCCCCCCCCCCCCCCCAGACATCCAGCCAGCAGAGGAAGAGCTACAAATTAACTGTGAAAGACCAACGAAGGAAGAAATAAAGAAATCCATAAAGCTTCTAAGAGATGGAAAAGCGACTTTATCAGATGGCATTCCAGCACAGGCCATCAAAGCAGATATTGACACAGCTACAGAGATGTTAGTTATATAAATTACTTGGTAAAGTCTGGGAAAGGGAAGAGATACCAGCAGAATGGAAGGAAGGATATCTCGTTAAGCTGCCTAAGAAGGGAAACTTAATTGAGTGCACACATTATAGAGGAATAATGTTACTATTTACTAATCAGTGCCAGGAAAAATATTAAACAGGATCATACTCGAGAGATTAAAAGAGTCCATAGAAGAAACTGAGAGATGAACAAGCAGGTTTTCCACCAAACAGATCCTGTACAGATCAGAAAGCCACTTTGAGAATAATAGTTGAACAAAGTCTGGAATGGAATTCATCACTATACATTGGATTTGCGAACTACGAAAAGGCATTTGACAGTGTAGACAGAGAATCACTTTGGAAATTGATGAGGCACTATGAAGTTCCCCTGAAGATCATTAATTTAATAAAGGAAATTTTTGAAGACATGACATGCAGAGTTCTTCATGAAGAACAACTTACAGAACCGTTTGGGATAAGAACAGGGGAGCGACAGGGATGCCTCTTGCTCCATTTCTTTTCTTACTAGCAATAGACTGGGTTATGAAAACATCGACGACACACAACAGAAATGGAATCCAGTGGACTCTGACTAAAACAGTTAGATATGATGATCTAGATTTTGTTGATAACCGTAATCAGATGCAGGACAAATTGAAAACACTCGATGAGAGGTCACAGCAATTGGGTCTGAAAATACACAGGGAAAAGACAAAAATAATGAGAATAACTGCAGGAAATGATAACAGGGTTGAACTTGAAAAAACCCCACTATAAGATGTAGAATCGTACACATATCTTGGCAGCAATATAGACAAATTTTGGAGGAAAAGACAGTGATATCAAAATAAGAATAAGAGGGGCTTTCATTGCTTTGGGACATATATGATATATGGAGATCAACCGAAATCGGATACAACACGAAAATAAGAATCTTCAACTCAAATGTGAAGTCAGTACTATTATATGCCTCTGAAACATGGAGAACAACAAAGACAACAACAAAAAAGCTACAGACTTTCATGAGTACTTGCGTAGAATAGAAGGATTAAAATGGCATGACAAAGTTACCATCGTGGAACTGATGACAAGAACCAGTGGAACAAGAGATGAGAAGAAGACGATGGCGACGAATAGGACACACATTGAGGAAACCTGCTGATAGCATTACAAGGCATTCCATGTTCTGGAACCCCCAGGGCAAGAGAGGCAGAGGTAGACCAAGAAGCACATGAAGAAGAGAGCTGGAAACAGATGAAAATAAGGAGAACGTGGAAAGAACTTGAGATGATGGCACGTGATAGGAGGGCTTGGCGTGTGCTTTGTTGAAGGCCCATGCTCCTTGGGAAGCGGAGGGCTATGAATTAAATGAATGAATAGTATACTGAAGTCACTATCACTTAACTGCAGTATCTGCTTCGGGAATACCTCAACACTTTTTGAAATCGATTCCATAATTAAATATTTGCTTGTAGTTCTGGTTCTGAATCCTAGATCACTTAATCATTGCTTCCGTGATCGCATAAGACTGCAGTGAAATGTTTTAACATGTAAATTTCCTGTGTATATATAGAATGTGCTGGATAAAGCAGTCTATTCTTTTTTTTAATGTTGAGTATTTAATGCTCGTCCGAGTGGTCAGAGCTTGCCTTCGTTTTAGTTTTGACTTAATTCATTGTTAACTGACTTGGAGTATTTCCCGTTACAGTGCACTCAATTTCATGTGGTAGTGCATGTATTTGGCTAACTATAGCATAGCCTATAGCTTATATAAACTTTCGTGGCAACACTTTTCAGGAGTCATATTTATGATCCGGATATTTTATATGTTTGTATACCCCCATACTGGTGGTTGGACAAGCGTCTTAATTGTGGTGTGGTTAGAGCGCTTGCTTCTTGAGGCAAAGGGACCGGGTTCAAAACTTTGTCATGTCTTTCAACAATCTACTGTACTGGAGTGGAAAATAAGGGTTTCGCTACAAGATGGCGAGCGTACAGTAAAGTGTGATTTAGGACAACTACCTGACTTCTTGAATAAGGAGCGACAAAGTCAGCGAGGGAGGGAACTGACCACCCCACCTCACTTAGCTGAAACAGAGTATAAGTGAAGTCTTTAAGGCTTTACTCCATCATGACAGTATCCGTAATGGGAAAGCCTTTACTGTTTTTAAAAATAACTTATTGCTTACCATTTGACAGCAAATAAAGGATTATATACAATTTGACATGCTACATAGTGCAGGAAAATGACACACCTGTGACTTTATGTTAATTACGTATTTAGTTGCTAGATAAATTTAACAGCATCTTTACTGATTTGTATTGATTGAAACGACATAGCCAACTTGTTTGCTAGGGACAACAAATTTATTTCTCTCTTTTTTTTTTACAGTAATTAAGTAGTACCGGTACATGCTACCTGGTGAACATCACATTCTACAGGAAAATGGCTACGGCTAGTGATACAGAAAGTGATGCAGTTCCTGAAGGTAGACTTTTTATATGTCATGGTCTGGTTATTTCTTTATTTATAAATGACCATATAAATAACATTTGTGCACTTTTGCTGGCATTGCTACGACGGAATAATGTGTCTTCAGTTGTTAAAATGTTCAGTAGTGGTACAGGTAATGTATTTCTCGGGTCAATTTAAAGTAGCAGCATATTTTAGATCAGCGAACAAGAACTTGTGCCATTTAGAGTTCTGTGGTCAAATTTAGAGTCGTGAGCCTGAAATTAATAATAGCATACAAATCCGTGGCTGTTTTATATATATCTTCATTTTTACTTGCGATGATACATAGAAGATTTTTTACCCTTACAACGAAGGAAAATAGAAGAACAGAAGTATGTTGTATACAGGCAACAATTAAAAAAAAAAATTAATAAAGCAGAAATATCAGCAGAAACAATACTGCATAAAAGAAGATGGTTCTTCTTATTGGGTAGATTGACTTGTTACTTTTAAATCAGAAATTTGAACAGGACATGATTCCAGTACTGCATATCTCACTTTAAAATATAAATAGAAATGTCTAGATGATGCAGCATTAAAATAATAGAGATTGTCCAGTTTTCAAATCTGAACCGGTTTCATTCAATTAATAAGTGTCTTTACATTCTGTTTCAGATGCTCCTACATTTGAGGATGTCCTTGCTGATCAGTGCTCGAGGGGTGTCAGTTCTCTAAGAATGTCAGACAAAGAAAAAATTCCATTAGCAGACAGAGAGGCTGGCACATCAGTTAATAATGATGAACATGCCAAGTATTTACCTTTGTTTCCCCCTAATCTGAAAAAAGAGGATATAGATTTTCTTATACTTAATGCTGATAAGGACGAACAGGATGTACTTCTCATGAAAGAGGATATTGAAAAGATTATTTGGAATAAATCTAGCTTGAAAACTCTGAAACCAAGAGTACACTTGTTACGTGAATTTGCCTTAATAAGAGAACATATTGACCCTCTTGATGATGCACTTCAAAGAGCATTTTATATTTTACTTTTTGTGACAGAAAATTTTTTGAATAAAAAATGGGTAACTCTTCAGGGTTATTCATGTCTTATGAAAACACTTTCTGGTAACAATGAACATTGCACTGTAGTTTGTGTACATACAGAAGATCCCCAGAGTTATAAACTTCCCACAACACTATATGGTGCTAAGTTCATAAATTATTTTAAGACTCGTAATAAGGAGCAACAAGACAAGTTTGAAATACGCATCACTGCTCTATTGGAGCATAAAAGTCACTTGATCATAGAACGAATGTATGACCTAGATGAACTAAGAAAGCAGCATTTAAAAAATAATCCTCATATTGTAGAGAAGTATTCTAAGTATCTGGGTTTGAAATCAGAAAGTCCAGATTCTCTTTCACAAATGGCAGCTAAAGTCCAAGGATATCCCAGGCAAAGAAGTGCTGAGACAGAAAAACATTCACCACAAACCCTGACTGCTGCAGATTCTGACTCAGGTAATGCTAACAAAAAACACATACACTTTGATACCATTTAATTTTCAGAAGAATAATTATGAGAAGCAGTCAATCACTGCCCATGTCCCATTTACTGCTCTTGATTCATGGTCATCATTTTGTTTATGATGCTCTAGTTTTACTAACTGTAATCATTATCATCATTTCCTCTTTTCGCTGCTTATGGAGCTTGGATCACTGCACCTGTCTCCATGGAGAAAGCCTGAAACAAGAATTCACACTTTTGCAGCAGTGGTTTCTGTAACAATTTGTTTTACACAACAAGGTTGCCAGCCCCATTCACAAATTTTTTGTATGACATGCCTGAGGGAGCAGTAGTCATGTTCTTTCTTTGTCTCATCAGAACAACAATGGCCGACTAACTATATTGGTCACAGGAAAATATAGCACAGGCTAGTGCACGCTCTGTCAATGATATCAGACTATCACCGACAGCCATAAGATGGACTCCATGGGGACATGAAGGAACTGTAACTAGAATATGAAGATACATATAAGGGATTGCATTTAACAGTTACATTCATTATGCAAAATCCCCATGTTTGTTTGCAAGAAAACAGAGCCATATCTTCTTCTTCTGCGTTCAGTTTGTAGTCATGCTAAATCTGCAGGCCTGTCGCCAGGACAAAATCCACAGTCTTTACCAGGTCGGCGTGGCAGCCCCATAGTTTCTGCTGGAACTCAGCACCCCTTGGCCAGGTCACACGTCGCGGTTCATCATGGGTTGGGCAGTTCTGGAGAATGTGTTCTGGGGTCTGGATTCCAGTTCCACATGGGCATTCATTTGTGTGGGATATCTTGAGGCGATAGAGATGGCCAAGTAATCTGCAGTGGCCAGTTCTCAGGCGGAAAATGGTGGTCTGTTGGTATCTGTTTAGATGGTGGATTGGGTCATCTCTGCTGTATATATCCGCTTCCTCCTTCCACTGATTTTTGTACATGTTGTGGATGATGGTTTTTGCTTCCCGATAGGGCAATGGGTGGCTGTATTGTTCCATTTTACTGCCACTTCTTGATAGAGCATCTGCTCTCTCATTACCAGCAATTCCACAATGGGAGGGTAACCACTGAAGGGCAATGGTTGATGACCTTTGGATGATGTTAAGCTCAGATCTGATCTCATTCATCATGTTATCATTTCTGGTGTTCTGTATTGATTCCAGTAATGATCTGCAGTCAGTGAAGATTACTATCTTAGCTGGTGGCTGCTGTTCGGATCTGGTGAGGATTTTCAGAGCTTGCAGTAGTGCCATAGCTTCTGCCCTGAAATTGGAGGAGATCTTTCCAGTTGGGAAGGCCTTTCGGATGATCTTTCCATTTAGGAATCTTATAAAAATGCCTCCTCCACCGTTTTTTACTGCCCCCTCAGCGGATCCATCTGTGTATGCGTGTGTCCACTCCTTCGGGTTGTACTTTTCTTCAATCATTTCTTGAGCCAAAGTTTTTAGTTGTTGAGGGGTCTGGTGGCCTTTCTTTTTTATTTCAGGGACTTCTGTGATGATAGATATATTTTCATGGCAGTCGTCTGGCTCCTCGTAATCAATTAACATTTCAATCTCAGTAGATCGGTTTGGGAGGAGGTCTTCATGGCATCGATGCAGATGTTTGGAGATGTTTAAGAAGCTGGTTCTTTTCAGCCTGTTCTTTGTCAAACTATGGAGTTTGGCATGCATTGGATGACTTGGCATTCGTAGAAGCTTCTCACTGTGAGTGAATACCTTTTCCTCACGTCTGTCATCAAGAGAGCGGATGTTGGTGTATCTCTCCATTGCCTGGATTGGAGAAGTCTTCATCCCTCCAGTGATTAATCTAAGGCCTGAATTTTGCACTTTCCCTAGACGTTCTGTGTTTGTTTTAGATGCCGTGGCCCAGGCTGACATGCCATATTCAAGTACAGGCCTGACTGTGCCTGTATAGACTTTTTTAAGTATGCTGGTATTTGCCCCCCAACTTGTGCCAGCCAGTTTCTTCATAATAGAGAGCTTTCTTGTTGCTCTCTGTTCTACTGCTTTTATGTGCGGCTTCCAGGTGAGTCTCTTATCCAACTTGACTCCCAGGTATGTTGGGTTTTCCTCGATTGGAAGCTCACTTCCATTTAGTTGCAGTTTGATCGTTTCTCTGCGATTTGACAGAGAGAAGAAGGTTGCTACTGTCTTGGAGAGGTTTATCTGTACTCCCCAGTCTGATGTCCATTTTCCAATGGTATTTAGTGCTGCTTGCATCCTGAACTTTGCAGTAGGCAAATGTTCAGCAGCACACCAGGCAGCAAAATCGTCAGCATGAAGAGCCCTGGAGATATGCCTGGACAGTTTCTCTGCAATATCATTTATATATATCAGTGGTGGCCAAGTTAAGGTTGGCCGAGGGCCAGATTATGGTAAAGGGTAACACCCGAGGGCCAGACCTATAAAATCCTTTAAAAATAACGTTCTGAGATTTAGTTTTACATATATAATGAACCACGTACAGAAAGCAACGGCAAACTACTGTACTGCACATCTGCCAAGACATGTATACCAGTCTTCGAACTGAAATTACTGTAAAAAAAAATTATAATGAATCTGTTGTTATAATTTGTTTTATAATTTGTAATATGACATGTAATTATTTATTTCAAACATACATTTGTGTGTTATTTCATTGTGAAGAGTGTGGCTTCAATCAACAATAAGAGTCCGGCCAAAAACAGGTTGGCGGGCCGGTCAAAACAGGTTGGCGGGCCGGATCTGGCCCGCGGGCCGTAGTTTGGCCACCGCTGATATATATGATAAAAAGTGTGGGGGAGATAACTCCTCCTTGTGGCACACCCTGCTGAAGTGACCCGATAGCTCAGTTTCCCATCAAGTTTTACTCTTGCTGTGCGGTATCAGAGTAAGTCCCGTATCCAGCTGAACATCCTCCCTTCAATTTTGTTGTTGAGCATCTTAAGGAGGAGTCCTTCTTTCCATACCTTATCAAAGGCTTTTGTCAAGTCTACAAAAACAGCCAGTACTTTCTTTTTCTCCTGAAAGGCATTTTCTACTTCCTGGGCTAGATGTACTAGCTGGTCTTCAGTGCTGCGATTTTTCCTGAATGCTGACTGTGTGTTATCAAGCAGATGGTTTTTTTTCAGATGTTTCAGTAATCTTGAGTTCACCATTCTTTCCATTAGCTTACCCAGACAGCTCAGTAGGCTAACTGGTCGGTAGCTGGACTTGCTTGTTTTCTCCTTTTGTTTCTTTCTAATGGGAACAATGATTGCTTCTCGTCATCGATCTGGAAATTTTCCAGTACTCCATGATTGATTGAAGTTTAGGAGCAGCTTGTGCCTGGCTACAGGTCCAAGGTTCTTGATCATATCATTTGTGATACCATCTTTTCCTGGAGCTTTCATGTTCTTTAGTTTTGTTATGGCAGCATTTAGTTCTCTCAAAGTAAGGGATGACTTCATGCAGGTATCTGGGTTTTGGTGCTTCAGTTTTTTTTTTACTTCCTTACGTACTTCTTGGATACGTGCATGTGAAAGTGATGTGGTGCTTTCTTCCTTGTAGAAATCTGCCAGGATGTTTGCTGCCATCTTTTCTGTGTGGTATTTTTCATTTTCCTTGATGACAGTCTTACAGTGGCTGGTTGTTGTTTCTTCATTTAGTACTCTTGTCAGATTCCATAGCTGGAACGAGTCTTTTTCCATGTTGAGACTGCTGGTCTTCTGGTGCCAGCTCCTTTGAATTTCAGCTTTCTTTTGTTCATTAAAATCTTATTTTATGCTGTTGTGCCTATGGGTGTTCTCTACTGTGGGATTTTGCTCCATAGTTTCCCGTGCTTTATTTAAGTCACTATGGAGTTTTTCCAGGTTGTCACTTCAGTATGGTTTGTAGTCTCATCGTTTACCTCGTGGAATTGACTTCTTTGCTGCTTGGATGATTGCCTCACTGATGATGGAAATGTTTTTATTGATGTTATTTGAGTGGGTAATGTTCTGACAGAGGTTATCGACTTGTTCTTTAAAAAATCCCCAGTTTGCTTTTTTTGAAATTCCAGCTAGCAGAGATATTAATTTGTCCTGCACTTCTTACCTCAGATATCTGTAACGTGACTGGTACATGGTCACTTCCCCCCGGTTGGGTATTTACTGTTCTAGTGGTGAGTCGATGTATGTCATCTGTAGCCATAGCAAGATCTGGTGTGCTCGTTGTTTTCCATACTCTGGAATAGAAGGTGGGCTTATCCTCTGGTTGGTTTATTAGAATTAGTTTATTCTCTACCATCCAATCTTCCACCTCTTCTCCTCTCGGATCTCTTGCTTCATAGCCCCAGCTGGGTGAGTGGCTATTGAAGTCACCCATAATGAGGTGTCTCGATGCTGCAAGCTTCACTTTGTGTAGCTCCAGAGTTGTAGTTGGAGGGCTGTAGCAGTTTGTGATCGTTAAGTCTCCACTGGGCAGCAGTAAAGGTAAAGGAACCCGTTACACGCCCATTGAGGCATATTGGGAATATGGTGTTAGGCCCATATTATCTTGACCGTCAGCACACTAGGGGTGATGTGGTCGGCATCACGCCGGCCGCCTTAACCTTCCCAGCAGTAGTTGGACTGTTATGTATTCAAGTTCGTCCTCACCAGATCTGTGTATTTCTACTGCTGGGATTGAGGTTTTAATCAGTGTGAGGATTCCTCCCTTAGTTCTTTTTGCCCTGTCTTGGCGGAAGGATTCGTATCCACGTATGAAGAAGTGTTGGGTATCTTTTAGATGAGTTTCTTGGATGCAGATTATATCAATGTTATTTTCCCTGAGGAATTCTTGTAACTCCGGTTTCTTGTTCCTCACTCCTTCTGCATTCCATTGAGCCACTGTAAGATAGTGGGTTGGTTGGTCAGTTGCTCTACTTTGCCTTCCGCTGACCATTTGGTTGGCAAAGGCACCGGGTGCTTGGGTGGGCCCTTTCGAGGCTAGGGGCCCAGCTCCGCTCCTCCCCAGTTGCAGCTGATAGGAGCGACGCCATGACGTAAGTCGAGATTGTCGCATGACTCCATACTGCAAAAGCTTGTGTGTCCTAATTTTTCCCAGTGACTGCGCCATAGCTGACACACTCTGTCTTCGGCAGGCCGGGTTGTGTTTGTTGTTCAGGGTTGTCTCCCATAGCCCTTCCATCTCCCGGTGGTAGCTGCAAGGCAGCAGGTTGGATTGTTTACCGAGGTTTACCTTCCCCGTGGCTAGAGCTTATAGCGGCTCTTACTCGCTTGATGCACCCGTCATAGGACATATGGGGGATTTCAGTGGGGGTATCAGTGCCACCTGTTGCCCCTCCCTGTCCTGCTGGGAGGACATCGCCGTTTGGTCCGCGACTACTTATTCGTCCAGCAATCCTACTTAATTTGCAGCTGACACACCATATCTGGAGGTCGTTCCACTATCCACCACCTGTGGACGTGCCTGATTGGGGTCGGTCGCCCCTTTTGCCAGGAGAGCCATATAAAAAAGCAATTAATATATAAGTTCAATAAATGTTGTAAAATAATTTTTTTAAATAAGCATAAGTACATAATTGT
Source organism: Oreohelix idahoensis (assembly GCA_024509875.1). Classification (NCBI taxonomy): domain Eukaryota; kingdom Metazoa; phylum Mollusca; class Gastropoda; order Stylommatophora; family Oreohelicidae; genus Oreohelix; species Oreohelix idahoensis. The sequence continues at coordinate 435,318 of JAMPIV010014448.1, read as the reverse complement.
GCTTATAAGATGACTTCGGCTATTTTCACACTTTATGAAGACTTATTAATGACAATTGACAGGTCATTTATCAATTTAATATAACGTGCTGACTCCAGTCTAGAGCCATTCTGTACAACTCAAACATTTCAGTATTTTCTATATTATTAACCACATTTAATTTATGATTGTTTGACATCTGATTGTGTTTCTTTTCATTAAAAAAGCTGCCGAGTTTTAAAATACTCAGATTTGCAATATTACTATTAAAAAAACTACTAGTCTTTTCCTTTATGTAATGTTTAGTTCAACAAAGCTAAAATTCCATGAATTTGTGGTGATCTATGAAGAATAATGTTAAGAAAAGCACAAGGTATATCTGCATTCTTCAGTTCTGGTGTCCCATTACAAAATATTCTGACTTACTACTTCCTGACAACCAGAGGCGTCCCTAAAGTATTTAGCACCCCTTCCCCCATTAAAAAAAAACACAAGTACATTTTAAACAGTAAGTACTATCATAATTTTGTAGGTGGCACCCCCTTCCTGGCAGTCACCCGGGGTGGACCGCCTCACACCCCCCACTGATGACAACCACTCTTTATGTATACTTTCTTACGTCATTAACAAAGCTCAGACATGAGTCAACTCAGTATTAAACTTACTTTCCTGAACAGAGCCTAAGTATGCAAATGAGCACCGTTACACATTGTTCTGGCTCAAATCATTAGTAATCAAGTGCTTTTAGTGAAAATTTATATTGATGCTTAACTGTCTATACATGTTTCAGATTTCAGCAGTCTGTCTCTAAGTGAACCAGAACTGAGAGTACCTTCTTTTAATGTAGAAGTGCAAGAGAATTACATCAACAACCCTGAGGAAGAACTTGATGAAGGTCAGGAAAGTGAAATGAATGCCAATATCAATGAAATGCTTTGTTAATTTCATCTGAGAAATACAGTGAAGCTTCAATCAGTCAATACCCTTTAGCTTCACAAGGAGCATAGGCCTTCAACAAACACACTCCATGTCCTCATGTCATATCTTACCATGTTTCCCCTCATAATTTTCGTTTCAGTCACCAGTTCTCTTCTCCATGTGTTCTTTGGTACGCCTCTACTTCTCTTACCCTGTCAAAAGCCTTTTCATCATTAACAACTCCAATGTAAAGAAGTGAGTACAGTTCTAAACTTTGTTCAACTATTATTCACAATGTGGCTATATGGTCTGTACAGGATCTGTTTTGTCAATAACCTGCCTGTTAGTCTCTCAGTTGTTTGTCTATGGACAATCTGTCAAGGATTATCCTATTCATTATTTTAAATTTTTTTTTTTTAAACTTTAAAATATCAGAAGAAAAGAAAATTAAAAGTATAAAACTATTTGCCTTATGAAATTGATCATTTTCCTCCATGTCTAAATTATTCCGTTTAAAAAAAATAGTGCCCTGAGCGCCCACCTACAATTCATAATGAATAAAGAAAAACATTATGTACAATAAGATCTGAGAAACATAAATGTATGGTATTATGTTTTGTTAGAATGCTTCAGTGAACAGCCTGGAGGGGAGAGGTGTGCCATCACAAGACATCGCACCACCTTGAACAATCTCTAGGGCTGGCTCTGTATATGATATACAAGTCATGAGCAGTATGGCCTCCACTTGAGTGTTACTCAACTAATACTTTTCAATAGGAAAGTTACAGAAATAATAATGTTTGTAAGAAAAGTCTGGATGGGATTGGACTAAAATTCCATTGTTTTGAGCTTTTGTTCAGAAAGCATCTACTCAAATTTGTGTGTGTGCGTGTGGTGAAGTGAGATGTTATAAATACTTATAGGGAACTTAGTGTACTGACTGAGATCAGCTGTGAAGGTATCTATATCTATTAAGAGTAGTGTATTATAGATAACCTTACTTGCTACCACATATCTATATATCTCAGTCAGAATTATTCTGGAATAGTGTGATGCTACGTTATGTGTCTAGGGTATGTGTATGATGAAGTGTAAGTCACAACAACAGACAGATAAACAATTTAATTTAATCCACTACTCTTGACAATACTGTGACACTCACATACATATAACACTCTACAAAGATATCTTAAAAGAGTCACTGATAAACTTTCAAATAACAATATGTATTCATTACTGGCATGAATGAATATGTGTCCTGATTCAACTACAAGGGAACCAGGAATCACAATCAATTTAAATTACAAGTTATGTACAGAATGTATTTAATATGAATATTGTAGTGACATATATTATTACAAATGTTCTATGTGTGTCAGTTGTGTAGTAGTAAAATGAGGTAATACTGGTTTTGTTTTGTTCAAGCTCTGTTGGTATTTGTCATCATGACTTCAAAAGTTTGTCTTTAGGGACTAGTATTGGAGATGTTCACAGTTCCTGATTTTAAGACAAGTAAATTCCCCTCTTAATGTTAATTTTACAAAGTCAGTTCAAGATGAGGGGACATAATGTTGAGCTCAGCTGGCCAAGTTAGCTTATCTGGCGTGATGGCGGCAGGAAAGGACTCCTCTGCTCGAATTCTCCTCTGGGCTCTGGAGACACCTCACTGATAGCTAAAAGGACCAAGGAGTATGCTGTCCGACACTGGATTCAGCAAAGCTCTGACCAGGTGCTGCTCAGTACCATCAAGACCACTGTCCCTGAAATCAAGAAGGATGTACCTTCTACTTCATAACTAACTTAAACTCTCTTGTTACATTGATCACAACACAGCACAAACATTGAGTTCAGAGCATTAGGCCAACTGTCAGCTTCATTTGAAATACTTTATTCCAGTATTACCCTTCTTAATGGTTACTACGCCTCTGCACTTCCAGCATTATTTCTTTCTAGTCAATCATCCAGGTGTCAGTGTACTGTTTGGCCATTCCATGCCGTTTTACTTCTCTCCGACACCCTCTGTTCAGGCTGGAGCATTACAGGCTTTACCTCACGTTGGCCACTGAACTACACATATATATACAGGCATAAATCAACAATTCACATTCAATTTTCATTAAAAGATATTGAATGGTTCAAGCTTACCACAATTCATACGAATAAACACAGATACGTTGATTAGCAATGAATTCTGGCACAAACTGGCACAAATTCCCATCTGCTTATCTTCCAGGCTTTTATTTAGCAAAATATATGCTGGCTTCAACGCACTGATGCTTTATCAAGCTATTTTAAACAAGTGGTTTCGAACTAACGCTCCCAAGTGTGTATATCAGCGAGTCTGACCAATGAGCCCCGTTTCGACAAGTGTTTGAAAAAATGTTACCTTTCCCCGTTTCCCCTAACAACCAAGATAGTATTTATAGCCCGACCAATCGTGGTTAGGCTTTCATTTGTTGCGCTCCAATCAATTTGGAGTTTACATGGTAGGCTATTTCTGTAACGTAAATTTTTTTTCAAACACGTTAAAAAAAAATCTTATGAGCAGAAATGATTTTATGCTGTCAGGCACCCCCAATATTTTATTTTGGGTATAATTTATTAATTCCTGGACTATTTGCGTAACGTTTTACATATTATTTGTCAGCAAGCCCTAAGGAACCCAAAAATACAAATTTAAAGGAGCTACGTGGCTGCATTCAAAATATGCAATTTCTTCTACCTCCTGTTTCGAAGATGTGCTGTCTGGGTACTGTTATGTTCTCAACCGTAAACCCATCTAATGTTATCTTTTCTAATAAGAGTTTTTTATGATTTATAAACCTAACTCTGGGAAAGGGTAGTGTATTTTATCACTGTCCGTCTGAAAAAAAATTAGTGCATGTAGACTTACACGCGTGATGCATGCGTTCCTGATTTCCAGCCCTCCCCTCTCTCTTTATCCTTTTGTCCATCTGTTCGTTCGTTTTGGTAACGCAGTATAATTAATGTTAGGATTAATTTAGGTCATTACGCAGTACGTCTCAATGTTTTTCTTAGAAATGCAGCACACGTTTCATTGAAGAAGGCGGGTAATAATACAGTAAGCTTTTATATCAACGTGAAAGCGTTACAATTTGCAGACGAAGCAGAAAACAAGGGGGATTTCGAGTACATTCTTTGTGACAGCACTGTTATTTTACCATTGCTCTTCTCTTTATTAATTTTATTTGTTTGGCTTCATATTTACCTAATAATTTATATATGTGGATTAGAATATTTCATGACACCTCCCCTCTTAAAACAGACATTATATGTCAGTCCTTTATTCTATATACACATAGAGAAATTTATTATTATTTCTGGGGTTTACGGTGATTCTCATCACACGGATGGCGGCTTAAAAAATCAGCTCCCAAATTGGTTTTTCCAGATATATACTCAATGCTAAAATTATATGGAGCCAGAAGCAAAGACCATCGGAGTAACCTAGAGTTCTCATGCTTAGCCTGTGCTAAAAACGATAAAGGTTTGTGATCTGTTTGCAACTTAAATGCCTTCCCATATAGATAAATATTGAATTTCTTTATTGCCCATATTACTGCAAGACATTCTTTTTCGCTAGTTGAGTAGTTGATTTCAGCTTTATTCAACTTTCTGCTAGCATATGCCACTGGGCTTAATTCCCCATCCAATGCATCTGATTTCTGTAGTAGAGTTGCACCTAGCCCAATATTACTTGCATCCGTCCTTACTATGAATTCTTGACTTAAGTCAGGTAATTTCAAAATGGGTTTACTTGTGAGCTTTTCCTTCAATTCTTGGTAAGTCATTTCACATTGTGGTGTCCATGTAATGCGATCTGGATGTCCTTTACGTGTCAATTCAGTTAACGGTGCACATATGGAATTAAAGTTTTTGATATACTTCTGGTAGAAACCACATAATGAGACAAAGGATCTCAAGTCCTTCTTGGTTTGTGGTCTCGGGGCTTTCTGTAGTTTCTCTAAGTTCTTTGGGTCAGGGGTCATGTTTCCCTGATAAACTGTGTGTCCCAAAAATTCCAATTCTTTACATCCAACGCAACATTTGGTTGGTCGGGCTGTTAAATTTGCCTCCCTAAGTCGAGTAAACAGCATGTTCAGAGAGTCAATGTGTTCCTCAAATGTTTCTGTTGCTATAAGGATATCATCCATAAAATTTGTTATACAGGGATTATTCAGAGGATCCAATAATTTTCTCATCATTCTAGAGAAGACACTAGGCGCATTCTTCAATCCAAATGGCAATCTATTAAACTCATAGTGTCCTTCTGAGGTACTAAAAGCTAGGTATGGTCTAACCTCAGGCTTTACTGGAATCTGATAGTATCCTTTACTCAGATCCACTTTTGAGAAATATTTAGCTTTATTTAGTCTGGCAAACAGCTGATTTGTATCCGGCAATGGATCCACCTGTCCTTCTGTAATAGCATTCAGTCTCCTGTAATCTATACAGAGTCTATGTTCTCCAGAGGGCTTCCTTAAGAGTACCACCCCGGAACTATACGAAGACTCACTGTGCAAAATAATTCCTTCCTTCAACAGATAGTCTATCTCTTCCTTCAAAGCTTTTTCCTTAGCAAACGGAATCGAATATGGTTTCATACAGACAGGTGTGGAGTCTATGAGTTTCATATCATATTCCAATAGGTTTGTATGCCCTGGTCGGTCTGTTAACACCTCTGCATGATTATTTAGAACCTGTTGCACTCTCTCTTTCTGAGTTTTCGTTAAATGTGTACTGATTTTCACCTGTGCTGCTGTCTCACAGGGGTGTAATGGATATTCAACTGATGAAAGTGGTTCCTTTTTCATCTCCATGGCGATGGACAAGGTCAACAAGTGTGTCTCTTCCTGATGTTCTCTTTCCAAATATTTCTTCAGGAGATTCACATGATAGATTTTTTTCTTTCCCCTTCTTATCTATCTTATAATTTGTTCTAGACACCTTCTCTAGAACTGTATATGGACCCTGCCATCCAATTTGTAACTTATTCTGACTCCCGGGCAAAAGAAGCAGTACCTTCTCTCCCACAGCCAAATTTCTGTCTTTCGCCTTCCTGTTATAATAGGCAGCATGTTTCTTCCTGGCTTGTTTCAAATTTTCATTGGCAAGTTTCCAGCCAGTTTTCAACCGAGTGGTCAGCTCATTCACATACTGGTATGAAGATGTAATGTTTTCCTCTGCCTTTTCATCAGTCCACGTTCTTAACAAAGCTACATATGGACCTTTAATTGTGTGGACCTATTTGTCCATGCACCGGTATGGTCTCTTCCACTCGAAGCTTTATAGTGATGATTTTTCTTCCCAGAATTATCATTCACAAAACGACCGCTACCAATTTTTCTTTTGGGGCTTTCTCCCCTCTTAAAATTCTTGATGAGAGATTTCCTCTCTACATCCTCTTCCTCCAGTTTGTTTAAGTCCGATTGAGGGATTGTCGGCTTATCCTGGGGTAAGACATCTCTTTGCACTCTCCGCATAGTGGCCATTGTAAAACAGTTAAGTGAAGCTTGTCCGTGAAAAGGGGCTTCCCATTCCATTTGGTCCACTTTATCAAATTTAGTTTTCCTTTTATTGTTAGGCCTGATTTTGCCCCATGGCGTGTCCAGGTCCTGATCCATGTTCCCACTTGTGGGTGTTCCCTCATGTGCTATGCTACACCTTTCTACAAAGTTCTCAATGTCCCATCTTGCTTTGGGCCAATAATAATTGTGAGCCACCTTTTGAATGATGGTACCTATCTTCTCATGGTCCCCATCTGGTTTCACATGTAGGCTCCTTATTAAGTCTGTCCTATATCTTTTTGGAAGAACCAGCTGTCCGTGACCATTGGATCTAGCTCCAGTCTTCCTATACATCAACTTGTTTTTCATGTAAAAAATCTCCCTTGCCTGGAGTTGTATGACAAGTTGACAATTTTCTGAAACAAGGCTTGAGTGTTTTATCCCCAGCCTGTGCCTTCCTCATCTCTTCTGGAGTGGTATCTAACATAATATCCTCCTCCTGTCTTGAGGTCGACCTGACCTGAAGGGTTGCCATATACACAGGTTTCCTTCTGCAACGGTCAGTGTCATGATTGTCCATCTGACAATTTTTACACCACCTTTTTCCTTGGTTGAAAGATTTTCTTTCATCATATTTCCTTTCATCGAATTGTGGGAATTTATTTTTATTGTCATACCGTGGCCTATCAAATTGGTGCTTACCTTTATTTTGATCCCTAGGATCAAATTTATTAAAGTTCTGTGGTGCCCTAAAGTTATCCACCTGTTTCTTTTTATTACCTGTTACCTCTGCTTGAGCTGCTTGATACCTTTCAGCAACATTTAGCAACTCACCCAGCCTCTCTGCACCTTGTTCCATGAGAAACTTTCTCAGGTCTGGAGCCATGGACTCTCTTAGTTGCTCTATAAGGACCATTTCCTTAAGATCTTGGGTTTTCCCCAGAGAAGTCCATTTCTCCAAGTATGTCTCGATTCGTGCAGAGAACTGGTGATAGGTTTCACCTGACAGTAGTTTAGCATTCCTAAATTTTTTCCTGTAAAACTCTGCATTCTTTTCATACCTTAACAAAAGAGCCTGCTTTAGCATGTCATAATTTTCCTGATCACCTCTGCTCATTTTTGCAAAAACTTCATAAGCTGCCCCACGAAGTCCCTGAGATAACTTTAAGCTCCACCTTTCTCTCTCTAACCCATACGTGGTAGCTAATAGTTCGTACCTATTTATATAGCTCTCAATATCATCGTCTTTCTCAACAAAATGATCTAAATGAAAGTTCATAGCTGAGGTCGAGGCTCCCTGAGTAACCGTAGCATCAGAGGCAAAGGGACTGGCACCATTTTCAGGAGCATGGCCTTGAAACTCAAACTCCCTTAGTCGTAACTCATGTTCCCTTTGTAATCTTTTATCTTCTGCTTCCCTTTCTGCAGCTAATTTTCTTTCTTCTCTTTCTGCAGCTAATTTCTTCTCTTCCCTTTCTGCAGCCTGTCTTCTTTCCTCGGCTTCTCTTTCTGCAGCTAATCTTTTGTCTTCTCTTTCTGCTTCCAATTTCTTAGCCTCAGCCTCAATCTGCAACCTCTTAATTTCCTTGTCAGCCTCTAACTTTCTTTCGGCTTCAAACCTTCTTTCTTCACGTTCAATAAATTTGTCACATTCCGTCGTGACATAGGCAACCATAACTTGCCCATCTAATCCTAACTCTTTTGCAGTCTGAACCGCAGCAGATCGAAATTTGGCCAGGTCCGCCATTGTCTATTATGTAAATTTATACAATGTCTAACCAACAATTCAATCTCTAATGGACAACACAGGCACCGTGAGCTCAACCTTATTTAATTCCACCCAAGGATACCTTTTAATTCTTATATTCCCTGAAGTGAATTACCCCCAATATTTTTAATAGGGAAAGATTCAAAATCCCGGACGAGCCCCCAATATATGTGGTGAAGTGAGATGTTATAAATACTTATAGGGAACTTAGTGTACTGACTGAGATCAGCTGTGAAGGTATCTATATCTATTAAGAGTAGTGTATTATAGATAACCTTACTTGCTACCACATATCTATATATCTCAGTCAGAATTATTCTGGAATAGTGTGATGCTACGTTATGTGTCTAGGGTATGTGTATGATGAAGTGTAAGTCACAACAACAGACAGATAAACAATTTAATTTAATCCACTACTCTTGACAATACTGTGACACTCACATACATATAACACTCTACAAAGATATCTTAAAAGAGTCACTGATAAACTTTCAAATAACAATATGTATTCATTACTGGCATGAATGAATATGTGTCCTGATTCAACTACAAGGGAACCAGGAATCACAATCAATTTAAATTACAAGTTATGTACAGAATGTATTTAATATGAATATTGTAGTGACATATATTATTACAAATGTTCTATGTGTGTCAGTTGTGTAGTAGTAAAATGAGGTAATACTGGTTTTGTTTTGTTCAAGCTCTGTTGGTATTTGTCATCATGACTTCAAAAGTTTGTCTTTATGGACTAGTATTGGAGATGTTCACAGTTCCTGATTTTAAGACAAGTAAATTCCCCTCTTAATGTTAATTTTACAAAGTCAGTTCAAGATGAGGGGACATAATGTTGAGCTCAGCTGGCCAAGTTAGCTTATCTGGCGTGATGGCGGCAGGAAAGGACTCCTCTGCTCGAATTCTCCTCTGGGCTCTGGAGACACCTCACTGATAGCTAAAAGGACCAAGGAGTATGCTGTCCGACACTGGATTCAGCAAAGCTCTGACCAGGTGCTGCTCAGTACCATCAAGACCACTGTCCCTGAAATCAAGAAGGATGTACCTTCTACTTCATAACTAACTTAAACTCTCTTGTTACATTGATCACAACACAGCACAAACATTGAGTTCAGAGCATTAGGCCAACTGTCAGCTTCATTTGAAATACTTTATTCCAGTATTACCCTTCTTAATGGTTACTACGCCTCTGCACTTCCAGCATTATTTCTTTCTAGTCAATCATCCAGGTGTCAGTGTACTGTTTGGCCATTCCATGCCGTTTTACTTCTCTCCGACACCCTCTGTTCAGGCTGGAGCATTACAGGCTTTACCTCACGTTGGCCACTGAACTACACATATATATACAGGCATAAATCAACAATTCACATTCAATTTTCATTAAAAGATATTGAATGGTTCAAGCTTACCACAATTCATACGAATAAACACAGATACGTTGATTAGCAATGAATTCTGGCACAAACTGGCACAAATTCCCATCTGCTTATCTTCCAGGCTTTTATTTAGCAAAATATATGCTGGCTTCAACGCACTGATGCTTTATCAAGCTATTTTAAACAAGTGGTTTCGAACTAACGCTCCCAAGTGTGTATATCAGCGAGTCTGACCAATGAGCCCCGTTTCGACAAGTGTTTGAAAAAATGTTACCTTTCCCCGTTTCCCCTAACAACCAAGATAGTATTTATAGCCCGACCAATCGTGGTTAGGCTTTCATTTGTTGCGCTCCAATCAATTTGGAGTTTACATGGTAGGCTATTTCTGTAACGTAAATTTTTTTCAAACACGTTAAAAAAAAATCTTATGAGCAGAAATGATTTTATGCTGTCAGGCACCCCCAATATTTTATTTTGGGTATAATTTATTAATTCCTGGACTATTTGCGTAACGTTTTACATATTATTTGTCAGCAAGCCCTAAGGAACCCAAAAATACAAATTTAAAGGAGCTACGTGGCTGCATTCAAAATATGCAATTTCTTCTACCTCCTGTTTCGAAGATGTGCTGTCTGGGTACTGTTATGTTCTCAACCGTAAACCCATCTAATGTTATCTTTTCTAATAAGAGTTTTTTATGATTTATAAACCTAACTCTGGGAAAGGGTAGTGTATTTTATCACTGTCCGTCTGAAAAAAAATTAGTGCATGTAGACTTACACGCGTGATGCATGCGTTCCTGATTTCCAGCCCTCCCCTCTCTCTTTATCCTTTTGTCCATCTGTTCGTTCGTTTTGGTAACGCAGTATAATTAATGTTAGGATTAATTTAGGTCATTACGCAGTACGTCTCAATGTTTTTCTTAGAAATGCAGCACACGTTTCATTGAAGAAGGCGGGTAATAATACAGTAAGCTTTTATATCAACGTGAAAGCGTTACAATTTGCAGACGAAGCAGAAAACAAGGGGGATTTCGAGTACATTCTTTGTGACAGCACTGTTATTTTACCATTGCTCTTCTCTTTATTAATTTTATTTGTTAGGCTTCATATTTACCTAATAATTTATATATGTGGATTAGAATATTTCATGACAGTGCGTTGCTTAGCTGGTTATTGTTCATAACACAGTGATTTTAGCAGCGACACAATGGCATTGTCAAGATGGACATGCATTGAATCTCCTTGCTGTCTGTTACTTCTTTTACTTTTCTGCACTGTCAAAGTAAATGGAACAGTTTGGAAACAAGTCAATAGATTCAAATACCTAGGCACGTTCATAACATCAGATGGAGGATGTATTTCTGTCATGGGGTGAATGAAAAAAGGAAAAAAAAAAACGCTAAAGGCATCCAAATCGGACTGCCAATTTAGTGCAGTGCAGAAGTGGTAGGACAGACTGGCTAACAGGGTGTAAGGGTTGAGTGACATACATCGACCAAGATAACATTTACTTAAGAGACCTCAATCTTTGTTTTCATCTCCACGTTTGTATTAGTTGTAGCCACCCACTCTCTCTATTTTTCCTGATCAGATAGAAAGGATAAATAAAAGATTTGGAAAACTGTATGTCTGTTCTCCATCTTTTGTATTGATTTATTAAAGATCAAATCACTCAAATCAAAAGATAAAAAAAATTTTTTTTATCAAGTTATATATATTAAAGTAATGAATAAGAAAAAAAACACAATATATCTTCTTGTTTACCTAGAGAAAACAAAACTAAGCTTTATGGCATCCCATATGAAAGCAACAATTTGTTTTATAAAAGAACAAAAATATAGAACAACCAGTACACACAGAGTCATGGCACTGGACAGGACAACACTTCCACATGAGGCACAAGTACAAGGATGGTGTTGGCAGAGAAAATTATATAAATCTTCTATATCCACAAACGTTAGCTGCCTAACACACTAGGCTTTTAGAGCCAGATGAGATCTGGACCATTACGGGTATAGTCACTATGCAACTGCATACCCATCTGTGCTACTATAATGAGCACTTTAGCAAGCTCCCTATAACGCATTTGGCAGCACAGTTGTAGTAAACAGACTCCTTATGACTGCCTAGGCTATGAGGTGAGCTTGGTTGGTGCTCAATCCTGACGTAAAGCAATGTTTTTGCTCTTTGACTTGCGAGCAATTGAACCGGCTGTTGTGCCCAAAACAGAAAAACTATCCGTTGTTTCGAACAAAAAAAAGGTATCTGTTAAGTTTTTTGTGACTAATTACGATGACTCCGAGTATTCACTTCACATAAAAAGGCCGTGTTCATTGCTGCTAGCAAGTAGGAATGTTTTTATGGCTCTCTTATATAGGGAAAAATGGCCCCATTAAGAGCCTCTGATATCTGTCATCCACAAAGAGTCAGCGGGACTGCCCATGACAAAGATACTGGGGAAATTAAGATTTTCCCCGATGCGACAGGATAAAAGAATTAAGATTTCTTGATTGACAGGGAGTTTTGAGAAGCGGCCGGGCCCATAAAGGGTTCTAAAACTGAGCAGCTCAGGGGACATGAAAAGGCACTGAGCCGTCGCTGCTCACCTTCTCCTGTCTAATTAAATAAATATTTGAAAAAAAAAAGGTGCCGACCAACAAGACAACGTTTAGTTGGCTAGTATAGACGAGTAAAAAATGCATGAGTGAAGGGACCACAAGGGCTGTCATAAATGAGAATTAACATGCATGAAGGCGCAAATATACTTTAAAATGCCAAGAAAAATTGAAGGGGGCGCGTAACTAAATTATAGGTAAGGAAAAGTTCATTTTGACAGGCAGATCGACAGGATCCTTGAAGAAGAAATGTTTTTCTAATAATTAATGATAATAGGTAAATGTTATGCACTCGTAAGAAAGATAGAAAGTGCCCATGAGGGCTTATGAGTGCCTACAACTTGTGTATCTTTGTTACTTCTCACATAGCTCTAGTTTCCACTGTTGTTTATTTCTGGATACACATAGTTGGTTTTTAAATAAAATTAATAAGTGTTTTTTTTAATTGGGATGGATAATCTGTGTTCTTTCTGTAACTGAAATTAGATAATCTGCACTAATGCTTTTTAATGAGAATCTGTAATGTTTTTTTTTTTTTATAAATTTAGTTTTTGTGCAACACAAAAAAGGGATATCACTCCTATCCTTTTTAACAAATGTTGTCGTATAAGTTAAAGATGACAATTAAGTATGTAATTATTAACATAGATTTTTTCCCACTATTTCTGTCCTGCCTCATGGACATGGTGCAAAAGTTCTTTTCAAAACTATCGTTTGAATATTTCAGTGTTACATATACCTGCTGTCTTCTCAGTCATTGTTGTATTATCCAAAATATGTCCTCTGCTTCTTCTGCCATCAGTCTTACCAACAGTCACTAGTTTTCTAGACCTTCCTTTTAAGGTATGAGTTTTACATCATGAAAAACAATCTCTTTTATAAGTGGAACACCACTAAACACACAAAAAAAAAAGCATTTAAACATAACATGCAAGCTTAGTTTTGATACTCATGTAATATTTTTGTTTCAGATGTCTTTGAAATGCTTGGTGAAAAACCCCCTGTGAAAAGGCCCCAGTGAGCCTACAACTAAATATTGGATGCCCAAAGATATAGAGATGAGCAGAGGATTAGTTGCACAGTTCCCTGCCACTGTCTATCAGGAGATGTTTTGAAACAGTATGACAAAGCTGATCTGACTTTTAAACACTGTTCTCTAATTTAAACTGTTATATTAAAAAAAAGGTGATAAATTGTGTGTGTGTGTGTGTGTGTGTATATATATATATATATATATATATATATATATATATATATATATATATATATACTGTATATATATATATATATATATATATATATATATATATATATATATACAGTATATATACAGTATATATATATATATATATATATATATATATATCTTCTTCTTCTTCCGTCCTTAGCCAAAGACCGACCAAGCAGTCAGAGGCCATCATGCCTTGTGGCGTCTTAAGGGCAACAGCAGATTGATTTTCTCTGTTGTAGTTTCCCATCACGCCTAGCGGCGTCTTTAGGGCAACAACAAATAGATCCATCTGCCGTTGTTTCCGTAATCGGTGTGACAAGCCAACGGGTGATCAGCCCATTGGGCATATATATATATATATATATATATATATATATATATATATATATATATATATATATATATATATATATATATATATATATATATATATATATATATATATATATATATACGATGGACAGTCAAAAAGTAATGCCTCGTAATTTTTAATTTCATTCAATCGGCAAGAAAACAGATAAAATTCACATTGAAATGTAACCCCAAGTCTGAACTTCAAAAATTTATTTCTCATTGTAGTCTCCGTTATTTGTTACAGTTTTTGTCCATCTTCTCACAAGGGCATGTATCCCTGCACGGTAAAAATTTGTGTCCTTTTTCCTAAACCACTGGCGTACGGCACGTTTAAGGGTCTTGGTGTCCTCAAAGTGATGTCCGCAAAGATCTTCTTTCAGTGGTCCAAACAGATGGAAGTCAGAAGGTGCAAGATCGGGACTGTAAGAGTGATGTGGTAATAATGTCCAGCTAAATTCTGCAATCGCATCAATGGTGCGTTTAGCGGTGTGTGGCATGGCATTATCGTGCAACAGTAGTGCAGTTCTCTGATCTTTTAATGGGTAAAGTCGCCGAAGACGACCTCTAAGCTTCTTCAAAGTTTCAATGTAACGGTCTGCATTCACCGTGTTTCCCTGTTCCAACAAGTCGAGAAGAATCACACCCTTCTCATCCCAAAACACGGAGGCCGTAACTTTCCCTATAGATGGTAAACTTTTGAACTTCTTTCTTGTCGGCGATGTTGTGTGATGCCATTCCATTGACTGCCTCTTTGATTCTGGTTAAAAAAAATGAACCCAAGTCTCATCACCTGTCACAATATTCGACAATGGACAACATGGAAGAAAGTTCATCCAGTGTTACCCGACGGTCACCACGAATGATGCCATCAACTCGATGAATGTTGTGTGGAGTCACTGCGGTAGACGGACGGCCAGTCCGCTTTGCGTCAGCCATTGAGGATTGACCTACTGCAGCTTCGTCACAACGATGTACCCAACGTCGGACAGTGCTAACATCCACTGTTGAATCTCCATAAACATTCTTCAAACGTTCGTGGATGCGAATTGGGGTCTCGCGTTCACCATTGAGGAATTCTATGACATAACATTGTTTTAACCGAACGTCTTTGGCAGTCATTTTTAAACTGCTACATGGTGCCACCTGTTACTGAAACAGGTTGGTAATGCTATACAGTGCAGAAGAGTGTTTGAGGAATCCAGCTAAATTTACAAATTGCACACCGATGCAGTATTTACATACATAAAAAATAGGAGGCATTACTTTTTGACCGCCCCTCGTATATATATATATATATATATATATATATATATATATATATATATATATATATATATATATATAGATATATATATATATATATATATATATATATAAATCAGTCAATACCCTTTAGCTCCCCGAGGAGCATAGGCCTTCAACAAACACATGCCAAGTCTTCCTGTCCTGTGCCATTCGCTCAAGTACTTTCCATGTTTTTCTCTTCATTTTCACCTCTGTATCCAGTTCTCTTCTCCATGTGTTTTTTTAGTCTATCTCTGCCTCTCTTTCCCTGTGGATTCCAGAACAAGGACTGCCTTGTAATGTCATCAACAGGTTTCCTCAATGTGTGTCCTATCCATCACCAGCGTCTTCTTCTCAACTCTTGTTCCACTGGCACTTGTCTGGTTCTTGTCATTAGTTCCACATTTGTGACTTTGTCATACCATTTCAGTCCTTCTATTCTATGCAAGCACCCATTTATAAAAGTCTGTAGCTTTTTGGTTGCTGTGTTTGTTGCTCTCCATGTCTCAGAGCCATACACTAGGACTGACTTGACATTTGAGTTGAAGATTCTTATTTTCGTACTGGACTTGATTTCTCTTGTTCTCCATATGTTTCCCAATGCAATGAAAGCTCCTCTTGCTTTTTGTATTCTTATTTTGATATCATTGTCTGTCCCTCCAACTTTGTCTATATTACTGCCAAGATATGTGTACGATTCTACATCCTTTAGTGGTGTTTCTTCAAGTTCAACCTTGTTATCATTTCTTGCATTTATTCTCATAATCTTTGTCTTTTCCCTGTTTATTTTCAGGCCCACTTGTTGTGACCTCTCATCGAGATTTTTCATTTTCTCTTGCATCTGATCATGGTTATGGAACAGAAGAGCCAAGTCATCTACAAAATCCAGATCATCAAGCTGTTTAGTTAGATTCCACTGGATTCCATTTTTGTTGTGTGATGTCGATGTTTTCATAACCCAATCTATTGTTAGTAAGAAAAGAAATGGAGACAAGAGGCATCCCTGTCTCACTCCCATTCTAATCCTAAATGGTTTTGTAAGTTTTCCTTCATGAAGAACTCTGCATGTCATGTCTTCATGGGTCTTCCTTATTAAATTAATGATCTTCATGGGAACTCCATAATGCCTCATCAATTTCCAAAGTGATTCTCTGTCTACACTGTCAAATGCCTTTTTATAGTCCACAAATCCGATGTATAGTGGTGAATTCCATTCCAGACTTTGTTCAACTATTATTCTCAATGTGGCTATCTGGTCTGTACTGGATCTGTTTTGTCAAAAACCTGCTTGTTCATCTCTCATTTGCTTGTCTATGGACTCTTTTAATCTCTCAAGGATGATCTTGTTTAATACTTTTCCTGGCACTGATAGTAACATTATTCCTCTATAATTTGTGCATTCTTGTAAATTTCCCTTCTTAAGCAACTTGACCAGATAACCTTCCTTCCATTCTGCTGGTATTTCATCTCTCTCCCAGACTTTGCCAAGTAGTTTGTATAATATCTTGTAGAGGTATCAATATCTATTTTGATGGCCTCTGCTGGAATGCCATCTGGACCAGTTGCTTTTCCATCTTTCAGAAGCTTTATGGCTTTCTTTATTTCTTCTCTACTTGGTCGTTCACAGCTGATTTGTAGCTCCTCTTCTGCTGGCTGGATGTCTGGGGGATTAGTTGGAGCTGGTCTATTGAGAAGTTCCTCAAAATGTTTTGCCCATCTCTTCATTTGTTCTTGTATAGTACTAAGAAATTTTCCATTCTTATCTTTTATGAGGCCATTTGCTTGCTTATATTTCCCTGTTAGCTTCTTTGTGTTGTTGTACAGGTCCCTTCCTTTGGCTGCAGCTTCCTCTGCTTCCCTTGCCAACTCTTCAATAAACTTCCTCTTGTCTCTTTTGATGTGTCTTCTTACTTCTTTGTTTGCTTCTATGTACACTTCATGAGCCTTGGCTTTGGAGCTTCTGGTTTTGCTTTTGTTTAAATCTGCTTTCTTGTTTTTCCTGTCTTCTATCTTAGTAAAAGTTTCTGTTGTTATCTGTGCTTTGTGCTGATGTTCACTTTTTCTCAGTACATCTTCACATGTCTCGTTCCATATATATTTTACTTGTTGCCAGTGATCTGTATCTGCTTCATCTTCCAGCTGTTGGAGTACTTGGTATTTGTTGGATATTGTGATAGAAATGAAAAGTTTTCTCTTATTTCCTGATATCCCACATTATACTGTTATCTTTATCTATATACTGTTGTAAATTTCTTGAGTTTTAATTTTGTTTCGGCCAACAGAAGATGGTTTTCTGATACCACATCTGCTCCTCTACATACTTTTACATCATGCAATGATGACCTATACTTCTTACTTATGCATATGCGATCGATCTGATTCTCAGTTCTGTGGTCAGGTGATATCCATGTTGCTTTATGTATTCTTTTATGTGGAAATATGCTTCCTCCTATAGCTAGTTGATTTGAAGCACATAAGTTAGCTAATAGTTCCCCATTCCTGTTCATCATACCTAATCCATGCTTTCCCATGATTTCTTCAAAGCCGGTGTTGTCTATTCCTATTTTCACGTTTAGGTCCCCCATCAAAATTGTTATGTCCTTTCTTTTCTTTTTGTCCAAGACATTTTGTAGTCTGGTGTAAAAGTATTTTTCAGATTCTTCTTTATCATTTGTTGGTGCATAACATTGGATGAAGTTTATATTTACTTTCTTTTTGGCTGATTTAAACCTTGCTGTTATAATTCGGGGTCCCATTGCTTCCAGTTCTATAAGTGACATCTGTGCTTCCCTAGACAGCATTAGAGCCACCCCTTCACTGTGGTGGGGTCTTTCCTCCTCATGTCCTGAGGACAACACCATTTCTCCTGTGATCAATCTCCTCCTCTCTATGCCCTTCCACCGTGTCTCGCAGAGACCCAGGATATCAATCCTGTAATTTTCATTTCTGCTGCTACCTTTGCAGTTTTCCCTTGTTCATATAGAGTGCGAACATTCCAGGTGCCAATCCTGGAGATTTTCCTAGATGAAAACAGGTTAGTCGGCAACCCAGACTCCTTTCGGCTTTCTCTGGGTTACTTCATGCGCCTCCTTGCCAGAGGACCTTCTTATAATATAATATATATATATATATATATATATGTCAAAGTGTAATTTTGAGAAGGTGCTATGGTTGTATGCTCCTGGGTGAGTGAGGTTTATTGGGTACATTGTTGTGGCAAACGTGATTGCAATGTAAGTCAAGTTAAACGTTTGTGAGCTGCGGTGATGTTCGCATGAGAACTCTGATAGTTATGACATGTGACTAAAGTAGAAGTTATTATCGGCTAGAGTCTGCTTAGTATATGAAAGGTTAAGAAGTTTAAGGAAGGGGAGTTGACAGATGTTGTTAAAGGGAATGGAGATGTCCCGTTGTTGCTCTTGTGTCTGTTGTGTGATTTTTGATGTAGTAAGGATTGATGGTGTTTCTGATCTTGGAAGTTGTTGCAGTACCAAAAGTGATGTTAGTATTATATGGCATGTACTAAGTGCGATTATGTTATGTCAAGATTGACAGTCTTTTAGTTTACTTATTTATTCTATGTACAATGTGGAAAGTTGTCCTCTAGACAATGTTGCCACTGTAGTTGTTGTTGTTAGATTAGTGGTAACAGTGATGTCATTGCAGTTGCCAGGGACAAAGGTGTGCCTGTAAGCATGTAATGTGTGCGTGTAAGCACCTTTTGTCTCGTGACAAAAGTGTGCGTGTAAGCATGTAACGTGTACGTGTAAGTACCGAGGACTAAAATGGAACCAGGCCAGAAGGACAACAGCCGATAGGATAGTCAGGCGCTCTCTCTTCCAAACCTCTACACCTCACGGGATAAATTTGTATGTGCAGCTTGTATTTATTCCCTCCCAATTTAAATTATTAATATTTCTTTGACCACACAACAAAATTATAACTGGAAATTTAAATAATTCAATAACTGCAGTTGTAAACAAATCAATACACTTTATTGATTAATAATGTTTAGTTTAAAAAAACAAATTATCACTTTGGTATATCAAGGTAACAACATTTTACACAATTTACAACAAAAAAAGTAAAGGGTCACAGTTTGGTCATGTCCATCATGTTATTGGCTTGGTGTCTTGATCTTTGCTTTCACGTTACGTTTTACATAATTTACTCAACACGTTGTAGTAGCTGACTTCCCTCAGTTGTTAAAACATCTGGACATTGAAGACGCTATGCTTTTTCCAGGATCAGTGTTGGTCCACTGTTAAACAGTTTACAATTCCAAAAAGACACAGTAGTACTTTTAGTCTGTGGCTTTTAGAAGCGTCAATCTACAAATCGCTCACCATAGCGGTCAGTTGTGGCTTTTTCTCAGTTATCTTATTTTGTTGTGGATTAAGACTTCTAACTAAAAAGTGAGCCCTCTGGATATCTTCTCAGCTCTGTCAGACCTTGAAGTGATTTCGGGAAGTCAGGAACTTTTTAAAAAATAAAAAAACATTTTTCCTTATTTTGGCGAGGTGTGCCCCATTCAAGCTAGACACAGGGTCCGTTGTTATATTAGGGCACATATCCAAATCGAAAAGACCGTGCGATCTGTTTCAGTAACTGTGTCTGAGTCTGGCTTATATACCTAATCTCAGGTCTAACCCTTGTTTTCTTAGAGGTCCGCGTCCGAGTTCACTTTTTCTCTGTTGTACGAATTTACCAACAAAGTCCTCATTTCCTGTTCAAATACTAAAGACAATGATTTCCCACTGCCATAATTACATTTATTTGTAGTTGCTGTTCAAATCCCCCAAAAGAAATATCCTGATGGGCCATTAACTATAAAGTTATAGCAGAATTTCTGTTGAGCAAGGCATAATTTATCATAAGACACTAGTTTGCATGGCAATTCCAGAGTGTCTTGCCCATGATATGATAATATACATAATTCAGAAAGAACTAGAAAATAGGCATTATCATACCACATGCCCCAGTTATTAGTCCATTCATAAGATGTTTTACAGTACTTTTAAATTTAAAATGTTTTGGTATGTTACCTGTATAAATACCTACAATCAACAATACTGACGTTATGTGACGGTGCCTTAAATACTCAACAGGTGTTGAGAAGCCTTACATTTCTACAGCAGCTTGCACCTCTAGGGCTGTGTTTTTAGGCTTTTAAGTCTGTCACAATATATTTTATTGCAAATTTGCCGGTGTTTATTTTATTGGGAAAAAAGTATCCAAGGTAAAACAAAAAAATAAGACGGTATCTTTTTCAAGTTTTATTAAAGTGTATGTTATCAGACCTAAAGGTCTTTTATATTTTGGACATGCGCCCTAATATAACCAACAAGGTTGAACGGGACGGGGCAAAATTTTATTTAAAAAAAAAAATGTTTTATTATACCATGTAATGAATTAGGGCTGCAAAAAATTTAACATGCAACAAGCTGTACTGACAGTTTTTAGATGGCAGTGAATTTTGGCTGCAATCAGTCTGTCACGCAGTGAATTTTGCCTACAATCAGTCTGTCATGCAGTGAATTTTGTCTACAATCAGTCTGTCACGCAGTGAATTTTGCCTACAATCAGTCTGTCACGCAGTGAATTTTGCCTACAATCAGTCTGTAATGCAGTGAATTTTGCCTCCAATCAATCTGTCACGCAGTGAATTTTGCCTGCAGTCAGTCTGTCACACAGATTACAGAAATCTGGCTTGTGATCAGTTTGATCTGTGATGAATATGGCTTGTGATAAGTTTAGCCTGCTATACGTTTAGCTTGTGATGAGAGTGGTTGTGATACATTTAGCATCCAATGAATTGAACGTAATGACTTTGGCAGGAATGAAGCAATATAAAAGCAACAGCATTTTGTCTTACTCATTATCATCATTACCATTCAACAAATTAATACAAATCCAATATTAGACAAAGGTGCTGGAACACACAGTGATATCACATACCTGTACACCGGACAAGTAAAAACGAGTACAAATACCCAAAAAACCTTACACACAAAAAATATTATGATGTTATACACAATATGGTTCGAAAACGACAAATTAATTAACATTTGAAATAATGTGATATAAAACATACTAATAAAGTGTCATGCTGTTCTTTATGTATATTAGAAATGCTGTGAGTGACAAAAAATGTTACATTTTTTATCCTTTAAAGTTATCATAGCATTCATAGCATGATGATGTTTTCGTTAGTTTTGTAAAATACACTAGAAAATCAATAACTTTATAACAGATGTCAGATGGTAACTGTGGTGATGATATACATAGGCCCTATATATCATCTCATCTCATCTCAACCCGTAACCCGTCATGGGTCATAGGGGTGCCGTGGTGGAAGCATCAGCAGACAGGGTCCTCCACTGCTCTCTATTCTCAGCAATGGGTCCAAGTGTGGAAAAATCGTGCCCTGCCCATTCTTTGATGTTATCAGCCCAGGATTTTCTTTGCCTTCCTCTTCTCCGTTTAAATATATATAATAATGTAGGCTAATAAAAATGAAGATAAAACACTGCCATGTAGGCCTATAGGCTAAAAGTAAAAATATCCTATTAGTTGTAAATTAATGTAGCTACTCATTATTTCAATGACAAAATTGTATTTATTATGCTAGTTTTTAAACAGCCTTAAACAAGAATTCAGAGACGCTGTAAAAAGGGGTACGGGTTAGGAATCTAAAACTAACCGTAATCTTATCCCTCTCGATATTGGCGACTTATTTGTATGACATCTAAGAACACGATCCTCTGTCCCTCATTTTAGCCGGATTGGCTGTAGAAACAGAAAAGTTTAGGCCTATGCAAACACATTTTTTTTTTCTAGTTTTGTAGGCCTACATAAAATATGATTTTATCAGACATTTAATTAGGCCCTATAGGAAATATATAAAAGAGCAAGATACATCTGGAAAGATTACGAGAGCGATAAAAAAAAATGCAACAGCGCAAAACATCAGCAATATATAACCAAAAGGAATTAAAAGATGACCAAGAAAACAAACGGAGAAGAGAACTAGAGATATACATAAAAGAGACAAAGTAGACATAGAAAAAACCTTGAATGGTTGGCACAAGACAAGTCATGTTTTTGTTGAAGATTTGAGTTCCACTGGCAGGTCAAAGGTAAAAGGCTAATTGATAGCTAGGCCTAAATAAAAAAGATGTAAAAAAAAGTAGGCCTAGGCTATGGCCTAGTGCTTATGTAGGCTATGTTAAATAGCCTAGGGGCCTATATTAAAATGATTACATAAAAATGTTAATCATATAATTGATTTTTGTGCCTGCTCAACTGTGTTATTGCATATACAGTATATATATATATATAATTTTTTTAAATATAGTTTCATTTTTACCTGCTGCTTATGCCATGAATTGTAACACGTATGTTTGATTTCTGGTTTCTGATGCAGTACATCGCAAGGGATGTGTCCTTGAAGACCTCGTATAGTTTGAAATTCGCATAATTCACGAATTTTTCTAATAAGAATAAATGTAAATAAGGATGGCGGGTATTTTTGTTTTTGAATTAAAGGGGCACTGTAACTGTCTTTTTCTCTTGTTGAGGTGATCACTGGCCCAAGACAGTATACATGTTGTTAGGTGTGTAGTGCTGGCGTATGATGAACTGAGTGTGGGTGCGAATGAAGGCGCGAATGTATTTAGGCTCGTATCTGTTGTATCATGCAACCCATACACTCACATGCAGTAGTCAAAGATGCTTGGACACTGCTGGCACGTTTCAAAACATTTATTGACGATAACACACATAGTATCAGCAGGAACAGTCAGTGTAAACAAGGTCATGCTGGCCGGAAATCGTTAGGTATACATCAGGCATTCAAAAGGCTGGTAAACATTCCAATATTCGTCTATGGTCAATAGTAATGTTATTCAATGACAGTTCACAATGCCGCTTTGGTATCTCTGACTAAACGCGTCAGATACCTTAATCACTTTGACATACAGGTACAACTTGGCATTCCCCGCCAATTGCACATTATCAGGCTGTAATATATTAGCCTTAACACAGGCCTCGTTATGACGTCCTCTGTGTACTTCTTCTGAGCAGGTTAACATCAACCCTGCAGTAATGCTTATGTAGACATAAATACCGCCAATCTGCGGTTCCCACAATATATCTTCGTCACTGGACTTCTGGATAATATAAAGACTAATGGTCTTGGATGGCTACCTTGAGCACACAAATATAAGTTCTGAAATGTAGGACCGGTGAGCTGTAATTCACAGACTAGGTAATCTTCTAACATGTTCTGCCACCGAAAGCGTAATAATGGAAAAAGTCGGTATTACCTGGAACCGAATCCTCAGAACATAATAAGGAACTCTGTCGTCATTCCGACGCACAGAGATTCACTGGGGAGACCTGCCAACGCAGTCACTTCGAAGATTTCCCCCGAAAACACAATGGACGTCATGTCCCTCAGAAGCCAGCTTACATCCCGGCCTGACGGAAGTATCAACTTGGCGCTTAAAAAACCTGCGTATGTTTTTACGCCCGAACTGTTTACCTTTGACCCTAAAGGTCAAACACTATGAATGAACAAACAAGGGAGATAACCCCTAATCAACCTAACACAGCAAAGTCAAGACATAGTTACTAAACTTTGACCAGGGTGAGAAAAATACGACAAATAACTTGACATATGAAACTCCGTCGAAAATGACAGCAACAGGCGCCACCATCTGGTAAAGAGTAAACATATTCAGCCCACCAGTTCTGAAATACAGAATCATGAAAAATTTTAAAAACTTCTTTAAAACATTTTATATTCACATTATTTTAAATTTTGCACACACAGTAAGACTTCAGTTAAAAATTTTATAACACGTTATTTCAAATTTACATAGAATGTGACTGCAATGTGTGTTCAAATACTTGACCACAGACTGATAAAGGTTTGACAGACTGATAAAGGTTAGACAGACAGATTGATATAAGAATTGAGCAAGTCATTAAAGGGACCTACCTGCTCACTGCAATTTTGAAACACTGGAAGATCCTAATGATTACAAAGTAGCAACTGAAGAATTCAAGATTTTTATCAGTATTGTTCAACTGATGCCAAACTGGACATTAACCAAAAAATAACAAGAAAGAAACATCAGAACATGTGAAATAAAGTATCTAAAAATGCCTAATAATAAATACAAAATATAAGAAATGAAGAGACCAGTGTCACCATTAGAAGATCAACCAGTGAAGGAATAAATTCAGAAACAAAGAATACGTTGATCTGTGGTCACTTTGTCATTATGAACCATGATTAACCAGTAGCACAGGCAGAAATCCTTAAAATGGAAGAGACCAAATACAGCGGATGAGCCAAAAGAACATGGATCGAAGGGATGGGAGACCTGATAATGAAACACAACATGACAACACACAAGACCACATTGTATGTATTGAACAGGAAACCAATAACCAAGTCCATCTGCGACTCTTCAAGGCATAAACGTGTAAAAGAAGAAGAAAACTGACTGAACACTTAACTTTTTCTATCATACATTATGGTACATTATGGTACATTATTCTCTCACGAACTGCCTGGTTTGCCCTTTTAGTTACAGTTTGATTTCCTCATGTCTGCATTTGACACTATTGTATAAAACGGACATTTGTATTATATGTAAGTCACAATAAATCAACATGTTCTTCAGACAATATACAATAATTTTATAAATAAACATTTTTAAATTTATGTTAACTGCTTGTTTTAAAACATCACCTGTGGACAAATATTAGCATCCATTCTGGTGTCTGGATAAAACATAACAACTGCATGGAACAGAAGGAGGTCATTCTTGTCTGCTCAACTGTGTTAATGTATGTTAATGTATGGTAATGTATGGTAATGTATATGTACTGTACATTAATTATAGACATTTTTTTAAATAAATGGGTTCTTGAGTGGAACAGAAGGATTAGGGGTCTGAGTGGCTCAGAGGTATTGCGTCTACCTCTAATTCTAAAGGTACTGTGTTCAATCCCAGTATAGGGAATATACGGTAACTGATGGACATTTTTTCAGAACTAGTGGTTCCTAATGATGTCATAATCCTCCCTGATCTCCTGGGTAGTGAGATCGGATGCTTTTTATTCTCGGATAAGGGCGACAAAAATAGGAGGTCCTGGGTGTAAGTTGCGCACGTTAAAAATCCCTTAGCAGTTGGAAATCGTACAGAGTAGGCCATACGGCCACCGTCATGGCAAAATTTAAAAATTAGGAAACCTACCCAAAAATATTTATTTAATGTGTGATTCCTGCACACACACATTTGGATCCTCGCTGGTGCTACAGAGTTCATGTGCTGCTGAGATCCTCCTTGTATGATGTAAGGGAGGAGATCGAAGCACTTATGGATTTGTCTGTGTGCAAGTCGAAAAGAACTGATACCGGAGTACCATCTATTAGGCCCCTATTAAAGACAAGAGCACCCCTTCCATTATGCGCAATTGACGCATGGAGAGCGGGAAGTGGGTGACCGCAGCTTAAAGTAGAAACTGTGGTTGGATCGAATAATGTTTTGCATCGCGAACACTCAGATGCTCTAGCAAAATCGAAAGCGGAATTTGCTACACTATTGGAGTCTTTTTTATCATTATTCTGATTATCGGTGTCGTGGAACTCCTGTTGTGCAGAGTTAGCCTGGTAATAAGATTTACCATGTCTTTTGTGTTGTGATCTACCTCGGTTATAATTGTCTCTATAATTATTATTGCCTCTGTTATAACCCCTATTTGGGTTTGAATCATAATATTCATGATCATAATCATCATGCTCGTTATATTGAGTATCCCTGTAATATTGTTTCTTTTGTCTCCATGAAGCACTTGGGTAGTTCCTATAGCTACTCCCTTTCCGAGAATTTCTAACATTATGGGTACCCCTCGCGTGTCGAGGACTATCAGCCCGATTCCAGTTCTTCGAAGAAGAACCCTGATTTGAGTGGTTATCTTGGTTTTGATACTTATTCCAATTAACCTTTTTATCAAATTTATTTTTTGCTCCTTGGAATTTGTGTGAGTAATTCTGATTATATTCTGTTGCCGAAGCAACTGGCATACTCTCTTTAATGTTAGAGTTACTAAGAATCATGTCAGGGTGTGCCGTGGCATACTGGTCACAATATTCTTCCATTTGCTTTATTGTACTAGGTTTACGCTCATGTAAGAACTCTAGGAATGATTTATTTACAGAAGACATGACCTTGTCTCTTAGCAATAAATCTGTAAGACCATCAATGTTTTCTCTGTTTTGGATAATTCAATCCATCGTGAAAGTGTAATTCGTGCTTTTGAGATGAAATCTGAGAATTCTACACCTACCTCAGGTCTCATTGTTTTAAACAAAAGACGGTAACCTTCCTCAGACAGCTGATATCTCTTTATCAAAGCTGCCCTAACAGCATCATAATTGTCTTTGTCGGCCTCTTCAACAAAATATAACTTACTCAGAGACTCCCCTTTTAGATTTTCAGACAACTGATTCACATACTGTGATTTGTCAACATTATGAGATCGACAAGCCCGTTCAAATCTAGAAAGCCAAAATGTTATGTCATCACTGGTAGGGTTAAACGCTGGTACTTTGACCTTGTACACAAAGGGTTTACCATTACCACCAGATGCCTGATTAACATTACTCATACATGTCAATTTTAATTTCTCTAATTCAAACTCATGTTCTCTTATTGCTTTTCTCTCTTCAGCTTCTCTATCTAATCTTTTCTGTTCTGCAGCAGCTTCTAGTTTTTTCTGTTCTGCAGCAGCAGCAACTTCTAGTTTTTTCTGTTCTGCAGCAGCTTCTAATTTTTTCTGTTCTGCCTCAAATCTCCTTTCCTCCACTTGCATCTGCAATTTCTTAAGTTCAGCAGCAGTATCAGCTTCTTTTTCTAATCTTTTTTCTTCAGCTAAGGCTTTCCTTTCTTCTGCAGCAGCTTTTTTTTTCTTCTATTTGAAGTCTTCTCTCCTCAGCCGCAGCTTTTTTTTCCTCAGCAGCAATTTTTTTTTCTTCAACAGCAGCAGCAATTTTTTTCTCTTCTGCAGCTAATGCTTTGTCATATTGAGCAACAGCCCATTGTTCTAAGTCTTTTCCAGTCTTATCAAAAGATTTTCCTAGTGTAATGAAATAATCTAAGGTAGACATATTGTCTTCTTAAATCAGAAACCTGAAAAAGTAAATAAATTACTCTCTTTGTTAATGGGAGACAAGTCTATACCTTAGACTTAGTCTTAGTCCAAACTTGTATGGTTTACAATAACCAATGATAACTTGAGTACCTGTGGACAACAATAATTGTATCTCAAATACTGTGGGGACAAGCCTTACAAAGGTCTTGTATACCTCACTGTAATCAAAGATCACTTGAGTACCTGTGGAAAAAAAATATTTCCCTTTACCAATAACTTTGGGAGACAAGCCTTACAAAGGTCTTGTATATCTCAATGTAATCAAAGATCACTTGAGTACCTGTGGAAAAAAAAATATTTCCCTTTTCCAATAACTTTGGGAGACAAGCCTTACAAAGGTCTTGTATACCTCAATGTAATCAAAGATCACTTGAGTACCTGTGGAAAAAAAAATATTTCCCTTTTCCAATAACAATCAGAAAGTACTGATCTGTACTATACTATCAGTGTATACCACTATACGTCATATGTCAACTAAAGACATTACAAATGACAAACAAGAAAAGACAATCTGAAAACATTTGCAGAGATCAAATTAAATTAAATAGGGGAAATGAAAAAAAAAAATGATCACAGAACCTGTGATGATAACTGCCATAAGATAACAAGACAAATAACGCTACAGTGTATAAACATAAGGGTGTAAAAAACTGAAATGAAAGGAAAGATGAGACCTACAATTATACAAACAAATCAAACAAAACTAAGGAACACAAAAAATGTTACAAATACAAATATGAAACAGTCGTCACAACTAACCAAATATTTGCAAACTATGTTGCAAGCAAATTTCAATTAAGAAATTGCTCCCTATCGAACGCCAGAACAAGACCAATATTACTCGGTATTTCCTGTTCTAGTCACACAGAATATAAACTAATTTAATACACAACAAATAACATGTAAGCATAAATAGCATATAGCATACAATATCATTTTATGTCATGAATGGAATGTGTTGCCAGTATAGTGTTGTAAAGTAGGCACAGTTTATTTAAATAATACTAACTTGCCACTTTATTCAGTAATAGACTTAAGTTTAAACTATTACACTGTCAATTTTTTCTCTGTTGAGCATATGAAGATCCCACGATGAACTATGCACTTTATTCAGCAACACTGCGATTCTTCTGTACATTGAGAAATGTCAACAATATTGCTCCAGATATTTTCTACACTTGATACCACTGTCCTGTGTAATACTGTCTGTACAGCGAAAAACTGTCAACAAGTGCTGACCTAGATACAGCATCCTATCGGTAATACAGGTCAAGCTGTCCTACTGGTGTTGATGTGTTCAAACAAATGTTCTTTCAGCTGTAAACTGTGATTCTCAACACAAAACTGCGTAAGCTGGACCCAGGAATCTGGCTCGCCACTGTAAAGACGTTATTTCTTACTACACCTGTAGTACACCACTGTAAAGTATCAGTCTGTCTGCTCTGTAAGGAAGAGTGGTGTGTTGTTGAGATCAGGCAT
Organism: Oreohelix idahoensis; assembly: GCA_024509875.1. NCBI lineage: Eukaryota > Metazoa > Mollusca > Gastropoda > Stylommatophora > Oreohelicidae > Oreohelix > Oreohelix idahoensis. The sequence continues at coordinate 406,541 of JAMPIV010014448.1, read as the reverse complement.
GCTCCAGTCTACCCAGCTGTAAATGGGTAACTCACCCTAGTCCTGAGTTAGGGAAGGCAAAGGCTCCAGGGGAAGCAGGCCCTAAACTTGGTCACTTCAGCCGACGCAGGATGGTGTATGTATGAAGTAGTAGTGTAGAGTGTGATTACCGCGAATGGTGTACTGTTCGTGTGCTGACCAATATAATCACTCATACACATGTGTCTACAAGGCACCAATGCAGACTGCTGGAATCTTAGTTTACTCAATTTATTCAGACGTACACACTGGGACATACGAGTACATCAGGCTTTGTTGACATAACAATTTGTAGGTATACATAGCAGATCTGAAGTCATGACACATGCAGAAATAATGGGTAGTACATCAAAGTTCAATGTCATGATACATCATCTTATGAAACCACGAAAAGGGGGTTTCTAGCAGGATTGAGATCTCTCTGTCACTGTCCGATAATAAGATAAATAATCTGTTCTCTTGGCAGTGATCAAAACAGACGATGACCGAAATCCAACATGGCTACCTTCCTGAGTTGTCGTTCACTCATTCATAGGAAGAATATCAGCCAAAGTTAATTTACAATGGATATATAAAGGATTTCATGAATGGTTCCATGCAGCACTACGGTGATCAGGTTAGTTCACGTAGCCATAACCGCTGCAGGAAAATCTGTCATCTTCGTCGATACAAAACACGACACTAGCATATCGAAGCACCCAAAAGTCAAGCTAGGCCTAACCGACGAGAGATCATCAAAAATACGAGCTGGGTTTACCTGGAGTCCGAATCATCTATATACTGACATAAGGAGAGTCTCTAACACAAACTATCGTAGAGACACTATCTCCTCCAGAAGAAAAAACCCACTTCGTAAGACATTTTTTCTTGACGAAAGGACCAGCTCTTGGAAAACGTACCCCGCCATTCTTAGCAGTACATCGGAACTCATCACGACTTGTTAAGACAACTCATACTTCCGCTAACAAGAATCTAGTCCCTCATACCCATCCAAAATATACAATATAGGACTGATTCTACTTGTACTAATAATATGTAATACATATGAATTCAGGCCATAAACACAATAAGCAAATTAATATATTTTCTGGCCCTAAAATTAAGTACAAACGCAAGCGTACTATTCTTGCGCTGGATCGATATCCAGACCGATTACTCCTATAATCAAAAGTGTGAATCAAACATGGATTATCTCGCTTTTACAATAAACAGCATTTTCATACACAGATGGATGCATGACTATATTTTTCCCATATTAAATAACCATATCGATTTTTTTGTAATATGTGCGTCAAAAATATGCACGCAACACAGTGCCCTCCAAATTAATACATCAGTCAGTGGTCTCACAAGTGGATGTGAGTATAATGATCTGCAAAAACGAACTGCTACATTGAGTGTGATCCAAGAAAGCTATCCCGATCAATCATGGATACATGCCTATACAGATGGATCGGCAACTGGTGCTGTTGGGAATGGAGGTGCCGGTATCTTTATCTCATATCCTGACAACCACTGTGAGACTAGGCACATTCCCACTGGTAAATTCTGTTCCAACTATACAGCTGGGGTTCAGGCTCTAGAGCGGGCTGCAAATGTGGTTTATAACACCGGCTCTGACTGCCACCAGGTAGTCATCCTCGCAGATGCACTGTCTGTCCTGCGGGCTCTCGGGGGTGGTGGGCTCCCGCGTCTGAGAGGTGAACTAAACGGGGTAGCTGCCAGAAAGAGAGCCATACTTCAGTGGGTACCATCTCATTGTGGTGTGCCCGGAAATGAAAGGGCAGATAGACTTGCAAAAAGGGGAGGAGAGTGTGGGCAAGAAGATAATGAAGTCACATACTTTGAGAAAAGGAGAGCTGTCCAGACTGTCAGAGGAGAACAGAGCCGGCCCAGGGACGACTGTCGCACTCTCGACCGGCAGGGACAGATAACTATTTTTCGACTCAGGACAGGGCATGGCAGACTGAGTGAACACATGCACAGGCTACGATTGTCTGCTTCACCATTGTGCACATGTGGATTGGACGAACAGGCTGCTGAGCATGTTCTACAGGACTGTCCTCTGTATGACCAGTTAAGAAAGATATACTGGCCGAATGACTCAACACTAAACTCAAAGCTATATGGAGTTAAAGAGGAACTTCAAACAACAGTCGAATTCATCATGAGAACTCGTCTGACGGTGTAATCATCAAAGATGCGATCGCAAGAAGAAGAAGAAGAAGCCATTGATCAGACAGACGATCAAGGCTCTCTTCTGAAACAACTGTTGGGAACTGCGCTGTTCGAGAGCTTGCTTTGGATCCAACAGCTGCATTTGCACCAGAACACTGTTTTGTCCAAGTGAGCAATGCCGTACTGCATCACATAGGCAGCATTGGTGCGCTTCAGTGTGACATTTTTTGAGCAATTGTGCTGTCTGGAAACATCTGCTTGCAACATTCAATCAAATGATCAGCTTGCGAAAACGGAGTATTATGTTCTGCCACGAAAGCCGACAACAGTATCTCCGCTTTAGCAATTTTGTCTTGGAGACAGGGCTCTTTTGGTTTGATGAAAAACTTGCTAATGTTCAGAGTTTTGCTTTTGGCTTCGAAGTTTTTCATGTGCTTCTGTGTGCTTTTAGGTGTCAATAAAGCTGTGTTGTTGGCATTAGTTAATGTACTGGAACAGACCGTACAAATCGCAGCACAGCGATTGCCAGGGTCCGGCTTTATCCAATCCTTCAGTTCGCTGTCTGTTAGCCATTCCTCACAAAAAGCCTGCTAATACCATGGCTTCACTTTTTTACGCGATGGCGTGCGTGTCGCCATGCTGCTACAACTACCTAGCGTACCTTCATCATCGCTCATTTTATAATCTTATAATAACACACAAAAAAACACACAAAAAAAACAATATATATATATTTTTTTAATTAATGAAGAAAAATATCCCGTTCAACCTCTGATGGGTTATAATTAGGATATATATTGTTTTCAATTCCAAATATATACTAGCCGCCATTAAAAATGCTTCGAAATCGTGACGTTTTCACTGTTGAAATGTTTATGCAAGTGAGCGATTTTCAAACCCCGAAAGTGTGCAAGTGATGAAGTTCATGTATTCCCACTTTACTGTCGATGTGATGTTTACTTCAAATTTTGCGTGCTTCCAAAACAAGGTTTTTGATAAATTCTGGCTTTATTAAAAGTTGAATCACATTGAAATTTGGAACACGCATTAGTCAAGTTTCAGCGAGTAAAAAGCTATTATCTGTTTTCATCGAAAGAAAGTCTGTTAATGTTTTTGTCATGCCTCGACTGTCGTCACAAGAGCGATGGCAAGCTGTTGGTATGCTCAGCAGTGGAATGGCGACCACAGAAGTTGCCAGACATTTCAATTGAGACCAGTCCACTATAGTGAGGCTGAACCAGTGATTTCGGGCAACAGGTACCACCAATGACCGTACCATGCTTGGTCAACCTCGTGTAACAACACTAGCTCAAGATGACAGTAAGTGCGACTTTTGTTTTTACACCTAGGGTTGACAACTGCTTAGGAGCCGGTTCTGAATTGTCTCATGTTTAATAATACAGCAAATTTGGGTTAGCAAATGGATCAGAAATGTAAAATCAGTGGTTTCATGTATTTTAAATTTAGCACAACGAGTTGTGGTTCATAAACTAATGCGATGCGTTTTTAATGGCGGCTAGTATAATATGAACAACTGCCGATATGAGAAAGTGGCATCACATTTATCAGATCATCGTTAATAGGGACAATCCCAATTATGCATATACGTTAAATAAATTTTAAAAAATCATTAACAAAAAAAAAAAAAAAATAATAAATAAATAAAAATAAAAAAACGAACAAAATCAAGAAGACTGAACAAGAATAATACTAAAGTGGAGGGGTGTAAAGGCCTGGTGGTTCCAGTTATATAACTGACGTAAACAGATATTTAATTGACTTTTATCTGTTAAAAGTCATATGCATTGTAAGAACAGCATCAGATCTTCACATTCCCAGCCACTATATATTAACATTTGTTCGTGTTAAATATTGTTTGACTATATTATGCAGCTCCCTAGGTCTGTCTATTCTTAACACCTCTTCTATATTTGTAGGTGTTTGATGCTTGCAAATAATCTAATATTGGTATTCTCATTTGTTCATACCTAATGGACAAATATGCTGTTTATCTGCTTAAGTCTAAAATTTAAAAAGAATACTTTTACATACATTGTAAATGCCAATTGTCAAATATACCCAGATTAATGCAGATTTGGAAAAAAATACCCAGATACCCACACAGAAGCCAAAAAACCCAGATCTAGTAAAAAAAATACCCAGCTGTGGCAACACTGTCCGATACTACGTTTCCGCCCGCCCTAGTGTTTAATAGTCTTACTGAAGTCTGTTTCTTCTTATTACCAGTGTTCTTTGAAGCGGTAGAGAAATTTTGACATGTCACAGAAATTATTTTTCATTTAGTGCAGTACAATATTCTCAACTCATCAATACACTCTGGCTGTATGCATGCGGCTGAATACAAGAAAAAGAAGGAATCGTTCACAACTAAAGGGAAACTATCAACTACTTTTGACAACTATATCAAATCAGGCTTCACTCCCTTGTTTGCGAATGTAGACAGGAATTTTATTCACTACTATAAAAAAGTAGGTTGGCACTAGACCCTCTGAGGCCGGGCCATTGTTCGGGATTAGGGGTTAAAATATTTGAATGAAAAGAAATGCTTGTATTTAAAAAAAAGACTTAGATGACGTTCCCGTGTGAAGTGAGGCCGCGGCCAAATAGCCGTGCTGGTATCACACCCATTCTCCCTTTTTTTCCGCACGAAAGGCCTGGGTGGCACGTGTTCATTCACAATAATGTAAAGTTTTAACCTAACTGTCAGAGAGAGAGAGAGAGAGTGAGAGAGAGAGTCCAGTACACCGAGGTGATCAACCACGAGAAAAGAGTCGTCCCTACGGGATGATTACACGCACGTCCATCACATTGTGAGATACCGTTCCGGCGGGGCCGGTCGCTAAAGCCATTCCTGCCGTCTGAAGTGTGTTTGTTTATTTATGGGCGATCATTTGGGTTGTCGTTTGATGTTATCCGTTTATTCCCTCTCATCAGATGAAGCAAAATACGCTCCGAGGACGATAAAAGATCCACAAATTTGTCTTCATCTTGTCCGTTTGATGACTACCGCCTCCCTTCATCAACTTTGTCTCAGCCGCTATCACGAAAAAATCCCATTCTCGACTCCTCATTTCATTAACATTATCGTCATTTCGCTCATCCACACAAACGCGCACTCTGATTCCGCGAGCTGTCATTCCAGGCATAAGTGCGCATATTGCCGCGTGCTTCCTCCCGCCGTTTCTGAGTGCGGGCTCAACAACTAGAAAAACAACCAACAATTTACAATGCCGTGACGGCAAAAATGGAGTTTGTGTTACTGCGCGTGACAAAGATAGCCAGAGAATGCGAGAAGCAAATGTTAAAAAACAGAGGACCACATGTTGAGTACCTGAACTGTTCCTTTATGGCACTCCTGTGTCTCTTCGCGACTCATTACCCGTACAGAGCGAGAAATGAGCTTGGAAAGAACGTCAGTTCTCTATTCCTATTCCTGACTCTGGCCAAATTTGAACGCACGCGGGTGGTACCGAGGTTTTAGCCCTCCTTGACGATTAAAGGGCGAAAAGGTGATGGATTTTTCAGGAATATTCCATCTCGCCTCATTTCCCGAGCGCAATGTCGTGGTGCGATGCAATGAGCAAGACTTATTCTTAATTCTGCAGCAAGACCTGGGCATTTTCTAATCAACATACAAAACGGTGTGACGGGTATACACAAACAAATCACGCATTCTTAGTTCACATCTTGCAGAAAGCTGCAAGAAAATAATATAGTGTGCTAGAACAAATTTAAATTATTTTTCTTTTGTACGCTCGGCTCACGAGCCGCTGAATGCGACATATGTAAGTATGACTGTATCCACTCCTGTAGGTTTAAGAACTCCACAGCTGAAAGTGAATGGCTCTCATATTTAAGTGAGTGCTAATTACCCACTCTTGCCTGACGGCTCTAGCAAATCAGCATCCCTGTCTATTATTCCAACTGTTATAAATTTTAAGATGAACAACAAACTTCGCAAAAAAAAGCAGAAGGGCTTTGTGGATCTGGGATATCGACTAGTTTCACACGACTAAACTCCCTTTGCAAAGCGCGTCTGTTTACAACATTCTAAAGGCACCCTTTGAACTGTGAGAGGCCTGAAACTAGTTTTCCTTTCCGAGTTTAAAAGTCATTCAGTCGTACGAGCAAATTATTTATATATAAAACGCTGTCCAGGCCATTATGTGGTATATTAAGCCGAAACGCGGTCAGATCAGGATTAGTAATGTGCTACTCAAGCTGCAACAGTAATACAGTCAATAACATAAACACACCTTTGGCTATGAAATAACTTCCTAATTGTTTTATTAAAAAAAAGCCTAGTCAAACCACGCTACACAGAAAAGAAAAAAAGGAGGGGAAGGAGAGCGCGCGCGCACACACACAGTTTGCCCCGAGGGACAACGAGGAAAGGGGTGCCATAGAACATGATTAATAGTGTACTTACTGTTAAAAATATACCGGTACTTGCAAGTGTTTTTCTTTATAGGAGGTGAGGGGGTGCCAAAAGTAGGATACGCCCCGTTTGCTAAAGGTGGGATTCGACCCTGGTGCCAAATACTTGAAGTACGCACGCACGCGCGCACACACACACACACACACCACACACACACACACACACACACACAAACACACACCAGTCACGGGTTGCTTGCCCTTGCTATGTAGTGCTGGTCCAACAAGGGCCAAAACCTAGAGTATCTAATGTGGGTCGTCAAAGCTACCTTCGCACAAGATTACTCTTGGCAGAGATACAGATAGAAGAATGATGATGCTTCTATCTCGAGGGAGTATTCACAAGATATTTAAGAAATCGGTAACAATGCTGAATCAGTCTTAGCAGTGTTAACTCTTTATCTTTCCCGTCGCCTTCTGTGAAGAGATATTGCATAATTTAATTTAGCTCGTACTAGCCCCCAACTGAATTAACAGTAAAATTCTCTTTATTATTTGGCTCTATAGATATAAATATATATAAACTGAAGCACATTAAAAACGCACCACTATTATATATACTGATGCCGAGAAGCTGGAAAAAAGTGTGGGAATGGATTTTCCCCGTGTTTGTCATGAGGTAGAGAGCGAATGGCTGCTGGAATGGAAAGTGCATGATTCAACCCACGGGTTTGTGTACAGACTACATGAAAACAATGAAAGTTACACGTGCAACACGATTCCCAACAGCTATGACCATGAAAATGTGTACGCGTTGTGGCAGTATACTCGGTATAAAAAGGCCGTTGAGACAAAACACCCAGTACATGTGCTTGAAATGCCACGACTATCTGAAAACGACCGCCAACGAGCCATTGGTACGTTGGAGACCGGAATGAGCTCGCGGGCCATTGCCAGAAGGATGAATTGTCACTAAAGCACTATTGTACGTTTCAATGGACGTTACGTAACCACTGGCAGTGCCCGGGATAGACTTCGGAGTGGCCAACCACGAGTTACTACCCCTGCGCAAGATCGTCATATTGTGCTGAGTCACCTAAGGAATCGTGCTCTTCCGGCAAGTCAAACAGCAAGAGCAATAGTGGGTAGACGTGGGCAAGTCTCTCGAATGACAGTCATACGACGACTCAGAGATACAGGCCTTACTGCAAGACGACCTTATGTTGGGCCAAACATGACTCACAGACATCGTCAGCAGCGCCTGCAATGGGCAGAGCAACATGTCAGATGGACTAGACTGCAGTGGAATGCTGTCCTATTCACAGACGAGAGCAGATTCAACATATCCTTTGCTGATGGACGTATGCGGATTTGGCGACGGTGTGGAGAGCGCTTTGCAGTTCTGGATGCATTGGTTGCTCCTGCGTTCACAAATTATCCAGACTTGCAGCTTCTCCAGCAGGATAACGCACGTGCGCACACCGCATGCATTACGCAGCAATATCTACAGCAGCAGAACATTGTGACGATTGATTGGCCTGCCCTATCCCCAGACATGTCCCCTATAGAACATCTGTGGGACGAGTGTGGTGGGTTTGGATGTTAAAGAGAAGTAGTCAGTATGTGTCTACAGAGTGAGGTCAGCTATGCAAGTCCCTGAGTCTAATAGTTGATGGTGATGTTCTCAGGGAACCTGACTGCTACCACCCTACGATCTCACTCTGTGATTTATTTTGGGTATCTAGTGTTTGTGATGTTATTTATATGGCTTGGTGTCTAGGGTAATGAAAAATGTAGTGATAATTGCGTTAAACAAATACAATTTTAACTCACTAAAATCGAATAAACAAGACTGGGTTTAAAGTTATGATATATATGTACAATTTTAATTTCCTGTCCCTCAATTTTTTTAGGACAGGAATGTTTAAAACTTAAAAGTGAAAATATGGTTTTATACCAAATTAAATACACATGAAGGACATCTGTCCAATATATCTTAATATGTTAATGTTTATTAAACTTTTATTCCCTGTTGGAAAATACTGTTCTATGAAGAGTCAATATTGGGAAAAAACTGGTTTTCGCATCATATCACAAACTGTTTCTGAATAGGGTGGAGATTAAACACATTTGAGTTTGCATATAAGCCCGCAAGATTTTTGCTTATCTTTGAATTCTTGTTGACATTGAATGACTTGCTCGAGAAAACTGCACACTGCTTCACTACAGTGTATACTGGAGACTGCTAATACTCTTAGGCTTCGATATAGAAACAACCGGTAGGTTGCCTCAAATTCTGCAGCTCCTGCTTCTGACCAACTTGATACTGGGTGATGTAACCCTGAAACAAGAGGAACAAGCCTCCCTAAGTCTCTAGTTAATTATCTCCACCACTACCAATTTAACATCATTAAACATGTATTGTGATCAGATAAAAGAGCTAAACAAATTAGCTACAGTCTTTAACTTTACTGTGACTGCTTCATGAACAGTGGGTATCTTCTTTTCCACATAGTCCCAACGCCCCTGTCACTATACATCATCTTCATCTTCAGCTGAAATACAATCTTTTCTTTTTCTCCAGAGTTAATATAACAATAGGCCTGCCAGTGACTTTCTGGTCTTACAGTCCAAATAATGTATGATATTATTCAACTCAAGTTTATTTTGATTTGCTTCCTAAGTCTGCTTAGACATGCCTGTGCTCCTAGTATGTCGCAATCTTCCACAAAGGAAAATGTCGTACACACACAATGTTATGGCGCCCTTATCTGGGTTGGCCTCTACATCTAATAATGTATTTAAAAAAGTTATGAAGCGTTAGTTTTATTCCCTCTATGTCTATTCTAACATTAGCCAATCAGTTTAAACTACGCCGATTTGACTCTTTTTTGAAAATCCCAAACAATTATGTACGTTTATCAATAAGTTCGCCTGTCTGATTCTAATACTACTGTTTAAACTATGTGTCGCTTTAGGCTGGCAAAACTTCAAAGTTACCTCTCCCTTCCTCACTAGTAGGGCCTATCAAAATGAGGCAAGCCAATTTGACTTGTTTCCAACCAACGCGACTAGAAAAATGTAACCTTTAAATTGAGCTGGGATATCAGTGTGTCCGTCTATCTGTTGTCAATTTTTATTTTATGCGATAACTCAGTCACTTTTGAAGCGATTTAAAAGCTGGAAAGTGATTATTAATCAGGCTAGTGTCCTTTATCTAGCCAGTATGTTTTCATCTACGTCTTTATCTAAGTTTGCATCTTTGTACTTTTCTCTCCCCTGCACTCATTTGGTTCATTAGTTTCAGTTTGACAATACCCAAGTGGGTTTAGACTTTTTCCATGCTAACCCCCCCTCTTCTCTCTATCTCCCGTCTTTTTTTTTGAAGACGAAACACGTGTTGGCCGACTGCCAAAACGGTTTTATGTTATATTTAAAAATTAGTACAGAGTAACGAAAAAGCCTTTGGTAATAGGGATGGGTACCATCGCGTGGAGTTAATAGATTCAAAACGCAAGCCGCTCGCTGGCGTTTCTTTGAAAATGCGACGTTCTTGAAAAGAAAAAATATAACTACTGTAATTTATTACTCGATTATTTTTCAAATGTAGTTATTTATTTCTCAGCTGCAGTTTGCCCCGTTCTGAAAAAAAACGACGTCTAACGACAACTGTCGCATGTTGTAACTAATAATAGCTTCTTAGAATACGTTAGTTAAAAAAAATTCAAGTAGTGTCCAATATTTTGCATTAGATTTTATCGACCTTGACAATTTTCAAATTTTTATAGTAGCGGGTTATAAACGGTAACTTTACGTCACTAGAATTGGACTTTTGAGAAATATGAGCAGGGTGGAGCAATGGTGGCGGGATGTGTAGTGAATCTATCTTGGCGTATTGGAACAAAATTCAAATACAGTATTATCATTATAATTTGAGCTGGAGGGTTAAAACGGTGCATTTTACCACAACGAGCTTGGACGCAGAGTCTACAGGCAAGGTTCTCCAGCTAATCTGCAACAGCTCGAAGCTGCTCTTACACGTGAATGGGACTTGATTCCCCGGAATTTCCTTCAGAGACTTGTGCGTTCCATGCGGAGTCGCTGCCAAGCTTGTTTGCAAGCACACGGTGGACATACCAGATACTGAGGATAGTGTGAATGAATTTTTTTTATTGGTTGCATTTTTGGTTTTCTCCCTTGCCTGCACAGAATGCAATGAATTTCATAACAATCAAATGTACAAATTAATGACCAGCATGGATTCATAGGAAAATGAATAAAGATTCCAAATATGTAAACTTGTGAACACTTATATTTACATTTCACACTCTGTTCCTGGACTATACGTGTGGTGCGTTTTAAATGTGCTTCAATATATATATATATATATATATATATATATATATATATATATATATATATTTATATATATATATATATAATATTGTAAATAAATATAAAAAACAATATATATATATAGCAAATTTAATGATCAGTTACTTTGGAACAAATGTAAATAAATATGAACTTGTGATTACTAAAAAAAATAGGTTTCGTCATTTAAACTGATATCGAGTTTAGGAAGCTCAGTTGTGGAATATATATCAATAAGTTCTGTTGTATTGGCCTGCTAAAAATGCCACTTAGCTTCCAAACTGCTGGAGTATTGATGCTGCTGTTTCCGCCAATTAGTTTCTGTGGCGAGGGCACGTCTCCTGGTCAAGGCAGGTATCTTCACAACCCGTTGAATGTAGGTTTCAAGTGTCGATTGCAAGCTTTGAACCTCAGAACAGTAGTACAGCTGGTATCGTAGAACCGTACCTCGAATGGTCTCGTAAACTCGTACCACAAACTTTAGAGGGAATAAAATAACAAATTTCGCTGCTAAGGCTTTGTTGTCCTGATATTAATCAGGCGCCTTTCTCACTGTCCGTCATCCGATTATTTTTCTCTGAATTTTTACTCTCCCTGGGCGTATATCATATAACTCAGGGGATATGATGACAATCACCATTCTTTTAGTTAATTTACAGGGAAAATTTCGACTGGACAGCGACAAGTGGCTTGTGCCTGGTTTGACATGTTTAAATATACATACACTTATTACAAACGATAGTAAATGTATACATATGATGGCATCATCCTCCACTCCCTGCTCCACTTAGAGTCTGGGGTTACCGCTGCTTTTGGTTCCCTGTGAGAACCCGCATGAAACAATCACCAACGCTTTGCTGTGGTGGTTCATGAATATATCATTTTCACGTGCTGAAGTTGCCAGCTTCTTAAGGACCTGTATAACCATCAGCAAGTTAAACTTGTCAAATTCAGCGAAGTGGTTACAACACCGCTCTGGCGACCGGGTGATACAGGATCAAACCCGGGCGACGGCATTTGAGGATTTTCGTCGACCGGGATTTGGACTGGATTAACTCGAGACCTGGCGAGGACATTTGAAGGAGTGTCGTCGACCAGGGATTGGCGGCTCCTGAGCCGACCCAGCTGCAATGGGTACCTCCGAAATCGGCGAGTATTTGCCTGAATGGCGAGGGACACCTGTCTCTGTACAAGAAATAAAGGGATACTCACGTAAAATCAATGTCAGGTTAGACATAAATAATAACCTGAGATTTCGCCTCGAGTATTAGCGGGCGTACGCAAAAAAAAAAAAAAAAAAAAAAAAAAAATTCAAAGTATAAAAATATGTTACAACTTACCCCAATACTGGGATCATAGGCTTCTTGCTCAGTTGAACAGTCTCGGCAACTTGATGCAGATGCCCCAGATATCTGGGGTATTATTTCTATTACATAATCCCTCTGTGACTTTGTGAGTAGGTCATGTAGGAGTCTGGTTTCCGTAATAAATTGTAGAGTTTCCTTGTTGTAGTGTTCAAAATGTGCTCCAATATTTCCGGTCCTATAATGTCAGAATCCTTACTTCTATTCTTTCCTGGCTTCAGTCCGAGCTGTCTGCTTTGACGATTAGAATCTGATTGCTTTCTCTGAAAATATTCAAGTAGACGTTCGATAGTATATGAAGAGTATAGATGCATTGTTCTTGCCCCCGTCATCCCTTTTTTTTTTAGTAAAACTACTTACATTTTTAACGTTAATTTTTACCAATATTATACAGTTTTACGGCCCCACCCTATCTAAATGTTCGTCAAAACGTAGAGCAGATTGAAAGCTATAAAGCGTTTGTGGCGGGACCCGTTGTTTTGAATTAACTGCAATTTTAAAACAGCAACAACAACAAACTTAGAATAAAAAAATAAAAAACAACTAAAGAAATTAGCTCTCTAACATTTGTAAAACTGTAGTTGCATATTCATGGCATGAAGGACAAATGTCCATTTTGTGTTAAAAGCCAACACCTGCAGGTGTCGTCTCAATTTCTAATCGTGGTTCCTGAGTCCCTGCAGATGTCGTCTCAATTTCTAATCGTGGTTTATGAGTCCCTGCAGGTGTCGTCTCAATTTCTAATCGTGGTTCATGAGTCCCTGCAGATGTCGTCTCAATTTCTAATCGTGGTTCCTGAGTCCCTGCAGGTGTCATCTCAATTTCTAATCGTGGTTCCTGAGTCCCTGCAGGTGTCATCTCAATTTCTAATCGTGGTTCATGAGTCCCTGCAGGTGTCATCTCAATTTCTAATCGTGGTTCCTGAGTCCCTGCAGGTGTCATCTCAATTTCTAATCGTGGTTCATGAGTCCCTGCAGGTGTCATCTCAATTTCTAATCGTGGTTCATGAGTCCCTGCAGGTGTCATCTCAATTTCTATGGGAGCCGCGCTAGCGTAGTGGTTACAACACCGCCCTGGCGACCGGGTGATACAGGATCAAACCCGGGCGACGGCATTTGAGGATTTTTCGTCGACCGGGATTTGGACTGGATTAACTCGAGACCTGGCGAGGACATTTGAAGGAGTGTCGTCGACCAGGGACTGGCGGCTCCTGAGCCGACCCAGCTGCAATGGGTACCTCCGAAATCGGCGAGTATTTGCCTGAATGGCGAGGGACACCTGTCTCTGTACAAGAAATAAAGGGATACTCACGTAAAATCAATCTCAGGTTAAGACATAAAATAATAACCTGAGATTTCGCCTCGAGTATTAGCGGGCGAACGCAAAAAAAAAAAAAAAAAAAAAAAAATCTCAATTTCTAATCGTGGTTCATGAGTCCCTGCAGGTGTCATCTCAATTTCTAATCGTGGTTCATGAGTCCCTGCAGGTGTCGTCTCAATTTCTAATCGTGGTTCATGAGTGTCTCTGAGAAGACAAAGAAAGAAAAGGATCACTGTTCCCTCAAGCATGTCGTAAGCGGCAACTAATATGAGGTTGTCTTGTTCCACTGGCACTTGTCTGGTTCTTGTCATCAGTTCCACGTTGGTAACCTTGTCATACCATTTAAATCCTTCTATTCTAAGCAAGCACCCATTTATGAAAGTCTGTAGCTTTTTGGTTGTTGTCTTTGTTGTTCTCCGCGTTTCAGAGCCATATAATAGTACTGACTTGACATTTGAGTTGAAGATTCTTATTTTCGTGTTGGATCCGATTTCGCTTGATCTCCATATATTTCCCAATGCAATGAAAGCTCCTCTTGCTTTTTGCATTCTTATTTTGATATCACTGTCTGTCCCTCTAACTTTGTCTATCTTGCTGCCACTCTCCACACCTAAGCCTACCTTGCCGTTGGTTGGAGAGCTTGAGTGCCTCAATGATCCCGGGAGCTATGCCGGCGGGAGTTTTACTCCTGGCAGGGTCACCCAGGGCCGGACAGGTCCTTGGTGAGGGGCCAGACAAAAGGGCTGTGGAGTTGGTGGAACCCTATAGGTGTAGATGCAGAACCCACCGGCGAGTGGTACAAGCTCTGGTCTGCACCAATCCACCCCCACTTCATGGGTTAAATGCTTTCTTGCCTCATTCTTCACTGTTTGTCTCCTATCCAATAATCCCCATGGATGACGAAGAGATGCAGGCCAGCGGACATTGCACCTTTGTCCCTCTGTGACAGCCTCCTAGGTGGCGGGGAACGCCAGATATACCATCACTGCAGAAGGGTTGGCAAAGCTGACTGAAGAATGATGAATTAGCTGACCCAGATGTATATGCTATTTTTCTGGCAGGACGTGACGATCCTGGGATACTGATACACTGGACTGCCTCCCTTCGGGGATACTGAAAAATGCATCCATACCCCCCCCCCCCCCCCCCCCCCCCCCCCCCCACACCCCCATGAACATGCCTCTAAGACAACAGACTCTATACGAGCTCGGGTGTCGCCTCGGTTATCAAGGCCCGCGCTGCCCTTCGGTACCTGGGGAGGGTAGTGAAAAGTATACTACCAGTAATAATAATATATATAACACAGACTCACTACGCATCCTCCAACTCAACATATCAGGAATCCGAAACAAAATACTTGAACTAACCAAGCTTCTACTGGACCTAAAAATTCATGTTGCAGTTATCCAAGAAGCAATGCTACCAAAAGACACCTCCTTCCATATCACAGGCTATACAGTGTACCAGTGCAAGTGTATAAAATGTCAAGGACTAGCGACACTTATCCGGAATGATACACAGGCTGAGGTTTCCGCTCTTGAAACCAATGACGAAACAGATCTACAGGAAGTGATAGTCTGGAGTGGTGGAAAGCCATTGAAAATCATTAACATTTACAACCCGCCAAAAACACACCTTGCTCTGAAGCCTTTCCAGACCACGGACTTGAGGAGAATGATCATTGCTGGTGACATGAATGGTCATTCACCTCTGTGGGGCTACACAGACAGGAACCCAACAGGAGTAGCTATAGAAGAACTCACTAACACTACCACACTCATCCTACTGCAGAATGCTCACACCCCACCAACATTGCTCCACCGCGCCAGTGGAACAAAAAGCAGACCAGATCTCACCCTAGTAACAGCGGATATCCACCCACATTGCTCAGTTAGAGTGCTCGACGATATCGGAAGTGACCACAGACCCATCCTCCTTGAGATCACAAACACCAGGGAAATAAAAAGAAATTGCTTAACATCACCCCCATGGAACTACAAAAAGGCAGACTGGCATTTCTTCAGGAGACAAGTACGACAACGATTCGAGGCCATCGACATGACGCTAGACATAGACAAGGTATATAGTAAAATCTCTACAGCACTACTGCAGTCTGCTAAAGAAGCCATTCCACGAGGATGTAGGAGAAAGTTTAAACCTTACTGGAGTACAGAACTGGAGGCTGCTGTAAACGAGAGGAAAAAAGCAAGACGGCAAGCTGAGAAACACCCAACCCCCGCCAACAAAGCAAATTATAACCGCCTAACTGCAAAAGTTAAACGTCTGAGCAAAAAAGCAAAAAGAGAAACATGGGTTAAGAAATGTGGAGAGTTAAACTTGCGGAAAGACGGAAAGAAAGCATGGTGTCTCATATCAAATCTCTCAGGAATTAAAAGAAAGAAAAACCCTGAACCCATCATTACAAGCACTGAACCACCACTAACAAGGGATGCACAGAAAGCAGAAGCCTTCAATAAGCACTGTGCTAACGTAAACAAAAAACAACCACGCAAGAGACTTGACAGTGCTATCAGATCACTCACCAAAATGATGGAGAAACAACCAACAGCTAGCTGTGAGGTCTTTGAAAAGAACTTCACTCTTTCAGAACTCAAGATGGCCCTAAAGAAATGCAAGAAAGGAAAAGCTGCTGGACCTGATCGGCTCACTAACGAGATGATCTCAAACCTCTCAAATTATGAACTCTCCACCATCCTTGACCTCATTAACAAGACCTGGAGAGAAGGCAAGTTACCAACAGACTGGAGAAAAGCCAATATCATCCCAGTCCTTAAGAAGGACAAACCATCCAATGAAGTAACAAGCTATCGACCGATCTCCTTGACATCAAACCTAGGCAAGATCACTGAAAGGATGATAAATGAAAGGCTATATTGGTGGCTAGAAAGCAATAAGATCTTAAACACCAATCAGTCAGGTTTTAGAAGAAACAAACAGACAATGGATCAGTTGATACGATTCACCCAAGAGATAGGTGATGCCTTCCAAGAAAAAAGAAATGTGCTTGCAACATTTATTGATCTTAGACAAGCCTATGATCGAGTCTGGAGGATAGGCCTCCTCTTCAAAATGCGAAGAATGGGAATATCAGGGCGAATGTACAACTGGTTAAAAGGTTTCTTCCACAACAGAACAATCCAAACAACATTCAGTGGAACAACATCAAAACAAAGAACCCTGGAGGAAGGACTGCCTCAGGGATCGGCACTAAGTTGTACACTGTTTCTTATATTTATAAATGACCCCCCCCAGATGTCATCACCTGCCAAAAAGCACTATTTGCTGATGACCTAGTCATCTGGACAAAAGGAAAATACCTCCAAACCATCACCAAAAATATGAACAAAAACCTGACAACCATCTCTGCATACTGCCAGTTCTGGAAACTTGAAATCAATGTAGAGAAAACTGTGTATGGCCTGTTCAGTCTAAACAAGAGAGTTAATGAGAACAACATCGAGGTCTGGATGAATGGAGAGAAATTAGCATATGAAGAATGCCCGAGATATCTTGGAGTCGAGCTCGACCGTAGACTTACCATGAGACCCCACATAGACAAGCTGATTGAGAAAGCATCCACAAGACTCAGGCTCATTAAGCACCTTTCTTCCTGTGGGTGGGGAGCAGACCAGCACTCATTACGCCAACTCTATACTGGATATGTGCGCCCAGTAATTGACTACTCGCTCCCCCTCCAAACTATTGCAAGTAAAAGCCTCTTACAAAAGCTAGACAAAGTCCAAAATCATGCTCTACGGTTTATAAGTGGTGCCATGAAGACAACGCCGACAGATGCATGCGAAATCAACACCAATATTGAACCCTTAAACCTAAGAAGAGAACGTTCAGCAGTGGAAACATACGAAAGGTATCTGAGAATGGACACAAAGGAGGAGAATAGGAAAATGATAGAGCAGTGGCACCAAAAACACAGAATACAAAAGACATCTTTTCTTAAAAATGCAAAAGAAGCTAGCATCAAACACCACCTACCAGCAGTTAGAAAGCCGATGGTAACTGTCAATAATGAACCACCTTGTTGGCAGGCAACTACTCCCATAGTAAGAACTGAACTCTCTGACCCCTCAGCAGACAAGAACACTCTAGGACCACTACTGAAAACCATCGCTTTAGAAACTATAGATTCATATCCACAAGACATCATCCATGTCTACACAGATGGATCTGCATTTAAAGCTACCATCAATGCTGGATATGGCGCAGTGATAAAATACCCCAACCAGCACCCAGAAGACCACCCTTGCATCTTTGGCCCTTGCGGAGAAATTTGTTCCAGCTATGATGCAGAAATAACAGCACTAGAAAAAAAGCATTGTGCCGGATAATCTCAGACTTTGAAAGTGGCATCACTCCACCTGAGGATATCGTTATATTCTCAGACTCAAAATCAGCACTCCAAGCCCTAGAAAGCAAAATGTCCCCTAATATTAATAACATCTGTAGATTTATTGACCAACTGTTCACTTCCTATTGCGTCGAAGTTACACTCCAGTGGATCCCAGGGCATGTCGGAGTCCCAGGAAATGAAAAAGCCGACAAACTATCCAAAAGAGGAGCAGCACTGCCCCAGTTCCCATCAAGTACCACACTGCAAACCTGCCAACAGATCCTGAGAAACAATTATAGGGAAGAATGGCTAAACCAATGGGCCTCCTCCCAGACAGGGCGGCCATTCTTCAAACATCAAGCTAAACCAAACCCTCAAGATCCAGTTAAACAACTGAAAAGAAGAGATCAGAGTCTAATTTTCCAGCTGAGAACAGGCCATGCCCCCGTCAATAAACATTTAAATAGAATAGACCCACTACGTGAACCAAACTGTAGGCACTGCCACCACCATGAGGAATCAGTTGAACACCTGCTGTTACAGTGCCCAAGACTAACAGACCTGCGACGCCAACTACTTCCATCGAACCCAACCATCCACAATACACTCTACACATCATCACAGCAACTGAGGAAGACTTGCACCTTTGTCAGAGAGGCAATGGGCTGTCAAGAGCTACCTGCTCACAGCTAAAGGGATTATATCATCATCATCATCATCATCATCATCATCTTGCTGCCAAGATATGTGTACGATTTTACATCTTGTAGAAAACTGAAGTTCAACCCTGTTATCAATACCTGCATTTATTCTCATTATTTTTGTCTTTTCCCTGTGTATTATCAGACCCAATTGCTTACATGTTCTTAGGTAGTATCATTTTTAAATAAGAGCTGCAACAAAAATATCAAGTGTGGGTTTGACTCTAGCTGACTCTACATTAATAACAAACGCAGATTGGCACAGTGTTTAGAGCGTTTGTTTCTCGAGGTAAAGGTACTGAGTTCAATACTAGATTCAATACTAATACCATTACTGCCAAGCAAGTCATACATATGATTGCGCATATGGCTGGCAACCTCATCATGTACCAAAAATTGCAGCAGACGTCATCGCTACAAAATCATGGGGGCTTTGACGCTGACTCATACAAAGGGCAGCTGTAGCGGTAGCTACGTCGAAAATGTGAGAGACTTTAGCGCAACATGCCCAAGGAGCTGCAGGATACCCAACTGGATACCTCACTCTTCCAGTGAGCTAAGGAAAGTAACCGGTCACCCATCTCATTATGCCTTTAAGGTCTCTAACACTGCACTCTCCTACGGCAGTATTTGCTATTGGACTACCTTTACCTATTTCAATCAGTATGGTTGTGAATAATTGGTAGAGGTTGTCCCATTGCAGACAGGGTCATCTGGAGTGAAGTGTTAAAGACTTCACCATACTAGGTCCAGCATCGAGAGGTGAGGAGACCAGTTTTCTTTCTCGCTGCCTTTTCCTTCCCTAACTCAAAGAGCAGAGTCAGGTACCTTTTTACAGCTGAGTAGACTGGAGCGTGTCGGTACTGTGATTCGAACCCGGCTCCTTTGTCGCGAGAGACCAGCGTTCTAACCACTCTGCCAATCGGACGCTCCAGAACTGAATGTAGCAGCATCAAAATTGACATCACATTATCTGGCCTTACATAAATATTGTCGCTGTATAAAAATCTGGTTGTTGTTGTCTCTTAGCTTTTTTTGTTAAACAACCAATCAGCTACAGCCTTTCATAAATTGATGTTTGTGTAGAAACACAAGGATTGAAGTGGTATGACAAGATCACTACTGATGATATGATGACTACTGATGATATGATGACAAGATCACTACTGATGATATAATGACAAGATCACAACCGATGATATGATGACAAGATCACTACTGATGATATGATGACAAGATCACAACTGATGATATAATGACAAGATCACAACTGATGATATAAGGACAAGATCACTACTGATGATATGATGACTACTGATGATATGATGACAAGATCACTACTGATGATATAATGACAAGATCACAACTGATGATATGATGACAAGATCACTACTGATGATATAATGACAAGATCACAACTGATGATATAATGACAAGATCACTACTGATGATATGATGACAAGATCACAACTGATGATATAATGACAAGATCACAACTGATGATATAATGACAAGATCACAACTGATGATATGATGACAAGATCAATACTGATGATATGATGACAATATCACTACTGATGATATGATGACAAGATTACAACTGATGATATGATGACAAGATCACTACTGATGATATGATGACAAGATCACTACTGATGATATGATGACAAGATCACTACTGATGATATGATGACAATATCACTACTGATGATATGATGACAAGATGACAACTGATGATATGATGACAAGATCACAACTGATGATATAATGACAAGATCACAACTGATGATATAATGACAAGATCACAACTGATGATATAATGACAAGATCACAACTGATGATATGATGACAAGATCACAACTGATGATATGATGACAAGATCACTACTGATGATATGATGACAATATCACTACTGATGATATGATGACAAGATTACAACTGATGATATGATGACAAGATCACAACTGATGATATGATGACAAGATCACTACTGATGATATAATGACAAGATCACAACTGATGATATAATGACAAGATCACTACTGATGATATGATGACAAGATCACAACTGATGATATAATGACAAGATCACAACTGATGATATAATGACAAGATCACAACTGATGATATGATGACACGATCACTACTGATGATATGATGACAAGATCACTACTGATGATATGATGACAAGATCACTACTGATGATATGATGACAAGATCACTACTGATGATATGATGACAATATCACTACTGATGATATGATGACAAGATTACAACTGATGATATGATGACAAGATCACTACTGATGATATGATGACAAGATCACAACTGATGATATGATGACAAGATCACTACTGATGATATGATGACAATATCACTACTGATGATATGATGACAAGATTACAACTGATGATATGATGACAAGATCACTACTGATGATATGATGGCAAGATCACTACTGATGATATGATGACAAGATCACTACTGATGATATGATGACAAGATCACAACTGATGATATGATGACACGATCACTACTGATGATATGATGACAAGATGACAACTGATGATATGATGACAAGATCACTACTGATGATATTATGACAAGATGACTACTGATGATATGATGACAAGATGACTACTGATGATATGATGACAAGATCACAATTGATGATATGATTACAAGACCACAACTGATGATATGATGACTGTCGTAGATTTGTGATATGTGAATTAAGACTTGGTTTGGTACCTTCTGAATAGCAATAGAAACAAGTGATAGCTCAGTGGGAGATGATAAAATAGAAATAGATATCACGAGTGAGATGGAGGAAATATATTAGAGTCGGTCTCTGACTCTCGAGATGATTTCTCTCAGTCAACCTATCATCTACAACAGATTAAGATTTGTCAGACCGTCTAGTATAATATATCTTCTTCTTCTTCGATCCTTAACCACCGACCGTCAAAGCAGTCAGTGGCCATCACGCCTAGTGGCGTCTTGCAGGGCAACAACAAATTGATTCCACTTTGCACGGTCGGTGGCCATCCTTCGTACAGTGCCCCAACTCTGGTTCATTCTTTGCATCTCAGCCTCCACAGTCCTCCGCCAAGTTGTTTTTGGTCGGCCTCTCTTTCGCTTTCCTTCAGGGGTCCAAAGCATAGCTGTTCTTGTGATGGCATCGGGGTCTCTTCTGAGGACATGACCAACCCAGCTCCAGCGTCTGCCAGCTATGATGGTATGCATGTCCTCTTGCTTGCTACGAGTAAGCAGATCTTGGTTGGTGATGGTATTCGGCCAAAAGATTCGGTGAATTTTTCTTAGGCATGTTGTGTGAAAAGAGGACAATTTTGACATTTCCTTCTCTGTGCCTCTCCAGCATTCCGCACCATAGAGAAGCACAGAAAGCACGCAACTCTGGTATAATCTTAATTTTGTGCTTGTGCTGTATTGGGAGGACTTCCAGATGTTATTTAGGCTAAAGAAGGCTGTTCTTGCCTTATTCATTCTGATGTTGATGTCTTTGCCTGCCCCACCGTCTGGTGTTACTATGCTTCCTAGGTATGTGAAGGTATCTGTCTGTACCAGTTGCTGATTCCTTACTGATATGGGCTCAGGGTTGCTCACATTGAGCGTCATGACCTCAGACTTCTTTAAATTGATGTTCAAGCCCACCTGCTGGCTAAATTTATTAAGTCTATCCGTTTTTTCCTGGATGTGTTGACGTGAATGTGCCAGCAGTGCAATGTCATCTGCATATTCCAGATCTTCCAATGTTGAAAATGTAGTCCATCTTATTCCTCTTGGACTGCCCTCTGTTGTCTGGCGCATCACCCAATCTATGACTGTTAAAAATAGAGTGGTTGATAAGGGGCATCCCTGTCGTACTCCTGTCTTCACCTCGAAGGTTAGGTTGCTCTGCCCAACACTACACGTAAAGTTGGCATAGAGGCTTTTTATGATTGACACTATGCAGCTTGGAATTCCATAAGCCCTCAGTATTTTCCATAAACTGTCCCTATGTATGTTGTCAAAAGCCTTTTCAAAATCAACAAAATTTATGTAAAGCTGTCTTTGCCATTCTGAGCACTGCTCTATAATGTTCCTGAGAGTGAATATATGGTCTACACATATTCTGTTCTTTCTAAATCCTGCTTGTTCTTTCCTCAGTTTGTAGTCTACTGCCTTTGAGATTCTCTGTATAATTATCCTGCCTAGTATTTTGCTGGGAACTGAGAGAAGAGTGATTCCTCTCCAATTATTGCAGTCCGAAAGATCTCCCTTCTTGGGCAATTTGACAATTATTCCTTTGTTCCACTCTGATGGTGTTGTCCCCGTTTTCCAGACTTGTGCAAATAGTGGTTCTAATAGTTCTGCTGCTAGCTCAGGGTCTGTCTTAAATAGCTCTGCATTTAAGTTATCATGGCCCGGAGCTTTACCGTTCTTTAACCCTTTGATTGCTGTGATGATTTCTTCTTTTCGTGGAATGTCTGTATTTACATCTAGATCGTTTTCAGCCTCAGGAACATTCAATTGTGTCTCTGGTATTTCCTTGTTCAGAGTTTCTCTGAAGTGCTCTGCCCATCTTGTTTCCTGTCCCTCTGCTGTCTTGATGAGATTTCCTTGCTTATCGCTTACTAATGTAATATTGTTTGCACCTTGTTTTCCGCTGATGAATTTAGTTATTTTGTATACTGTGCTTTGTTCATTTCTCAGTGCTGCCTCTTCTGCCTGTTTTGCAAGATCGTCTAGGAAATTCCTTTTGTTGGCTCGGGTTTGGCGTTTAACTTCCCTGTCCAGTTGACTGTAATGTTCGCTATATAGTTGCTTTAACCTGGGGGACTTCGCTTCTGTTTTCTTTCTTTTCATTTCCTTTCTCATCTTTATGGTGTTTAGTGTTTCTGGTGTTATCCAGTCTTGTTTCTTCCTTTCCTGGAATCATAAGCATGATTTGCTGCTTTCCTTGTATATTGTTGAAATGGTGTTGAAATTCTGGTCTATATCATCAGTCAATGTCTTTTCCTGGCTTTTGGCAAATTGATATCGTTTCTTAATGTCGGCCGCAAAAGCTTTTCTGGTAAGGGGGTCCTTCAATTTGCTGATGTCAAACCTTTTCTGTGTAGTTACAGTTGGCCCAGCCCTTCTTAGTTTCACTTTCAGTTTTGCTACTACTAAATGGTGATCACTTCCCACATCTGCACCTCTTCTTACCTTCACATCTTGTAATGCATGTCTCCATCTACCGTTAACCATGATGTGGTCTATCTGGTTTCTGTCCCGACCATTTGGTGATTCCCATGTTAACTTGTGAATTTCCTTATGTGGGAAAAGTGTTCCTCCAATGACCAGGTTGTTAATGCTACAGAAACGTATTAGCTTATCCCCATTTTCGTTTGCTATTCCGCTGCCGCATTTCCCCATTGTTCTTTCATTATATGTATTGTGTGTACCAACTTTCGCATTGAGGTCTCCCATTACTATAACAAGATCATATCTAGGTGTGTCCTCCATTTCTTTCTGCAGTTGTTGATAGAATTCATCCTTGACCTCCTCATCGCTATCATTCGTTGGTGCGTAGCATTGTATTATTGTAGTGTTGGTGAATCTCCCTCTCAATCTCAATCGTATCAGTCTGTTGTTGATGGGTTTCCATTCCAGTAATGTCCTTTCTATCCCTTTCTGTAGAATAATGGCTACGCCTTCACTGTGCTGTCCATCCTCTCTTCCAGAGTAAAGTACTGTTTCTCCTGTTGCTGTTTTAACTTTTCCTGCCCCTGTCCATCTGCTCTCGCTTATCCCCAGGATGTGTAACGTATAGTTTCTCATTTCTGCCGTGACCTGTCTTAGTTTACCTGTCTCGTACATTGTCCTGACATTCCAAAATCCTATTCTTGTATCCCGTTTTGCGGTCAGGACATCCGTTTTCATGTCAGTGGCTTCCTTTCGGCTTTCACCACTGACAGTCATACGAGCCACAGACTCCGAATGTCCATCCCGCAGCAAAGTTTGTTCATTTGATGTTGTTTCCGTAACTTCATTTTTTTTTTACATAGACAGGGGTGTCAGCCCTATGCTAAAACCCCCAACCTGGAGGACCAGGGTACCAGCTTTTGTCTGACCCCTACCCACACATACCAGTCCAGCTTGGTTGAACCTACCAGGAGTAAAACTCCCACTGGCATAGCTCTGGGGATTGTCAGGGTACGCAAGCTGCCATTCCGCTACAAGGTATAGTTACCATTGATGGCAGAGTATAATATATAGTAATATATACATCCCTCACACACACACACACACCTAAGTGACTACAATAGACACACAGACGTGAAACTATGACAATGGAAATATAGATAATTGGGAACGAACTGACAGACACACTGGAATAAGTTCAAGTGAATTTTAATTATCATAATAAAATTCCATCACAACACATAAAATTACATCAAACATATACAAATAGTCATAAGTCAATGAATTGCTACAAGAATGATAGACCCATAGGTATAAACTTTTCCCTCGATGTATAGCCCACAGTCCTGTTAGAAGAAAAGTGGGTACTTGTGCGTTAATTCACCGTCAAATTAATATTTTGGCAATTTATTACCCAAACCGAGAACCGTACTATTTCTTTTCTTACTTTTTTTCTCGCCTGAATCTAATCGCAGTCTAGGTGACATTTTTTGCCACCCCCTTACGCGACGTCACAAATCTCTTACCCACCCCGTCCGTCCTTTCTGTTTTTTTTTTAATCCGGAAAAAATACAACTTACTCGAATTTTTTATTTTTTTTTACACTTTTGTCTCGTTTTGGTGAAGCGCGTCCCGTTCAACCTAGTCGGTTATATTAGGGCGCATGTCCAAATATAAGAGACCCTTAAGTCTAGGGAATTGCTAGTCATCATAATCATCATCATCATCAGCTTTCAAGTCCATATCAGAGTCAGGTACCCATTTACAGCTGGTTAGACTGATGCGTGACACCTGTTTCCTTCCTTGCTGCCGTTGCCTTCTCTAACTCAAGATCAGAGTCAGGTACCCTTTTACAGCTGGTTACACTGATGCATGACACCTGTTCCCTTCCTCGCTGCCGTTGCCTTCTCTAACTCAAGATCAGAGTCAGGTACCCTTTTACAGCTGGTTACACTGATGCGTGACACCTGTTCCCTTCCTCGCTGCCGTTGCCTTCTCGAGGGCGGGTCTGTCATAAGCGTGTCAACTATGAATGCACGAGGAATGTTTTTTTTTAACTTGCCCTCCCAAATCACAATGTGAAATCAACCTTTTTCAGTCAAGAAAAAGTACGGTTCTCAGTTTGGGTAATAAATTTCCAGAATTTGAATTTAGCGGTGAATTAACGCACAAGAACCGAAAAGTGATAGCCCCCTAAGAGTCACGGATGCATACGCTATAGTCTAAGATTTCCCTTTAAAAAAAGTAGGAACAGACTTTGATACTCTAATCTATCCTAAGGAAAATATTGTTAGCAACAAAAAAACACCTTGCATAAAGAAATTTAAGACAGCAAAATGGGTGCCAAAAATACAACAATAAAGGAATCACTCAGTCCTGCATTCACTCTATTCAGTCAGCCGTGATCACTAGCTTGCATTCGTACTTACAGCTTTGGTAGCAACTTATGGAAAAACAATTTTTAGGACACGCACATACAGAATCTCCAGTGGTAGTCTTGGCCAAGGAAACCCCAGTTCCGCAAAGTCAGGTTGAGTTCACTACTTCAGGGAACGTTTCCTTGGTTATTATTATTTTTTTTTATATCTGTTTATGTCACATTAAAATTGTCCAGGCACGAACGTTAACAGCGAGCACAGTATCAATAGCTTAGGTTTCTAGTAACGAGGAATGTCAGGTCGGTGCCTTCTCTCAGTATAGGACTTTATTTGGTCACACCACAACTAGTCAGAACTCCGTCGGAATGTTACTGATAGTAATATTTTACTTGCCACAAGGGCTGAAATGTACTTGAGATTTTTCTCAGGAAGAATTATATCTGGCTCCATGGGCCCGTTACTTCATTTAATCTTAAAGTTCATGTAATGGGTACTCTGTCGTTCTGGATGCTAGCGCAATGCCAGACAGGTTTTACTTTATACACCCAAGTCTTTAAGAAAAAATTGTTTTTTGTTCTTCACAGATATTTCTCAGTACTAAAACCGTTGGTAAAGTTGGGCTACCCCAGTTTCACTGAATAAAGAAATAAACAACATATAAAATACTTATACATACTATTTACTTCGGTTATAACTTACATTATAAACTGCAAGCGGAGAGCCTGACTTATCGTTTAAAATTCCCGTGAAATAAGTTATACTCATAAAATCAATCATCATGAATTAGAAATACATACGTATTTCGTCAATACTCAATGATGAACCAGTGCAGTTATAAGTTAGTTTAAAATATTCTCGACTAATTACTAGCAATTTAATTAAATTTATTTATAGCTGCATGAGTTAAGCTAGAAATTATAATTTATTTTGCTATCCACTGAAACACGTCAACTAGAGAATATAACAGACTTATAAATTTAATTTCTTCTGCACAGAAATCTAGCTAGTGAAATGAAATAAGCGATTATCACCGAATCACTCAACACGACTAGATATATATTATATTTACCTCCAGACAGAACTACAGGCGATCGCACAAACTTAGAATTTATTCACTCATATAGTTAGTCTAGAAGCTCGGCAAAATGTCGAGTCAAACTAAGAACTTCGTATGCAAGCTTATTTCCTTAGCACGAGCAACCTGTCTACTGCAAAATTTGGAGAAATGAATGAATAATCTAAGCTATTCGTGTAGATATATGAAAACGGACAAAGGATCCCACGCTATTACGAAAACCCGAAATAGCGCCGGTCTCTCTCCCCCTCTTTCTCTCTTAACCCTTCACATTTACTTAGACGCTGGCCATAACTGCCAAAACGCGTCTTCACACCTACTACGTCATGTCTCATTTCTGAGCGATGCAGATTGGCGCCTTCCACACCTCACGCCGAGAATCTAGCCGAAGAAAAACTCGTGTCAGATGAAAATGTAGACACATGTCTGCTCTCTATGTCTGACGAGACCAATTCTCACACTATTTCGTTCACATCCAGGGACTGACATCTTACGCAATAAAATGCTTTACTAGTATGAGAAAAGAAACGGCAACAGTCAGAATGGGAAAGTAATATTTTGTCGCAAACGAACGAATGTGAAAAACAGGAAAAGGATAAAAGAGCGATAATGAAGTAGAGGACACGGGTAGAAAAGAAAAGA
The DNA here is from genome assembly GCA_024509875.1 of Oreohelix idahoensis. Taxonomy (NCBI): domain Eukaryota; kingdom Metazoa; phylum Mollusca; class Gastropoda; order Stylommatophora; family Oreohelicidae; genus Oreohelix; species Oreohelix idahoensis. Next base: position 378,534 of record JAMPIV010014448.1, on the reverse strand, counting down.
ATATAGAAAATTTATTGATCATAAATCTCTATGCGACAATGACAAGATCACAACTGATGAAATGATGACAAGATCACTACTGATGATATGATGACAAGATCACTACTGATGATATGATGACAAGATCACAACTGATGATATAATGACACGATCACTACTGATGATATGATGACAAGATCACTACTGATGATATGATGACAAGATCACAACTGATGATATGATGACAAGATCACAACTGATGATATGATGACAAGATCACTACTGATGATATGATGACAAGATCACAACTGATGATATGATGACAAGATCACTACTGATGATATGATGACAAGATCACAACTGATGATATAATGACACGATCACTACTGATGATATGATGACAAGATCACTACTGATGATATGATGACAAGATCACTACTGATGATATGATGACAAGATCACTACTGATGATGTGATGACAAGATCACAACTGATGATATGATGACACGATCACTACTGATGATATGATGACAAGATCACTACTGATGATATGATGACAAGATCACTACTGATGATATGATGACAAGATCACTACTGATGATATGATGACAAGATCACTACTGATGATATGATGACAAGATCACTACTGATGATGTGATGACAAGATGACAACTGATGATATGATGACAAGATCACAACTGATGATATGATGACACGATCACTACTGATGATATGATGACAATATCACTACTGATGATATGATGACAAGATCACTACTGATAATATGATGACAAGATCACTACTGATGATATGATGACAAGATCACTACTGATGGTATGATGACAAGATCACTACTGATGATGTGATGACAAGATGACTACTGATGATATGATGACAAGATCACAACTGATGATATGATGACACGATCACTACTGATGATATGATGACAATATCACTACTGATGATATGATGACAAGATCACTACTGATGATATGATGACAAGATCACTACTGATGATATGATGACAAGATCACTACTGATGATATGATGACAAGATCACTACTGATGATGTGATGACAAGATGACTACTGATGATATGATGACAAGATGACTACTGATGATATGATGACAAGATCACTACTGATGATATGATGACAAGATGACTACTGATGATATGATGACAAGATGACTACTGATGGTATGATGATAAGATGACTACTGATGATATGATGACAAGATGACTACTGATGATATGATGACAATTACTAGACAAACGCCAGTGGAACAAAAAACGAGAAGAAGACGCTGGAGATGGATAGGTCACACAATGAGAAAACTTATCGATAGCATTACAAGGTAGTCCTTGATGTGGAATCCCTAGGGTAAGAGAGGTAGAGAAAGACCAAAGAACACATGGAGAAGAGAACTAGGGAGAGACATGAAGAGGATGAAGAAGATATGGAAATAATTTGAGCTGATGGCACGTGAATGAACGACCTTGAGCTGATGGCACGTGACAGAACGACCTTGAGCTGATGGCACGTGACAGAACGACCTGGTATAAGTTTGGTGAAAACCTGTGCTCCTTGGGGAGTAGAAAGGTGATCTACAACGATAAAAAGCTACACAGCGTAATATGAAGAGCTTCCAAGCACAGTAATGAGTTTGTCGAGAATATTTGAACAAATACTTTTTTACAACTGCAAGCCATTTCAGTTACATCGTTCATTTTGTTGTATTTCTTATATGGCAGTCAGGAAAATTTGGACTTTTAGATCAAACGTATATTGTGTGAGGTTTCCAGTAACTAATCAAAAATTGAACCAGACGGTTAGAAGGCACGATACATAACTTTGTTTATGGGGCATACAGTTACACATATGGGCTAAACACAGTGGAATATTATTTATATAGTAACCGTTAATATGACATGCATTTTCGTCATTGACTCACTTTGTACGGGCATGTATCTTAGCACGCACACACGCACAGAGAGAAAGGAATAGACAGACAGACAGACAGACAGACAAACAGATAGATACATAGAAAAATAGATAGATAAATAGATAAATAGGTAGGTAGATAGATAGATAAATAGATATATAGATAGATAGATAGATAGATAGATAGATAGATAGATAGATAGATAGATAGATAGATAGATAGATAGATAGATAGATAGATAGATAGATAGATAGATAGATAGATAGATAGATAGATAGATAGATAGATAAATAAATAGATAGATAGATAGATAGATAGATAGATAGATAGATAGATAGATAGATAGATAGATAGATAGATAGATAGATAGATAGATAGATAGATAGATAGATAGATAGATAGATAGATAGATAGATAGATAGATAGATAGATAGATAGATAGATAGATAGATAGATAGATATTGAATGAACTAGTATGGCTGAATACAAAACTTAATAAGAACCGTGGATTTTATTCGAGGGATAGAAATATAATTTAACTGATCCTTCACTCGTGAAGGCATCTATACTGTGACAGAACTAAGATTAACTTTCGGTTTAATACAGCTTTAGATTCCTCTGATGGTATTTTCGGATCTAACTAGATTCTACATGATAAAACTGGGTCCATTGTTGAGTCCCACAATTTAGCAGCAAAAGGGCAGCACCGGCTCTGACTTTCAATACGTTATACACTATAACGAAGCCCTTTTGTTTCTTTTGTTGACAGCGGGACTGTTAAACTTCATCTTATTTGGGTAGCCATCTAGAATTTCACTGCTTCTAGTCTCCAACCCCGTGTGTAGACCTTCTTCGCCGCCTGTCATGAGATACGCGGTAAGGCGTAGTGGTTGTATTCATTGCTCGCCTCAGCAGACGTCATCAGCAGTTAAAATAGTACATATACCAATATTATGTTAAAATAACACAAACATTATCTATATTTAAAATGTTATCACAAGCGCCTCTAATGATTAAATTATCAATGACAATTACATTAGGTCAAGGATCACATATATCAGCAACAGCTAAAATATAACAGAAGCCACCAATAATTTAAACACCATAGACATCATTAATTAAAATATCACGAACAACGTTCATATTTTAAATATCCCACACAAAAAAGTAGTTAAATCGCCACCAATATTTGAAGTATCATAGACACCACCCACAGTGAAATGTCAGAACTTAGAATACCAGAGTCACCATCAGTAGTTCGCAAAGCATAAACACCACCAATATTTGATGTATCATAGACACCAACGACAGTGAAGTGTCAGAAGTTAGAATACCAGAGTCACCATCAGTAGTTCGTAAAGCACAAACACCACCAATAATGCAATGTCAGTAGCTCACAAACTAGTTCCTATATCACAGACACTATCAGTAGTTCAAATTATTGCAGACATCATCAGCAATTCACTTATCACAGACACCATCAGTAGTTCACATATCACAGACACCATCATTAGTTCACATATAAGATACATCATCAGTAGTTCACATATCACAGACACTATTTATAATGCACACATCGCAGACACCATCAGTAGTTCACATATCACAGACACCATCTATAGTTCACACATCACAGACATTATCTATAGTTCACACATCACAGACACCATCAGTAGTTCACACATCACAGACATCATCTATAGCTCACACATTACAGACACCATCTATAGTTCACACATTACAGACACCATCTATAGTCCACATGTCACAGACACCATCTATAGTTCACACATCACAGACACCATCTATAGTTCACATTACAGACACCATCATTAGTTCACATATCACAAACACCATCCATAATTCACACATCACAGACACCCTCTATAGTTCACACATCAGACAGCATCAGCAGTTCATATATCATAGACACTATCTATAGTTCACATATCACAGACACCATCAGTAGTTCACACATCACAAACATCATCAGTAGTTCACATATCACAGACACCATCAGTAGTTCACATATCACATTCACCATCCATAGTTCACACATCACAGACATCATCTATAGTTCACACATTACAGACACCATCTATAGTTCACATAACACATACACCATGTATAGTTCACACATCACAGACACCATGTATAGTTCACACATCACAGACACCATATATAGTTCACATATCACAGACACCATCTATAGTTCACACATTACAGACACCATCTATAGCACATATATCACAGACATCAGCTGTAGTTCAGACATAAAATATCACATACTGGTTAAGATGCTTTTTTTGGTAAAATTTTTTTCAACTTTAACCAGAGAAAATGACGTGGAGTATGTTTGAAAAAACATTTTTCTTCACCTAGAAAAATATTGACACTTCTCTCCTCCCCCCTGCCCCAGGAAAAAAAGAAGAAGAACATAACTTAAAAAACATGTTGCATGAAAAGTGTTACTAAACTAGGCTTGTAGTAGGCAAAAATCTGGTTGCTCTAGAAACCTTCTTTCCCCCCAATTATACTGTACATAACAGGAATCACGGCCAGATTCTAGCCAATGTGATCGAGTGGGAGGTCTAATCCTGGCACGACTTCGTTGTCTTGTCTTTTGCCTGTAAAGACAATATTTTTTAACCTAATCCCAGGACACCGTCTGCATGCCATAATCACCTGGAAGCAGAAGAATGTAGCTTACGATTTGGATTTAATAAACAGGAATCGAAAGAGAGAAAGTTAATTAGTACTATAAACAAACTCGAAGCTCCGTAATCTCAATAACAGATCGCTTCACAACTAGAACCATTTATTTTGGGAGCTTGGCATCATTTCTCTGAAGTGCGTCCCGTTCAACTACACATAAGGTCCATCGGTTTATAGTAGGTTGCATGTTTAATATATATATATTGAAGACGTACAAAAGTAATATAGAACTACAGCCTACATTCTATTTAAGATTTTACACATAATTTTACAGTTGTAAAGCCTTCAACCCTTGTACTTTCGAAATAATCACTGCCCGTCCACTTCTTCTCCCCCCCCCCCCCCCCCCTCCAATAAATTAATTAATTATGATAATAAACTAAACTAATAAACTAAATATGAAATTTAACGACCTGAAAGCTGCTGGTTTTGCTGCCTCACATTTCACCCATGACTTGCTTGCAACAACAAAATGTTTGAAATGTGTCTTTTAAGTTGACCGTGATATTAAATTCTTTCAAGCTGTCTGTCTAGCTGTGCGTCTGCGCAGGTTGCTACAATAATAATAACACAGTGTTTTCAACAGCTGTTCTCTTTTGATTCAACTTCTATAGCACTCTGCGTAGTTGATAGGCTGTCAGTTGTCATCTGTTATCTGCATTAAGATAAATGACCAAACTTCTTCATTCAAGATTGATCGGGGGAAAATGTAATGATTCATTCCATCTATTCGATGGAAGGATATAAGCTATCTTTTGGCTGATATTTGGAAGCGTATTTGAATTGTATGAAATTTTTATGAACTCGTGTATGATAATTGTTGCCGAGCATAAAACAACATCACATTTCTGGTATCACCATCATTACCATTCTCTGTGTACGCTCCTTCAGTAACACTAGGCCACTTCTGCAGTTGTCACCATGGCAGAAAACATGCGCATAAGCACTCCATGTGATCTAGCAGTAGTAGTTTTTGTAGAAATTTATTTTACTTGATGAGGTTACCAGACCGTACATTAGTCGCCTTCTACGACATGTGAGGGAGCAGTGGTTTTATTCACTCTTCGTGAGATCCTCGGAAACCCCATGATGTAGTTTCTGATACAACGTGAACTATACAGAAGGTAAACAGTAACGGTAGTCTCCACAGCAAATACTGCCGTAGGGCTGTAGCGTGTTAGAGACTTCGTAACACTATCCAGCTTTAACAGGTGAGGTGACAAGTTCTCCTCCTCCCTGCCTGTGCCTTCCTTAACTCAAGAGCACAGAGACAGGTGTCCATTTACGGTTGGAGTTTGGCGCTGCCGGGTTCCGCTCCTAGAAGCCGGTAACTTCGGCACGAGAGGAAAGTGCAGCAGCAAGGGTTAAATATGACGGCCTGTGACGATACGGTTGTGCGATCTAAAGTCTACTCCGGCAAGATTGCATTACATTCCCGTGCTAGTGATATTGTCTTATTTGTCTCTCCCCTGTCATTATTATGTGGCATATTTTATGCACCACTATTTACTCTCCATGCTGAATCTAGTGGGGGAAAGTCTCTAACACTCCACTCCCCTACGGAAGTATCGGCTAGGGGACTGTCTTTATCTTGTTTACCATCCCAGACGTGGTCACGTTCCGCCAGGTAATTAGACCGGCCAGCCGATTATACGTTATCACATAAGCCGGCTGACCCCTTTGAACGTGACCGTCTAACATTTGTCCCCAGGTGGCGAGTGACTATCCCTATGTTTGCCCAAGACGGGAGATAATGAGATAATCGCTTCCGATGTACGTTCTTTATCGAGATTACAGATAAATATGTCTGGTAACTCCAGATTTGCAGAAGAAAGCATCGGGGCAGTATCATTGCACAACATTTGTTTGTGAAGATAGCACAAGATGCCGGCGGAAGTCTGACGCAACGATATGAAGAGGTCACGCGTGGATATCAAAATTAATATTTTGAAACACGTGAGAGTATTTTTTTAATTTGAAACATCCCTACCCACGTAGTGCTGAACGAGATTCGATTGAATTGGTTGATTTGAGAGGCCGGAATATACAATGTGTCTCATTAGAGAATTACGCAGAAACACAGCTGGAATTTGAACTAAGGATTGTGAGATATAATGTAGTGAAATCGGAGTCACAGCACACACTGCAGCGCAAACGTCAGACTTGCTACTCCTAACAGCCAGAAAGAAAAAGGAGACATTGGACTTAGAAATTCCACAATTATAAGTGACAGATCGAGTATTGGGCAACTTTGGCATTTACAAGTAAACCCGCATTTTTAATACAAGACTGTAAACTTACAAGGACCAGGACTTCAATTAACAAGACTGGAAACTTAGGAATTTGACCACAAGTCATAGGGGAATTAAACAAAAGTGTTCCCTGGCCAGTGATTTCGCAGAACACCCGCCATCAGAGGAATTAATTCTAATTTCCAGACCTAAGTGATTTCGAAGCATCTAATACAGAGCTGTGTCCAGTCTAAATCTGTGCAAGGAGATTGTGTATTCCCAAAATTTTGGGGTAAGTGTAAACAATTTATTTACTAATGTAAATTTTACATCATGTTTCTTGCTAAGTGGTTATATATGAGGCTGGCAACCTCAACATATGAAAACAGTATATTCATGAACAACTACTGCAAGAGCTGGTGATTTCTTTCTGACTAGTCGTGCGGAAACCCGACAGCAGAGGTGACCCCACGACTCCGGCTTGAACGGGCTAAACCATTGCTTAAATCCTTCACAAAAGGCGACGAACCAGATATAATGCGTTAACAATTGTTCACCCCAATGCAACATTGTTCGTGACTTCTGGAAATATCTTATGAAAATCTCCCTTAAGGTAGAAGTGTCATTAATCTTCTATCTACATCTCTGCCAAGAGTAATCTTGCGCTCATGTAGATACATTGGAAGCCAATATTAGATACTCTTGAGTTTTGGTCAAGCACGGTAGGCAAGCCGTGACACGGCCCATATCTTGTAGTGGGATAACCAGCCAGCAGTACGTCGACTAAGTCAAATTATTTTCCATTCCTCCAGCAAGACTTAAGACAAAGATTAACTTGTAGACTGAATTAAATTACTTAAGGGATTTTCCAAACTAAAACCTTATATACCTTACCTCATACAGGTAACTGAACTAGCAGGAGTTATCAGTGGTAAGAGCTTGTTCAAAGTATGCATATTTACATTGAAAATAAGATAAGTGACATTTTAACACAGGTTTTATGTAAATGTTAGAACTTTCGAGGGTCAAGTTAAAAAAAAAAAAAACAATAAGACATCGACACAGAAGATATAATAAAATTAGACATCATTCGATCTTAACACGCACACAAATTTCACAAGATATACTTAGAAAACTAATTTTTTTTAAAAATTAGTTTTACTTTTAATTAGATCTAGGCCATCCATTGCCAGGCCTTTGGGTTCAACAGGTTGTGCACGTCCAAAATCGCCATTCATTTAGTGCACAGTTTTGTCGACACATATTTGCCAAAAAAAATCAGAGAGTCAAGATCGAACATAAAAAGGTGTTTGAACTGTGCAGGTACAAGCATGTCTGGGGTTAGAAAAGATAATTTTATTATTATTATTTTTTTTTAATTTAACAAGACGGTTTTAATGCTTAAATTTGCTTTTAAGCTCACTAAAACAGTAGAAAATAAGATTAAGACATTTGAAGTAATTCGTAAAAATTAAAATACGACGTTTTGAACACTGAAAGAACTTTAAGTTTTCAAAAGAAAATTTGCCATTCCAGTACATACATTATTTCCGTCACAATTAATAGCGAACAAGATTTAAAGCGCCATGCCAACCTTCTTAAGGCAAAGATGAATGATTTAAACATTTAGATAAAATATGCAGAGCTGGAGAGATTGCCCGGAATCAGAAAGAAAAATAAAATGGAGGTTGACCTAGACTGTCTGGTGTACAATAAAGACTAGTGGCAGAATATGTTGTAAACCAGCTGCGACGTGCCTTCGCTGGCGTGTCCGAGGCCCAGAAAATGGAACTAATGACACGGATTCATGAAGAGAGAAAAGCAACATACAAAAAAAAGTCAAACTTTTAGTGCTAAAAATGATTAACAACTCTCTGGGCACTGTATTAAATCTCACCCCCTTTCCCTTCCCCCATTTCAACAATTGCAATCAGGAAATGAGATTCTCTCACCAATCTAGCAACAGCACTCAAAATTCTGAATTTCTTTCTCCGTAAACTCATTTACGCTTATTCTCCGCCAGTATGGGTTTTTATACAAGCTGTACCAGTTTCTCGAGCGCTGCGTCAGTAGGACAATGAACGTCCAACACCCTCCGCTCGTGAAGTCATTGACGATGGCGCCTCCTGACTAAGAAGATTTTCGTGTGACCTCTAGTGCTCATGCTAAAGGCCATCTATCAAAAGGTTACACATCGAGTGCGCAGACAGGAAACTTTTGTCGCTGTCATTGCCAGAATGGACTAACAAATGATCTTAACGTCCAGAACTTGTGAAGATCTCCAAAACATGGTCACACAAATGGTGCCCATTTCTGGAACAAAGTTATTACCCTGTCTGTTCTGAGCATGAGTGCTATTGTTCGGAACTAGAATCTTTAAAATTCGCAAATGGGTCAGAAGATTCTTGCCTGGTACTTTAAAAAGCGGAAATCATTGCTGTGAAAATGTGATGGGTATTTTATTTTGTAAAGTATCACTCACTGATCATCATTAATTTCTTTCTCTTTCTTCACCCAGCATGGAGTCTCCACTGCAACTGGCCCCCTTTCAGGAAGCCTGCACAACGCATTCACATACAATTATAGCAGTGGTTTCTGTAGCAATTTATTGTATACTAGTGTAAAAGCCCGTCATAAGACGGGAATTAAATTCAAAAGCACCAATACCTAAAGCAATTTTACTTATTCAAAAGTACAAGGTATTTAAAAAAAAAAACCACTGTGCATCACCATAGTACACGAACTACGTATCAGCAGCGAGGATCCCAATGTGTGTATACGAGATCACACATTCTATAAATATTTTTGTGCACACCAACCTGTGCGCACTATTCTTTGTCGAGTGTTACTATCTTCGGAAGAGTACATTTAAGGGAAACAATACAATTAATGTCTAACTTTCAACCAAAGTTGCATCCCTTAGCGTTACGTGCTGACAGAAAAGGCTGAGATTTTATATACTGTATATTGATGATGAGTTTGTTTGCTATATGCACAACCTCATATTAGTCGTCGTGTACAAACATGCCTGTAGGAGTAGTAGTGCTGGTCTTTCTGTATCTCCCCAGAGACCCACGGGAACTACACGGGCCCCTCACTGATAGTAATAAACATCATCATCATCAGTTGCCATCTCCACAACGAAGGTTGGCTGTAATGGATCTCCAACGTCTTCTGTCTCTTGTCTTGGTGGTGCACTCTGATAGACTCTTTCCTGTCCATCTCTTGATGTTATCTTCCCACTTATAGCGCTGTCTTCCCCTTGCACGTTTGCCTTCAACTCTCCCTTCTGTTATGGTCTTCTGCAAGGTGTTATGCCTTTTTATGTGGCCAAAGTATTTCTTCTTCTTCTTCTTCTTCTTCTTCGTTCGCCCTGAAAAGGACGGTGGTTGCGTTGTGTCTGTTTACAACGTAGCTGTGATATCTGCACCTTTCGGTCGACACATCCGACTTCTGCACGGCATTTTTTAGGACCGGGTTTGCCTTCCCATTTCGATCCACACTCGCTCAGCCAGCCTGCACAGCTGCAGACTGTTTCCAGGACCACCACGTGGAGGTGGAGTGCGGTCTTGACCAGCTCTGGTTCGCTGGTCCTGACGCAGGCAGTCAAGCTATGAGTCGCTGACTGCGGTCTCTATTGCTGCGTCTTGAGGTCCCCAAAGTATTTTAGCTGCCGAACTTTGACCTCCCTCATTAGTAATAAACACATTTTTGAAAAGAGCACTTACAAAGATGCACCAAAATTTGCGATCTTACAGTAACAATTACATGCACATTTAGGAGCCATTATTTAACGAACTATATAGAATGTTTATTTACAATGTAATTAACGTCCCGTATCTCTTGTTACACTTCATAATTATACCAAAACTGACTTCTAGTCGTTCTAGAACAAAGGTCGGCAACCAGATCTCAATCTACCAGTGAATGATATGGTAGATCCGACTGCTGGAGATGGGTGGGGGGAGAGAGAGAGAGAGAGAGAGAGAGAGAGAGAGAGAGAGAGAGAGAGAGAGAGAGAGAACTTTAAACTGGGGAAATTACGGACCAGACCTCTCTCGCCGGCATTTAAAATCACGGTGTCCCATAGTTCAAAGATATATTTTCCGAATTTCCCGATGAAAACTCTCTAGCTAGCTACTTACATATATTCCTGAACCGCATGTTAAACCTCTTTGTGTGTAGTTGTTAACTCATACTGGCTACTAGTTGTTGAATCATGCTTTATTTGTTAAATGATGTGAATGTCCACCAGTGGATAAATGTAGATGTTGGGACTGGGGTAGTAAAGTGTAACGATTGTCAACTCATCAAACCCAGCACAGTTTTGGTCATACAGGTCATCTTGTCCTGGAACGTGATGAGGCTCCGACAAGAATGTGAGTGTAAACAATGAGTGTGTATCTGAATGTCAGTACGCGAATGGTAGAATGATTCGATAGAGTTGACAGGTTGGTAGTACATCACTCATACTCACACTGTTCGAATTCAAGAAGTACTGGAACTACGGTGGTCTTTTATAACATTTAATGGGACGCACACTTGGACAGTACGTGTATGGTTACAGGAACAAATGTCGACATAGACAGCATAATGTTGATCACAGGAATATCATCTTAAGTTAGCATTCATGCTTGGCAAATATCATAATGGAGCATTCGTAAATAAGCATTCAGCGTTCCATCATGTAAATCATCTGGCTTTACTGACTGGGCACGTCAGACCATAACCAATACATAGGAAGGCTCCTAGACCTAACCTCGTCTAGCGAATATTCCTTCACGTAAAGTTCAATATATATATATTTCATAATATAGGAATCCCAGACATGGGTTCTCACATGTAGCAGTGATCTCTTGGTTCATCGAGCGATAGTACAGGCATCCCTTTTTCTCACTCGATAAATACAAAGTATATGAATTTCAACATGGCTGTTCTCTCTCTCGTGAGCTTCACTCACTATAGAATATAGACCAAAATTAGTCATTCATTAAATGTCCTCATTTCTTCATAGATTCTCTCATAGAGGTAATTGAATAATATCATACAATCCAGTGCTGATACATAGGAATGTCTTCTTCCTTTGAATGGATATTCTTTTTAAAAGTACCACTGTGCATCTGCTTATCAACAACGATGGCGAAGCCCAAGTTCATAATAAATTGTGGTTTTACCTTTTTATGCGAAATATAACTTTGCCATTCCTTGGCAAAAGAGAATAAACACTGGGGTAAAGTACATACAACATGTCTAAATGATTATCACTTTTCCCCATCCATATCTAGATCACTATTTCGGCAAAAAGCCTGCTACAACAAAACTCGGCATCCTCACAGGATGACAGCCATGGATCACACCCCTTGCTAGCGATACTTCCGCTGCATAGCCTTTGACCTTTTCTAGCGACAACCAAATTAGTTCGACTTAGAAATGCAAAGATATCCATATATAAGACAGACTCGTCCTACTCATACAAACACTACGTATAAATTCAGGCCATAGATATACTGAAGCAAGAACAATCTATTCCTACCCAGCCACAGAATAAATCACAGTAGGCCTAGAGTCGTCTGCGGAGTCCGATCGAAGATGACAGAACTATTTTCAAGGGAAGCAACCCGAAAATGACTTCTCCTTAAGCACTTAAAAAAGGAAATACTTTGCTTACAAAATATTTGCGAACATAATAAGAATATAAATGTATTATATTGCAAGATAGTAAAAATTGCCCTTTACACCGCATAAGATAAGAAAATAGACCTGTCTTTGTAATTTTCATGCCACCCCCCAACCCCTTACTTTTGTTTTGTTTGGTGTTTAAGGACTATCTTCATTGCTCACGGATAACTCCATAAGTGCTCCGATCTCTTCCATTAGATCACAGAAGGAGGATCTCAGCACAGTTCAAGAACTTCGTAGCACCGGCGAGGATACCAATGTGTGTACAAGGTATATAGGAATCACACATTCTATAAGTATATTTGGTGGGTAGGTTTCTATTTTTTAATTTTTATTTTGCCATGGCAGCGGCCTTATGGCCTACTCTTTACGATGTCCACCTGCCGTGGGATTTTTAGCTTGCGCAACTTGCACATGGGACCTCCTAGTTTTTTTCGCCCTTATTCGAGAAGGCTAGGCATCCGATCTCACTACTCATGAGACCAGGGATGGGGGTGGGGGGGGGGGGGTATGGCATGATTAGGATCACTGGTTCTGAAAAAAGAATTTCTATAAATTATATTCCCTCTATTGGGAATCGAACCCGGTACCTCTATAATTCGAGTCGGACACCATACATCTAAGCCACTCCGACCCCCTTACTGAAAATCACACACACACACACAGACTCATTATATATAGATATATGTATGAAACTTGTTGAGAATCCAGCATCGCACACTAAGCTTAGAGGATTCACTTGAGCCCTCGACGTAACTCTGTCTTTTACTTGGTTGGCTGTGTCGTAAATTTATTTTGAGAGAAAAGAGTCTTAGAAATAGTGGTCCGGTTTAGAGTGAAATGATGATGGAAAGCTCAGTGATAGAAAATGTAGAGATTAAATAGTTGCTTCACAGCGTGCTGGAGGAGAGTAAAGACAGACTTATTTACGACAAATCGTTTCTCTCAATCTTCTCTTCCACTCTCCTGGTCAAACAATTATTTGCCAGTTTTCCAGACACGCATCTGCGCGCACACCGATTTGGTGTTTTCAAACACACAGACGACGTAGATACAAACTATATTAAACGAATAGGGGAAAAGTTGGGCTTTGGGTATCTCCAACACAGAACTAAATGAGTTTATGTGATTTTATTCACCTTAAACATCAATCACTAACAAATATCAGGTATTACATAAATTATCATAAGTACACAAATGCAAATAACAAGTTTGGGAGGGGTGAAGAAGATTGGTATCGACTAAGCCCTTCCCGCTTATTAGACAAAGATAAACCCAGTCCAGAGATAGATAATGCCCAATGGGCTGATCACCCGTTGGCTTGTCACACCGATTACGGAAACAACGGCAGATGGATCTATTTGTTGTTGCCCTAAAGACGCCGCTAGGCGTGATGGGAAACTACAACAGAGAAAATCAATCTGCTGTTGCCCTTAAGAAGCCACAAGGCGTGATGGCCTCTGACTGCTTGGTCGGTCTTTGGCTAAGGACGGAAGAAGAAGAAGAAGAGATAGATAATATCAGGAACACGGGTGTCGTGAGAAATTCTAATCCACATATATAAATTATCAGGTAAATGTAAAGCCTAACACATAAATTCAATAAAAGGAAAGAAGAATGGTAAAGAACAGTGCTGTCACAATGACTGTACTCGAGATCCCCCTTTTTATGCTTCGTCTGCATATTCTCACGCTTTCACGTTGATAGTAAAGCCTACTGCATCAATACACGCTTTCTACAATAACACGTGTACTGCATTTCTAAGAAAAACCTTGAGATACGCAAGCTGATTAATGACCTAAATTAATACTAGCATTAATTACACTACGTTACCATAAACGAACGGACAGATGGACTTCGGATAGAAAGAAAGGGAGGGCTGAAAGCAGGAACGCATGCAACACTAACCCGCGTCTCGCGATACAAAATTAATACCATCACGCGTGTAAGGCCACAAGCACTAACTTTTTCAAATGGACAGTGATAAAATACACTACCCATACGAGAGTTAGGTTTTAAAAACCTGAAAAATGCTTATTAGGAAATATGACATTATACTGGTTTACGTTTGAAAGCATGACAGTACCCAGACACCACATCGATCGAAGTGAACGGGAGGTAGAAGAAAATGCATATTTTGAACGCAGCCCCTTAGCCCCATAAAATTTATATAGTTGGGTTCCTTAGGACTTGCTGACAAAGAATATGTTAAGTGTTACGCAAATAGTCTAGGAATTAACAAATTATAGCCAAAAGAAAATAGTGAGGGTGTCAGACAACACCAAATAATAATCGCACAGTGGCATGTTTTGGAACCACTATTTTACGGGAAATGGGCCACCATGTAAAATCCTATTTGATTGGATAGAAGTAAATGTAAGGCTAAACACGATTAGTCGGGCTACAAATACTAATTCTTTGTTGTTAGGGAAACGTGAGTAGGAGTATTTTTTTTGAAAAAGCTGTGTAAACATGACCCGATTGGTTAGACCCGCCAATATAGGCAATTAGGAGCGTCAGTTCAGTGCCACATTTTTCAAATAAACTTACTAAAGAAACAGTGCGTTGAGAGCCAGTGCATATTTTTCTAAATAAAAGCCTGGGACATCGGCAGATCGAAATTGTGCTATATTCATTGCCAGTCAACGTAACTGTGTATTATTTCCATGAATTGTGGTAAGCTTGATATATTCAATATCTTTTTAATGAAAATTGAATGTAAATTGATAATTTATGTCTGTATATGTGTGTAGTTCAGTAGCGAACATGAGGCAAGGCCTAAATATTGCTCCAACCTGAACAGAAGGTGTCGGAGAAAAGTGAAACTGCATGGAATTGCCAAACAGTACACTGACACCTATCTTATTGACTAGAAAGAACTAATGCTGGAATTGCAGAGGCGTAGTAACCATTAGGGAGGAGTATACTGGTGTAAATTGTTTCAGATGAAGCTGGCAGTTGGCCTACCGCTCTGAACTCAGTGTTTGTTATGTATTGTGTTCAGTCTGGAAATAGATTATAAATTAGTTCTGAAATAGGAGGTACAACCTTCTTGTTTCAGGGACCGTGGTCCTAAAGTTATTGAGCAGCACCTGGTCTGAGCTTTGCTGAATCTAGAGGCTGACAGCATACTCCTGGGTCCAGATAGCGACCAGTGAGGTGTCTCCAGAACACAGGGAAGCTATCGAGCTGAGGAGTCTTTTCCTGCCGCCATCACGAAAGATAAGCTTCTGTGGCCAGAGGAGCTCAACATTATGTGTCCCCCTCTAAAATTGACATTATAGTAAAACAGAGGGACAATACATTGTTTAAATTGATAGGAACTGTGAAGCATTAGTTCCCCATACTATTTCCAAGATAAACAAACACTTGAAGTCATGATGACAAATAACAACATAGCTTGAAAAACAAAACCAGTATTACCTCATAGTACTACTACACAACTGACACACATAGGATAATACTAATACAATATGTCACTACAAGGTTCATATTTATAAATTATGTACATATAAATTGTGATTACATTTGTTTGTGATTCCTGGTTCACTGTGTAGTTGAATCAGGATATCTATTAGTGAAAGTAATTAATACATATATATTTGAAACTTTACCATTGACTCATTTAAGATAGTCTTATAGAGTGTTAAATGTGTGTGAGTGTCACAGTGTTGTCAAGTGTTGTGGAATAAATTAAATTGTTTATCTGTCTGTTGTTGTTGTTGTGACTTACACTTCATCATTTACATAACCCTAGACATTCAACGTAGTCATCACAATAATCCAGAATAATTCTGACTGAGGTATAAATGTGGTAGCAAGTAAGGTTATCTGTAAAACACTACACCTATTAGATACAGATACCTTCACAGCTGATCTCAGTCAGTACACTAAGTCCCCTATAAATATTTATAACATCCCACTTTACCACATATATTGGGGTCTCGCTCCCGGGATATTGAACTTTCTCATATTATATATATTGGGAATAATAAGAATTAAAAGGTATCCTTGGGTGGAAATAAATAACGTTGAGCTCTCAGTGCCTGTGGTGTCCTTGGATAAGTAATTACAGATTGTATTGTTTAGTTAGACATTACATACATTTACCTGTTAGAAAATGGCCGACTTGGCAAAATTTCGATCTGCTGCTGTGCAGACTGCAAAAGAGTTAGGAATGGACGGGCAAATTATGATTGCTTATGTCACTGCTGAATGTGACAAATATATTGAACGGGAAGAAAGAAGATTAGAAAAAGAGGCCGAAAGAAAGTTAGAGGCTGAGACTAAGAGGCTGCAGGCTGAGGCTGAGACTAAGAGGTTGCAGATTGAGGCTGAGGCTAAGAAATTGGAAGCAGAAGAAAAAAGATTAGCTGCAGAAAGGGAAGACAAGAGATTAGCTGCAGAAAGGGAAGCCGAGGAAAGAAGACAGGCTGCAGAGAGGGAAGCAGAAAAGGAGGAGAAGAGATTACAAAGGGAACATGAGCTACGACTAAGGGAGTTTGAGTTTCAAGGCCATGCTCCTGAAAATGGTGCCAGTCCCTTTACCTCTGATGCCACTGCTAGTCAGGGAGCCTCAACCTCAGCTATGAATGTTCATTTAGATCATTTTGTTGAGAAAGACGATGATATTGAGAGCTATCTAAATAGATATGAACTATTAGCTACCACGTATGGGTTAGAGAGAGAAAGGTGGAGCTTAAAGTTATCTCAAGGGCTTCGTGGTGCAGCTTATGAAGTTTTTGCCAAAATGAACAGAGGTGATCAAGAAAATTATGACATGCTAAAGCAGGCTCTTTTGTTAAGATATGAAAAGAACGCAGAATTTTATAGAAAAAAATTTAGGAATGCTAAACTACTGTCAGGTGAAACCTATCACCAGTTCTCTGCACGGTTAGAGACATACTTGGAGAAATGGATTTCTCTGGGGAAAACCCAAGATCTTAAGGAAATGGTCCTTATAGAACAATTAAGAGAGTCCATGGCTCCAGACCTGAGAAAGTTTCTCATGGAACAAGGTGCAGAGAGACTGGGGGAGTTACTAAATGTTGCAGAAAGGTATCAAGCAGCTCAGGCAGAGGTATCAGGTAATAAAAAGAAACAGGTAGAAAATTTTAGGGCACCACAGAACTTTAATAAATTTGATCCTAGAGATCAAAACAAAGGTAAGCACCAGTTTGATAGGCCACGGTATGACAATAAAAATAAAACCCCACAATTCGATGAAAGGAAATATGATGAAAGAAAATCTTACAACCAAGGAAGGAGGTGGTGTAACAATTGTAAGATGAACAATCATGACACTGACCGTTGCAGAAGGAACCCTATAGTTATGGCCACCCTTCAGGTCAGGTCAACCTCAAGACAGGAGGAGGATATTATGTTAGATACCACTCCAGAAGAGATGAGGAAGGCACAGGCTGGGGATAAGACCCTCAAGCCTTGTTTCAGGAAATTGTCAACTTGTCATACTACTCCAGGCAAGGGAGATTTTTACATGAAAAACAAGTTGATTTACAGGAAGGCCGGAACTAGATCCCATGGTCACGGACAGTTGGTTCTTCCAAAGAGATATAGGGCAGACTTAATAAGGAGCCTACATGTGAAAAAAGATGGGGACCATGAGAAAATTGGTACCATCATCCAAAAGGTGGCTCACAATTATTATTGGCCCAAGGCAAGATGGGACATTGAGAATTTTGTAGAAAGGTGTAGCATAGCACATGAGGGAACACCCACAAGTGGGAACATTGATCAGGACCTGGACACGCCAAGGGGCAAAATTAGGCCTGAAAATACGAAGAGAAATAAATTTGATAAAGTGGACCAAATGGAATGGGAAGCCCCTTTTCACGGACAAGCTTCAATTAACTGTTTTACAATGGCCACTATGCGGAGAGTGCAAAAAGATGTCTTACCCCAGGATAAGCCGAAAATCCCTCAATCGGACTTAAACAAACTGGAGGAAGAAGATGTAGAGAGGAAATCTCTCATCAAGAATTCTAAGTGGGGAGAAAGCCCCAAGAGAAAAATTGGTAGCGGTATTTTTGGGCATGATAATTCTGGGAAGAAAAATCATCACTATAGAGCTTCGAGTGGAAGAGACCATACCGGTGCATGGACAAATAGGTCCACAAAATTAAAGGTCCATATGTAACGCTGTTAAGAACGTGGACTGATGAAAAAGCAGAGGAAAATATTACATCCTCATACCAATATGTGAATGAGCTGACCACTCGTTTAAAAACTGGCTGGAAACTTGCCAATGAAAATTTGAGACAAGCCAGGAAGAAACATGCTGCCTATTATAACAGGAAAGCTAAAGACAGAGATTTGGCTGTGGGAGAGAAGGTACTGCTTCTTCTCCCCGGTAGTCAGAATAAGTTACAAATTGGATGGCAAGGTCCATATACAGTTCTAGAGAAGGTGTCTAGAACCAATTATAAGATAGATAAGAAGGGGAAAGAAAAAATCTATCATGTGAATCTCCTGAAGAAATATTTGGAAAGAGAAAATCAGGAAGAGACACACTTGTTGACCTTGTCCATTGCCATGGAGATGAAAAAGGAACCACTTTCATCATTTGAATATCCATTACATCCCTGTGAGACAGCGGCACAGGTGAAAATCAGTACACATTTAACGAAAACTCAGAAAGAGAGAGAGTGCAACAGGTTCTAGATAATCATACAGAGGTGTTAACGGACCGACCGGGGCATACAAACTTATTGGAATATGATATGAAACTGATAGACCCCACACCTGTCTGTATGAAACCCTATTCGATTCCTTTTGCTAAGGAGAAAGCTTTGAAGGAAGAGATAGACTATTTGTTGAAGGAAGGAATTATTTCACACAGTGAATCTTCGTATAGTTCCAGTGTTGTACTCTTAAGGAAACCCTCTGGAGAACATAGACTCTGTATAGATTACAGGAGACTGAATGCTATTACAGAAGGACAGGTGGATCCATTGCCGGATACAAATCAGTTGTTTGCCAGACTAAATAAAGCTAAATATTTCTCAAAAGTGGATCTGAGTAAAGGATACTATCAGATTCCAGTAAAGCCTGAGGTTAGACCATACCTAGCGTTTAGTACCTCAGAGGGACACTATGAGTTTAACAGATTGCCATTTGGATTGAAGAATGCACCTAGTGTCTTCTCTAGAATGATGAGAAAATTATTGGACCCTCTGAATAATCCATGCATCACAAATTTCATGGATGATATCCTTATAGCCACAGAAACATTTGAGGAACACATTGACTCTCTGAACATGCTGTTTAATCGACTTAGAGAAGCGAATTTGACAGCCCGACCAACCAAATGTTGCGTTGGATGTAAAGAATTAGAATTTTTGGGACACACAATCCATCAGGGAAACATGACCCCTGACCCCAAGAATTTAGAGAAACTAAAGAAAGCCCCGAGACCACAAACCAAGAAAGACGTGAGATCCTTTGTCTCATTATGTGGTTTCTACCAAAAGTATATCAAAAACTTTAATTCCATATGTGCACCGTTAACTGATTTGACACGTAAAGGAATCCAGATCGAATTACATGGACACCACAATGTGAATTAGCTTACCAGGAATTGAAGGAAAAGCTCACAAGCAAACCTATTTTGAAATTACCTGACTTAAGTCAAGAATTCATTGTAAGGACGGATGCCAGTAATATTGGGTTAGGTGCGACTCTGCTACAGAAATCAGATGCATTGGATGGGGAATTAAGCCCAGTGGCATATGCTAGCAGAAAGTTGAATAAAGCTGAAACCAATTACTCAACTAGCGAAAAAGAATGTCTTGCAGTAATATGGGCGATAAAGAAATTCAATATTTATCTGTATGGGAAGGCATTTAAGTTGCAAACGGATCACAAACCCTTGTCGTTTCTAGCGCAGGCTAGACATGAAAATTCTAGATTACTCCTTTTGGTCATTGCTGATGCAGCCATTTGAGTTTAGCATAGAGTATATATGTGGAAAAACAAATCTGGGAGCGGATTTTTTAAGCCGCCATCCGTGTGATGAGAATCACCCTAAGCCCCAGGAAAGATAATAAATTTCTCTATGTGTATATAGAATTATAGACTGACATATAACGTCTGTTTTAAGTGGGGAGAATTTGTCGTGAGAAATTCTAATCCACATATATAAATTATCAGGTAAATGTAAAGCCTAACACATAAATTCAATAAAAGGAAAGAAGAATGGTAAAGAACAGTGCTGTCACAATGACTGTACTCGAGATCCCCCTTTTTATGCTTCGTCTGCATATTCTCACGCTTTCACGTTGATAGTAAAGCCTACTGCATCAATACACGCTTTCTACAATAACACGTGTACTGCATTTCTAAGAAAAACCTTGAGATACGCAAGCTGATTAATGACCTAAATTAATACTAGCATTAATTACACTACGTTACCATAAACGAACGGACAGATGGACTTCGGATAGAAAGAAAGGGAGGGCTGAAAGCAGGAACGCATGCAACACTAACCCGCGTCTCGCGATACAAAATTAATGCCATCACGCGTGTAAGGCCACAAGCACTAACTTTTTTTCAAATCGACAGTGATAAAAAAACACTACCCATACGAGAGTTAGGTTTTAAAAACCTGAAAAATTCTTATTGGGAAACATGACATTCTACTGTTTTATGTCTAAACTCCTGACATTAGTCTGACAGTACCCAGACACCACATCGATCGAAGTGAACGGGAGGTAGAAGAAAATGCATATTTTGAACGCAGCCCCTTAGCCCCATAAAATTTATATAGTTGGGTTCCTTAGGACTTGCTGACAAAGAATATGTTAAGTGTTACGCAAATAGTCTAGGAATTAACAAATTATAGCCAAAAGAAAATAGTGAGGGTGTCAGACAACACCAAATAATAATCGCACAGTGGCATGTTTTGGAACCACTATTTTACGGGAAATGGGCCACCATGTAAAATCCTATTTGATTGGATAGAAGTAAATGTAAGGCTAAACACGATTAGTCGGGCTACAAATACTAATTCTTTGTTGTTAGGGAAACGTGAGTAGGAGTACTTTTTTGAAAAAGCTGTGTAAACATGGCCCGATTGGTTAGACCCGCCAATATAGGCAATTAGGAGCGTCAGTTCAGTGCCACATTTTTCAAATAAACTTACTAAAGAAACAGTGCGTTGAGAGCCAGTGCATATTTTTCTAAATAAAAGCCTGGGACATCGGCAGATCGAAATTGTGCTATATTCATTGCCAGTCAACGTAACTGTGTATTATTTCCATGAATTGTGGTAAGCTTGATATATTCAATATCTTTTTAATGAAAATTGAATGTAAATTGATAATTTATGTCTGTATATGTGTGTAGTTCAGTAGCGAACATGAGGCAAGGCCTAAATATTGCTCCAACCTGAACAGAAGGTGTCGGAGAAAAGTAAAACTGCATGGAATTGCCAAACAGTACACTGACACCTATCTTATTGACTAGAAAGAACTAATGCTGGAATTGCAGAGGCGTAGTAACCATTAGGGAGGAGTATACTGGTGTAAATTGTTTCAGATGAAGCTGGCAGTTGGCCTACCGCTCTGAACTCAGTGTTTGTTATGTATTGTGTTCAGTCTGGAAATAGATTATAAATTAGTTCTGAAATAGGAGGTACAACCTTCTTGTTTCAGGGACCGTGGTCCTAAAGTTATTGAGCAGCACCTGGTCTGAGCTTTGCTGAATCTAGAGGCTGACAGCATACTCCTGGGTCCAGATAGCGACCAGTGAGGTGTCTCCAGAACACAGGGAAGCTATCGAGCAGAGGAGTCTTTTCCTGCCGCCATCACGAAAGATAAGCTTCTGTGGCCAGAGGAGCTCAACATTATGTGTCCCCCTCTAAAATTGACATTATAGTAAAACAGAGGGACAATACATTGTTTAAATTGATAGGAACTGTGAAGCATTAGTTCCCCATACTATTTCCAAGATAAACAAACACTTGAAGTCATGATGACAAATAACAACATAGCTTGAAAAACAAAACCAGTATTACCTCATAGTACTACTACACAACTGACACACATAGGATAATACTAATACAATATGTCACTACAAGGTTCATATTTATAAATTATGTACATATAAATTGTGATTACATTTGATTGTGATTCCTGGTTCACTGTGTAGTTGAATCAGGATATCTATTAGTGAAAGTAATTAATACATATATATTTGAAACTTTACCATTGACTCATTTAAGATAGTCTTATAGAGTGTTAAATGTGTGTGAGTGTCACAGTGTTGTCAAGTGTTGTGGAATAAATTAAATTGTTTATCTGTCTGTTGTTGTTGTTGTGACTTACACTTCATCATTTACATAACCCTAGACATTCAACGTAGTCATCACAATAATCCAGAATAATTCTGACTGAGGTATAAATGTGGTAGCAAGTAAGGTTATCTGTAAAACACTACACCTATTAGATACAGATACCTTCACAGCTGATCTCAGTCAGTACACTAAGTCCCCTATAAATATTTATAACATCCCACTTTACCACATATATTGGGGTCTCGCTCCCGGGATATTGAACTTTCTCATATTATATATATTGGGAATAATAAGAATTAAAAGGTATCCTTGGGTGGAAATAAATAACGTTGAGCTCTCGGTGCCTGTGGTGTCCTTGGATAAGTAATTACAGATTGTATTGTTTAGTTAGACATTACATACATTTACCTGTTAGAAAATGGCCGACTTGGCAAAATTTCGATCTGCTGCTGTGCAGACTGCAAAAGAGTTAGGAATGGACGGGCAAATTATGATTGCTTATGTCACTGCTGAATGTGACAAATATATTGAACGGGAAGAAAGAAGATTAGAAAAAGAGGCCGAAAGAAAGTTAGAGGCTGAGACTAAGAGGCTGCAATTTGAGGCTGAGGCTGAGACTAAGAGGCTGCAGATTGAGGCTGAGGCTAAGAAATTGGAGGCAGAATTAGCTGCAGAAAGGGAAGACAAGAGATTAGCTGCAGAAAGGGAAGCCGAGGAAAGAAGACAGACTGCAGAGAGGGAAGCAGAAAAGGAGGAGAAGAGATTACAAAGGGAACATGAGTTACGACTAAGGGAGTTTGAGTTTCAAGGCCATGCTCCTGAAAATGGTGCCAGTCCCTTTACCTCTGATGCCACTGCTAGTCAGGGAGCCTCAACCTCAGCTATGAATTTCATTTAGATCATTTTGTTGAGAAAGACGATGATATTGAGAGCTATCTAAATAGATATGAACTATTAGCTACCACGTATGGGTTAGAGAGAGAAAGGTGGAGCTTAAAGTTATCTCAAGGGCTTCGTGGTGCAGCTTATGAAGTTTTTGCCAAAATGAACAGAGGTGATCAAGAAAATTATGACATGCTAAAGCAGGCTCTTTTGTTAAGATATGAAAAGAACGCAGAATTTTATAGGAAAAAAATTTAGGAATGCTAAACTACTGTCAGGTGAAACCTATCACCAGTTCTCTGCACGGTTAGAGACATACTTGGAGAAATGGACTTCTCTGGGGAAAACCCAAGATCTTAAGGAATGGTCCTTATAGAACAATTAAGAGAGTCCATGGCTCCAGACCTGAGAAAGTTTCTCATGGAACAAGGTGCAGAGAGGCTGGGTGAGTTGCTAAATGTTGCAGAAAGGTATCAAGCGGCTCAGGCAGAGGTATCAGGTAATAAAAAGAAACAGGTGGATAATTTTAGGGCACCACAGAACTTTAATAAATTTGATCCTAGACATCAAAACAAAGGTAAGCACCAGTTTGATAGGCCACGGTATGACAATAAAAATAAAACCCCACAATTCGATGAAAGGAAATATGATGAAAGAAAATCTTTCAACCAAGGAAAAAGGTGGTGTAAGAATTGTCAGATGGACAATCATGACACTGACCGTTGCAGAAGGAAACCTGTGTATATGGCACCCTTCAGGTCAGGTCGACCTCAAGACAGGAGGAGGATATTATGTTAGATACCACTCCAGAAGAGATGAGGAAGGCACAGGCTGGGGATAAAACACTCAAGCCTTGTTTCAGAAAATTGTCAACTTGTCATACAACTCCAGGCAAGGGAGATTTTTACATGAAAAACAAGTTGATGTATAGGAAGACTGGAGCTAGATCCAATGGTCACGGACAGCTGGTTCTTCCAAAGAGATATAGGACAGAATTAATAAGGAGCCTACATGTGAAACAAGATGGGGACCATGAGAAAATAGGTACCATCATTCAAAAGGTGGCTCACAATTATTATTGGCCCAAAGCAAGATGGGACATTGAGAATTTTGTAGAAAGGTGTAGCATAGCACATGAGGGAACACCCACAAGTGGGAACATTGATCAGGACCTGGACACGCCACGGGGCAAAATTAGGCCTGACAATAAAAAGAAAAATAGATTTGATAAAGTGGACCAAATGGAATGGGAAGCCCCTTTTCACGGACAAGCTTCACTTAACTGTTTTACAATGGCCACTATGCGGAGAGTGCAAAAAGATGTCTTACCCCAGGATAAGCCGAAAATCCCTCAATCGGACTTAAACAAACTGGAGGAAGAGGATGTAGAGAGGAAATCTCTCATCAAGAATTTTAAGTGGGGAGAAAGCCCCAAGAGAAAAATTGGTAGCGGTCGTTTTGTGCATGATAATTCTGGGAAGAAAAATCATCACTATAGAGCTTCGAGTGGAAGAGACCATACCGGTGCATGGACAAATAGGTCCACAAAATTAAAGGTCCATATGTAACTCTGTTAAGAACGTGGACTGATGAAAAGGCAGAGGAAAATATTACATCCTCATACCAATATGTGAATGAGCTGACCACTCGTTTAAAAACTGGCTGGAAACTTGCCAATGAAAATTTGAAACAAGCCAGGAAGAAACATGCTGCCTATTATAACAGGAAAGCTAAAGACAGAGATTTGGCTGTGGGAGAGAAGGTACTGCTTCTTCTGCCCGGTAGTCAGAATAAGTTACAAATTGGATGGCAAGGTCCATATACAGTTCTAGAGAAGGTGTCTAGAACAAATTATAAGATAGATAAGAAGGGGAAAGAAAAAATCTACCATGTGAATCTCCTGAAGAAATATTTGGAAAGAGAACATCAGGAAGAGACACACTTGTTGACCTTGTCCATCGCCATGGAGATGAAAAAGGAACCACTTTCATCATTTGAATATCCATTACACCCCTGTGAGACAGCGGCACAGGTGAAAATCAGTACACATTTAACGAAAAATCAGAAAGAGAGAGTGCAACAGGTTCTAGATAATCATGCAGAGGTGTTAACAGACCGACCAGGGCATACAAACTTATTGGAATATGATATGAAACTGATAGACCCCACACCTGTCTGTATGAAACCCTATTCGATTCCTTTTGCTAAGGAGAAAGCTTTGAAGGAAGAGATAGACTATTTGTTGAAGGAAGGAATTATTTCACACAGTGAATCTTCGTATAGTTCCGGTGTTGTACTCTTAAGGAAACCCTCTGGAGAACATAGACTCTGTATAGATTACAGGAGACTGAATGCTATTACAGAAGGACAGGTGGATCCATTGCCGGATACAAATCAGTTGTTTGCCAGACTAAATAAAGCTAAATATTTCTCAAAAGTGGATCTGAGTAAAGGATACTATCAGATTCCAGTAAAGCCTGAGGTTAGACCATACCTAGCTTTTAGTACCTCAGAAGGACACTATGAGTTTAATAGATTGCCATTTGGATTGAAGAATGCGCCTAGTGTCTTCTCTAGAATGATGAGAAAATTATTGGACCCTCTGAATAATCCATGTATCACAAATTTCATGGATGATATCCTTATAGCAACAGAAACATTTGAGGAACACATTGACTCTCTGAACATGCTGTTTAATCGACTTAGGGAAGCGAATTTAACAGCCCGACCAACCAAATGTTGCGTTGGATGTAAAGAATTAGAATTCTTGGGACACACAGTTTATCAGGGAAACATGACCCCTGACCCAAAGAATTTAGAGAAACTAAAGAAAGCCCCGAGACCACAAACCAAGAAAGACGTGAGATCATTTGTCTCATTATGTGGTTTCTACCAAAAGTATATCAAAAACTTTAATTCCATATGTGCACCGTTAACTGATTTGACACGTAAAGGAAATCCAGATCGAATTACATGGACACCACAATGTGAATTGGCTTACCAGGAATTGAAGGAAAAGCTTACAAGTAAACCTATTTTGAAATTACCTGACTTAAGTCAAGAATTCATTGTAAGGACGGATGCCAGTAATATTGGGTTAGGTGCAACTCTGCTACAGAAATCAGATGCATTGGATGGGGAATTAAGCCCAGTGGCATATGCTAGTAGAAAGTTGAATAAAGCTGAAACCAACTACTCAACTAGCGAAAAAGAATGTCTTGCAGTAATATGGGCGATAAAGAAATTCAATATTTATCTGTATGGGAAGGCATTTAAGTTGCAAACGGATCACAAATCCTTGTCGTTTCTAGCGCAGGCTAGACATGAAAATTCTAGATTACTCCGTTGGTCATTACTGATGCAGCCATTTGAGTTTAGCATAGAGTATATAAGTGGAAAAACAAATCTGGGAGCGGATTTTTTAAGCCGCCATCCGTGTGATGAGAATCAATGTAAGCCCCAGAAATAATAATAAATTTCTCTATGTGTATATAGAATTATAGACTGACATATAACGTCTGTTTTAAGAGGGGAGAATTTGTCGTGAAAATTCTAATCCACATATATAAATTAAAAGGTAAATGTAAAGCCTAACAAATAAATTCAATAAAAGGAAAGAAGAATGGTAAAGAACAGTGCTGTCACAATGACTGTACTCGAAATCCTCCTTTTTTCTACTTCGTCTCCAACTTGTAACGTCTTCACGTTGATAGTAAAGCCTACTGCATCAATACACGCTTTCTACAATAAAACGTGTACTGCATTTCTAATAAAAGCCTTGAGATGCGCAAGCTGATTAATGACCTAAATTAATACTAGCATTAATTACACTACGTTACCATAAACGAAAGGACAGATGGACTTAGGATAGAAAGAAAGGGAGGGCTGAAAGCAGGAACGCATGCAACCCTAACACGCGTCTCGCGATACAACATTAATGCCATCACGCGTGTAAGGCCACAAGCACTAACTTTTTTCAAATCGACAGTGATACAAGACACTACCCATACGAGAGTTAGGTTTTAAAAACCTGAAAAATGCTTATTAGGAAACATGACATTATACTGGTTTACGTTTGAAAGCATGACAGTACCCAGACACCACATCGATCGAAGTGAACGGGAGGTAGAAGAAAATGCATATTTTGAACGCAGCCCCTTAGCTCCTTTAAATTTGTATATTTGGGTTCCTTAGGACTTGCTGACAAAGGATATGTTAAGTGTTACGCAAATAGTCTAGGAATTAACAAATTATAGCCAAAAGAAAATAGTGAGGGTGTCAGACAACACCAAATATAATCGCACAGTGGCATGTTTTGAAACCACCATTTTACGGGAAATGGGCCCCCATGTTCAATCCAATTTGATTGGATAGAAGTAAATGTAAGGCTAAACACGATTAGTCGGACTACAAATACTATTTTTTGTTGTTAGGGGAAACGGAAGTAGGGTACTTTTTTTGAAAAGCTGTGTAAACATGGCTCGATTGGTTAGACCCGCCAATATAGTCAATTAGGAGCGTCAGTTCAGTGCCACATTTTCAAATAAACTTACTAAAGAAACAGTGCGTTGAGAGCCAGTGCATATTTTTCTAAATAAAAGCCTGGGACATCGGCAGATCGAAATTGTGCTATATTCATTGCCAGTCAACGTAATTGTGTATTATTTCCATGAATTGTGGTAAGCTTGATATATTCAATATCTTTTTAATGAAAATTGAATGTAAATTGATAATTTATGTCTGTATATGTGTGTGGTTCAGTAGCGAACATGAGGCAAGGCCTATATAGTGCTCCAACCTGAACAGAAGGTGTCGGAGAAAAGTAAAACTGCATGGAATTGCCAAACAGTACACTGACACCTATCTTATTGACTAGAAAGAACTAATGCTGGAATTGCAGAGGCGTAGTAACCATTAGGGAGGAGTATACTGGTGTAAATTGTTTCAGATGAAGATAGCAGTTGGCCTACCGCTCTGAACTCAGTGTTTGTTATGTATTGTGTTCAGTCTGGAAATAGATTATAAATTAGTTCTGAAATAGGAGGTACAACCTTCTTGTTTCAGGGACCGTGGTCCTAAAGTTATTGAGCAGCACCTGGTCTGAGCTTTGCTGAATCTAGAGGCTGACAGCATACTCCTGGGTCCAGATAGCGACCAGTGAGGTGTCTCCAGAACACAGGGAAGCTATCGAGCAGAGGAGTCTTTTCCTGCCGCCATCACGAAAGATAAGCTTCTGTGGCCAGAGGAGCTCAACATTATGTGTCCCCCTCTAAAATTGACATTATAGTAAAACAGAGGGACAATACATTGTTTAAATTGATAGGAACTGTGAACTTTTCCCCATACTATTTCCAAGATAAACAAACACTTGAAGTCATGATGACAAATAACAACATAGCTTGAAAAACAAAACCAGTATTACCTCATAGTACTACTACACAACTGACACACATAGGATAATACTAATAAAATATGTCACTACAAGGTTCATATTTATAAATTATGTACATATAAATTGTGATTACATTTGATTGTGATTCCTGGTTCACTGTGTAGTTGAATCAGGATATATATTAGTGAAAGTAATTAATACATATATATTTGAAACTTTACCAGTGACTCATTTAAGATAGTCTTATAGAGTGTTAAATGTGTGTGAGTGTCACAGTGTTGTCAAGTGTGGTGGAATAAATTAAATTGTTTATCTGTCTGTTGTTGTTGTGACTTACACTTCATCATTTACATAACCCTAGACATTTAACGTAGTCATCACAATATTCCAGAATAATTCTGACTGAGGTATAAATGTGGTAGCAAGTAAGGTTATCTGTAAAACACTACACCTATTAGATACAGATACCTTCACAGCTGATCTCAGTCAGTACACTAAGTCCCCTATAAATATTTATAACATCCCACTTTACCACATATATTGGGGTCTCGCTCCGGGGATATTGAACTTTCTCCTATTATATATATTGGGAATAATAAGAATTAAAAGGTATCCTTGGGTGGAAATAAATAACGTTGAGCTCTCAGTGCCTGTGGTGTCCTTGGATAAGTAATTACAGATTGTATTGTTTAGTTAGACATTACATACATTTACCTGTTAGAAAATGGCGGACCTGGCCAAATTTCGATCTGCTGCTGTGCAGACTGCAAAAGAGTTAGGAATGGACGGGCAAATTATGATTGCTTATGTCACTGCTGAATGTGACAAATATATTGAACGGGAAGAAAGAAGATTAGAAAAAGAGGCCGAAAGAAAGTTAGAGGCTGAGACTAAGAGGTTGCAGATTGAGGCTGAGGCTAAGAGGTTGCAGATTGAGGCTGAGGCTAAGAAATTGGAAGCAGAAGAAAAAAGATTAGCTGCAGAAAGGAAGAGAAGAAATTAGCTGCAGAAAGGGAAGACGAGGAAAGAAGATTGACTGCAGAGAGGGAAGCAGAAAAGGAGGAGAAGAGATTACAAAGGGAACATGAGTTACGACTAAGGGAGTTTGAGTTTCAAGGCCATGCTCCTGAAAATGGTGCCAGTCCCTTTACCTCTGATGCCACTGCTAGTCAGGGAGCCTCAACCTCAGCTATGAATTTTCATTTAGATCATTTTGTTGAGAAAGACGATGATATTGAGAGCTATCTAAATAGATATGAACTATTAGCTACCACGTATGGGTTAGAGAGAAAAAGGTGGAGCTTAAAGTTATCTCAAGGGCTTCGTGGGGCAGCTTATGAAGTTTTTGCCAAAATGAGCAGAGGTGATCAGGAAAATTATGACATGCTAAAGCAGGCTCTTTTGTTAAGATATGAAAAGAACGCAGAATTTTATAGGAAAAAATTTAGGAATGCTAAACTACTGTCAGGTGAAACCTATCACCAGTTCTCTGCACGGTTAGAGACATACTTGGAGAAATGGACTTCTCTGGGGAAAACCCAAGATCTTAAGGAAATGGTCCTTATAGAACAATTAAGAGAGTCCATGGCTCCAGACCTGAGAAAGTTTCTCATGGAACAAGGTGCAGAGAGGCTGGGTGAGTTGCTAAATGTTGCTGAAAGGTATCAAGCAGCTCAGGCAGAGGTATCAGGTAATAAAAAGAAACAGGTAGAAAATTTTAGGGCACCACAGAACTTTAATAAATTTGATCCTAGAGATCAAAACAAAGGTAAGCACCAGTTTGATAGGCCACGGTATGACAATAAAAATAAAACCCCACAATTCGATGAAAGGAAATATGATGAAAGAAAATCTTTCAACCAAGGAAAAAGGTGGTGTAAAAATTGTCAGATGGACAATCATGACACTGACCGTTGCAGAAGGAAACCTGTGTATATGGCAACCCTTCAGGTCAGGTCGACCTCAAGACAGGAGGAGGATATTATGTTGGATACCACTCCAGAAGAGCTGAGGAAGGCACAGGCTGGGGATAAAACACTCAAGCCTTGTTTCAGAAAATTGTCAACTTGTCATACAACTCCAGGCAAGGGAGATTTTTACATGAAAAACAAGTTGATGTATAGGAAGGCCGGAACTAGATCCAATGGTCACGGACAGCTGGTTCTTCCAAAAAGATATAGGGCAGAATTAAGAAGGAGCCTACATGTGAAACCAGATGGGGACCATGAGAAGATAGGTACCATCATTCAAAAGGTGGCTCACAATTATTATTGGCCCAAAGCAAGATGGGACATTGAGAATTTTGTAGAAAGGTGTAGCATAGCACATGAGGGAACACCCACAAGTGGGAACATTGATCAGGACCTGGACACGCCACGGAGCAAACTTAAGCCTGACAAGAAAAATAAATTTGATAAAGTGGACCAAATGGAATGGGAAGCCCCTTTTCACGGACAAGCTTCACTTAACTGTTTTACAATGGCCACTATGCGGAGAGTGCAAAAAGATGTCTTACCCCAGGATAAGCCGAAAATCCCTCAATCGGACTTAAACAAACTGGAGGAATAGGATGTAGAGAGGAAATCTCTCATCAAGAATTTTAAGTGGGGAGAAAGCCCCAAGAGAAAAATTGGTAGCGGTCGTTTTGTGCATGATAATTCTGGGAAGAAAAATCATCACTATAGAGCTTCGAGTGGAAGAGACCATACCGGTGCATGGACAAATAGGTCCACAAAATTAAAGGTCCATATGTAACGCTGTTAAGAACGTGGACTGATGAAAAGGCAGAGGAAAATATTACATCCTCATACCAATATGTGAATGAGCTGACCACTCGTTTAAAAACTGGCTGGAAACTTGCCAATGAAAATTTGAAACAAGCCAGGAAGAAACATGCTGCCTATTATAACAGGAAAGCTAAAGACAGAGATTTGGCTGTGGGAGAGAAGGTACTGCTTCTTCCCCCGGTAGTCAGAATAAGTTACAAATTGGATGGCAAGGTCCATATACAGTTCTAGAGAAGGTGTCTAGAACAAATTATAAGATAGATAAGAAGGGGAAAGAAAAAATCTATCATGTGAATCTCCTGAAGAAATATTTGGAAAGAGAACATCAGGAAGAGACACACTTGTTGACCTTGTCCATTGCCATGGAGATGAAAAAGGAACCACTTTCATCATTTGAATATCCATTACACCCCTGTGAGACAGCGGCACAGGTGAAAATCAGTACACATTTAACGAAAAATCAGAAAGAGAGAGTGCAACAGGTTCTAGATAATCATACAGAGGTGTTAACAGACCGACCGGGGCATACAAACTTATTGGAATATGATATGAAACTGATAGACCCCACACCTGTCTGTATGAAACCCTATTCGATTCCTTTTGCTAAGGAGAAAGCTTTGAAGGAAGAGATAGACTATTTGTTGAAGGAAGGAATTATTTCACACAGTGAATCTTCGTATAGTTCCGGTGTTGTACTCTTAAGGAAACCCTCTGGAGAACATAGACTCTGTATAGATTACAGGAGACTGAATGCTATTACAGAAGGACAGGTGGATCCATTGCCGGATACAAATCAGTTGTTTGCCAGGCTAAATAAAGCAAAATATTTCTCAAAAGTGGATCTGAGTAAAGGATACTATCAGATTCCAGTAAAGCCTGAGGTTAGACCATACCTAGCTTTTAGTACCTCAGAAGGACACTATGAGTTTAACAGATTGCCATTTGGATTGAAGAATGCGCCTAGTGTCTTCTCTAGAATGATGAGAAAATTATTGGACCCTCTGAATAATCCATGTATCACAAATTTCATGGATGATATCCTTATAGCAACAGAAACATTTGAGGAACACATTGACTCTCTGAACATGCTGTTTAATCGACTTAGAGAAGCGAATTTAACAGCCCGACCAACCAAATGTTGCGTTGGATGTAAAGAATTAGAATTCTTGGGACACACAGTTTATCAGGGAAACATGACCCCTGACCCAAGAATTTAGAGAAACTAAAGAAAGCCCCGAGACCACAAACCAAGAAAGACGTGAGATCCTTTGTCTCATTATGTGGTTTCTACCAAAAGTATATCAAAAACTTTAATTCCATATGTGCACCGTTAACTGATTTGACACGTAAAGGAAATCCAGATCGAATTACATGGACACGACAGTGTGAAATGGCTTACCGAGAATGGAAGGAAGAGCTCACAAGTAAACCTATATTGGAACTGCCTGGCTTAAGTCAGGAATTTGTCGTATGAACGGATGCCAGTAATATTGGGTTAGGTGCAACTCTGCTACAGAAATCAGATGCATTGGATGGGGAATTAAGCCCAGTGGCATATGCTAGCAGAAAGTTGAATAAAGCTGAAACCAACTACTCAACTAGCGAAAAAGAATGTCTTGCAGTAATATGGGCGATAAAGAAATTCAATATTTATCTGTATGGGAAGGCATTTAAGTTGCAAACGGATCACAAACCCTTGTCGTTTCTAGCGCAGGCTAGACATGAAAATTCTAGATTACTCCGTTGGTCATTACTGATGCAGCCATTTGAGTTTAGCATAGAGTATATATCTGGAAAAACAAATCTGGGAGCGGATTTTTTAAGCCGCCATCCGTGTGATGAGAATCACCGTAAGCCCCAGAAATAATAATAAATTTCTCTATGTGTATATAGAATTATAGACTGACATATAACGTCTGTTTTAAGTGGGGAGAATTTGTCGTGAGAAATTCTAATCCACATATATAAATTAAAAAGTAAATGTAAAGCCTAACAAATAAATTCAATAAAAGGAAAGAAGAATGGTAAAGAACAGTGCTGTCACAATGACTGTACTCGAAATCCCCCTTTTTTCTACTTCGTCTGCAAATTGTAACGTTTCACGTTAATATTAAAGCCTACTGCATCAATACACGCTTTCTACAATAAAACGTGTACTGCATTTCTAAGAAAAACCTTGAGATACGCAAGCTGATTAATGACCTAAATTAATACTAGCATTAATTACACTACGTTACCATAAACGAAAGACAGATGGACTAAGGATAGAAAGAAAGGGAGGGCTGAAAGCAGGCCCGCATGCAACCCTAACACCCGTCTTGCGATCCACAATTAATGCCATCACGCGTGTCAGGCCACAAGCACTCACTTTTTTTCAAATAGACAGTGATAAAAAACACTACCCATACGAGAGTTAGGTTTTAAAAACCTGAAAAACGCTTATTAGGAAACATGACATTATACTGGTTTACGTTTGAAAGCATGACAGTACCCAGACACCACATCGATCGAAGTGAACGGGAGGTAGAAGAAAATGCATATTTTGAACGCAGCCCCTTAGCCCCATAAAATTTATATAGTTGGGTTCCTTAGGACTTGCTGACAAAGAATATGTTAAGTGTTACGCAAATAGTCTAGGAATTAACAAATTATAGCCAAAAGAAAATAGTGAGGGTGTCAGACAACACCAAATAATAATCGCACAGTGGCATGTTTTGGAACCACTATTTTACGGGAAATGGGCCACCATGTAAAATCCTATTTGATTGGATAGAAGTAAATGTAAGGCTAAACACGATTAGTCGGGCTACAAATACTAATTTTTGTTGTTAGGGGAACGTGAGTAGGGTATTTTTTTTGAAAAGCTGTGTAAACATGGCCCGATTGGTTCGACCCGCCAATATAGGCAATAAGGCGAGTCAGTTCAGTACCACATTATCAAATAAACTTTCAAAAGAACCAGTGCGTTGAGAGCCAGTGCATATTTTTCTAAATAAAAGCCTGGGACATCGGCAGATCGAAATTGTGCTATATTCATTGCCAGTCAACGTAACTGTGTATTATTTCCATGAATTGTGGTAAGCTTGATATATTCAATATCTTTTTAATGAAAATTGAATGTAAATTGATAATTTATGTCTGTATATGTGTGTGGTTCAGTAGCGAACATGAGGCAAGGCCTAAATATTGCTCCAACCTGAACAGAAGGTGTCGGAGAAAAGTAAAACTGCATGGAATTGCCAAACAGTACACTGACACCTATCTTATTGACTAGAAAGAACTAATGCTGGAATTGCAGAGGCGTAGTAACCATTAGGGAGGAGTATACTGGTGTAAATTGTTTCAGATGAAGCTGGCAGTTGGCCTACCGCTCTGAACTCAGTGTTTGTTATGTATTGTGTTCAGTCTGGAAATAGATTATAAATTAGTTCTGAAATAGGAGGTACAACCTTCTTGTTTCAGGGACCGTGGTCCTAAAGTTATTGAGCAGCACCTGGTCTGAGCTTTGCTGAATCTAGAGGCTGACAGCATACTCCTGGGTCCAGATAGCGACCAGTGAGGTGTCTCCAGAACACAGGGAAGCTATCGAGCAGAGGAGTCTTTTCCTGCCTGTTACGTGCAGTCTTTGATATCTTACAATATTATACATTGGTATACTTGTTATGTTGCAAATATTTTGTAAACAAAATAGTGCTTAAGGAAAAGTCATTATTGAGTTACTTCCCTTGAAAGTTGTGTCGGCTTTTTCGATCAAACTCCGCGGATGAATCCATTATTTCTGCGATTTATTCTTTGTTTGGGTAGTAATAGATTGTTCTTGCTTCAGAATATCTATGGCCTGAATTTATGTGTATTGTTTGTCTGAGTAGGACGAGTCTGTCTTATATCTGTATATCTTTACATATCTAAGTCGAACTATATGTTCTGTTGTCTCTAGAGAGGTCAAAGGCTATTCGGCGGATGTGTCGCTAGAGTGTGGTGTGATTTGGCTTCGTCCTGATAGGGACTGTGTTTTCTATGTCGGCTTGTCGCCGGGGAAAAAGTGATCTCAGTATTTGTGGGGAAAGTGATAGTCGTCTAGACCTATCGTGTATGCTTTACCCCAGTGTTTATTCGTATTGCCAAGGAATGGCAGTTTCATATTTCTTATACCAAGGTAATCAAAGATACTCTTATGAACTCTCGATCGAAGCCACCATTTTCGATAGTTACGATTTGAATGTCTAAGAGAATATATTTGACTCGATGAAAACGACTTCGATTCCTAGCAGCACTATATTCTGTAGAATGCAGTCAATTGTTCATGATCAAATCTACAGAGCAATGAAATGTTTTATGAATGACTAACTTTAGGACAGATTCATTATCTGTATCCAAACGTGAGTGACAGCTCACGAGTGAAGCCATCTTGGAACCAAAACATGTAGTGACTTTCAAGAAGAGAAAAGGGATGCCCGTATTATCGCTTGTTTAGTCCAGAGATCACTGCTACACATGAGAACCCGTTATTAGCGGTTCAATATTATTATATGAAAAAAATATGTGCTGAACATTATGTTGAAGAATCGTCGCTAAACGAGATTAGGTTTAGAAGCCATCTGAAATATTGTTTATAAGCTGACGTGCTCAGTCAGTGAAGTCAGATGATATATATGTATGGGC
This sequence comes from Oreohelix idahoensis, assembly GCA_024509875.1. Classification (NCBI taxonomy): domain Eukaryota; kingdom Metazoa; phylum Mollusca; class Gastropoda; order Stylommatophora; family Oreohelicidae; genus Oreohelix; species Oreohelix idahoensis. The sequence goes on along the minus strand of JAMPIV010014448.1, from coordinate 341,952 downwards.
GATACTGAGTGCTTGGCTACTGACAGTCCATTATAATATTATTCTACATGAGTGCCCATGTAACATAACATTGCAAGACCATTTATCCACTGTACTATGATGTATTATGCCAACCTGTGATTTGTCACTATCTGTGCTGTCGAGTGTGTACGTCCAATTAAACTTTAGAAAAGGTACACAGTCGTTGGTGTCGATAACTTCCAGCCATACATGAGTGTGAGAAAAGAACATTTGTCAACACCACGAACCCTTATCATCATTCGCACATTATACACTCAATCCATGTCTACACACCACTGCGTAGGTCAAGTTGACATTCCATACACTACAGTGGAGCAAACAACACCATAGAGATCTTATCAACTGATGATGATGATGTCTGCTTCCATCCACTTATATTTATCCTTTTGGTGGATATCATTAACGGGAATTCAAAATTTATCAACTTTATCAACTGGTGGACCAGCTTTCTGGGTTTGACCTCGCAGAAGTTCAGAAGTCAACAGATTACCGATACCAGACCGTTTCCTGTGGCTGATACGACACACTTGCAGTATTGGTTTGCTCTTTGTCAACACTTCGTCACGTGACCTGTCAAGTGAATGCAGTATGTAGGTCAGCGTTGTTGACATTTTTTACATTAGACATTACAGAGTTTCACAGAACAGTTGGATCAATTCTTGTCAATGTTAACAGGAAGACAGTATTTGTGAACTAAGAAGTCCTATTTTCATCGATGGATCTTCTTGTTTTCCATATATGAACTTTAATATTTAAGGCCAGAATGTTTAATTGAATAAAGTGGCAGTTTGTTTATTTTCATAAAAATAACTTTGCCATTACTGTAAAACTGAGCCTATTTTGCAACACATACTATCATACACATAATTTATATATATTTATGTTTACATGTTATTTGTTTGTATAGTATGTTAGTTTCTATGTCAGCGGGTTGTGTTTAAGGTTGGGCGGCGTCCTCACAACAGAATATCCCACGTCATAGAGGGTCCGTTGTGGGCGTTTTCTATAGGTGCAATTTTCTTGATTGAAAATTTGCTGCGACAACTGTTGCTTTTGTGTTAGCTGTGAAGTCTGTAATTATTGTTATTTTTGTAATATTTCTTTGTTCTTTAGTTTTGTTTTGATTTGTTTGTAATTTGTTGGTCTAACCTTTTCTATCTTTCAGTTCTATTCACAATTTATATTCATATATTGTGACGTCATTTGTGTTGTTATTCTTTGCAGATTCAGTGATTATTTTCATTGATTTCCCTATTTGATTTATTTTGATTTCTGCAAACGTTCTTGTATTGTCAGTCCTATTTGTACTTTATGTATTCTGTTGGTTGACATATGTTTTATATAGGTATATTTCATAAGACACAATTGCCTGTGCACTGCACTTGGATTATGGTATAAACCAGTACCTGATTATTATTACTATTATACAAGACCTTATTAAAGGCTTGTGACCCACAGATATTGGGATAGTATACTGATTAATCAAGTCATTGAGAACTTGTGGTATTATTATTGATTCAGGTGATTAGTATTATTGTTAGACATCATGTCTACATTAGAATACTTCATTACACAAGGGAAAGCCCTTGATAAGACTGGTCAACAATTAGAACAATGGGCAGTTGCTCAATATGACAAAGCATTAGCTGCAGAAGAGAGAAGAGCTATGGCAGAAGAGAAAAGATTAGCTGCAGAAGAAAGAAAAGCTATGGCGGAAGAGAAAAGATTAGAAAGAGAAGCTGAGGCTGCTGCTGAACAAAAGAAATTGCAGATGCAGGTGGAGGAAAGGAGATTTGAAGCTGAACAAAAAAAATTAGAAAGAGAAGCTGCGGCTGAACAAAAAAGATTAGACAGTGAAGCTGAACAAAAAAGATTAGACAGGGAAGCTGAACAAAAAAGATTAGACAGGGAAGCTGAACAAAAAAGATTAGACAGGGAGGCTGAACAAAAAAGATTAGATGCTGAAGAGAAAAAAGCAATAAGAGAACATGAATTTGAGTTGGAGAAATTGAGATTGACAAGTATGAGTAATGTTAATCAGGCATCTAGTGGTAATGGTAAACCTTCTACTTACAAGGTTAAGGTTCCACCGTTCAATCAGTCCAGTGACGATATTACATTCTGGCTGGATAGATTTGAACGTTCTTGTCGTACACATAATGTGGATAAATCACAATACGCTAATCAATTATCAGAAAACTTGAAATTTGAATCTTTGACTAGATTATGCCTTGTAGGAGAAGCAGATAAGGATAATTATGATGTCATTAGGGCGGCTTTGATAAAAAAATATCAGCTAAGTGAGGAAGGCTATCGCCTTTTATTTAAAACGATGGTACCTGAGACGGGTGTAGAATTCTCAGAATTCACTGCAAAGGCACGTCTCACAGTTGATCGTTGGATTGAGCTTTCCAAAACAGAAAAAACGTATGAAGGACTTATGGATTTGTTGCTCAGAGATAAGATTATGTCATGTGTGAACAAACCTTTCCTTGAATTTATACATGAGCGTAAACCCAAATCTCTAAAAGAAATGGAAGAATATTGTTCCCAATATGTCACTGCACACCCCGACGTGACTTTTGGCAACACTAAGATTAAGGAGAGTATGCCAGTTGCTTCAGCAACACCATACAATCCCAATTATTCACACAGATTTCAGGGACCTCAAAACAGATTTGATAAAAAAGGTAACCATAATAGTTATCAAAACCAAGGTAACCAATCATTTCAGGGTTCTTCTTCAAAGAACTGGAGACGACCTGATAGCTCTCGACACAGGGGTGGTCATAATTATAGGAATTTCCGTAGAGGAAGTAATTATAGAAACTATCAGGGTTATCCGTCTTGGAGTCAACAAGATCATAATTACAGAGATACTCATTATAATGAATATGATAATGGTAACCAAGGGAACTATGACTCAAACCCAAATAGGGGTTACAATAGAGGTAACAATAACTACAGAGGTGATAATAACCGAGGTAGATCTCAAAACAAAAGACATAAACCACATTTTCAGGCAAACTCTGCACAACAAGAGTCCCATGAAGCCTATAAACAGAGTAAAGATAATAATGATGCTAGTAATATGGCATGTGCCGCTTTTGATTTTGGGAGAGCATCTCAGTGCCCCCAATGCAAAACGTTATTTGAGCCAACCACAGTGTCTACTTTAAGCTGTGGCCATCCTCTTCCTGCTCTTCCAGCATCAGTCGCGCATGATGGAAGAGGTTCTCTTGTCTTACATAAGGGTTTAGTGAATAACAATCCAGTCTCTGTGCTATTTGATTCTGGATGCACCACAATTGGTGTTAGGCAGTCACTCGTAGATCCTTCCCGTGCCACTGGACAAGTAGTCAAATGTGTAACATTTGGCGGCACATTAGAGAAATACTCTACTGCTATCATTAGGATTGCTACTCCTTTCTTTACAGGAGATGTACACGCATGTCTTCTTCCGAATCCGATCGCTGACCTCATCATCGGTCGCATTCATGGAGTCAAGGAATGCACTCCGCAACAAATTTCCACGTGGGAAAGGCAAAACATGCAGATTGCTAACGCTGTAGTCACTAGAGCTCAGGCTCTTAATATGCCTCAAACTTCATCTACTGAAGATAATGAAGTGCATAACCAAGATAATCCCTTGGTAATTTCTCGTGACTCGTTTATAAAACAGCAAGAAGATGATCCCACTCTGAAGAAATTCTTCATTCTTGCAACTAAAGGTGATCCGAATAAAGACACAAGTCGTAAATCGTGGATTACAAAGAAGAATGGCGTACTTGTACGTATGGTTCAAGACTCCATTACGTCAAGTCATTCTCAAATCCTGGTTCCCAAGAATTTGAGAGTTAAAATTTTGCAGCACGCTCACGACTCTCAGTGTGCTGGACACATGGGTTTTTCCCGTACTAAGTCAAGAGTCCTTGCGGCTTTCTTTTGGCCATTGGTAAACAAGGACATACGGATTTATTGTCGATCTTGTAAAGTATGTCAGGAAGTTAAATCCAAAGGTCCACGGCATGCTGCACCCATTCAGGCGGCGGACATTCCTATTCGGCCGTTTCAAAAAATGGCCATAGACATTATTGGTCCATTTAAGATCAAGTCTGCCAGAGGACATCAGTTTATCTTGACGTGTGTTGATATGTGCACACGTTGGCCAGAGGCTATTCCTCTGAAGAGCATTACTACTGCTGATATTGCAGATGCTCTTTGGCTTATATTTTCTCGTCTGGGGTTCCCCGGAGAGATATTGTCAGACCATGGCACCCAACTAATATCAGATACCATGTCTCAAGTAATGTCTACTCTGCAGATAGATAGATCTTTAAGTAGTATCTACCATCCAATGTCTAATGGTATGGTCGAACGCCTTAATAGAACACTTAAAAACTTACTGGGGAAGATAACTGAGGATCATCCTCAAGACTGGGACAGAGTTTTACCTGCGGCCCTCTTCGCTTACAGAGAGGTACCCAATGAACATACGGGATTTTCTCCCTTTGAACTCGTCTTTGGCGCGCGTCCGCGTGGCCCTATGTCGTTGCTTCACGATCTCATAACATCTGACAATATTGACGATGACACAAAGTCATCCTACGAATATGTCATCGCGTTGAGACAAAAAATTATCGAAGCATGCAAATTAGCAACTTCTTCTTCTGAATTTGCGAAACAGAAGGCAAGGCAATTTGCCAATAAGAAGAGATGCTTACGACAACTTTGTCCTGGTGACAAAGCATTTGTATTACTACCTTGTAGGGAAAACAGATTACTTATTTCTTGGAAAGGTCCGTACGATATAATATCGAAAATTTCCGATGTCGACTATATTGTCGATATTGATGGGAAGCATAAAACCTTCCACATCAATATGCTTACTGAATTCCATGAACGTCCGGATTATTTGCAACCCATTTTCCAAGCAACGGACAATTCTCCAGTACAACATGGTCATTACTCATCACTGTCCGTGATACAGGATGAGGAAACAAGTTTTTCAGATGTAAATCTTCCTCTTCCAATGATCCCACTTCATTCCAGTGAATCATGGAAGAACGTTACTGTCTCTCCTGATTTGTCTCTAGGAGAACAGCGACAAGTTTCAACTATGTTGCAAACATTTCAGGATGTACTCACTGACATCCCTGGACAAACGAATGTCATTCAACATGACATTGTTCTAACTGACCATACTCCTATTAGGGTTAGACCTTATCCTATACCTATACATTTTCAAGCACAGGTCGAGAAAGAGTTGGATGAGATGATAGATTTGAAAATAATCGAACCATCCACCTCTGCATATTCTTCGCCGATGGTTATTGTGCGTAAAAAAGACAATAACATACGTCTTTGCGTTGACTATCGAAAATTGAATCAAGTAACGAAGTTCGATGCCGAACCTATGCCTTTACTGGAAGAGCTACTTACTCGACTCTCCAAATCTCATTTTTTCACTAAACTTGATTTGTCTAAAGGATATTGGCAAGTTCCTTTATCTGAACGCGCCAAACCTCTCACGGCTTTTTCAACACCTAGAGGTTTGTTCCAATGGAATTTTATGCCTTTCGGTCTTATGAACGCACCAGCTACGTTCGTACGCATGATGCGCCGAATCCTATCTTATCGGTCAGATGTCATTGCATATCTAGACGACATCTGTCTTTTCAGCGATACTTGGGAAGATCACTATTCAGGGTTAGATGAATTGCTGTCTACTTTGCGTGAGCACAACCTGACAGCGAAACCCTCTAAAGCCTATATTGGTTTTAGCGAAATTTCTTTCCTAGGCCACCGAGTTGGTCATGGTTTCCTAAAGACAGAGGACCATAATACTAGTAAGATACTTAACATCTCAATCCCTAAGACTAAAAAACAGGTGAGAAGTCTGTTAGGTCTTATTCAATTTTATGGCAGATTCATTCAGAATCTATCCTCTATCATGGCACCTCTCTCAACACTTCTAAAGAAAGGTTCGCCTAATGTGGTCCACTGGTCTCAGGAATGCCAATGCTCTCTGGATAAGATTAAAACACTGTTTTCAACACCACCTATTTTAGTGCTACCCACTAAAGATAAGACATTCGTTCTTCGTAGTGACGCTTCATCCACTGGGATTGGAGCGGCACTAATGCAAGAGTACTCTGGAACTCTGCATCCTGTAATGTATATTTCCAGAAAACTTAATGCGGCAGAAAGGAATTATTCGGTTTTAGACCGTGAGCTATTAGCTATGGTTTGGTCGATCCTCAAACTACAGAGATTCCTTCTAGGCGCACATTTCATAGTAGAAACCGACCAAAAAGCTCTTACTGCTATACAGAGTAAGAATTTGAAGAGCTCGAGGTCTACTCGATATGCAATTGCTCTTCAACCTTTTCATTTCTCTGTGCGAGCTATTCGTGGATCAGATAATGTGATGGCAGACATTCTGTCAAGATGCCCACATGATTCCACATAACTATTAGGGCTTAGACTTCTTGATATGTCTAGTTCTATAGTAGTTCCTTTTCTATATCATGATAGATACACATTTGTAATTTAATAATATAATGATTGTATCACTACATAGCGGTTCATTGATGTTTATTCACCGCTGTGCTTTGATGATTTTTTCTTCATAAATCATAAATTTAAGATATCTAATACGAAATGATGATATGAATTTTTTAGGCATTGTGTAATTGCCAGAATTGTATTATACTTTGATGACACCTTCCTGGAAAAATATACTTGTAGAGAAATAATTTCTCTCAGTTTATGAGACACATTCTCACCAGTCGCTCCATAAGTCGACTTAGCCTCATATTAGGCGTTATAGGTATTCCTGATATTTTCATCTGCGCATTATTCATGCGTTGTGAGCCTATTGTACGTTGCTCCTAGATGTATTTCAAAAAAAAAAAAAAATGTTCCATTTTTTTTTTCCCGGGAGGTGTGGTAAGACTGTTACGTGCAGTCTTTGATATCTTACAATATTATACATTGGTATACTTGTTATGTTCGCAAATATTTTGTAAACAAAATAGTGCTTAAGGAAAAGTCATTATTGAGTTACTTCCCTTGAAAGTTGTGTCGGCTCTTTCGATCAAACTCCGCGGATAAATCCATTTTACTGCGATTTATTCGTTGTTTGGGTAATAATAGATTGTTCTTGCTTCAGAATATCTATGGCCTGAATTTATGTGTATTGTTTGTCTGAGTAGGACGAGTCTGTCTTATATCTGTATATCTTTACATATCTAAGTCGAACTATATGTTCTGTTGTCTCTAGAGAGGTCAAAGGCTATTCGGCGGATGTGTCGCTAGAGTGTGGTGTGATTTGGCTTCGTCCCGATAGGGACTGTGTTTTCTATGTCGGCTTGTCGCCGGGGAAAAAGTGATCTCAGTATTTGTGGGGAAAGTGATAGTCGTCTAGACCTATCGTGTATGCTTTACCCCAGTGTTTATTCGTATTGCCAAGGAATGGCAGAATCATATTTCTGATACCAAGGTAATCAAAGATACTCTTATGAACTCTCGATCGAAGCCACCATTTTCGATAGTTACGATTTGAATGTCTAAGAGAATATATTTGACTCGATGAAAACGACTTCGATTCCTAGCAGCACTATATTCTGTAGAATGCAGTCAATTGTTCATGATCAAATCTACAGAGCAATGAAATGTTTTATGAATGACTAACTTTAGGACAGATTCATTATCTGTATCCAAACGTGAGTGACAGCTCACGAGTGAAGCCATCTTGGAACCAAACATGTAGTGACTTTCAAGAAGAGAAAAGGGATGCCCGTATTATCGCTTGTTTAGTCCAGAGATCACTGCTACACATGAGAACCCTTTATTAGCGGTTCAATATTATTATATGAAAAAAATATGTGCTGAACATTATGTGGGAGAATCGTCGCTAAACGAGATTAGGTTTAGAAGCCATCTGAAATATTGTTTATAAGCTGACGTGCTCAGTCAGTGAAGTCAGATGATATATATGTATGGGCGATACTGAGGGCTTGGCTACTGACAGTCCATTATAATATTAATCTACATGAGTGCCCATGTAACATAACATTGCAAGACCAGTTATCCACTGTACTATGATGTATTATGCCAACCTGTGATTTGTCACTATCTGTGCTGTCGAGTGTGTACGTCCAATTAAACTTTAGTAAAGGTACACAGTCGTTGGTGTCGATGACTTCCAGCCATACATGAGTGTGAGAAAAGAACATTTGTCAACACCACGAACCCTTATTATCATTCGCACATTATACACTCAATCCATGTCTACACACCACTGCGTAGGTCAAGTTGACATTCCATACACTACAGTGGAGCAAACAACACCATAGAGATCTTATCAACTGATGATGATGATGTCTGCTTCCATCCACTTATATTTATCCTTTTGGTGGATATCATTAACGGGAATAAAATATTCAACTTTATCAACTTTATCACTGCCGCCATCACGAAAGATAAGCTTCTGTGGCCAGAGGAGCTCAACATTATGTGTCCCCCTCTAAAATTGACATTATAGTAAAACAGAGGGACAATACATTGTTTAAATTGATAGGAACTGTGAAGCATTAGTTCCCCATACTATTTCCAAGATAAACAAACACTTGAAGTCATGATGACAAATAACAACATAGCTTGAAAAACAAAACCAGTATTACCTCATAGTACTACTACACAACTGACACACATAGGATAATACTAATACAATATGTCACTACAAGGTTCATATTTATAAATTATGTACATATAAATTGTGATTACATTTGTTTGTGATTCCTGGTTCACTGTGTAGTTGAATCAGGATATCTATTAGTGAAAGTAATTAATACATATATATTTGAAACTTTACCATTGACTCATTTAAGATAGTCTTATAGAGTGTTAAATGTGTGTGAGTGTCACAGTGTTGTCAAGTGTTGTGGAATAAATTAAATTGTTTATCTGTCTGTTGTTGTTGTTGTGACTTACACTTCATCATTTACATAACCCTAGACATTCAACGTAGTCATCACAATAATCCAGAATAATTCTGACTGAGGTATAAATGTGGTAGCAAGTAAGGTTATCTGTAAAACACTACACCTATTAGATACAGATACCTTCACAGCTGATCTCAGTCAGTACACTAAGTCCCCTATAAATATTTATAATATCCCACTTTACCACAACGGGTACGTTAACCTAACAGTGAAGTTAATTGCTCTGAAAGAGGTGTTACAAAGTTAGGTATGGGTAAAAGAAAAAACCTGTTCTTGCCAGCTGTTCTTCCCTTTACTAAGCAAATGGAAAGGAGGGGGGTTTAAACAGAGTTAACCAATTATCAACTCCCCCTTAAAGGAACAATGCAGGGAATACAGAAAAATTATATTACTAGGCAAGAAAGTTAACAACAGGGTTACAAAAGAAAAGATTAAATTTCCTGTCATTCATGCACACGCGTGAGGATCCACACTCATATACTCACACACTTACCGAATGCAGCCTCAGACGATCCATAAAAGTATATAAAAACAGCAAGTATTCTCTTGACATATGAACTGTCTAGTCCTTCGATGTCTCGCCCCAGATGTTTGCGAGTTTTTGCTGGTAACAAATATTCTCACTTATCGCAAGACTTGAAGACTAAGAGTTCTTGTGTTTTTATTATATAAAAAAAGGAGTCTATGGGATGGCACTGACACAGTTCGGCACAGGGGTGAAAATGAAGTGGTCTCTTTTAATCCTCCGCTATGGTAAAATTCCTTCAATGCGTGATGATAGTTTTATTAAATCCAATTGAGGAAAAACTAGGCTCAGTCACAGTCAGGAAAATATGTACTCTCTCACAGTAAACAGTAAATATAATATCGCTACTGGCGATGATTACCTTCCAGTTTATCTTACAGGTTTGTAATGGTAATTTGATGATTGCTCTTTAAAATGTTCTTGGGTGGGCTTTATTTCATTTAATTCTGACAGCTAGGTCGCAAGGACCGCCACAACATTATATTTAAAAGAAATGTTTCTTCAATAAGACTGGAAGTTTATAGGATGATTTCTTTATTTCTTTCTTTATTTAGTTGGGACCGCAGGTTACGATCACTCTGTATGAAAGAAAAAAAACATGTAACATACCGAAAAATCAAGCGCGATAAATTTCCCGTTAAGCCTATAATACACTCGAGTATTTAATTATGTATTTAATAAACACTGCGCGAATTCTAGTGGTTAAAAACACACATCTATAAAACTAGGACTTAACTGAATTTATTAATTATAAATTCCTTCGCGACTTTAAAAGTTAATTTAAGCATCTATTATCTTTTGAAATAATATAATAGATAGATCATTATATTTACAACTGGAACTATTGAGATTGTTTAATTTAATAGATTTAAATTAACACAAAATCCATTGAAATAGAATGACTGAACTAGACCACTGATCACTTTACACAATATATTACCGCTTTGCACAGAATAGAAATCACTGCAAATATATATATAAAATCCAGGGGAAAATCTATAACAAGATTTCAATAAAGCTAGTGCTTCTGTAAAGGTCTGGCCAGCGAGTGATAACGTGTCTAGTCTTCATGGTCTATTTAGCTAAAATGGAATGTAAGTTGAGTGGGACATGATAAACTTGACAGCTCTTTTCATCCCAGGAACTTTGGGGGATCTGACCGCCAACTCAAGGGGAGAAGCCGCCCCCTGGTCTTCGTATCTTTGCTCGCTGCTGCCCGTTTCCCCGTTCGCTCGGTTCTGCGGTTGACACCGAGACGCGAAAATAGCGGCAAGCAACTGCGTCTCGTATCAGGGACCACTACTGTCTTTGATAACGCCGATAGTCTCCCCTGAAATCCCTCAGTCTGTCTCTTTGATCGTGGTCGCTTTATCTGTTTGATTCTGGCGACGCCCCCCACTGGCCAAGTTAATTAAAATAACTGCCTATGATTGTTCAAGAGATGTTAGTGGGCGTGATTTAATCTCTCCTTAAATCAATGCAATGACCAGAATGAACGATAGGTAAACTTTCCGCATATCAATCAGCAAACGTGTTTGCCCTCTGTGTGGAACAGTTGCATAGCTAATGAATCCACGTGAAAGAAGTCCCGTTTTACAAGAATTACAACAAAGTTCAGGGTCAGCCGAGTTCGTCCATCACAGGCTGAATGCAGCAGGATCTCACTATAGACCCCATGATAGGCGTGGGAAGCTGAGAAGTGGCTCTGTGTAGGACATGACGATTCTTTGGGAGAGCCCAGAATCAGAGCACAGTATTTCAGCTCTGCATATTTGGATAGCCCCCCCCCCCCCCTCCGGATGGCGGAAAATCACAGTATTCCCATCTGCTTCATACTCCTAACTTGGGACCAGATGTGATGATCCTTTAAATGTAAGCCAAGCTGGAGAAACTGAAGCTCATGTTTTCAACTTAACACGTTTTGGAATGGCAGAAAAGCCATAGAAAAAGCCCAGATCTACAGGGTAGATAATACCAAGGAATCTTCAACGCGGTATTGGCTGCTAAAGGGCGAGAAGCTCACCAGCCCTAGGTAAACAACATGGTCGATCTTTAGAGTGCTCAACGTTTCTACAGTAGATCCCAACAACTGCTGAGTTGCCGACCCATGTTCTAGATGTAGCCTACCAATGTCACGTGACTGTCGACATTCACGTGACTTCTATGAGTTGGTGACACAGCTTACATCATCATCATCATCCTTTTCCCTCTCGCTCCTTATAGAGGATGGTATCACTACTACAGCTGGGTCCCCCCTGCAGGAATCCCGTACCAAAACATTTACATGTAAATACAGCGATGGTTTCTGTAGCAATCTATTTTACATGATGATGTTGCCAGCGCCATGTTTACAAAATATGCTATCATAATACTTGAAATCACTCCAGTTCCCGTGAAATCAGTGCCAAATTCACGAAATTGATTTTTTTTTTTTTTTTGATTTTTTTATACATTTTAATTTAGCCCGTCGTTCTCTTAGTGATCTCTTGTAACTCACAAAATTCAAAGTTCAGAATCTTTCTTTTTTCAGTATCTCGTTCCCTGTATTTATCTCTTGTTCTACACTTCTCAGCGAAGGCTCCAGTTTGGAAAGTTTTGGTTTCGTCTGTTATTCAATGATGGAATGACAGTGCTCGGTGTCCATGGGCAAACAAAGATAATTGACCCCTGATTTTTGATTCCACATTGATTACTGGTTATAAATGTCTAAATCACAGCTGTGGACCCTCTGCAGTATCTAAAATGCCCAGCACGCAGTCCGTGCCTGTTGTTGTTGTCTTTAAAAAAATAATCAAACCATGAGGGTCTAGAGGTGGCAGAGTTATTGCAAATTATTCAGTAGACAGAAGAGTGCACAATAAGGATCCATTACCTTCCTCTCACCTAGAAGAGTTGTATCGGTACACGACAGAGATTTCCAGATAATATGTCATCTGAGCTGCTAGAGTCAAAGACACAATATGTCATCTGAGCTGCTAGAGTCAATGACACAATATGTCATCTGAGCTGCTAGAGTCAAAGACACAATATGTCATCTGAGCTGCTAGTGTCAAAGACACAAAATGTCATCTGAGCTGCTAGAGTCAAAGACACAAAATGTCATCTCAGCTGTGTCGTAAATGTTTTTAAAGATAGGTCAGAAGATATTTAGGGTCCCATCTGAGCAGAGGTGATAGTGGTAAAATGTGTGAGAATAAAGGTGTAAGAAATAGATTTTCATGAGGAAATAGTGTAAGAGGAAGATCAGTCTCTGGAGTGAGTAGTCCAGCCTATCTATACGACTATATTTTAATCTCAGACGAGCTTTCTCTCCCTATATGAAATATAAGTTACACTATACCCGCCCACGCACACACAATTATGTGACAACAATACGCACAAAACGTGAAAAAACTATGGATAAGTGGGTAGAGGTTTGACCGACACACTAAGTTAAGTTTTGTTTAGTTTATTACCACTTTAAACTTCTTACAACATCAAACATATAGAAATCAATATAAATCCAGTTTACAGATATATGAAAATAACCGAATAAGTGCCCTCCCCGTGTTGAGAAAAGATCCCAAAAGTAGTTAATAACTCAAAGGTCAAAGATAAGCACTAGATTACAGAATAGACTGTGAAGAACAAGTTCCCACTAAATTACTACTCAGTAAAATACTCAGTTTAGCGAGAAAAAAAAAGAAAGAAAAAAGACGTTAGTACAATGATTATACAAAGGAAAATATTCACTCTCTCTGTCTCTCACTCTGTCAATCTGTGGCCACACACAATCTCGCTTACCTACTAGTGATGTTGATATCCATTGAAAACATACAATAATCCCTGAGCATATACTGTCAGGTGGGGGTGCCAAAGATAGCCACAGTCCAGCCTAATAGTGAATATTAACTCTTTCAGTTCCAAGCAAAAAAGTGGGATTGGCCCAAACAAAAATGGCCATACCAGTATGTTTTTATAGTTTTTGTTTGGAAATAATTTTTTTAAATGTTCATATTCATAAATAACAAAAGTCCATAATGGATGGCTATACTTTAAGAAAATAGCGTTTTTGAGTTGTCAGAATTAGAAAACAGCCCTAGAAAGGATCAAGAGATACGAAAGCCAGTATACTGTTCATTGGGCCAAATGGGTCTAGCGGGAAGTACAGTATACTGGCTCTTGGGGGTTAAAGAGTTAATTACAAAGTGGACGCCAAATTTGGTGTTTTAATGTTCCCCTGGATGAAATCGCTGTCACCACAAATAGTTACTGAAGCAAGACGTGCTCTGGACGTTCACATTTGAAAAAGAGGAGAAAGTAATTCCCGTATTGCTAAGCATCTGGTTGCGAAGCTGAATGTTATCATATGTAAAAACTGATGATGATGGTAGATCCTATCGGCTTTTCTCTGGGGTGAGTACCGATTATGAAACAGTGTATACTCCTGGATAAAATTCACTTGGGTAAACGACTGTCAGAAGTCGGGAAAAATGTTATATATATTGCCACAGCGGGCTGATAAAATTGAATAGAAAAATCTGGGTATATTGGTATGTCTCGTTACTGAAATTTACAGTTAAGAAAATGTTAGTTTCTCGCCCTGGCAATTCCTGTTCACACTGGTACGGGGACGAACGCCAAGGAAAACGACAACTATTATTCCTTCAGTAACTGAGGAAAAGACCACAATAGAAAACCGCTAGCCGCTGGGTTTTGACCAAGCACTATATTGGAAGAAAACAAAACATTTCTAAAATGACAAATCCTAGGCTATCAAACGTAAGGTATGATCTCTTATCCTCTCCGTCACCTAATTAAATTAAAAGGCACACGGTATCTTAAGCCTGTACTATCGTGCGTCGCTTTAACGAGTACGGGTTTGGTAGAAGCATGCCGCCTTTCCTCCCTCCCGACCCGGTAAAACTCACAGCGCACAATGTCAGTTTTAATTTAATTATGACTATGCGCCCTTAACAAATATCGCCTGAGATTACTAGCTAGTTGATTGACGGCGTCTATCGTTTTGTCACATGATATTAAATGCTATTCATTTAAGCAATTTACACACAAAGAAATATAATACGCATACTACTCTGTCACTTTTATCCGTCACTCCTTGTATTATTTAGTCAGCTAAACCGTTTCTTCTGGTGAAACAATTGGTTGATGGATTTTACATTACTGAACCACTTGTAAGAGAATATCTGATACATCTTTTTGTCCAGGATATCTTAAATTTTAATAACATCTGAACCTCTCGCGACATCTAACCATATGAAAGTTTACAACCTTTTCAACCGATGTAAATGTAAATAAACTAGAACGATATTGTTAACATTCTCAACTAAAATTAAATATAAAACTATTCATTTTAAATGTAAAGATAGTTTTCGCCCACCGGGATTAAGATTAACTCTCAGAGAGGGTAAAAGTTCTGAGATAGATGGGATGGTGGAATATGAAGACGGGGACAGATAAGTATGTTTCGGGAAACTTAATACTCAGAGGGTATTCGTTTCTCTTCTTTTGCCATACTAATTGGTGGTACCAGCTGAGGGTACTATTTCTGGAACATGTGAGGGTATACGTGGCCTGAAGTCGACGCTAGATACCATCATCAGACGGGTCTTAGAGACGCGGGACCAGCTTTGCAGTTACTCCCTGATTTTACTTGGAACGTGCTGCAACTCTTAAATCTTGACCAGGAACGTGAGCAATCCAGTCACCTATCTGCGAAGAACCAAAACACCCGTGGGCGCAGAAACCCCAGCAGCTAATGTTCACATAAAAGCTGCCAAGTGAAACTTCCCCTTATATAATTCCCCATTAACATCATATGATGATGACCAATTTTTGTTAAAGAATATTCAGTTTTTACTAACTTTTAAAACCTAAGTGATTATTAAATTTTGTTATTTATATCTATACAAATTTAAAGTTGATTTAATCATTTTGAATGTGTTTTATCCGTATGTCTCAGACAATTTCTTAAATACACTCAACCAGGGCTACTAAATAATAATAAGAGGAAATTCGCTGAATTAACTCAGCTGGGGGCTTGAACGAGCTATTATAAGATTACATAGTCCTTCACAAAAGTTGTCGGCAGATCCTAGAGTTAACGTGCTCAGCCTATGCAGCAGTGTTCTTGCTTTTCTGAATATGTTGTGAATAGTGCATTGAGGTAGAAGCATCATTATCCTTCATTCTACAACCCTGCCAAGAGTAATCTTGTGCTAAGGTAGACACCTTTCAAGACCCCCATTACCTACTCTTGAGTTTTCGCCACTGTTGGACCACTACTGCAGAGCTAAGGGGGAATGGGGGGGGGGGGGGGGGAACCCGTGACAAAAAGATGAATCATTATGATGAGCGTTTAAATGTATAGCTGTGTGACTGTAAAACAATAAGGCTTTGTTGCTGTTTACAAATATGTATCCGTATGTCTGTTTGCTTTTGTGATAAAGTGGTTCTATTATTTCGCCGTCTTTTACCTTTTTTTCATCATTGTTATCGTGTTATTTCTCCCCGTTTTGCTTTATAATCATTTTTAACGTGATCTTTCATAATCACATCTTGTATTCAATTGTAACTATCATATTTCCTATCTTAGCGCTTTGACGAAAAGTTATCGTTCAAAACACCTGGTTCGTTAGACACTATTGTCACTCGTTGGCTATTGCAACATGAGCGATACGACAATCCGTTTGATAGCATAATCTCCTGTTTAAACAAACCGGTGTCACTACATTTGGGCACAATACCATGTCCAGTCTGAGTGGTTAAAAACAAAAGGACTTTTGGGACAAAGACACCTGGAAAATAAAGATTGTAGGCTTTTGTTAGCAGCATAGAAGCAAAAATCTCTTGTCTGGGGAAACATAGAGACCAAATTCAAGGCGTCGATATGCCGCGACAAGCGGAAACCGCCAGTGGGTCATACAAAAATGAAACAAATGACTGAGCGCCATACAATCTGGACATTGAGAAACCTAAAGCAAAGAAAGATAACTCTGTGAAAAAACGGTAGGTAATTTCTCTATCGGGTGACCACTCACAAGTCACGGTTTTTCTTATCACCTAAAATCAGGCTTGCAGTAAAAATTATGATGCGAGAGCTCTACCCATCTTTCAAAGATTGACAGTGCCGGGCCTCGCAAGCACACGCTCAGATGTGACATGGCAAGGTCGAAGGCGAGATAGTTGATCAGAGGTGGAGCTATGAGCCGCCTAAAAATTGTTACATATTGGCAATAAGGAAATATGCCGTGACTTGACACTGAATTCAGCACGTTTTACAACATTTGCTGCACATAAAGGGGAGAAGTTCCAGAATGTAGCCTGTTCTACAGTTTCATTTCAGAGTGAATTATAATTCTAGTGGAGTTAATTATAATAGTGGTTTTTGAGGAATTCGTTAAGGGAAATGAGGTTAATATTGACTTCAGAAAAATTATTAATAACTTTTCTTTTTCGTTATTTACGATTGCATTTTTGCTATTAGCCTCATAGCTAATGTGCTAAATACTGTTCTCTTCATTACTTTTTTTGTGCCATTTGATTTTATGAATCACAGATTCTTCATTTCACATACTTTTACGACTTTTAATGTAAAGAAATAAATTAAGGTTATATACTCAAATTCATCTAGATTATTAGCTCATCACTACAGACTGACATATGCCAACACTTACATTCACACTACATGTGCGCTTCAAGCCATACCATCAAGTATGAGAATTAAAAAACAAAGTGATCAGTTATGAAGAAGCAAGAGTGAGGAATGCATTTTTAAAAGTCAAATTTTGATCTTATTTGTGAAACTTATGAACCAACTTTGTGTCTTCAGTTCTGCAGAAATCAAAGTTTACACATTAAGTGTTTGGTATCTAATCGGAAAGAAGCTAGAAAGTCTATGCCGGATAGCAGAATTCACAAGATGGGACATCATAAACTTCCTAAGTTACAAGGAAGATAGCCACGCCCGCACCTGTATACGTCGGTGGCGACAGCATTTTATTCATCTGTTTATCAAGTTCAACAATGACAAGTTGATTCGTCTATATATTAAGATCCAGTGCACACAAGTTAATTTGTCTATATAATATTTCCAAATCACCCAAAAGCGTATAGCCTGTACCAAGTTCAGTTACTCAATGTGTCAGTCCATGAAGTCAATTCATCTACTCAAAACGTGCATTGCACGACATTCAATCAAGCTTAATTGCACGAAACCTATTTGTACTAGATCATTTCATGGAGAGCTCAAGTGAAGCCAGTGCCTTTTTCAAGATCAGACAGCAATCAGTTTCATGAGACAAAAGTTAACAGTTTTTCTATGCTAAAGAGATTTCCAAGCGTTAATGGACATTACATCAAACAAGTTTCTCACTAGTACACGTGTCACGGGTTGCCTCCACTTAGTTCTGCAGTAGTGGTCCAACAGTGGCCAAAACTCAAGAGTAGCTAATGTGGGTCTTCAAAGGTGTCTACCCTGATTACTCTTGGCAGAGTTGTAGGTAGAAGGATAATGATGCTTCTACCTCAAGGGAGTTTTAACAACATATTCAGAACAGCAAGAATAATGCTGCATGAGGCTGAGCAAATGTTAACTCTAGTATCTGCCGTCAACTTTTGTGAAGGATAGGGTTTTCTTATGGTTCGTTAGCTCGTTCAAACCCCCAACTGAGTTAATTCAGCGAATTTCCTATTATTATTATTGGGCCAATGAACTACATGGGAAGGAGCCCTGCAGAGGTCCTTGACATGGAATGATATATGGCATATGGCACCTCTTAAGCTCAGCTTCGTTGTTATATCAATGTATGACCTGCTGCCGTCGGCCACCAACCTTGTGAAATGGGGAAAGTCGGATGATGAGCAGTGCCCCCTGTGCCAGGGGAGGCAGACACTCGAACACGTGCTCTCAGCGTGAAAGGTGTCATTAGGGCAAGGGCGATACACTTGGCGCCATAACAAAGTGCTAAATGAGCTTGCTGTGACAATAGATCTGGCAAGGATGAAGGCGAATAGCAAACCCGGGCCGAGCACCGCAAATACATACTTTCTGAGGGCAGGAAAGTCAGCACACCCCAAACCGAGTAAACCTGGTAGCAGTTTACCATCTCTTCTTGACTGTGCAAACGACTGGGAGATGGCGGTAGACCTACCTGGACGAGGGGCATATCCAGAGAGTATCAGAAAATCGCGGAGACGGCCGGATATAGTGCTTCATTCTTCAGCAACGCTTCAGGTCATACTGATTGAACTGACCGTGCCATTTGAATCCAGATTAGACGAGCAACATTCGTTCAAAGCGGCCAAGTATAGTGATCTGGCCGCGGATCTGAGACACGATGGGTTCACTGCAAGGGTCATGGCAGTTGAAGTGGGCGCAAGAGGGCTTGTGGCTGCATCAGTGTATGATCTATTGAAACTGTTGGGGCTGAAGGGACAGTCGAGAACAATGGCACTGAAGAGGCTTAGTGAAACTGCCGAAAAGGCATCAGGCTGGCTGTGGAACAACCGCAATGGGCAATGGAAATCGTGACAATAAACGCTGCGGTACAGAAAATACCAGGAATTTTTCTAAGTCCACAATACGCTGAGTTTTTAGTCGTACTAGTGAAAGGGCTGTGGCTGAGAGGCGACAGGCGATGTATACTATAAGGGGTGTCAGGAAGAATTTCAGCGGCGAGCGCGCAGTGTCAAATCTCGTCCGTTTCGCGCAGGTGACTCAGTGTGTGTCCGTAGTTGTGATGTGCTACGGAGCGAACAGAATAATTTGTCTTCTCTTTGTTACTTTCACAATTGCCTCCACGGCTGGCGGAGTTGTGGATTAAAGTTGCTACCATAAGTGAAATGGGTTCATTTTCGATACAAGACAATAGGAGGCTGAGACACTTGGGAGTCATGACCCAAGTGGGCCCGCCCCCCTTAGAGTGTAAAGGAGTATGTAGGGCCGAAACACTTGTCGGACGGGGGACTTCTTCTGATGATCAGATTGCTTCCTGTTGTATCGCTCTGTAAAGAGTTTCCTATCACTGTTGAAGTGTAATTAAGAAATTGTCTGAGACATACAGATGTACTACATTCAAAATGATTAAATCAACTTTAGATTTGATTTGTTTTTATACAGGTAACAAATGTCACCGGAGGGCTTGTGTTAACGCGAGCTAGCACGTTAAACAGTAATATAAGAATAGCTAAAGAGCTTGAGCAAGATTAGTTGCTAACAAAATATCACTGGTCGAGCTTGACCAATGAGATCGTCGATAGCTATTTTTGACTACCGCGGTCAGAACACAGTTCAGTCACGGGGTTCACGGTTAAGTGAGGTAGACGTGTTTAAGCCTTAGTGCGGGCCGAGTTTTTAAAGGTTGTGTAGTTAACCTCTGGTCGAGGAGATGCCTGACCACTGAAAGTTTTAATGTTATTCACAAGTATGTTATTCGAGGAGACTGAGTTTTCCAGTTTTGTGGGATGTGTTCATACGGTTTATATGACAACCATTTTTTCTATTAGAACGATTAGTCTGCTATGAAATGTATATCGAGACCTTAGACAAAAGCCTATCGACATTTTTAGCAGGGTCAAGCAGACATGTTGTTATGATGATGTCCTTTTGCAGAGACCTTACGATTCATGTAACCCACAGGCGTTCTGGCCGCTGATAGCCAGGTTATTGAGTCGTGTATGAACATTGCCTTTTAGTCTACTAATAAACTGTTTTCCATGACTTATTGCTGTTACTTACTCATGTATGGAAGTACTAGGAAGATACAAATGATCACTGACAACTTACGTGAGTAGTAAGGACCTGGTCTTGAACCACCATTCATTTGGGTAACTCCACCTCTGGCAGTCGCCAGTTATCAAACACAAGATATATAAGTAACCCAGTAAACACTACGATCACTAGGCAATGCAATATCAATAAACGCAGAAGAAATATGTACCATCTGGACAGATTGTTATAACAGTCACATAAGATTATTTGGATGCAGTAACCAGCCCCCACGGTTACACATATTGTTATTTGGTGCTCGTAACCAGTTCACGCCCTTGTCATTGTGATCGTACTTTGTAAACAATAATTATCATGGATCTTCAAAGTACCCCCGGGGCCCTAGCTCAACAACAAATGCACCCACAGCAGATGTTACAGCCACATCTGTCACAAAATCAACAGCAACAGGGTATACAACCTCAAAATATATCGTTGCCTAATGACTTAGAACCGACAATGCAAGCACTGATGCAAATTACAGAATCGCTTCATCAGGTAGATCACTGTGCTAAGTTCCATTCAATTAGATCGATTGTCACACCATTTTCTGGAGACCCCGGACTATTCCGCAAATGGCTTATTGACATGGATAAGTTCTCATCCATCATTGACACAGCTACTGATTCCGACCGCAAGCGAATTGCCTTTTTATCTTCTGATGGGTTGGTTACAGACTTTCTACGTCGTCGCAGTAAAGCCTTCCCACTGGAAACGTTCGAAAGCTTTCGCAAGGAATTGGTAAGTCGATATTCAAACATCACAGACTGTCAGCATGCTTGGACGCTTTTAAGGAAGATAAAGCAGGAACGTCATGAGCCAGTGCAAATGTTCGGAGACCGGTTGCTTAATCTAGCCGAAGATGCTTTTTAAGAGGTTCAATCCCCACGGAAGAATTAGAGCGACACTTAGTAGGCATTTTCATTGATGGTTTGTGGGCAGAAAATTTGAAACTCCACCTATTGAGAAAAGACTAGAAGTCAATCACAGAAACAATTCAAACGGCTGTATACGAAGAGAACGTTCGGAAAAGATTTCATCAAAGGATCGGCAGAGAACCACAATCAGACTATCTTCCCGAACCAATGGAAGTCGACCATTATCGTCCAAGATGGCGGAGAGACAATGCAACCTTCAACGATCACCAACGCTCATCTTATTCACACAATGTACGCCAAAATGACTCATTTCACAGGAACGAAGACAAGAGACACAACCGACACACTACCCTAGTGAATTCGCATCCTTCTCCAGTTCACCGTGTTAATCAGATTACATGTTACAATTGTGGAAGTTGCTTAAACATCAGACAACACACGTATGACAGAACACTCCCAAGTTTCAATAGCAACCATAGATCAGGTTCAGATTGGGGTAGCCTCAACAGAAGACACCAACGTATAGCTGTCAGGAATTTTCTGGCAGAGATTAAGAAAGGCAAGATATTAGAAATAAATAGCGTCAACATAGACAACCACCAAAGATGTCGAATAAGAACTGAGAACGGCTGGAAGATGGACGTAAACCAAGTAAGATCGTATGCAAACAGTAAGAACATATCCTACCAGCCGAGAGTTAAAACAGAATATGACAGTGATAGGCGTAGAGCATGGAGAAGTCAGGTTAGAAAACATGACAACATACAGAGAGACATGGTCAGTGTTGCTACACAGACAGAAACAAAGAAACACACCGGCATACAAACAGAAGTACCAGAGCAAAGCGACAAGTGTGTATCCCAGGTAAATACTCCCAGCGTAGAGCATAGACACCTACTAAGCAGTCAGATTGCCACAACGACAGCGGTGCATGCAAAACACAAGATATCATCTAGTCGGTCAACCTCACCCCCACAAAACACATAGCAAGAGCGAGAAAAAGCGGAAAAGAACGAAAACAGAAGTGTAATAAAGAAGAAAACGTATAGGTCTGTTGATGATTGGTTAGCGGTAGAAAAGCTTGATAATGGTTACAAAGTCTTTGAACAGATTGCTCCTACAGATTATATCCTATGGTTTGAGAGACAGAATGTTACTACGAAAGCTCACGTTTATCAAATGAAATTAGATGATCACCGACCTGTTGAAATTCCACACCTTCGTTCCTCACGACATGTCAGGAAATCCACCCTTTGCCATTATTCGTCCTCCACCTCACTTGCCTCTAGCATTGATGACATGTCACCACAACCAACTGCCCCCACGTTAGTCAGAGATACGATAGAACGATATCGACGCGAACGAGATAACTCATCTGAAGAGGATGACATCCCTTTACAGGAGCTCCGACAACGGATCCAACACCGCAACGACCGTTTACTCCATGACAATGAACCACGAACAGAGGACACACCTCCAAATGTTGAACACTCTGGTTTGATGCCATCCACAGTTACTGATCCACCACATTCCTCAACTGCCCATTCGGATTCTTCGGCAACCATCACAGAAAACTCATGGCAAGACATTACGCCTGACCAGACAACACATCTTGTAGCCTCTGATGATGATTCCTATATTGTTCCCATGGAAACACATTCCAGAACAGCCATTAAACGCCACTATTCATCATCGTCTGACGACTACGTCCCTTTAGCAAAGTTGATTCGTCCCTCACATGAACATGTTCGAGTACAGATTCGCAGGAAGCGTCGTTCTGTGCATTCCAACCGTCAAGACAGTACTGAACCATGTACTGCTAGTCGTCACGTTGCTCATTTCACAGCAACTGCTTCCCATCCTAAAGGACGCACGTACGATCAGCGACTGTCATCGAAGGACATTGCCTTGTTGGAACTGGCACAAATGTTTCTTGACAAGCACTAACTTTATGCAATATTTTTTTTCTATTACAGGTTGACAATGGTTGGTCCCTTTCTTCCCTTAGCTTTGCAGTTTGAGATAGTCGTCCGCACTCAGACGTACAGCTGACTACTGTGGCGAGATGCAACATTATTGGAGAAAGGCAAAGATGTCTCCGACGCCTCTTCCACATGGACAATTACTTTAGTCGCCTCCCAGCAACCATGAAGAACGGAGTTCCAAGACACACTGCATTCTTTTGTTAAGATTGAATAGTATATTACTGCGACTATGCACTTTTATAGTAGATTGTATATTATTCCTTACGTTGATTTTTTTTTTTTTGGCCATGTCACATAGAGAGTTAATACGGTTACGACAGACTCTCACCGCATTGCAAACTAGATTTCAGGATCTATGTAATGTACATAGATAGCGCAGAGCTATCGTTCCTTTTGTAGGACAGGCTCTCCAACTTTTTTATTTAGAACGTTCACAGAGGTGAATATTAATAGTCTCACTTTACAAGTGTGGATTATAGCTGCAAATCAACAGCTCATATATCATGTTCTTGACGCCAGCCTCATAATTGTAAACAACACTTTTTTGTAGCAGGTATTATTACATAGCTTGTAATTTTTTTATTTTTTTTTTATTTTGTTATTTTTGAGTTGCATGATGCTACTCAATGTACTGATATGTTTGTGCGACATTATTTTTTCTATGTGTTATGTATTATGGATAAGAACAGAGATGTATTTTTTTCATGTCACACTATCACTACTTTTGAAAGCCACATAGACTCATTATATACACATCATTTACTACGTACACTATTACCTTACACGGACCTTCAGCTCCTCTTCACACAGATATCATCTATACTCCCACATACATTATGTAGAGCATTGCTCAAGGTTCACAATGTTTTATCTTTACACGATGCTTTTGGTACTAGTGCACATTCCTTTAATGGTTATTGATAATACGTTTGCATTATATTGGATACATGACATTCCTACACCTCTTCCATCTCACATATCACATGTTGCCACTTCTCGCTCGCACCCCTTGCAACATACGACATCTTCACTTATGCTATTGCAATTAACCACGCACACACCCATTATGCATTTACTTTTGCGTTGCAGTGCTGTTGATGGTATTACTAATGCTGTTGATTTTTTATAATGATATGTCAGTCATTGTATCATATTGGTAAAACATTTTGATGTTTAACTGCTGTTTTTTATGAATGATTCTATACAAACTCATGTACATTGTATCGTAAAATATTGTCCAGTTCGACGTCTATTCAGAGCTATAGAGTTCAACCAGTTGTCGTCACTTTTCCCTTCAGACATTTCATATGGACTCAACTATTAAGTTGTTTATTCGCTATTAGCCTTTGTCATATTTCTAGGATACATGCATCGCACTTATGGAGATTTCTGTTGATATGAACTACGATATCCCTGGAGCTATTCAATTACAGGCTCTTCCTACTCCCCAACCTATGTCCACTGTCCTGACATGCTATCCTATATAGTCCTTTCATTAAATATTTATATTATTAGACCCATTGATTTTGTATAGGTATATGCTGTATTTATACTGACATGATTGTTTTGTCATGATATTTTGTTTTATGTTTTTTGGTTATATTTGAGTTTGCTATGTATATAGTTTTTGGATTTTGATAGAATTAAAATGTCTCCCGTTAGGATACATTTTTGTAGCCCCGGGACGTATGTCACCGGAGGGCTTGTGTTAACGCGAGCTAGCACGTTAAACAGTAATATAAGAATAGCTAAAGAGCTTGAGCAAGATTAGTTGCTAACAAAACATCACTGGTTGAGCTTGACCAATGAGATCGTCGATAGCTATTTTTGACTACCGCGGTCAGAACACAGTTCAGTCACGGGGTTCACGGTTAAGTGAGGTAGACGTGTTTAAGCCTTAGTGCGGGCCGGGCTTTTAAAGGTTGTGTAGTTAACCTCTGGTCGAGGAGATGCCTGACCACTGAAAACTTTAATGTTATTCACAAGTATGTTATTCGAGGAGACTGAGTTTTCCAGTTTTGTGGGATGTGTTCATACGGTTTATATGACAACCATTTTTTTCTATTAGAACGATTAGTCTGCTATGAAATGTATATCGAGACCCTAGGCAAAAGCCTATCGACATTTTTAGCAGGGTCAAGCAGACATGTTGTTATGATGATGTCCTTTTGCAGAGACCTTACGATTCATGTAACCCACAGGCGTTCTGGCCGCTGATAGCCAGGTTATTGAGTCGTGTATGAACATTGCCTTTTAGTCTACTAATAAACTGTTTTCCATGACTTATTGCTGTTACTTACTCATGTATGGAAGCACTAGGAAGATACAAATGATCACTGACAACTTACGTGAGTAGTAAGGACCTGGTCTTGAACCAACATTCATTTGGGTAACTCCACCTCTGGCAGTCGCCAGTTACCACCCACAAGATATATAAGTAATCCAGTAAACACTACGATCACTAGGCAATGCAATATCAATAAACTCAGAAGAAATATGTACCACCTGGACATATTGTTATAACAGTCACATACGATTATTTGGATGTAGTAACCAGCCCCCACGGTCATACAAATTTAATAATCAATTATGTTTTAACGGTTATAAAATGAATAACTCCTTATAGAAAAAGTTATCCTCACTGAGTGATGTTATGGCGTTAAAATGTGGACAGTTCACTTGGCAGCTTTTATGTTTCTACTTAGCTGCCAATGAATTTGTCTGTTCTGCTCCAGCTAATGTTTGATTCTTTGTAGATGGATGATTGGATCACACTCGTCACTGATCAAGTTTGAAAGTTGTAGCACGTTCCAAGAAGTATCAGGGAGTATCTACCAAGCAGATACCGCGTCTCTAAGACCCGTCTGATGACTTGTTCCAGAGACAGTACCCTCAGTTGGTACCGCCGACTAGTATTACAACAGAAGAAAAACAAATACCCTCTGAGTATTGAGTTTCCCGACACATACTTATGCGTCCCCCTCTTCCTATTCCACCATCCCGTCTATCTCAGAGCTGTTACCCTCGCTGAGAATTAATATTAATCCCATTGAGCGGAAAAGCATTCATTACATTTAGGTTGAACAGATTTATATTTACCTTTACATTCGTTGAAATGGTTGAAAACATTCATTATTTTTAGAGTGAATAATTTTACATCTACACTGGTTGAAAATGTTAATAATATAATAAGTATGTACATCATTCTCTCATCATTCCCTGCCTGCTCTATATAGAACTTGGGACTACCTCTGCTTTTAGTTCTCTATAAGAAACTCGCATAATGCAGTCACCAGCCCTTGCAGTGGTGGTTCATGAAATCATCTTTCTATTTGCTGAGGTTGCCAGCCTCAAATGGTATTTGAAGAACCGAGGACTAGAATGGAACCAAGCCATGAGGAAGACATTCGATAGAATAGTACGGCACTCTCTCTTACAAACCTCTACACCTTACGGTAGAAGAGGAACGACTAAATAAGTAAGTAAGCCAGCCTCAAATGACTTGGACATCGACTTAGCAATTTTCACATATTAACATTCACATGTCAATATACACATATTATTTCACGTGTTAATAATGCAAAACATAAAATTATAGGTATAAAACTTATCCCAAATCTTTGGGTTCACCGACAGACTGCTGGCTCAGAGAAATAGCTAAAGCAGCTTGTTGAAGATGCCTCTTAAACGTGTTCTGGGGTGTTGTTACTTCACAATAAGTTCCCACTTTGACTCCGTGTTCAGATTTCTTTGGATTCATGTTTTCCTTGTTACTGTAGGTAGAGTTTTCCTGGGAGATAATTCCTCAAGATGCTCAAACAAAGCCCGGTCCGATAATCCAAATTCTGATTCTATTATTAACTTTGGCAGTTCTGGTTGTTTTCTCGACGAGGTGAATTTTCATAGTGCTTTAAACTTGCAAAAGTGTCAAGTTATGATCTCCCTTTCGTTCCTGGCACGTATGGTCTACTATTAGACTGGGCTCCAATAAGAAATGTTGTTATGTTTACATCTCGAATACCGGCAAATAGTTACAGTCATGCGTGATTTGATGGCGTCTATTCGAAACTTTCCTCATAGGAAAATTGTGCATGTTATTTAACAGGTTTTCTTATAAAGACGGGCGTGAAACCTCCTAATATTCTCGTCAGTGATTACAAATAACTTCTTACTTTTATCTCAAGTAATATCTTCGTAACACTTCTTTCCGGATGTTATTACCCCATTCCGTCTTCCAGGTGCATGTCTGTAATGTGTCCGCAGACGGGTAATTTATCTCCCCGTCCTTGTGCAAACACCGACCCTCGTGTAACCATCTGGGCTGTGACTCTTCACGACAGTAATTAGGGAATTCCAATCGCCATATCAGCGCTAAATAAACTGGCTGGGCGTACGTCGTGCTAATCCGGCGCGTCCAAGGTTTGGTACACGAGAATTTTACCAAATGCCTAATTTTTCGGTCAATATTGCATTACCTGTCTACTCTCTCAGCAGGGATGGTCAGGTAAACAGACAAGACGAATTATTACTGAAATGAGTGTGAGGTGATTAGAAAATAGCTAATATTTGCTTGATATCAGAGAAAGAAATGTGCCACTGAATATTTTACGTAAACAGTACTCACAACAAATGTAACTGACTACAGCCGGAGAGAAGAAGAGATCGACCCAATATTTCCGTCACAACACGTGCGCTACTTACAGCAGTAAGTTATCGTCATTGAGATATCCAACACTGTGAAAAAGACTTCTGCATCGGATAATCTATGTATTCCTTTGTATGATAATTAGGGATGCACCGAATAGTGGTTTTTACTATTCGGCCGAATGCGAATAGAGGCCTTTAACTATTTGGCCGAATACGAATAGTGAGTGAATGTTGGGCATAAAAAGTTGTGTTCAATAGGTCTACTGACATTTTTATTAATTATACAGCGTTACAAAAAATACGGCAAATAGCGATTAATCACTTTTTAAATTGCTGCATGAAACATGCATTGGCGTTCAAAAAAAAAAAAAAAAAAAAAAAGAGTGTCTCAATATTCTCTGCCAAAAGACAACATCTGTTATCTGAAAACGTGTTGCTGGCAGTGCTGAACAGACGTTCACTTGAGACGCTTGTTGGATGCACGGCGAGATATCGTGGTGCTGGATATTAGCTCTAACAGAGCTGTACATGCTAAGAATAATTATATCAGTAAAAAATGTCCTGCTAGGCATTGTGCATCTCAGCTCCAACAAACCAACCAGAAACATGAAACCAACATCTTTGTGACGTATAATGGAAAGAGAGCCTACGGTAATCTGACAGTCTTTGTAATCCCGTTAGCGTTCTATCATTTGCTAGCAAAACCATGCATTTTTCTGCCTGTCTTACTCACACAAGCTTATTTTTCATCCACGCCTCTTTTCTTCGAACGTAAGTGTTTACAAACTTTCGTGACCTGCCCGGCATAAACAGGTTTGTTGACCAGGTCTCCTCACGCGAGCTTATCTGTCAATCATACGATACCTGACATGAATAACACCGAATACGCTTTGAAGTAGACTCACGAGCACAATCTTTCCCCGAGTACGCTTTCAAGTTCAGAAAAACCCCTGGGCTCTTTGATCTCAGAAGCGGGCATTCGTACGGAGAAAATCTTCGAGAGACCCGTTAGACGTAAGAATTCTTCTGATGTCGATGAGCAGCGCTCGACGGAAGACGGGCGTAAAACTTTATCTGCGGAACTCATGTTTCTGATTCTCCGGTATACACAATAGTGTGAAAAGTAACATCATCTATAGATCAGAGAAACATGATGATATTTAAACTGTGGTTTCTTAAACCTGCTATCAGTTGTCACTCAGAATTTTAGGATAGTCTAAGCACGCAGTCCTAGAACCATTTTGCTAAATGTGTTAATACCATTCGTGGGGATCTTTTCGTCTGATATTCTAGTAATAGAAATTAGTGCTTACGTGTTAAAAGTGTTAGCATACCATTATAATTCACTTTGATTTTCTGGCGTTAAAACTAGTGAAATAAAATAACGCGTAGCTATGTCATACCAGATGTTCAGTTATCATGTTAATTTTCACCACCCGCTTTCTCAACCAAGAAGAGGCCGTTTTAGTTGACTGATTTATATGCTAGGCGCGACGGATGTAGTAAAATCTGCGAGAATAATTGCTCATTTTAGTAAGATTTTAGTCATAAAATGATAATAAATAAACCCGCCCGATTGTGTCTGACTGTGATCCTCTCACACGCCAGCATAGCGCTGAATTTTGTGCCATGGAAAGGCTTAGACCCGACCCCGCCGTTTAAACCTACTCGCTTTCCTTGTGACGTACATTTTTAACATTTTGCCCGATCTGATAGAGACTGCGGCAAGACTTACAATTAACGATCTTGCGGAAGTGTGCCGCCAAACTACTGTCTGAATTAACGTAATATTTTGACTTTAACGATTGTAATAAGTAGTAATCCTTACATTATTTGGTAGTGTAACACGAGACAACAGTTATAATTAACGCAAATTCTTACCCCACCGCGCAAAACCGCGCTTCGCTTGACACGTTGGGCCTTGCATATATACACGCTGTGGCAAAGCCAACAGAGGCAAACACGCAGACAATTTTATTTCCTCCTCGCGGTAGTATTTCTGACGTCACTAAAACAAGTAGGTTTTTGAAAATACATGCTAGCGAGAGATGAGAGAGAGGGGAAGATGGCCGTCTTGTGTAAAATTCTTTATTTGACGATTGACCGTGACAAAATTGAAAATCTAAACCATAATGAAACTGACCATAAAAATCAAATGGTAGTATAGCTTAGAGTCCACTGAGCAAGAATGTGTTTTAAATAATATGGTAGTCCAAGTATTAGCCAAGTTATTGAGAAAATACTAAATGTCTACGGACTGTTGTTCCTGCTTGTTTTTCATAACGTTAGTGGGGACGCCAGCTTAGAAAATAGGCATTGAGGTAAATTCAAATTCGCTTGGGTAAAAAGAGTATAGGAGGGAAAGGGGAGCGGAAGGAAAATTGTTACCCAAAACTAACATCTTTTTTGTATTGGCATAACTAAAGCAGGCTGGCCAATCGACTACCAGACACCGAGTTTGTTTGGAATTATTTTTGTTTTTTAAAAACTTCATTTGAATTCTGGTAGTCGCAAGCTTTCAATTGGCCAGTGCTAATAAATATTAGCAAAAAGCTTTTCGCTGCTCAGTGCCAGTTGAACAAAACTTTTCATTCAAATACGCTGAGATCAGCTGTGTTAATTTTAAAATTAAATAAAGAAGTATTCACAGTCTGGACAGTGCAGAAGAAACTGAGGCCACTTCTTTGCAAGTCAGCGTCATTTGTTTATATTTCTTGAAATTTGTGGTAAGAATGCTTTATGAATTAATATGTTTAATCCCACTGCCAAAGTTAGATACTGCTAGTGGGAAAAGTGAAGGACGTGCCGGGAGCAGACATTGTTTAGTCCTCACATTGAACTGTATCTAACTGATGTATGTTGTCATGATTGTGTTTTAATATTATTGCATTAGAATAAGCCTCCGTGTTCCATGAACACTGTTCAACATGCCTGAAGCATTTATATTTAAAAAGGAAAAGAAGAGAAAATCATACAAAAGGAAATGTGGTTACTCCACATTATTTTATTGAGGAAAACTATGTAAACGTACAGTGGCGTATCTGCCATAGGGACCTGAGGTGTGGTCACAGCAAGGTGTGAGTCATGTAAAATTAGGGGCGAGTGCACCTGTAATGCACGCGAGGCTGACCCCATATCACCGTAGGAAAATAATAAATAGAATAAGTGATCAGATATAAAAGGCCAGGGTGTCCTTTTGTTGCAGAGGTTTTATTTCCTGTTGCCAGCCGGTAACAGGAAACCTGCTGAGTGAGAATAAAGCCATCAAGTCTCCGACCATTCGTTTATGCTGTCAAAAGATAACGGGAGGAGCTTGGGCATTTTGAGAGATCGAGATTTTCTGCAACTTCATACTGTATTATCATTCTACAAGGAATCCCAGGTGATGTGTTAAGCATCTGGGTATATCTGAAACATTCGTTTGAATAAACTCTGGTATTTCAAAATCATACTCAGGAAGTTTATGGGGTGTGATGAAACTACAGCCCCTCATACACAGTGACTCTCCCTCTTAGATGAATAAAGTGTAAGCTGTGAACATTCCAACAGGAAAGATATATAGTGACTTTATAGTTAGTGGGCAAATTGTCCACACATTTTTAGTTGATCTTTTCTGTAAACTATCTTGTCCTCATTTTCAAAGACCTGTCCAAAAGATATGGCTGGACAGGCAGATTAAATTGTACAGAAAAAACATTCATTTTAAAGAAAAACTTAACCACTGGTTTTATTCACTTCCTCATAGAAAATTAAAGTGTTTTTGTGTTGTGTACCATCATTTCATTTCTCCCCTAGACACTAGGTACATCATACACCAGACACTAGAGCCAAAATAGTGACCGTGTGAGATCTAGGGAGGTAGCGTTAGGTTCCCTGCATATATTTCATCATCATTTTTTAGAGTCAGGGGCCTACATGTGCTTGACCTCACACGGTTATTGCAGACACCGATTTCATTCTTTTAGGATACCATCATAACCTCCCCAGCAAATCAAACTTTGCTACAACGGATAGCGACAGAAAAGAATTCACGTTATATTTCATTTTGAGTTTTATTATAAGTGCCTAATATTTAAAACCATACGATGACAAACAGACACCGACAATTTAATAGCTATTAACGACAGGCGATATTTATGTAATTGCGCGTATGGATAATTGAATAATAATTAACATTGTACGCTTACTGCCGGTGCGAGTGGGGCGGAGAGTTGCATACTCCATCTGACCTAATCTCAGCGCTAGCGAAAGCTGACCGTATAGGAGTAAAGGAAAACACCTGTGCCGTTTAACTTTAATCAGGATTGACGGAGTGGATTAGAGATCGTCTTGTCTCCGTCTGTGTGCATATATATATATATATATATATATATATATAATAGTAGCATTTTTCCATAAATGTTTTTTTATTCCTAGCAGACCTGATCAAGGGCGTCCAGCGGTCTTTTTTCTTCATTTACTGATTGGTTAACGTTGTCTTTTCTTGGCTTGTGCGTAACCAATTTCATTTGTGAGCAAGGACTTGCCAAAGATACATGAGAAACATTTAACTTGTAAATTTAACGGGACTTGCAAAACCCAGCGATATTTTTCCAATTTTACTAGCCCACTGGGGTATACAAAAGAACACTTATACTCCCGACTTCTGACAGTCGTATTTAAGCGGATTTATCCAGAAAGTTACGCTGTTTCAGAATCGGCACTCTCCCATATAGAGTCAGCCGATAGGATTATCATCATCATCATTTGTAACATTTTTTTAGCAACCAGATGTTTCCCAATACTGGAAGTATTTTCCTCCTTTTTTTAACTGTGAACCTCAAGAGCACGTTTGCTACACTAACTATTCGCGGTGAAATTTTTTCATCCAGGAAAAACCCACACCAGATTCGGCGTTCACCTCGCTGGTCGTGACTTGTTAGAGGATGGACTGGGGCCAATTTGGGAAATAAAACCTAGCAATTGTTATATTCAGGATAATTGTATTTCCAAGGGATATCACTAAGAGTAGGTAAGCGTGATTGAGTGGCCACTGTATGACAGAGAGAGTGAATCTTTTTCTTTGTTACAGGAACTTTACCAACATTTGGATTTTGCTTAAACGTGTTTACTTTACTGGGTAGCATATAGTAGGAACTTGTTCTTTACTGTCTATTCTGTAACATAGGGCTAACATTTGACCTTTGAGTTATTAACTTTTTGGGTTCCTTTCTCAATTGGGAATAGCACATTTATTCTGTTATTTTCATATGTATGTAAATCTGAGTTTATATTGATCTTTCTTTAGATGTTTGATGTTGTCAAGTTTAAATGATAATAAAAAACAAAAGAAACTTAACTTTGTGTGTTGGTCAGACCCATACCCAATTTACCGTAGTTTTTCAAGTTTGTGTGACTGGTTGTCACATAGCTGTGTGTGTGTGTAGTTAAACTTATATTTACATGTATGAGGAGGGCAAGGTTGTCTTGTACTAAATTACAGTCGTATAGATAAGCTGGATTAGAGAAACTTACTCATTCCAGAGACATATCTTCTCCTTAAGCTATTCACCCGTGAAATATATTTCTCACACCTTTTTTCTCACGTACTTATCAACATCCACTCTATTCAGACGGGACAAAAAAATAACACACAACCTATCGGTACGACAATCTTGCACGATAGAATTTGGCTGAATGTCTCGTGCCATCATTTTACCGATGGCTTGATGTACTTTCGTACTCTACCTAGTCAGCGGATGCAACCCGCTACACGTTAAAGTATGCACCGCAAGGCGTGGTGTGTTAAGTTAGTAGCGGGATCAATTGAAACTTAAAGTCAGCCTACTTTCTGGGTCTAAAATTATCGCGCCGCGGGTTGACCTAAATTCATTATTCATATTTGATGGCAGCGTACTATTCGGCCAAATATGAATAGTACATTTAATGCACTATTCGGCACCGAATCGAATACGAATCGAATATTCGGAGCAGCCCTAACGATAATGTAACAGTGTGGCCTACTACGTCGCGACAACTGTTAGACTTATAGTAAAGTACTTATGAATGACTAGTTAGTAATAAAAAACACTAGTCAAGAATCAGTGACATCATCAGTCATGGCACACATGAACCCATGATGTCATCAAAGCTTGTGTGGCTTCCATACAAGTCAGACCGGAAAACATTTAGATTAGATAGAACCTTGAACAATGGTTGGTCATCCTCACTTAGTAACAATAATTTTAGACTAGAGATTTCGTAGTTAGTTAGGTTAAAGATTATTTCAACAGTCAGCTAGGCCCCAAGACCAATCATAAGAAGGTTTCCGGTCTTAACTCCAATTAGAAATAATTTCATCCGGCAAGCCCTAGTACCGGACTAGTATAAAGACTGATGCATCATAGTAACCAGTCAGAGCCTGAGACAGAGCAAGAGTCAAACCAACATAAGGCGTTCTCTCTTGAGGTGTGGAGCAACCTGGCGCATCCACTATTGAGAACAAAAAGCCTTTGACTCATACGGTTAGGACAAGTATATAACCGTCTAGACATCTACTACCAACCAGGGTCATTAGTGATCCAGCACTAACCCCTGCTCCAATTTTATTGTAGGTTTTCTCCACAACTCGTAAGTTCGAACTAGTTATTTTGAAGTCTCGAATCGAATTTTAATTTCGCTAGGATTCCACAGTGTTCAAACATGCCATAAAACGACTTCCAAAAGCAGTAAGCCTTTTGCCATCGAGGCTAAAGCTGGCAGTTTTGCCCCACCAGAAATAAGGTTGGAGCTGCTAATTTTTTTAATATGGAATCGAATTTTTTTTAAAATCAAGAACATTTCTTATAACTATTTGGACTTATGAAATACACTGCACTATCAGAATTTTCGTTGACTGTTGAATTTGCTGTATTCAAACAAAACTTCAAGTACGGTTTTAAACAACAAAAGGCACTTACAAGTGTGACCGCGCTATATAACTAGGTGGCAGATGGCAGGCCTAGTGATGTAATTCAAGGTTTACAAGTTCTCTTTTATTTATCTTCCAAGTTATTGACTTATTGATATGTGTGTGTGTGTGTGTGTACTGGCCATCTCCGCCAGAGATGTTGATTCCTGGATGAGACACTTTTCCTTCTTTATTCAACTCAGAATCCGTTCCGTTCCTTCTTCGATGTTACTAGTGACTTCGTATAAAAGTAGTTTTAAATAGATATGGCCTACATACAGCAATGATCAAAAGATGAAATCAAATCCATGCGTATCCTTCAAAACATTTATTTACATGGTACTATTACTCAGCATGGCAAGTAATTCATATAATAGAGCTCGCACATAATCATATCAGAGGTACTTCGTACATAAGCTCTATATCTCGTGAACATACATAATCTTCCTTTGACATTTTATCATCTCCAGTAGGCTTTCTTAGTCTTCCCAAAATCTGTTACTGTTTATTCCTAATTTCTATGCTCCACATCAGCATTTCATACTTATTGTATATGTACATATATTCTCTCTGACAAGCTAATCAAACCTGACTCTACTACAGTTCCTGAAAGCAAAATTCAACTCATACATAACATATCAAGGTTCCCAGTCATATACTTACATGCGAGAGCATGTTGGCGGTTCTCATATGGAAGTCGACTCTCACAGTCGCTTAAATGTCGTATCTATTTCTGAATAGATCATACTTTGCTTATCTTGACTTCACGATGATACATATAGTTTTCTTCTTTTGGTTCATAACCGTCCGTTTATACATAAATAGTCGTAAAGTGCTTGACCAACTGCTGCTTCATAATTGGTCGCAATATCTTCATATCACCTGTTTCTTCACTTAGTCATAAAGTGCTCATAGCGACTTGTCGACATTGTGCTTCTGTGTTACCTCTCCTGTATACAAAATTCTACCTCGTGTAAATTATAAATTCAGTCAATACTTACAGCCAAATCGCTGAATTCCTTATGAAATACACTTTCTACAACTCACTGTGTCTATAAGTAACTTCTTAATCTTATAACACTGGCTAGTGATGGCGGAACTTCTGAATATCTCTATATACCTATTCTTTATCTGTAAAACCACAGAAGGTACATCTTGTCAGCTCAGCAATCACACCTTCCTTCTTCAAGCACAAACTCAGGACTGCCCCAATGACCTCTGGTCATTTTTCCCTGGTGTGTTTTTCTCGCCACTTCTGATTCGCTGCTCTAAATGTTTTCACTTAAATTTATTGGTCGAGCTTTTTATTTACAACTCAAGACAATTACTCACTTTTAGTTAATGCGAGCCGATTTACTGAACTGTTGTCTGTTATTTCCATACATTATTTTCTTCCCTGTGAACTGTCCTAATCGTTTATCTGACCTTGCCAATAGCATGAATAATGCTTGGGCAAACCCCACGGCGACACAAGCATTCCTGATTACCTGGGTTATTCCTTACTTCTGGAAGCAACACCTCTGGTGTATAATCAGTCTTCTACAGAAGAATTGCAGTAAAGAAAGTCTTGTGATTATTTCCCTTAACACAAGGGAAGTAATAATACAAAGGCACCGTCACACTATATACCATTATTTGGTGCCGGTGACACGCCCACGGCGACCGTTGCCTCAATTGGCTGTGTGTGGTGTACCCGGAAACGGGGCCTCCCAGTACTGAGGCACAGTTAAGTCCCCGATGTCACTTATCGGTGCAGAGTTGAGAGAGATGGCTGAGCATCACAATCCCCCCTGTGTTGGAGCATGATGAGAACCAAGCATTGCACACTGAGCTTGGGGGGATCACTTGGGCACCAGACTTAATACTGGCTCTTGACTGGATGGCCGCATGCAGGAGATTTCTACAATGGAGGGTTGGCAGGTGGTGGGTATCTGGAAGTGGCTCTGTGCAGGACGTGAGGATTCCTTGGGAGAGCCCAGAACCAGAGCACAGCATTGTGCAAGCTCTGCATAGTTGGAGAGCCCCCTGGATGACGGGGAATGCACAGTGTGCTACCCCACCTATCCCCAACTGCTAACTTAGAACCAGAAGTGGGGTCCTCTGTATGCGTGCCAGGCCAGGATAAAATGCCTGGGAAAGAGACTGGAGCTCAGAACTCCCTAACTCAAAGTTGCAGGATGGCAGAAAAGCCACGGGAAAGACAGGGCTATTTTGAAGATAACGCAACCATATTTTCACCATACGAGCTCGGACGCCGCCTCGGTAAACAAGGTCCGCGCAGAGCAGTGACACCCCCAGGCTGCTTGCGAATAGTCTACTACTGGGAACATAAACAGATTAGGGATGAGCCCACTCTCCCGTTGAACAGGTGCTAAAGTCGTAGATACTGGGCCAGAAGGCGCACCGGAAACCACAGTATCACGCAACTCGCTTTTTTTTTCTATGGAGAGTACACCGTCAAATAAATCTCGTACTGGTGCTCGCCCTGTGGAGCTCCACCAGGCAGGTGCAGTGCCGGGCTCTGAGCCTCGACAGAGCCCACCCTCAGCTACTGGAGGACCCTCTAGACCGTCTTGTGGAGTCAGCAGACGGCGGAGGAGAACTACTGACCAAAACAAAACAGAAAAAGAGAAACCCAGAGTGCCACTTGTCATGATGCACTGGAATGCAGAGGGAGTGAACAGCAAGCAGGCTGGATACAGCAAAAAGACAGAGCTGGAAAACATCTTGTATGAGAAGCAAGTCAGTGTTTGCTGTATCCAAGAGACTCACTTGAAAGCAGATCAAACCTTTAAAATAAGGGGATATCAATGCTTCAGATCCGACAGACAAGATAGACGAAAAGGAGGAGTACTTACTCTTGTAAGGAATAACATTCCTGCACACGAAAGGAAAACCTTCATGGATGGAGCAGAATATCAGCTGTTGCAGATAAAGGTAGACAAGATGGAAATAGAACTCCTGAACTATTACTGTCCGAACAACAAACCCCTGAGTCTCAGCTCTATACAGGTACCAGCCACCAACTTTATAGCAGTTGGAGACTTTAATAGCCACTCCCAGAGCTGGGGCTATAACCATCTGGATCACAGAGGTGAAGAGGTTGAAACTTGGCAAGATGATCACTCCCTAATCCTAGTCAATAATGCCACAGATACTCCTACCTTCTACTCCAGAGGATGGCACACAACTTCAACACCAGATCTTGCCTTCTCCACACCAGATATAGCTGGATCTATTAGTAGAGAAGTAGGAGACCAACTAGGGGGAAGCGACCATCGCCCAATCTTTCTTACTGTCCAGAGTGCAACTCTCAGTACAGGCCCAGCCATTACAAGATGGAACTACAAAAAAGCCAACTGGGGTTTATTCAGGCATCAGGTGAACACGCTGCTGTCTACCCTCAAGGTACAGAACAGAGACATTAATGAAGTGGTAAAAGACTTCAACAGATGCATACTACAAGCTGCAAAAGAAACCATTCCCAAAGGATGCCGGCGTAACTACATACCATACTGGTCCAGCACACTCCAAGAACGTCAGGAAGCTATGGACAGGGCTAGAAAGGACGCAGAGTCTCAGCCTTCACTTGAAACTCACAACAAATGGAAAAAGGCTGTAGCAGAGTTTCAGAGAACAAAGCTAGAAGAAAAACGGAAAAGCTGGAGAACTAAAACGGCATCGCTGAACCTTGAGAAAGACGGCAGGAAACTTTGGAGATTAGTCAAGTCTCTAAATGAAGAGCGTTCCTCACCAAGGCAGACTATCACATTGGATGAAGGTGGCAAACTTTTCAGAGGAAAACAAGCTGCAGACTTGTTTGCTAGAAGATACAGTTCAGAAAGCAACTTACCCATTAACATAGACCATCAGAGAGAGATAAGAAAAGAAATACTGGCAACCATGGGACAGACAGATACTCCTGCCCCAATGAGGGAACCCATCACACTAGGAGAACTACAGAAGGCTATTTCCAAGCTTAAGTTTCAAAAGTCACCCGGCCCAGACAAAATCAGCAACGAAATGCTAGTAAATCTGAGCTCAGCAGCAAAGACAAAACTGCTTGAGATATTCAACCACAGCTGGTTGAAAGGAACGGTACCCCAAGTATGGAGAGAAGCCATCACAATACCCATACTAAAGAAAGGGAAATGTAAGACCGAGGCTGCAAGTTACCGGCCAATCAGTCTCACAAGCTGTGTTGGGAAGACTATGGAGCGAATAGTCAACCACAGATTGAAATGGTATTTAGAGTCTGAGCAGATCCTGGTGCCGGAACAAGCTGGATTTAGAGAATGCTACAGTATAGAAGACCAAGTTACTTACTTGTCTCAAGCAATAGAAGATGCCTTCCAGGAGAAGAAAAAGGTCCTAACGATCTGGGTCGACTTCAAGCAGGCCTTTGACAAGGTGTGGAAAGATGGCCTCATTGCAAAACTTAGGAGAAGTGGAATCCAAGGCAACATGATGAAATGGATCCAGTCATACTTGCATAACAGGAGAACTAGAGTCACTCTTGACGGTCTGCAGAGCAGAAAAGTGTTGCTCCATCAGGGGGTACCTCAAGGAGGAGTAATTTCCCCAACACTCTTCCTTGTTTACATCAATGACCTGGTGAAAGATCTCCCTGCAGGAGTTAAAGCTGCCTTATATGCAGATGACCTAGTACTCTGGTGCGCTGATGAAAATGTCACCACAGCAAATTATAGAATGCAGCGGGCAGCAGACATGCTAGTGTCATGGGCAGAGAAATGGCTTATCACAATAAACACAGACAAAACCTCCACAACACTGTTCTCCCTCGCCCCCAAGGACAAATCAGCTAACATACACCTAGGGACAACCGTGATCAAGGAAGAAAGCTACCCCACCTATCTTGGGGTGACATTTGACCAAAGGCTTACATGGAATAAGCATATTGAAAATGCAGAAGGAAAGGCCCGAAGACGACTAGGCATACTCAGAAAATTAGCAGGTACCAACTGGGGAGCAAATGAACGAAATCTAAAGAAGATTTATAATGGAGTAATAAGACCACACTTAGAGTTTAGCTCAGCAGCATGGTCATCAGCTGCTAACTCACATCTGCAGTCTTTGGACAAGGTGCAAAATCAAGCTCTCAGGCTCATTACAGGAGCCATGAAAACTACACCAATAACAGAGATGCAGAAGGTTGCTGGATTACAGACATTGTCCCATAGAAGAGACACAAAAACCATGATCCAGATGGAAAAGTACAACAGTATGCCAATGCACCCAATGAAGGCAAGACTAGATGATCTGGCATTGGGACGTCTAAAGCGTAGCAGCTTTGTGCATCGGGGAAAAAGACTTATAAGACAGCATCAAGAAGACCTATCCATGAAGACAACACCACTGAAGCCCACCCTATACCCTGTACCATGGGAGCAGGCCAGCAGTGCCCTCCAAATTAATACATCAGTCAGTGGTCTCACAAGTGGATGTGAGTATAATGATCTGCAAAAACGAACTGCTACATTGAGTATGATCCAAGAAAGCTATCCCGATCAATCATGGATACATGCCTATACAGATGGATCAGCAACTAATGCTGTTAGGAATGGAGGTGCCGGTATCTTTATCTCATATCCTGACAACCACTATGAGACTAGGCACATTCCCACTGGTAAATTCTGTTCCAACTATACAGCTGAGGTTCAAGCTCTAGAGCAAGCTGCAAATATGATTTATAACACCAACTCTGACTGCCACCAGGTAGTCATCCTCACAGATGCACTGTCTGTCCTGCAAGCTCTCAAGGGTGGTAAACTCCCGCATCTGAGAAATGAACTAAACAAGGTAGCTGCCAAAAAGAGAACCATACTTCAGTGGGTACCATCTCATTGTGGTGTACCCGGAAATGAAAAGGCAGATAAACTTGCAAAAAAGGGAGGAGAATGTGAACAAGAAGATAATGAAGTCACATACTTTGAGAAAAAGAGAGCTATCCAGACTATCAGAAGAGAACAGAACCAACCCAAAGACGACTATCACACTCTCGACCGGCAGGGACAGATAACTATTTTTCGACTCAGGACAGGGCATAACAAACTGAATAAACACATGCACAAGCTACGATTGTCTGCTTCACCACTGTGCACATGTGGATTAAACGAACAAACTGCTGAGCATGTTCTACAGGACTGTCCTCTGTATGACCAGTTAAGAAAGATATACTGGCCCAATGACTCAACACTAAACTCAAAGCTATATGGAGTTAAAGAGGAACTTCAAACAACAGTCGAATTCATCATGAGAACTCGTCTGACGGTGTAATCATCAAAGATGCGATCGCAAGAAGAAGAAGAAGAAGGTGCCGGTGACCAGCTCGTAACTGTTTTTTACGATGGATTCAGCTACTCAACAGCTTGAACATCAAGTATTTTTGTTGCAACAGCAAAACCAACTGCTTCATCAACAATTGTCACAGCAACAAACAGCCGAGTCAACCTCTGCCT
Source organism: Oreohelix idahoensis (assembly GCA_024509875.1). Taxonomy (NCBI): domain Eukaryota; kingdom Metazoa; phylum Mollusca; class Gastropoda; order Stylommatophora; family Oreohelicidae; genus Oreohelix; species Oreohelix idahoensis. The sequence continues at coordinate 300,712 of JAMPIV010014448.1, read as the reverse complement.
GATTCTCCTGAAAATTCTTCTAGCACGTTACAGTCGATTGCTAATACTCTCAGCTCCGTAACAAAGAGTGCCAACTTTCAAAATATTCATAACATTGTCAAGCCGTTTCACGGTGATGCTTCTCAATTTCGTCAATGGCTTATTGATATTGACAAGTTTGTGTCTTTGATCCCCTCGGCAACCGATGAGGACCGAAAGCGTGTTGCATTCCTCTCTTCCCAGTCCGTGGTTACTGATTTTTTGCGCCGTCGTTCACAACTTTTTCCTACCGAAACTTTCGCTTCACTGAAGAGGGCACTGATTCGCCGTTATTCATCCATAACTGACTGTCAGCACGCGTGGACTCTTCTTCGTAGAGTACACCAGGATAGACAGGAACCTGTCCATTTTTATGCGGACAGATTGTTGAACTTAGCTGAAGATGCCTTCATTGATTCTTCTTCCACATCTGCGGATATTGATCGGTAGCTTGTTGGTATTTTCATTGATAGGTTGTCATCCGACACACTTAAATTGCATTTGATCCGCAAGGATCCTCAGACAGTCACAGATGCAATACAACAGGCCATCACAGAGGACAATGTGAAGAAACGCTTTACCAACCGTCTCGGTCGCGAGCCTCGTCTTGATCACCGATTTGATGAAGAACCGATGGACGTTAGCCATTGCCGCCACTCTTGGCAGCAACCTTCGAGATCACCACAGCCCTGCTCTAATGATTACCACCATCAGTACCAACCTCGACGCCTTCACCATCCACCAGCGCCACAGGTCCATCACGTAGCTTCTGTTATATGTTACACTTGTGGGCAACGGGGACACGTCTCGCGCAGCTGTTTTCAGCGGCTACAATGCAGTCCACAGCCTCAAAGTAATCCCGTGCCACAACCACCACATTATCAGAACAGGCAGCAACGACCTCGCCAACCTTCATGGCGTCCTACCGCTCCTATGCCCTCTCCCTAAGGTCCTCCACGTTCCTTTTCACGTGGACAATCACGTCCTCCACCCCTAATGGATCAAGGAAACCCTTTGGGTTGCCCAGTAACTAGGACCATCCCAGGTAACCTGAAACTGTCCTCACATCGGTCCTTACGTAATAAATGTTTCCTTTCCTACCCACCTTCGGTGTCTTCCTCCTCTCTTTCTTATGTTTCTCCTCCTTCTGTCACTCCGGATCCTTCATCATGCATTATCTCCATCAACATGAAAAGCTACCGTGCTCTTGTTGATACTGGAGCAACTGTCAGCCTCATCCGGGAACATTTTGTTTTGTCAGATTCGTTGGCACGTACATTTTTTTCCTTCATCTACTCCTTTAGCCTCCATTACTGGCCGACCTTTACGTTCCATTGGGACTGCAATGATAAGCCTCAAGATTGATTCTCAATCTGTTGTCCATTCCTCCATCGTCACAAGAGGCATGTCCCGTAACTTTATTCTTGGTCGTGACTTTCTCCTTCGTCATCACGCCCGAATCTATTTTGACTTGCAACAGATTCGCGTCAATGGTGAATACATCCCTCTTCAGGAAGACATTCACGTTGCATCCCTTGTCCGCCTCACTGCTCCTGTTACCTTAAAGCCTCACTCTTTGACTATTGCTACTGGTCGGGTCAAACGATCCGACTGTCTCTTCTGGCCATTCTGTCATGGTGGAACCATTGCCTGATATTGACATCATTGACGACCCCTGCATCAATGTTGTTGATGGCATTGTTCAGATTTCCATTAAGCGGGATTTTCCCGTCATGCTACTAAATACTTCTGGGAAGCCAGTGACTATCAAACGTGGTACAGTGATTGCTATATTAGCATCACATTCCCTACCTCATCGTGCCTCTGTTCCTCCCTCCACTGTGTGTCATACCCGCCCCTCCACTACTCCTTCCCATTTCTTTACTCACCCTCCCTACTCATTCCACACCACCATTGGTGCTGTTCCTAATACGCGTGTATCGTTTAGTAACTACCCTCCTCAGCGCCGTTCACTTTCTTTTCCTGCCTTCCCAACCCTCCCGTGTACGTCCAGTAATGTACTTCTCCTCCTCAGCCTCTTTTCCCGCAACTTTCTCCTTCTCCCTCCTCTTACTCGAATGTACCACCTACACGCCCCTACACTGTCCCTCCTCCTGCTCTTCCGTTTGGCCGCCCCGTGCGAAAAGCTACCCTCCAGTATAACCCTTCCTCCTCTTCCTCTCCTTCCATGTCTGAACATTCAGTTTGTCCTCCTTCAGACAACATCAGATCTGCCCCCGTCTCTTTTGTCCGTCCTCTTGCTCTTCCGTTTGGCCGCCCCGTGCGAAAGGCTACCCTCCAGTATAACCCTTCCTCCTCTTCCTCTCCCTCCATGTCTGAACTTTCATTTTGTCCTCCATCAGACAACATCAGATCTGCCCCCGTCTCTTTTATCCCTTCCCCTGCTCCACTTACACCTGTTCAGCCCCATGATTACGATGCTTCCACATCAGACTCTGATAGTCCTCCCAGTGATGATGTTTTACACAAACTCCGGTCTAGAGTAGTCCGTCGAGCTGCTGTTCCTTCCGCCTCCACGGTACCTTCTCCTTCTTCTCCCTCCCATATGGTTGATCGTACGAGACGTTATCGTTCCTGTTCCGCCTCTGAAGGTCCTATCCCTCCTCCTGAGCTGTACTCACGTATCCACTCCCGTGACGCACGTTTGGCTGAGTTACCCTCCATTACTCTGGGCCCCTCTCATGCTTCGCCCCAGCTTGATGTTATGGTACCTTCTATTACAGCAACACCTCCTGTCCATACCTCCCCTCCTCCCTCTGTTCACGTCTCTTCTGACCTTGCTCTTCCTCCCTCTGGTTATTTTCCTCCGCCTCTCTCCGACCTTGATACAGCCCCTGAGTCCGACTCTTCGGATGTTGAACCTGCTCTTCCAACCTCTGATTATTTTCCTCCCCCTCCCTCCGATCTTGACAGTCCCCCCGATTCTGCTTCTTCTGATACTGAACCTGAAGTTCCTCCTCTCCCAGCTCGTTTTCCCTCTAAACGTCGTCATTCGACCTCATCTGGCGTTTCTGCTCCCCTTCCTAAGTACTTTCTCCAACACGCCGCCCATGTGCGTACTCGTTTTCGTCACTTCCGTGGTTCTGTTCATCCTCCTAACCGTACTCCCTCCCCTCCGCCTCCGCCTGTCACACCTCCGTCCCGTAGATTACGTATTCCCCTCCGTTGTCATCCTACCATTCCGCAGCCTCCACCCCGTGCCTCCCGATATGTCCCGTCCACTCCCGTTGCCCATGCCATTGTCCCTCCCTCTGAACCTCTACAGTACGATCCTCGCCTGTCATCCCAAGCCATTGAAAGATTGGAAGCGATGAACATTTTCGCAAAGATGTTTACAAATTGAACTTTACTTACCACCAGATGCCGACTCCTGTCATGTTGACATGTCCTGCCCTGATGTCATTTTCTAGCATGATGTCGACCCTGTTTCTCGTGTCTTCCGAAGCAGGTCTCTTATACAATGCTCCGACTGCTGAATTGATTGCTCCTGATGCTACCATGAAGACCAATCGTTATGCATCCTCGGACACCTTTGATACATACTTTATGCACTTTTCCAGTTCTGCTATGAAGTCCAATAATCGTTATTTGTGAAGGGATGTCACTCCTTTTAGTTCGCGAGAAAGATTTTGCCGACTATGCCAGTACATGGACAGTTACCCTCGCGACCTCCTTTCTACCACTGCTGTTGGAGATCCACCAGCTCAGAAGAACTGTGTAGTCCTGATATATTGTAGTTAATGTATTTCCCTTTCACACGCGTTAGCGTCATTGTGTGACATTATTTTTGTCTGATCTCATTTTTTTTAACCATCTGCTGTGCCCCTTTGATTTTTTTGGGCCTTGCTTTTGACGTCAGTGTTGCCCAGATTTGAGTGTTCAGTTCGTTCTGTTGTACCTAATAAAAGTGTTTAATTAATGTACATCTTCACCCGCCACTAATGTTGGCATCATTCACGACTTATTATGATAATGACTCCATCTTGCGTTATGATTGTTTGAATTTCCAGTTATTAATACACCAACACTCGTACATGTGATTTAACTATTTGCCATTTCTCCATTGAGTACCTTAGTCCGTTGATTACCATGTTTCCATTCCTTGCATACTTTCCGGTTATTGTTACACCGGTGTAGTCATTTCTTTTATTATGAGACTTACCCATTTTGCCCATACTTTGCCACCAAGTTTTGTGGTTCCATTTCCATTTGTTCCATTCATTTTTTGGTCATTTCCTATCTTTCGTACCTTTTTGCTCCGCAGTGAATATGTATAGTTAGGTGTTGTTTCGTAGCGCTTAGGATTAGGATTAGGGTTAGAATTAGGGTTAGGATTAGGGTTAGGATTAGGGTTTGTGTTAGGGTTAGTGTTAACCACAATACTAACCCTAATCCTAACCCTAATCCTAACTGCTACGAAACAACACCTAACTACATATATTCACTGCGGACCAAAAAGGTACGAAAGATAGGAATTTCCCATTTTTTTTTCATCACCTACTTCATTTGAAGTGTAGGGTGACGGCCATTTTGTACATCCACCATTTTGGGCGTCCGCCATATTGTATGGGCACCCGCCATTTTTTTTGGCCAGTTTTCCTCTGCGACGTTAACTCGTTGTCATGTTCTATCATGTTTTATAATTCGAATATGTTTGAGAGATATTGCTGAATATCAACCCATAAAAGCGGTTTGCTAGTTCGTTGATGATTGTTCCATAACTGTTCTATTTTGGCCCATTATTAGTGCTAGTTGTTCCTACCATGTCCTCACCTGTCCTTCCATGTGTCCCTTGACTATGGCCATCAGTCCCTACCCCTTCATAATTACTTCTTGAAATATTAATGGTATTGTTTCATCCATCATTCCCATCTATTGATTATTGTATTCCTTCCGACATGATTTCTGGTGGGATACATGAACCCCGATATTTTTAGAGCTAGTTATTTTTTAGGGACTAAAGTGTCTCCCTACGGGATACACTTTGGTGGCCCCCCGGACGTATGTAACAGTGTGGCCTACTACGTCGCGACAACTGTTAGACTTATAGTAAAGTACTTATGAATGACTAGTTAGTAATAAAAAACACTAGTCAAGAATCAATGACATCATCAGTCATGGCACACATGAACCCATGATGTCATTAAACCTTGTGTGGCCTCCATACAAGTCAGACCGGAAAACATTTAGATTAGACAGAACCTTGAACAATGGTTGGTCATCCTCACTTAGTAACAATAATTTTAGACTAGAGGTTTCGTAGTTAGTTAGGTTAAAGATTATTTCAACAGTCAGCTAGGCCCCAAGACCAATCATAAGGTTTCCGGTCTTAACTCCAATTAGAAATAATTTCATCCGGCAAGCCCTAGTACCGGACTAGTATAAAGACTGATGCATCATAGTAACCAGTCAGAGCCTGAGACAGTTATCTCAGAGCAAGAGTCAAACCAACAGAAGACGTTCTTTCTTGAGGTGTGGAGCAACCTGGCGCATCCCCTATTGAGAACAAAAAACCTTTGACTCATACGGTTAGGACAAGTATATAACCGTCTAGACATCTACTGCCAACCAGGGTCATTAGTGATCCCTGCTACAATTTTATTGTAGGTTTTCTCCACAACTCGTAAGTTCGAACTAGTTATCTCGAATCGAATTTTAATTTCGCTAGGATTCCACAGTGTTCAGACATGCCATAAAACGACTTCCAAAAGCAGTAAGCCTTTTGCCATCGAGGCTAAAGCTGGCAATTTTGCCCCACCAGAAAAACGGTTGGAGCTGCCAGTTTTTTTTATATGTAGTCGAATGTTGTTGTTTTGTTGTTGTTTTGATAAGGTGATGGGTGGAGAGCGGGCACTTAACAGCTGACCGTTATTGCCTCTTCTCGTTCCATCTTGGTATTCCCTGTTCAACCTGAAATTTGGTTATAATTGGGGTATTTAGTGCATTTTATTTTTTAATTTTGTATTCAATTTAAGTAGCTATTGTCTTTAGCAGTTGCTGATTTTAATTTATATTGGTATTTGTCCATTTTATTTACTCTTTTGTATTGTTTCTTGATAACTAATGTCCTTTACACTTGGTTTTACTTTGTATTAGTATTTGTTCTTTTTGAGCTGTTGTTTTTTTTCTTTTTTTTCTTTAATACCTTGTTGTCTTTCCTTGTCCTATGAGTAGTTAGTTTTTTTTTGGAGTTTTTTGTGTGTGTGTTACTAACCTTATATGTTTTCCTTTGTTTTATGTATATATCTTTTAAGTATTGATTGGGCATCTTTTGGGGCATCTATACTTAAAACCTTATCATCTGTCAAGTCTATATTGTGATTTCTATAGTAAGTTTTTAATTCAAGCCTTTGTTGTTCATACTTTTTACAGTGGATCAGGTAGTGGTCTATGTCGTTCTCTTCCTGGCATTCTTGGCAGTGTGGTTCTTCTATCATAAAGTATGCTGCACCGAGACGGAGACGCCATAGTTTTTTTGTTTGATGGTATCTTTAATTCTTCTCTGACCTGGCACGTCCTCGTTGGTTCTTTCAGCAGTTTGAACGCGTGTCTACCTTTTCTACTTTTCTTCCACGTTGTCTTCCATTTCTCGTTTATAGTTATCTTCATTTAGCTCTTGATCTCCGACCTTCCCAGTCCTGCTCTTATATTGTTTTTACTTATTCTTCCATTCTTGGCGTTCTGATCTGCCAATTCGTTACCAGCAATACCTATGTGTGCTGGAACCCACACTAGCCTCACACTACATCCTCTGTTCCCTAAAGATGTATTAATTGCTATAATTTCTTCCTTTATGTCTGGCCGGCTACATTTACCTGGGTGTTCTAGTGCTTGTAGTGATGACAGTGAATCTGTAAATATCGTAACAGCTTCTGGTGGGTTATCTTCGATTATTTCTAAACTTTTAAGAATTGCTACCATCTCTGCGGTAAAAATCGAAGCCCCTTCAGTTACTCTGTAGCTCTTTTTTATTCCCCATTGTGGTATTACAACTCCGGCACCTAGTTGCCCACTATCACCCTTGGATCCATCATTGTAGACGGCCAGACTTTGTTTAGTTAGTTGATCTATGAACTTTCTACATATCATTTTGGCTTCCTTATCTTCTATGTTTTGTTTGATCTTTTCAGTAAGTGAGTAGTCTATGATTGGTGTTTTTAGTTCCCAGGGTGGTATTTTGCTTCTATATTTATTACTATTTTTAATTGTGTTTGATAGTTCTTTGAGCTGCGTTAGATCTTCTATAGTTCTCCACCCTGTTGGATATCTATCTTTGTTTAAGGGGACGTCCCATACACTTGGTTGGTTTTTGACAAATGCTTTATGTGCTGGGTGGGTCACTTCTTGTGCTACTTTACTCCAATAATTTAATCTTAGTTCTTTCCGTCTTAGACCAAGGGGTGGTATGCCAAGAGCTACTTCTAGCGCTTCTACTGGTGTTGATATAAATGCACCTGTAATGGTTCTCATGGCTGCATTTTGAATCCTGTCCAGTTTTGCTTTGTTAGATGCTGCAGCTGAGTCATAGACTATGCTGGCATAATCCAGTTTCCCCCTGTTGAAAGCTTTGTAGAATATAAGCATTATTTTATTGCTGGCTTCCCCATCCATTACCTTTTACTATCCTTAGTATATTTAGGGGTCTCCTACAGCTTTCTACTAAATTGTCTATATGTTTATTATAATTTAGTTGTTTATCTAAAGTTATGCCCAGAAATCTTGTTGTTAAGGATGTACATATTTTCTGACCTTTAATGGTTATATTGATTTTGTTATTTCTTTTTTAAATTTCCTTTGCTGAATATCATACCTACTGTTTTGTTTACATTAATTTGGAAGCCCCAACTTTTCATCCACTCTGAAACTTTGTCTATTTGTTTTTGAAGTTTTTGATAAACATGGTCCAAGTTTTTTCCAGATCGCCAAGTGGCATAGTCATCTGCAAATTGTGATACTGCATTCTTTATGTCATTAAATTCATCTGCTAAATCATTTACAGCTATAGTGAAAATTGAAGGAGAAATCACTGATCCTTGAGGAATCCCATTCTGTTGTTCATATATTTCTGACCTATCATTATTCACCTGTACAGCAAAATACCTGTCCTGTAAAAAGTTTTCTAGATACCTATAGGTTTTACCAGTAATGCCAATCTTTTTCATTTTGTAAAGCGCTCCATCTCGCCAGCATTCATCATATGCCCTTGCGACATCTAGAAAGACTGCCACTGTTTTTTCTTTCCTCTTGAACCCTAGCTTTACATCATGTTCTAATCTTACAAGCTGGTCTACTATACCTCTGTCTGCTCTAAACCCTGACTGGTTTGGGCTATATAACTGATTTCTTTCTAGGTAGAATTTAACTCTTTTATTCACAACAGTTTCCAGTATTTTACCTAGTTGTGATGTTAAGGAGATAGGCCTATATGAACTTACATCATGGGCTTCCTTATTGGGTTTTAGGATGGGTACTATCATAGCTACTTTCCATGCTTTTGGTATCTTTCCTAAGCTCCAGATTTTGTTATAGTGGGAAGTTAATTTGTTTATAGTTTTTTTGGGTACTTTCTTAAGGATTTCATAACTAAGTATATCATGCCCTGAGGCAGTATTAGATTTCTCATTTATTGCACTAGTTACTTCTTCCTCTGTTATATCAGCATCTAAATAGTTTGTTTCATCTATCTGGTCTGGTAGTTCTTTTGAAAACTGTATCCTAAGTCTTTCTCTTCTCTCATTTTCTTCCTGTCCAAGACTACTTTTTGCACTGACTTTATAGAAATACTCAGCAAGGGCATTAGCTTTTTCTTTATCTGTTTCTGCTCTCTTTGGTAGTTTGATTGTTGGCATTATTGTTTTCTTATTGTTCCCTTTGATTGCCTTAAGCTTTTTCCATACTTCTTTAATTTGGGTGCTTGGTTTAAGTGACTGACAAAACTCCTTCCAGTTAGTTTCTTTGGCTTTAAATATTATTCTGTTAGATTCATTCCTAATATGTTTATACTCTTCATAGTTTTCTTCTGTTCTGTTATTTTTATATTTTTGTAAGGCCCTTTTTCTTCTCTCATGAATTTCGGCACAGCTTTTATTCCACCAGGCAACTGGTTCTTTATTCCACTGAGTTTTTCTTTTCTTGTTAATGTTATGTATTGGTTTTAGGTGCTGTGGCATATTTTTATTTGGTATATATTTTATTGCTATTTTCAGAATTTCATTGGTCAGTGCCCACAAGTCAGTATCATCTGTTTCCATGTCTTTATATTCCATCACTTCCAGGACTGATTGGAAGGCTTCCCAGTTTGCTTTTTCATAGTTGAAGGTCGGATTGTCTGGTTCTGGGTTTGGAATGACTTTTTCATGCATGGTTATTACAATGGGCAGATGATCTGAGTTTGTGTCTTGTAACACTTCCCAATTTACATTCGCTAGGTTGTTAGTTGCTATACTTATGTTTATTGCTGAGTCTGCCCTGTTAGCTTGTGGATTAATTCTAGTTGCAGTTCCATCATTTAGTATTAGCAGGTCATTATTTTCTATGAAGTCAAGTAGGCACTTTCCTGCATTGTCTGCATGTTGTCCACCCCAAGCATAATGATGGGAATTAAAATCGCCTACTATGACTGTTTTGGGGCCTAGTCTGCTGCTTATGGCTAGTATTTCTTCATCTTTAATTGTGCCATCTTTAGCGTATAAATTTAGGATTGTTAGATTGTTTGGTTCTGCTGCTATAGTTACCTGGTTACCTTCTATGTTCGTTGTATCAAATACTTCCCAGTGTATAATTTTTAATGTTTCGCTAACTAAGACTGCGACACCCCCTCCTCTACCTTCTTTCCTATCGTGCCTAAGTATCTTAAAGCCCTTACAACTATATCTACTATTTGGGTTTAAATGGGTCTCTTGAAGAGCATATATAGCGGTAGTTCCTCCTGTCTCTGCAAGTAGGGGTGCAAAATTCTTTTTGATACCCCTACAATTCCATTGTATAATTCTATATCCTTTATTATTGAATTTATAAGTTATCTAGTATCCTTTTTGTTTTGTGTAAAAATTATTAGTTTGCTTCTTAGTTTGTATTGGCCCTATCCGTTGCTTGAGGCATAAGGCCTACTCTGCGTGGTGATTCTTTAATGTAATTAAAGACTTTTTTCAATACTTGGGTTTGTGACGATTCTTCTGCTTGTTCCTCTATCATAACTCTCTCTAAGTGCTTTACAGTTTTTGTTACCCATTCTTTCCATTTAGCTTCTTGCTTTTGTTTGCCACTTTCCTTTTCTAATACTTCTCTGTCTATGTTAATCTTCTGCCTCTGATTTTCTATCCTTTTTAGTGTAATTTCATTATCCTCTTTCAGTTCAGATAGTTTAACTAGCATCATTTCATTTTCTTCTTTCAGTGCTGACAATTTAACTACATCCTAGGCAATTTGGTGTTGTATGGCTTTCATTTCTTGAAGCATTGCCTCTGCACTTTTCAGTGCATTCGTACCTTCCGAGGATGTAGTTGAATCATCCGACTGGTTTTTTGGTACTGTTTTGTTACTTTCTACCTGGTTCTAACTTTCTTTTGCCAACTGTGATTTAATCATTTTAACTTCTTCTTGCACACTCTTAATTTCTGTTATTACCTTAGTGCACGTAAACGTATTGTTTTCCTTTATCTCTTTAATGACTGCTTTGAAAGGGGTTTTGCTTGTTATAGATCCCTTTAGTGCTTTTTTTGTTTTGCTGATAAACTGGGTAGCCCTGGAACCTGGCGCTGTGGTTCCCTTTGCAGTTAATGCATTTTCTGTTTGCATTATCCTTTTTTTTGACGTTAACACACAAGTAGTTTAATAACAGAGACGAAGCTCCTCAAATATTCATCAAGGTAAAAGACAATGGCAATCACTAGCCAGTCCACACGTAACGTCTAACGTCTTGTAGACTAGGAACAATGTCCGTCATCATGCTGAAATATTTAATATTAACATACTCAACCGTTCCACTCCAATCAGCACTGACACGTCCTTAGGAAATATAATCAAGCATAGGCTCTAAGAGTTAGACTACCTAGCTGGTCTAAAATACACACATCTCTGTACCAAAAGTACAATTAGAACCACTTTGGAAACACATCCTTCTCACTCGGAGACACAATGCTAAAGAGGACGGTAACTAGATCGTACGTTCGATCGTAGGCCGCCAAACCACGTCTGCTCAAAATCTGCAGACGATGCTGACGTACTTCCTGAGTTGTCGTAGTTACGCTTTGTAAATAAGGAAGTCAGCTCACAAACCAAGTTTGAGAGCGACCGAAACTGTGTTATGAATTTAGTCATAACAACTACTCTCCCCCCCGGTCAATAATGGCAACGAAGTTGACATTATTGGGGTATGAGACAAAATAACAATAAGGTGGGCAAAAGGTAACATTATATGTCAGTGCCGCTATGACCATGCATAGACCTATGTTTGTGCCGACATGTAGGAAATTTAACACCTAAGGTGTGGAAAAGCAGCATGAACTGCAAAACCAATGTCATTCAAACAGCTCCAAACAATTTGACATAAAGATGAGGTCCTATAGCTGTAGTCAGTCAACAACTAACATAAATAATGCAGATACAATACCCTTTCTAACCGTCTCGTAAGTCAGAGAACACCTACTGTTTTCAGTCATGTCACCTTAGTCAGATAATGTTGATCAAATAAACACTAAAGCTAAGTGCATGAAATAAGCAATATAACAGCAGGGAAAAAATATTGGCAGACAATAAACACATACAAAGTGTTTGACTGCGACATTATGTCAACATATGTATCTTGTATTTAGGGATTGTTGTGTCAAATGGTATCATATAAATACAATGACCAACGAAGAAAGAAATTAATTTCATATTAGCGAACAGTGTGCTCAAATCTATTATTTTTTTTTATATATTTTTTTAATTTTTTAATTTTTAATTTTTTTTTTTTCTCTTGCATGAGGTTGCATTTTTTTCCTTCCTGGCATGAGGTTGCATTGGCATATGCACGACCCCCGCCCTGGTCAAGACACAAGATCCTAGCCAAGGCCGGATAGTAGGCGCATGTCCCAACACAAAAAGACCCATTGACACATGTGTCCCTGTAGTGATCCTCTGTGTTTTCACACAAAGGACCTAGTGACACATGAATGTCAAATGTAGCGATCTTTTGTATTCTCAAATCTATTAACAGGTTTTTTATTTTTATTTTTTTTTGTGTGTGTTTTTTTCCAATTTACAAAATCAATTACATGTTACAAAAATGGAAAACATGGAAAATACATTTTGAAATTACATATGCTCACTCGTGCGTACTCACACTTTCTTTTGCACACTTACAAAGTAAATATAAGGAATTTAAACATTTCAGTTTACAAAACATGTGCATTTTACAACAAGGAATGTGATAAGAGTCATGGTACATAAGAAACCGCGTGCATTCACCCGTAACTTTTGTACAAATGCATACACGAATCAAATCAAATCAAAACTAAAATTTAAGAATACCTTGAAAGATAACTAAGAAACAAAATAAAAATAGTCATGTGGCGCAAGTATTTTACCGAAAAAGTGCATAAAATGTGAGATTTGATGGACATTGTTGGTACGCCTATATATACGTATCAGACACATAGATGTTTTGAAACATTACTTCTTTTCTTTACACGAAAACAAACCTTTTTTTTCCAATCTTTATTCGCATTCAATTGGAGTTTACAAAACATGTTCATTTTACATATTTTCATCACTTCCTCGCAACCACTAATTTACAAAAAACTCTTTCTTGCACATTTAAAAGGGTTATACATTGTACATTTTTTTTTTTGTAATGATAGTAGTGATTAAAGGGAGAAAGGGAAAAGGGATAAAGGAACCATGTCGCATAGAGATTTATGATCAATAAATTTTCTATTTTCTTTTCTTTTCTACCCGTGTCCTCTACTTTATTATCGCTCTTTTATCCTTTTACTGTGTTTCGCATTCGTTCGTTTGCGACAAAATATTACTTACCCATTCGGACTTCTGCCGTTTCTTTTCTCATACTAGTAACGCATTTTATTGCGTAATATGTCAGCCCCTGGATGTGAACGAAATAGTGTGAGAATTCGTCTAGTCAGACATAGAGAGCAGACATTTGTCTACATTTTCAGCTGACACGAGTTTTTCTTCGGCTAGTTTCTCGGCGTGAGGTGTGGAAGGCGCAAATCTGCATAGCTCAGAAATGAGACATGTCGCAGTAGGTGTGAAGACGCACTTTTGGCAGTTATGGCCAGCGTCTAAGTTAATGGGAAGTGTTAAGAGAGAGAGAGAGGGGGGAGAGAGAGAGAGAGACCGGCGCTATTTCGGGTTTTCGTAATAGCGTGGGATCCTTTGTCTGTTTCATATATCTACCCCGCAGTTTGGACTTGATTGCATTCAGTCATTCTCCAGTTGCAGTAGACAGATCGCTAGTGCTAGGAAATCTCTTGTGTATTGCGAAGTCCTAGTTTCTCGACATTTTTGCCGAGTTCTGGAATCCCCTTATATTGAATGATTCTAGTTCATGGTGTTAGTCTGTAGTTCTGTGTGGAGGTAAATATTATATATATCTGGTAGTATTGAGTGATTCAGTGATAACCGCTTATTTCATTTTACTAGTTAGATTTCTGTGCAGAAGAAATTAAATTTATAAGTCTGTTATATTCTCTAGTTGACGTGTTTCAGTGGATAGCAAAATAAATTATAATTTCTAGCTTCAACTCATGCAGCTATAAATAAATTTAATTAAATTGATAGTAATTAGTCGAGAATATTTTAGCTAAATTATAACTGCACTGATTCATCACTGAGTATCGACGAAATACGTATGTATTTCTAATTCATGATGACTGATTTTGGAAATATAACTTATTTCACGGGAGATTTAAACGATAAGACAAGCTCTACGCTTGCAGTTTATAATGTAAATTAGAACCGAGGAATAATATGTATAAGTATTTTATATGTTGTTTTTTCTTTATTCAGTGAAACTGGGGTAGCCCAACTTTACCAACGGTTTTAGTACGGAGATATATCTGTGAAGAACAAAAACATTTTTTTCTTAAAAAGACTTGGGTGTATAAAGTAAAACCTGTCTGGCATTGCGCTGGCATCCAGAACGACAGAGTACCCATTACATGAACTTTAAGATTAAATGAAGTAACGGGCCCATCGAGCCAGATTTAATTCTTCCTGAGAAAAACCTCAAGTACATTTCAGCCCTTGTGGCAAGTAAAATATTACTATCAGTAACATTCCGACGGAGTTCTGACTAGTTGTGTGACCAAATAAAGTCCTATACTGAGAGAAGGCACCGACCTGACATTCCTAGTTACTAGAAATCTAAGCTATTGACACTTTGCTCGCTGTTAACGTTCGTGCCTGGACAATTTTAGTGTGACAGAACCAGATATCCTAAAATAAGAAAAACCAAGGAAACGTTCCCCGAAGTAGTGGATTCGACCTATCTTTGCGGGACTGGGGTTCCCTTGGCCAAGACTACCACTGGAGATTCTGTATGTGCATGTCCTAAAAATTGTTTTTCCAGAAGTTGCTACCAAAGCTGTAAGTACGAATGCAAGCTAGTGATCACGGCTGACTGAACAGAGTGAATGCAGGACTGAGTGATTCCATTATTGTTGTATTTTGGCACCCATTTTGCTGTCTTAAATTTCTTTATGCAAGTTTTTGTTGCTAACAATATTTTCCTTAGGATAGATCAGAGTATCAAAGTCTGTTCATACCTTTAAAGGGAAATCTTAGACTATAGCATATATATCCGTGACTCTTTGGAGCTATCACTTTTCTTCTAACAGGACTGTGGGCTATACATCAAGGGAAAAGATCATACCTCTGGGTCTATCATTCTTGTAGCAATTCATTGACTTTATGACTATTTGTATATGCTTGATGTAATTTTATGTGTTGTGATGGAATTCTATGATGATAATTAAAAATTCACTTAAACCTAATCAGCGTGTCGGTCAGCTCGTTCCAAAATATCTATATAATCATTGTTATAGTTTTTCCACGTCTGTGCGTCTAACTGTCGTCACTTGTGTGTGTGTGCACGTGAGTGGTATATATATATATATATATATATATATATATATATATATATATATATATATATATATATATTCAATATATATTTTATAGACTGTCTGACTCCTCTAGATCTGTTGTAGAAGATAGGCTGAAAGAGAGAAGATTCTCGATTTCAGGGACAGCCTCTATAAATTTATACCATATCACTCGTGGAAATCTATTTCTATTATTATCTCTCACTGTGGCTATCACCTATTCTAATCTATTCAGAAGGGACCAACCCAAGTCTTAATTCCCCTATCAAAAATCTACGACAGAATGGTGGCTCGTTTTCCCGGGAATTGAACTCTAGTCCTGAGCAAATACGAATATCAGCTCGTCTGCAGGTTTAATTTTCTTTATTCTGATATAGAGTAAGAGTGTGATGTCTTGTGAGTTTTTATATCTTTAAAAAAGTAACTATTCCCCTAGACTAACGATCTGTTTATGGGCGTGCTGACCACACAATTAATAATTGGTTTTTCCACAGCATTTTTGAGTAATATACATTTGAGTTACAGGTTGATTTTATCGGAATATGTTAATTACTTATTTTGTAATACTAAACCCTTGGTAGAGTTTGTGATTGTTGAGCAATCACAGGGTTCTGAAGAAGTAGGTGTTTGAGCTAAGCTAAGGAGTGCGTTCAGACAATTACATTCTGTTAATTGCCTCCCTTACCCTAACTGACTTCAGGGGTGTACTTCTAGTGGATTTAAAAATTTAGGGATTTTTTTTCTCCTAGAATTTTTGCAATAATTGTTTTGTTTCCACTGTAGCAACTTATTTTGTTAGTGATTAATCTTAACTACCATTTATTTGGCAGACTCGCTTGCATTTAGAGCTTAATTGCCGATTAATAGCAGCGATAGTTAGACACTATATTATAGGAGGAGGTATCCCAGGTTAAAGTATATAATCTTTTGTTTGGTATTTCTCGTAAGTGGTAGGAACCAGTGTATCCTTTTTCTTACTTCCTTCTCGGCTAGTCTCAGTCACCTATTTGCAATGGCAGAGAGGGCGAAACTTAGGCAGATGCTCAGACAGGAAGCAAAGGAAGAGGGATTACAAGGAGAAGAAGCGAAAGCGTTTGTCAACGAAGAACTTGACAGATATGATGCGGAGCAGAAGAAAAAAACGGCGGAGAAGAAAGCAGCTGAAGAAAGAGCAGAGGAAGATGGATGAGGAAATGGAAATTCGCAGGATGCAGCATGAGGAAAGAGAGAAGGAGAGACAGCATGAGGAAAGAGAGAAGGAGAGACAACATGAGCTGGCGCTTAAAGCTCTAGAGGTTCAAAGTCGTGGTGCTGCCTCTACCTCCAGCAATGGAGAGTCTTCTCCTCATTCTTCCTTAACTGATCCTTCTAACACTCAGTCTCTTCAACTCAACGCTATATCTTTTGCTCTAGAATCTTTCCCTTGTCCTAATGAGAAGATTGACACATGGTTAGAAAAATTCGAAAAAATGGCAACTCTGTACGGTTTAGAGAGGTCGCGTTGGTGTATGAAGCTGTCTCAGGCTTTAAAAAGTTCTGCTTATGATGTTTACTCGAAACTAGAAAGCAGCCAACAAGACAACTACGACGTGTTGAAGAAAGCTTTACTTGAGCGCTTTGAAATGAATGCGCGAAATTTTTGCAACTGTTTCGCAACAGCAGGAAAGAGGGCTCTGAAACTTTTCAGCAGTTCTCGTCTCGTTTGAAGGGATACTTGACACAGTGCCTAGAGCTCTCGCAGCTCCCCTCTACCTATGAAGGTCTGGAGGAATTTGTTATAACAGAACAAATAAAGAACACTTTGTCTGCTGACACCCGAAGATTTTTTGCTGGGCAAGGTGCAGAAAAGCTTGAAGACATTTTGGAAAAGTCTGAGCGATATCACAATGCACTGGCTGAACTGCCGGCCACAAAACGTAAACCGACAGAAAAGCCTTTTCGAAAGAACAATCTAGACCAATCTTCTAATGCTTCTAACCAGAATAACCACAGAGAAACTGAACCCCAAAACCCCCCTCCTGAAAAGTCTAAGTTCTACAAAAACAAGTACCCCACCAACAACAAATAGTCTGATCAACCCAACCGTTCTACATGGCAGCGGGGCCAAAAAGGACAAGGTGACAAAGGGAAAACCCCTGCACACGGGACTAATGATCAGACTAATGAGCACACCGAGCCTAAACGCATCGGATGCTTGCTAACAGTCTCGCAAGGCGGAATTATTGACAGTGATTCCAAACCTGTAAAGGGAGAGAGACCCTCTACGCGAGGTATTGTTATTTTGAACGGTTCTCAAACTTTTTGTTTATTTGACACGGGGCTTTCTTATGATTGCATTGTTGTCAGACACCTGGTTAAACCCGGTCAAGAGACAGGAGAGACCGTCCAACTTTGTGGAGTTTCTAAGAGTGAGGCACCAACAACGCTTCCCATCGCATTGGTGGAGATACACTCTGACTTTGTCAGAGGTGTGATCAAAGCGGCTGTTATGGATGACCTCATCTACCCAGTCATACTTGGCGGTAGATACGTGTGTATTGGGAAACCGGAAGAGCCGGTTGTGGCAACAGTAACTACAAGAGGGCAAACCAAGAAGGAACGGGAGCCTGCGCCTAATTTGTTACCTATGGAACTTAAAGAAGCGCAACAAAAGGACCCTACTTTGGCACCCTGCTTTAGGAAACTGCCCATGGCTAAGGAACCCAGACAGCACGGGGACATTTTTTCTAAGGATGGCGTACTTTATCGCAGAACGGGCAAGCCTGACCAAGGTTACAACCAGCTCCTAGTACCGAAACAGTACAGAAGCCAAATCCTAGAAATGGTGCACTCTATTCCCTTCAGCTGACATATGGGACAGAACGCCACAAACCAACGGATAACTACTCATTATTGGTGGCCTGGAGTAAATACTGATATTATCAGGTATGTCAAATCCTGTGCCCAGTGCCAACGTGTACCACCCAAGCAACGGACACCCCAAGTCCACATGGATGAAATGCCAATAATGGGAACACCATTCGAACGGGTTGTGATCGACATTTTAGGACCCCTTGAAAAGACTAAAAGAAGGAACAGGTTCATCCTCACCTTAGTCGACACATGCACTATGTGGGCAGAAGCTATCCCGCTAACATGCACAGATGCCAAGCATGTTGCAGAAGCCCTCGTGCAGATTTTTACTCGGTTGGGATTCCCTCAACAAGTGTTGACGGATAAAGGATCTCCATACCGAAACCTGTTGATGGATGAGATCGTTAAGATCTTGAGGGACCAGCACATCTACACTAAGTCTTACACTCTGGCCAGAAGTGGGTTAGTAGAACGTGTTAACGGAAACCTCAACATGATGCTAAGTAAACTGGCACAAGTGAAACCTGACGATTGGGATCTTTCTATCCCTGCAGCTCTATTTAGCTACAGAGAAACCCCACATACGTCCACAGGATTTCCGCCAGCCATGCTTTTATTCGGCAGACCCATTAAGGGCCCGCTTGAAGCTTACTCAGGTCGCTGACAGACCAGATGGCTGATGAGACAGTTGTCTCAGCAAGTAAATATGTGTCGGATTTAAAGGTAAGGTTGAAACTAGGATGGGATCTAGCAACGACTAACTTTAAGCGAGCTCGCGCAAAGCACGCTAACCGATACAGGAAAGTTGCGAAAGAGAGAGAACTACAAGCAAGAGAGAAAGTTTTGGTGTTACTCCCTACCGGGAACAACAAATTGAGGATCGGATGGCAAGGGCCGTTTACCATCCTGAAAAAGATTTCTAAGGCTAACTACCAGATCTCTATTGAAGGAAAGGAGAAGGTTTTCCATTTAAATCTGTTAAAGAAATTTTTGGAAATACCAGTGCCGACCTCCGAACATCTCCTGACGATCGCCAAAATGGACGAAGATGACGATAGTGGCAGGGAAATTCCACTGCGCACACACGAAATCTTTCAAAAATGTCAAAAGCGGCGACGCTCTTTCAAGCGCACACGGAAGACATTCCAGAGAAAGGAAACTTTGGGAGTAGACTTGAGTAGGAATTGGAGAGAGACGGAGGGGGGAGATGAGAGGGTAGAGGACAGATACGCTGAAGCTACGGATATAGGAAATTTATTTCCATAACGTAGACATGGAGTGCTTCCATATCTTAAAGGGGGGACGTTCTATCGCATAGAGATTTACGATCAATAAATTCTCTATTTTCTTTTCTTTTCTACCCGTGTCCTCTACTTTATTATCGTTCTTTTATCCTTTTCCCGTTTTTCGCATTCGTTCGTTTGCGACAAAATATTACTTTCCCATTCGGACTTCTGTCGTTTCTTTTCTCATACTAGTAACGCATTTTATTGCGTAATATGTCAGTCCCTGGATGTGAACGAAATAGTGTGAGAATTCGTCTAGTCAGACATAGAGAGCAGACATTTGTCTACATTTTCAGCTGACACGAGTTTTTCTTCGGCTAGTTTCTCGGCGGGAGGTGTGGAAGGCGCAAATCTGCATATCTCAGAAATGAGACATGTCGCAGGAGGTGTGAAGACGCACTTTTGGCAGTTATGGCCAGCGTCTAAGTTAATGGGAAGTGTTAAGAGAGAGAGAGGGAGAGAGAGAGAGAGAGAGACCGGCGCTATTTCGGGTTTTCGTAATAGCGTGGGATTCTTTGTCTGTTTCATATATCTACTCCGCAGCTTGGACTTGATTGCATTCAGTCATTCTCCAGTTGCAGTAGACAGATCGCTAGTGCTAGGAAATCTCTTGTGTATTGCGAAGTCCTAGTTTCTCGACATTTTTGCCAAGTTCTGGAATCCCCTTATATTGAATGATTCTAGTTCATGGTGTTAGTCTGTAGTTCTGTGTGGAGGTAAATATTATATATATCTAGTAGTATTGAGTGATTCAGTGATAACCGCTTATTTCATTTTACTAGTTAGATTTCTGTGCAGAAGAAATTAAATTTATAAGTCTGTTATATTCTCTAGTTGTCGTGTTTCAGTGGATAGCAAAATAAATTATAATTTCTAGCTTCAACTCATGCAGCTATAAATAAATTTAACTAAATTGCTAGTAATTAGTCGAGAATATTTTAGCTTACTTATAACTGCACTGATTCATCATTGAGTATCGACGAAATACGTATGTATTTCTAATTCATGATGATTGATTTTGGAAATATAACTTATTTCACGGGCGATTTAAACGATAAGGCAAGCTCTACGCTTGCAGTTTATAATGCAAGTTAGAACCGAGGAATAGTATGTATAAGTATTTTATATGTTGTTTTTTCTTTATTCAGTGAAACTGGGGTAGCCCAACTTTACCAACGGTTTTAGTACGGAGAAATATCTGTGAAGAACAAAAACATTTTTTTCTTAGAAAGACTTGGGTGTATAAAGTAAAACCTGTCTGGCATTGCGCTGGCATCCAGAACGACAGAGTACCCATTATATGAACTTTAAGATTAAATGAAGTAACAAGCCCATCGAGCCAGATTTAATTCTTTCTGAGAAAAACCTCAAGTACATTTCAGCCCTTGTGGCAAGTAAAATATTACTATCAGTAACATTCCGACGGAGTTCTGACTAGTTGTGGTGTGACCAAATAAAGTCCTATACTGAGAGAAGGCACCAACCTGACATTCCTGGTTACTAGAAATCTAAGCTATTGACACTTTGCTCGCTGTTAACGTTCGTGCCTGGACAATTTTAATGTGACAGAACCAGATATCCTAAAAGAAGAATAACCAAGGAAACGTTCCCCGAAGTAGTGGATTCGACCTATCTTTGCGGGACTGGGGTTCCCTTCGCCAAGACTACCACTGGAGGTTCTGTATGTGCATGTCCTAAAAATTGTTTTTCCAGAAGTTGCTACCAAAGCTGTAAGTACGAATGCAAGCTAGTGATCACGGCTGACTGAACAGAGTGAATGCAGGACTGAGTGATTCCTTTATTGTTGTATTTTGGCACCCATTTTGCTGTCTTAAATTTCTTTATGCAAGATTTTGTTGCTAACAATATTTTCCTTAGGATAGATCAAAGTATCAAAGTCTGTTCATATCTTTAAAGGGAAATCTTAGACTATAGCATATGTATCTGTGACTCTTTGGGGCTATCACTTTTCTTCTAACAGGACTGTGGGCTGTACATCGAGGGAAAAGATCATACCTCTGGGTCTATCATTCTTGTAGCAATTCATTGACTTTATGACTATTTGTATATGCTTGATGTAATTTTATGTGTTGTGATGGAATTTTCTGATGATAATTAAAAATTCACTTAAACCTAATCAGCGTGTCGGTCAGCTCGTTCCAAAATATCTATATAATCATTGTTATAGTTTTTCCACATCTGTGCGCGTCTAACTGTCGTCACTTGTGTCTGTGTGCACGTGAGTGGTATATATATATATCACCTATATATATTCAATATATATTTTATAGACTGTCTGACTCCTCTAGATCTGTTGTAGAAGATAGGCTGAAAGAGAGAAGATTCTCGATTTCAGGGACAGCTTCTATAAATTTCTACCATCTCACTCGTGGAAATCTATTTCTATTATTATCTCTCACTGTGGCTATCACTTATTCTAATCTATTCAGAAGGGACCAACCCAAGTCTTAATTCCCCTATCAAAAATCTACGACAAACCATACTACCTTGTCCTTGAAATTATAATGCACACTCGTTTTTATAGTGATAACGGGGAAAGGGGGGGGGGGAGAATAAGGAGGGAAAAACTGAATAGAATACACTTCCACTAAAATGTTTAAGTGAAGATACAATTTAAACCCTTCTTTCCCGTTTTGCTTTCTAAAGTAACGCTGACTTTCACTTTCCGATCCCATTTTATTCCCCCAATCGTGGGCGCCTTGCTTTGTACTGGATGAAAAACAATCCTCCTTTCATTCATTCAGTGACAGATACATTCTTTTTTTTTTTTTTAATATAAAAATTTATGTAAGGCAGTTACGCCGTCAAAAATAGTTTCGTGTTCCACGGAGGCGTGGAACACAATAAACATTGAGACTTAAAATTTCCTTTCTTTACTCTAAATATACATTGCACATTTTGTTGTTGTTGTAATCATAGTATTCATTTAGTATGTAGATATATTTGTGACGGAGTGTCTGTCCCTGTCCTTTTGTGTGATCTCTCACACCTCCAGCTCTACAGCAGTATCATTTCCTTTCCTTCATTTTTCTCTCCGATCGCTTTTATTTGCCATTCCATTTTTTCCCTTTATACATCTTACTCTTTATGCTGAACATACATGAGGAAAGTCTCTAACACGCCTCTCCCCTGTGGCAGTATTTGCTACGGGAGTAATTCTTATCTTATGGTGTCACATAAACGCTTCACAAAGACGTGTTAAGTTACGCCAGGTAATTTGACGGTCAGCGACAATATGTTATCGTATAATCTGTCTGACCATCTTTTCAAGCGACGGTGCTTGTTTATCCAAGCCTTTTTTTTTCTAGAGACATATGCATGGAAACATTGACAATAATAGTTTGAACGTAAGCATAACAATGAAAATACACTGTGCAGCTGTAAAAATATAAATAAAAAATTACTTTCACACACTCATTTACACTCTTTCTAGTACTCCCAGATTACACATTTTACATTTTGGTAATGATAGTGTTGATTAAAAGGAGAAGGAAGAGGAAAAGAAAGAAAGAAAGAAAAAGACCTTAGGTGTCAAAGACCCAGATTTAATTTTTAATTTTTTATTTTAATGCCCCTTCTGGGGTTCAAAGTGAGGTCTTATGACTTTATTGAGTTTAATGTGTTAATTGTGTGTGATCCCGGCCCTGGCTAAGACACTTTGATCTTAGCCAAAAGGCCGAGAAGCGATCAAGGTAGCTGTGTGGTAGACTTCCTTCAAATCTAATGAAAAACTTCATTTTTGTTTTAAAATGTTTTTATGAAGCCAAACCATTTCTCTCCACAATACATATGTTTATATTGTCCAGTGATGCATAGTTTTTTACTTTTTAAAGGATAAGTGACCAGAGGGTGATATTAATTTTCCTTGACAACGCATTGTTTACCTCTGGTTACTAACCACTTTTTGAAAACATTATGATTCCCACACTAAAAAGGCGAATTGATAATGATTCCATAACTCTTCTGTACCAGAAAAACTCAAGAGAACCATTTATGAGAAGGGACATTACTCTCCTTAAAGTCGATTGTTTATGAATCATGTTGCCACATGTGGGCTGAAAATTTCAAAGTTGTCGGAGTTCAACCATTCATATTACACCTTTTTGAGTGAAAAAGTTACGTTATTGTGGTAAGCTGTACAAACCAATTTAACAAGAACGATATGGGTGACAAAAAAAAGGGGTAGGAAGTTAAGAAAACGCAAGTTTTTTGGCAACCAGGGCCCTGGTAAAGTTGTTAGCACAACAAAAAATAATGAAGCAGCTGTTATCGATAACGAAGTTAAACCTTCTTCTATGAAGAAATTGAGGAAAAGCACCCTCTCAACCCATACAAAAGATGGACAAACAAATAATGCTTTTATTCTTATGAGTATGGAGCACTTGAATAACAGCAAACATGAGATGTGTAGAATGTTGTGGGTTTATAGTGTCGTGTTGGCTCAATGGAGATTAAAAGCAAGGTTTCTGTCACACAATCGTTAACAAATGTAGCAACTGCTTGTGGGAAACATCTTTCACAACATCAGGAGATGCAGAAAATATAGAGGAGACAGGGATAA
The DNA here is from genome assembly GCA_024509875.1 of Oreohelix idahoensis. NCBI lineage: Eukaryota > Metazoa > Mollusca > Gastropoda > Stylommatophora > Oreohelicidae > Oreohelix > Oreohelix idahoensis. The sequence continues at coordinate 276,845 of JAMPIV010014448.1, read as the reverse complement.
ACACAAAAAAGAACAAGGAAATCAATGTAAGGATGGTAATGTTTGTACGATCACTTGGCCGAGGCCAAGCAGCGCTTGAAAAGTTTAGCTTGCACACTAGTGCCCCGCCACCAATGACAAGACATAGTTATAGAGACATTTTTATGTAAGGGCATGACAGTGGCTGAAGAAAGTATGTCTGAGGCTGCTAAAGAAATTAAAATGCAAAGGAAGGGGATATGTATACTCTTGGAGGTCATTAAGATAAGGTAAGTGCTCAAAATAACTGTTTGTTAACAAATTTTCTCCTTTTTTCTTCTTTTTCTCACTTTCCCTATTTAGTACGGCAGGTACATTTTGAGACGCGATATCTCAAGAGTGAATTGTTGGAATGCTCTGAAACTTTGCAGAGTGTTTCTTAACATCTTAAACCTTGTCCTGAACTAAACTTTGATTTGCTCTCTCAATTTGTTTAATTTGTACAGATGTTTTGTATACTAATGAGGTTCTATAAATTTCCAATTTTAGTTTTTTCACAAATGGTCACACATAGTTTCATGCTATATCCCAAATATTTTTGGTTTAGGACATAATGCACTCACTTGTGGACTTGTATGCAGAATTTCAACTCTATAAGTTGAGAAATAATAATGTAATATGGGTTTAAAATAACCCTGCATTTTGTTTACTGCGGCGGCCATTTTGAATAGCTAATTAGCATAATTATGCAATCACTCATATGGTTAGATTTCTCTCTTACCAAGGAACATTTTGACATATATAGGCAAAATGTAAAGTTATATATAAGAAAAATTCATGTTTCTACCACTTTTGTTTTCCTCGCATGAGGTCGCATATTTTTTCCTCGCATGAGGTCGCATTGGCACCCGCCCCAAACCTGGCTCTGGTCAAGACCACATGTCCCAACACAAGAAGACCCAATGACAAAATGCGTCACTGTAGTGATTTTCTGTGTTCTCACACAAAGGACCTAATGACACATGAATGTCACTGTACTGGTCCGTGTGTCTAAACACATGATCCTAGCCAAAGGCCCGGATATTAGGGCGTTGGGTTTGCTAGGAGCATTATAAGTGCTCAAGCCACGGCTACCGACCCAGATTTAGAGTCCGTCGCGAAAGCTTTATTTTTTTTTATTTTTTAATGCCCCTTCTGGGGTTCAAAATGAGGTCTATAAGACTTTATTAGGTTTAATGTGTTAAGGTGTGTGATCCCGGCCCTGGCTAAGACCCGGCATACTCTAGAAATGATCCCTAAAAGTATGACACTTTGATCTTAGCCAAAAGGCCGAGAAGCGAAAGCTTTTTTTTTTTTTTAATTTTTTTTAAAGGCAGGTGCTGTATTTATTTCTACAACCCTATCAGTGACATTTAAACACACGAAGCAAACATTAAACAAATAAACCAACAAACCAAACACCAAACAAACACCCAGCTAGTGCTCGATTGCTAATCTGAAGAAGCAAACAAAGCAACGACTGGTTAAAATCATAATAGTTAAATAATGATACTCTCACCTGCCAAACAGTCCTTCCACGCCACCTGACACCCTCAACTATCACACACGCACACACTCATGCGTGTCGTCCAATGCGACTAGTAAGGTATTGTGCATGAGGCTGGCAATCTCACCGTGTAACATAGATTGCTACCGAAACCACTACTGCAAGAGCACACACCCAACTATCACACACACACTCATGCATGTCGTCTAGCGATACTAGTATGGTGTTGTGCATGAGGCTGGCAATCTCACCATGTAACATCGGTTGCTACCGAAACCACTACTGCAAGAGCACACACTCAGCTATCACACACACATGCATGTCGTCCAATGAGACTAGTATGGTGTTGTGCATGAGGCTGGCAATCTCACCATGTAACACAGATTGCTACCAAAACCACTACTGCAAGAGCATATGAATACTTCATGCGGAGGCAAACCACACTGGTGGCCCCATGCTCCCTCAGGAGCGGAGAAGAGAAATATATATCTCCAAGTGAGCCCAGGTGCTCTCACAAACCATTCTACACATAACCATAATTAAATAATAATCAAATATGTATCAAATAGAATTAAACAATATGTACAACCAATACTCTCCTTAATGGGCATAAACCACTACCTCGCAACCGATCCATCTCAATATTCATTACTGCATTCTGAACATGTCGTAAGTGACGACTGATTAGATTGGGAACTCATCATATAAAAAGTTTTTTTTTTTATTTTATTATTATTATTATTTTTTTAATTTCCTCGCACGAGGTTGCATTGGTCCCCGCCTATATAAAAAGCTTTATAGTCCACATTAGTATCAGTCTTACCTACTGAATCGAGAGAATAAAGAACATTTTTTATAACTATTTGAACTTAACAAATACACGGCAGTACCAAAATTTTCGTTGACTATTAAATTTGCAGTATTTAAACAAAATTTTAAGTACGGTTTTAAACAGCAAAAGATACTTACAAGCAGTTTTGATTACCTAGGTTATTTCTTACTTTTAAAAGCAAAATTTTTGGTGTATAACCAGTCTTCTACAGAAGAATTGCAGTAAAGAAAGTCTTGTGATTATTTCCCTTAAGACAAGGGAAGTAATAATACAACGAAAACGTCACAGTAATAGAGGAGGGAATTTGGAAGGATTACAGACTATGTAGATTTGTTATCAGTGTGGTGACATTTAGTATTTCTGTTAATTATCTTTCACAATCATTCTTTTTACGCTATACTAATCCTAGAAATGTATATATTTAACACAGAAACATATATTTGTGTTGATCATTACTTAGTTATTTAGTGTATCAATCGTGCTGTCTTTGTTTTTAAGTATTTACATAAAGGCAAATCCTTGTTTACGAGGTTAGGGGCTCTTTCTTTATTGAGATCATAGGGAAAAAGTTAATGTCGCAGGCAACCCAATTCAACTCTTCATGATTTACTAGATATCACTTCTTCTTGTCCTTATTTGAACACAACCCCCCCCCCCCGTATCTACGGCCGTGCTCTATCCCATTACACACCAATGACATTAAGAATAACCAAATTGTGTTTATAAACGCCAATGCTGTGTTTTTCTAGAAAAATCTAGAGCCAATACAAATTCTAAACCAGTAATGAAATTCACATTTTTTAATTTTCAACGTAACCGTTTTTGCACCCTTGAACCTCCGCGCCCCATGTTAAACCCACATTTGCACGCCCCTCTAGCATACCATGATATTAGCTCCTTCAGCTACTAGATTATGAGTCGCTTGAGGCTCGATTACTGACTTCGAAAGAACTGTTAGTTAGCCTTGAGTTCACTTGACTCGGTTCGATAATTTATGACTCTTATGTCCTGCTGGGCTGAAATCACCTGAGAACTCTTGTTCCAATGCACTTAAGAAACTCGTTTTTACGCCAGACACTACTCCGCCTTTGAGTCAAGTATAAAAATATAACTGGGAGAACTGCTCCAGCAGGCGGTCCTCGACATATCCAAATACGCGACCTCATGATCATCACCAAATCTCTCCCCGAATCATTCTTCCAGACACAAAGCGGCGTCACCAAACTTCTGAAGAACTGAACAGACTGAATCAATCCGTTCCTATCTTTAAGCTGATCTCATAAACACAAAAGCACAATTCACGTCAGCTATGATAGCTTCTTGAAGGTTATCTTATAGTGATTCACCAAACCAAGCTCAAATAATTAACTTGCTTCAGCAGCGCTCTTCTCATGTGGTGATAATAGTGTGAACGATTTAATTATCCTAAAAATATATTCAGTGGAACAGTAGCTTCTCATCTTTGTATGGCTAGCATTTAAAAGCTCGGTATACCAAAGATTAGAGGTGCTTTTCACGCCACCTTACTAACATTTATTTTACTGGAGAACTGCGTAAGATAATAACACATTTTTGTTTGGTTTTGTTTTTGAAGTAAAGTTAACATGCGGTTAAAATTTCGTTTGGTTTTGTTTTTAAAGGGAAGTTAACATTCGGTTAAAATATCATTTGGTTTAAATTTGTCACCGCTCTGTTGGTGTAACTGCAGAAAGCAGATCGTCCAACAGGTAAAAATAGGCTGCACTTATTCCAAATTCAAAATATTCTGAAATCTGAAAAAGAACATGATTTTACCAAGGTAGATCTATAGAATGCTCAGTGTTTCTAAAGTAGATCTCCACCGACCTTGTGTTTCTTGCCGCTGTCTTAGAGCATGACACTGACACATTGTACAGTGAACCGGAACTGACTAATATCCAATGCAAATCTCATGAGTCAACTACAGTGCTCAGGGACTTCAGTGTGAAAAATGGTGCTGAGAAAGTAAAAACTGCGATTGATGTATATTATTTAGCCATGAGGAATAAAAGCGGGTATTGACTGGTACACTGACACACGCAGCATACAGTACATCAATAGCGTGGAGAATACTGGAGAAAAATGAATGTAGTAAAATTAATTTCGCTATGGTACGCATAAAGTGTCTGTATATATGTGAAAACAAGAGAAGGAGCAAACTGCAGGAGTCACCAAATCTCAGTATTCGGAAGAAAAAAAATATTAAAAACAAATAACTATAATAAAGACGAAGCATATACAAACTCCACATTCATTTTCACAGCAGAAAAAAATGCGGCTTCAGCTTTGAAAGTTTGCTGTATGGATTTTCAGCACACGGAGAAAAACACTGGAGACAGAACTGAAAGAGATGAGGTGGACACGGAAAGATCTTGAGCTGATGGAACGCTACAGGAAAACTTGATATAAGTTTGTTGAAGGCCTTTGCTTCATGGAGGAAAGAAGGGTAATGAATGAATAAATGAATGGGGTTTTTCAAAAGATTGTGTCTCTTGCCTTAATGGTTTGGACCTCTACACCTCACGGTAGAAGGGGAACGACTAAGTAAGTAAGTAAGCTTTAATGGTTTGGTTTGGTTCAGTTTTAAGGACCATCTTCATTGCGCACGGACAACATAAGTGCTACGATCTCCTTCCTCAACACTCATTATCTACCCCCATAGAAACAGCATGTGCCTGTCAACATCTCATCCATTGGTCAACATTTCTGTTCCTCTTTCGCTCGTTTTTTTTGTTAATAATTTGTTTTATATCCATGTTATATTATTATATTCACTTTAAAAGATTATTATATAATGTAATGTATGTGAGAATGTACCCGCATACCACTGTACTTTAGAAATGTGAATCGTGAGAATGTACCCGCATACCACTGTACTTTAGAAATGTGAATCGTGAGAATGTACCCGTATACCACTGTACTTTAGAAATGTGAATCGTGAGAATGTACCCGTATACCACTGTACTTTAGAAATGTGAATCGTGAGAATGTACCCGCATACCACTGTACTTTAGAAATGTGAATCGTGAGAATGTACCCGTATACCACTGTACTTTAGAAATGTGAATCGTGAGAATGTACCCGCATACCACTGTACTTTAGAAATGTGAATCGTGAGAATGTACCCGCATACCACTGTACTTTAGAAATGTGAATCGTGAGAATGTACCCGTATACCACTGTACTTTAGAAATGTGAATCGTGAGAATGTACCCGCATACCACTGTACTTTAGAAATGTGAATCGTGAGAATGTACCCGTATACCACTGTACTTTAGAAATGTGAATCGTGAGAATGTACCCGCATACCACTGTACTTTAGAAATGTGAATCGTGAGAATGTACCCGCATACCACTGTACTTTAGAAATGTGAATCGTGAGAATGTACCCGTATACCACTGTACTTTAGAAATGTGAATCGTGAGAATGTACCCGCCTACCACTGTACTTTAGAAATGTGAATGTTTTCGTTCGCTTAAATGGGATGATGTATATGAGAATAAGCAGATATTACATTGGTTTTTTTTTTGGTTTTTTTTTAACTGCTCAAAGACTTTACCTGCCACAAAAGTGAGTAAGAAATTGTTATTATTATTATTTCATTTTCCACCAAGAATATATGGATATAAGCGAGAATGTGTTTATGTAATTTTTGTATTGATGATTGGTGACACATTCAAAAATACAGATTAATTGTAGACAGTTTGACCGCATGAGTGAGTGTCGGTATACAGAATTTTTTTTTAAAAATTTATTTATTGTTTTGTTTATTTTATTTTATTTTATTTTTCCCACTTACTATCTTGTTTGTTTAAAAAAAACAACCCTCCTTTTTTAATATTATGATTGCAAACTGTAAATGAATGCTGTTATGTTAACTTTATAATGTTGCATGCCTTTAAATTAATGCTTAAAGTAACATGTGGGCATGAAAGGATATAATATGCAAGATAAATGAGAGTGGAAGGGCAAAATGTTAGACGGGCCTGCACACCCAATTCTTAACCCTTCGAAAATAAAGTTCGTTGTCTCTCTCTCTCTCTCTCTCTCTCTCTGTCTCTCTCTCTCTCTCTCTCTCTCTCTCTCTCTCTCTCTCTCTCTCTCTCTCTCTCTCTCTCTCTCTCTCTCTCTCTCTCTCTTCTCTCTCTGTCTCTCTGTCTCTCTGTCTGTCTCTCTCTCCTCTCTCTGTCTCTCTCTTCTCTCTGTGTCTCTCTGTCTGTCTCTCTCTTCTCTCTCTCTCTTCTCTCTGTCTCTCTGTCTGTCTGTCTCTCTCTTCTCTCTCTGTCTCTTCTCTCTGTCTCTGTCTCTTCTCTCTCTGTCTCTCTCTGTCTCGCTGTCTCTCTCTCTTCTCTCTCTGTCTCTCTGTCTGTCTCTCTCTCTTCTCTCTCTGTCTCTTCTCTCTCTGTCTCTCTCTTCTCTCTCTGTCTCTCTCTCCTATCTCTCTGTCTCTCTCTCTCTCTTCTCTCTCTGTCTCTGTCTGTCTCTCTTCTCTCTCTCTGTCTCTCTTCTCTCTCTCTCTCTCTCTCTCTCTCTCTCTCTCTCTCTCTCTTTTAACATACTTAAATTTGATTACGACTGGATGTTGCAAATGTATGTTATTATTTTACCTTGATAATGATGTATGCTTAAATAATGCTCAAAATACATGTGCGATTGAAAGGATACGGTATGTAAGATGACAGAGAGAAGAAGGGCAGAATGTAAGATTTAGCAATCATGGCAACATCATCGGCAAACGCCAGTTCTGAAATACAAGCCTGTTTCATCTTCCAACACACCACTGAATATTTTCTTGTCCTCTCCTTACATGTTTTGATGACATCATCCATGAGGAGTATCAGCAGATATGGTGAAAGGATATCGCCTTGTCTTTCACCAGTGGTGGTCCTGAACTCTTGTGACTTATAGTTTGCCTTCCTCTTATAGTTTCTGCAAGACTTGTAGAAGCTTTGTGTATCACTGTTGCGTCCTTTTTAAGTCCTTAACAGGCTTTAACAAATATAGACAGTCTCAGGTCCTGTCTTTGTTAAAAGTGTACGCACTAATTGAGATATTAGTAATACGTTTGGTATATTAAATTTATTGTGCACGAGAACGCACATTTTTGGGGATTTTGAAATTAACGCGCTTGTTGTCAAACAAAGGCAGATGACGTATCTGCTTAGAGAATGAAGCAGGATCCCTACCAGACAGTATGGTCTGTTGATGTATTTTAGCCCCTGTGTTCGGGCATATTGATGTTTACTTTGGTGATCGGCTCACTGCATTCAAGACATAGCCCCAGTATCACAGAGTAAGGTATTAATATAATTGATTATATATTTTATTGAATTAATGTCGTCATTGACATAACTTCTTCAAGTCGACCTCTAGCTGGTACCCTCATGCGCTGGGACCAGAATGGATCAAACTTGAACATTTATGCATTGAAAGTTTCGAGCATATTTATATTGAAACTCGTTGATTGAAATTACGGAATCTACGTTATTGAATATTGGAATTGCCGTCATACGATTAACGGCTCTTTTGATGGAAGGTGAACCAAAGTTAGAAGTTCAGCCTAGGATATATATTTCAAATTAATGATTGTATTATGAAATCTAGAAGTCGTATTCTATTGACTATCTAGATAGGAGGGAATATCTATTTGATTGGATCTTATACTCTTGGTTGTACGAGGAGAGATTGTCCTTGAAAGGTCAACCGTCTTAGAGAACATTTGTTAAACCAACTATTCACTATTGTAAGATGAACCTTCAAGATTATGCTGATGTACTTCATGTTGATTAACCATGTACCTGATGGAACATTACCTACCATTTGATCAGGAAGGAAGTTTCCAATATATGCAAGATTTTGTATCGTCCTTTTGTCAAAGTGATTGTCAAATAAACCGTGGATTGTAACTTTACCAATCATGAGTTCCAGTGTCTTTCCCTCGACACTGTTGGTGTTGATGCGACCGTGAGGACTTGAACTATTTGTACATTCATATAAAATATCATTCGCGTCTGATTCAAGCAAATATCTAACTGTCTTCGCTTACACCATTCAAGCAAATAACTAACATTCAAACAAGACAGTATACGAATAATGACGGCCACCCCAAAAAAGCACGGCTACAATTGGCGGCACAGTGTGTTCTGAATTTTAACGGATTCTTGGGAACGAAAGCCCTCAATCGAACAATCAATTGAAATCGAAAGAATACTTCAAGTCGACATTACATAACATGGAGGCCAAGGTCACTCAAAGTCTTCAACCGTCAACAAGGAACTTCAATTTTCAAGGACAAAAGTGGAATGGAATCAAGTTCTTCTTTTATTCAAGATACTAAGGCTCAGTAACACAGCACCCGATTTTCCTAATTCGGCAATCCTGCAAGGATCGGGAAACGTTTCGACATCGGAAAGAAGATAAGTTGATAACGCTGTTGTTTATTCCACCGTTTTCGTTGGCTGAGCTCTTCTTTTAAGATGTCCATTTCTTTATTATTCGTAACACTTGTTTCATGTTCAATGTTTTATGCGGGAGTTTGGGTAGGTGAATTATGAAGGGAACATACCAGTTTCACCACAGGTCCTTCATAATTGTTCTTTAGATTTATTTGCAGACTTCCCATAGTGGAATGTTCCGACACCTGTGTGTCGAAGGATTCTAGGTCCACTGTGTCTGGTTGTCTGTGACACCTGACTGTTTAGTTGTGACGTCCAGTTTCATTGCAGATTTCGTAGAAATTTTTATCCGTACTTTAGTTTTATGATGTATTTTGTTCGTATCATCCGTCCAGTCTCACCTTACTATCGTTTAGTTGTTTACAAACCTAGGTTTATACACTGTGTTGTTAATTGTCTTGTTTAATTGTTTATCGCAGTGATCGTTGCACTTTTTGCAAAATTATTTGTTATTTTTTCATTCTATTTTTTTTTATTTCTGCGATTGTTTTCATTTGTCATTAACTATCTTGTCTTGTCACTAGTGTCGTAATTGTCTATTGCGTTTGTCTTATCATAACATTTCATTGCATAAATTTTTTTTGTTGATTAATAATATATTAATAATTATATGATGTTATATACCGTTCTTGGACATGAACGAGTAACACTTCTTAGAGTGATAAGAGAAAATTATTGAACATTAATTAATATTAACGAAGAAGAAGTATAGTTCCTACTTGGTGATCATAATGTATTCACTAGATTATTTTATTAAACAAGCTAAAGCCCTTCAGATGACTCCTGAAGAGGTAAAAGCATTCGCACTTGCAGAATATGAAAAGTCTCAGAAGTTAGAATTTCTAAGATAAGAAAATCAGAAATTTGAAGCAGAAGAAAATGAGAAAAAAAGGAAATTTGAGGCAGAACAGAAAAGATTGGAGGCTGAAGAAAACGATAAAAAACTTAAATTTCAGGCAGAACAGAAAAGATTGGAGGCTGAAGAAAATGAGAGAAAAGCTGCTGAAAAAGAAAGGCTACTTAGAATTGAATTGGAAAGTAAGCAAAAGGAAATGGAAGAGAGGAAATTTATAGCTCAGGAGAATGCAAGAAAATATCAGCTTGAGACTGAGGAAAATGAAAAGAAACGACAGCATGATCTAAAACTTGCCGATTTAGAACATGATAGATTTAGATTAGCTCATGAGGTTAATACTCAAAGGACTCATGAAGGTCAAGCTTCATCTAAACATGATAATTTTAGGGAGGTTAACTTAAAATTACCTAAATTCAATCCACCATCCGACGATGTGATTTTCCTCCTAGACAGGTTTGAAGCTACATGTAGATCCTATAACTTGGATAAAACACAGTATTGTACCCATTTGTCTAGGCTACTTACAGGCGAAGCTATGGCGGTCTATCATATGACTAGTACTAATGATAAAAATGATTATGATGCTCTTAGAGCCGCTCTACTTAAGAAGTATCAAATGTCGGAAGATGAATACAGGGTACGTTTTAAAACTATGCTACCACAATCAGGAAAGAACTTTAATGACTTTCTTTCTCAGATACGTCTCACCTTGGAAAGATGGATCGAATTGTCCAAGGTAGAAAAATCTTATGACGGTCTTTTTGATTTATTGCTACGCGATAAAGTTTTATCTTCTGTAAATCCAGCATTTCTTGCTTTTTTACATGAACGTAAACCTACTAATATGAAAGAAATGGATGAAAATTGCAAAAATTTCTGCACTGCACATCCAAACATGGATATTAGCAATACTCAGATTAAGGATGAATTGCCTGTTGCTTTTGCTGTGCAACAGAATAACTTTTCACGACACCGTTCATTAAGTAACGACAGATCCTTTAAAAAGGGAAATAACGAGAATTTCAGTTCTTGTAATTTTTATAAGGGGAAACAATTCCAAAAATCTTCTCCATATAATGTTTCTTGGGGTCAATCTCACAGATCACGAGATTTTGATAACAATAATTTCAGAAATAATCAAGGAAACAATTATAATCAAAATTGGCGATCCAATTCCCAGTATTCTCATAATAGACATGGTTCTCTGAACAGATCATTTGGTCAAAGACATAACAGTAATACCAATAATTGGCGTTCTAACCAAGATTTTAACTCCAACAGTAACAGTAATTATGGCAATTTCAGAGAAAATAGTCAGAATCGATCGTGGCGAAGAGATAGATCTTCGAGCAGACCTCGTCATCAGTCTAACGTTGCTTTACTATAGGCACAAACTAACAAAGATCAGGACAAAAATGTTAATCCACATAATGCAATGTCTTGTATTGATCTTGAGCAGGTAAAGGCTTGTCACAAATGCTCAACGCTATTCCAGCCCAAGGCGATCACGACGCTGAGATGCGGACACATATTGCCAAGTCTCCCAGCAGTCTGTACGGCCACTTCTGCGTCAGTTCACCAGGGAAAAGGATGCCTTAAATTCAATAGATGATATGTTAACTCTATACCTTGTTCTATTTTATTTGATTCAGGCTGCAGCACCGTTGGAGTGCGGAATTCGCTGATCGACCCTTGTTGTGCTACGGGCAATACTGTCAAGTGCGTCACCTTCGGCGGCACTGTGGAAACCTTTCCTACAGCTATTATTGATCTTAACACACCTTTCTTTTCAGGGAAGATCCACGCTTGCCTTCTTCAGAATCCAGTTAGTGATGTCATACTGGGTTGCATACACGGTATAAAAGAGTGTACCCCACAGCAAATTGCTGAATGGGAAGAGCGACATATTCAGGCTGCAAATGCAGTAGTTACCAGAGCGCAAGCTACTAATATGTTGCGTAATACACCTTCTGAACCTGCGGTCAATGTTAATGATGATGTTGACACTCCTATTTTACGGGAGTCGTTTATAACATTGCAAAAAAAAATGATGCTTCATTGAACAGATTTTTTAAACTAGCTAATAACAAGACTAATAAAACAAATGCAAAATCTAGACATAATTTTGTACTCAAGAATGGGATATTGGTGAGACTAATACAAGACACTGATTCATCATTATGGTCTCAGATTTTGGTACCTCTTTCTATGAGAGCTCGTATATTGCGTCACGCACACGACTCTCAATGCGCAGGCCATATGGGTTTTTCACGAACCAAATCTAGAGTGCTATCTGCATTCTATTGGCCAGGCGTTCACAGAGATGTGAATATCTACTGCCGTTCGTGTACGACATGTCAGGAAGTCAAAGTTCGGGGTCCATACCACGCAGCTCCCATTCAGGCTGCGGACATTCCGATTCGACCATTTGAGAAAATGGCTATTGATATCATTGGTCCTATGCAACCTTCTGCAAGAGGACATACACTTATTCTCACTTGTATTGATATGTGTACTCGTTGGCCGGAGGCCATACCTCTGAAAAATACATCATCTGCTAGTGTTGCAGAGGCATTGTGGTTGATCTTTTCGCGCTTAGGTTTTCCGCGTAAGATCTTATCTGACCATGGTGTTCAGTTTGTATCTGAAGCTATGTCACAAGTCATGAAGTTGTTAGGTATTGATAGATCGCTTAGTTCGATCTACCACGCAATGTCCAATGGATTAATTGAGCGTAAGAATAGGACACTCAAACAGTTACTGGGTAAAATTATGCAAGATCATCCTCAGGATTGGGACAGAGTCCTATCTTCTGCCCTCTTTGCATATCGCGAGGTGCAAAACGAAGCAACCGGTTTCTCTCCGTATCAATAAGTCTTCGGCATCCAACCTCGCGGACCAATGTCATTACTCCACGACTTACTCATTGAAGAGAATATCGAAGAGGAGACTCAATCCTCTTATGAGTATGTGATCTCTTTGAGAAAAAGGATCATAGATGCATGTAGGTTAGCTACCGCAGCATCTGAACAAGCAAAAGAAAAAGCTAGACTTTTTGCAAACAAGTATAGACGTCTTCGTCAGCTTATTCCGGGTGACGAGGCATATGTATTATTGCCTTCTAAAAATAATCGTCTACTCATTACCTGGAGTGGCCCTTTTAGAATAATCTCTAGAATTTCTGATGTCGACTACATTGTCGATGTAAAGGGCAAACATAAAACCTTTCACATTAATATGTTAAAGGAATATCATACACGTCCTGACTATCTTCAGTCAGTATTCCAGTCAACTGACGATCCTACACCTCCCATTCATCACTATACCACTTTAGCTGTCATTCAAGAAGAAGAGTCTTCTTTTCTAGACGTACCATTAACTATACCGGTGGTTCCACTCCATCCGACTGAAAGTTGGAGTGATGTTACTATTTCTTCTGATCTTTCTGATCAAAACCAGCAAGTTTTCTCACTTCTAAAATCTTATCAGGATGTCCTCACTGACATCACATGTCGTACGTCAGTTATTAAACATGACATTCTATTGACTGACGACACACCTATTTGAGTTCGTCCATACCCTATCCCTTTACACTTTCGTGCTCAGGTTGATAAGGAGTTGGATGAAATGCTTCAATTAAAGATAATTGAACCTTCAACGTCACCATATTCTTCTTCTATGGTGATCATCAGAAAAAAGATAACAATATTCGTCTTTGTGTAGACTATAGAAAATTAAACAAAGTTACACAATTTGACGCAGAACCATTACCTTTGTTAGAAGAATTTTTAGTTAGATTGTCTGACTCTATTTACTTTTCTAAATTTGACCTGTCAAAAGGATATTGGCAAGTCCCATTGACAGAAAATGCAAAGCCACTTACTGCCTTCTCGACACCTCGGGGCCTATTCCAATGTAATTTTATGCCATTTGGGTTAGTTAATGCTCCTGCCACTTTCGTGCGTATGATGCGCCGCATACTGTCTCTTTAGCAACTCATGGGATGAACATGTTCAGGGATTGAACACATTACTGTCCACGTTACGGTCATTTAACCTAACAGCTAAGCCATCCAAGGCATTCGTGGGTTTTCACGACATATCGTTTTTAGGCCACCGCATTGGTCATGGCAAATTATATACTGAGGACAGTAACGTCACAAAAATCCTGAACATTACCGCTCCTAAAACAAAGAAACAAGTACGATCTTTGTTAGGTCTAATACAATTTTACGGTAAATTTATTCCTCATTTATCGACCATTACTGCTCCTTTCTCTTCATTGTTGAGGAAGGGCACAGCTAACGTGATTCGGTGGTCGGAAGAACATCAAATCGCGTTGGATTCTATCAAGAATTGTTTTTCCAAACCTCCGGTTTTGATGCTACCTAATCCAAACATTCCTTTCATCCTTCGCAGTGACGCGTCTAATTACGGAATAGGGAGCGTACTACTTCAAGAATACTTAGGTACCTTGCATCCAGTGATGTATGTGTCAAGAAAGTTAACAGCAACGGAGTAGAAATACTCGGTTCTGGATAAGGAACTTCTAGCGTTAGTTTGGTCAATTACCAAACTTGAGCGTTATTTGTTGGGATCTCACTTCATTGTTGAGTCTGATCAAAAAGCACTCACTGCTCTCAACACTAAGGACGTCAAGTCAGCGAAATCCACCAGATATGCTATAACTTTGCAACCTTACAGTTTTACCATACGTTCCATACCAGGATCACAAAATGTGTTAGCGGACTGTTTATCTAGGTGTCCAAGCGATCCAAGCGAGCAAATACGCCCTACATAGATTGGAACCTCTACACAGACAGTCTTGCAATTGTAAAGTAATGATCAAATAACTTTCATGATTTATTTAACGTCTACTCAAGTTATATCTTCACTGTATTGCGTATGGAAATTGATTATTCAGTCTTTTAGTATTATATAAGCAAATAACAGTGTTGTGTCAATAACATTGACGTAAAGAAAATTAACTTTTGTTTTTAAATGGACAACATTTCCTTCCGAGCGTTACATTGTGAATATATATAATCATCCTTCTAGGGTGATAGATACATACTTTTCCAAGTGGAGTTTGTTAATTTTCACGATTACTCGGAAAATAACATTTCAATGTCGTTGGATGTTAATAAAACGGAACTTCATTGATTATTGACTGTTTTCGTAAATGATAATGGAACTTCTTAAGGTTATTAGAGATTATAATAACTGGGATTGGTAACAATTTTAAGACATGAAAATTTTGATTAGATATTAGCAATTAAGATCACTTAATTAGTTGTATATTTCACAGTGGTTAACAATAATAGTTTGTATAATAGTTCTTAGAACTAAAAACCACCACTTTTAGTGTATTATTTTAGCACTCTTAGTTAATTAGTGTCACTAATTAATTTTAGAAACAGCTAAGTGTCTTGATCACTTCGCGTGGTTTATTAATTGCTTTGATCACTTTGCGTGTTTTATTTGCATTCTTTTTGGTTGTTTATGATTCACTTCTCATTTATGATGTAATTTCATCTTAATCATTTATAATTCACTTGTTGATTTTTTGGTTTGATAGTTTTACATCCTCGTTGTTTTAGTTCATCATCCTTCATACTTTAATTTCTCTTCTTGGTGCCACAGTTATTCCACATTGATGGATTGTGGTTGGAATTTTTGTTTATTACACCTTTTATTTATTGATGTTGAATTTAATTCTACATCCCATTTGTCATTAGTATATATAGGGGGGTATTATTAGTACATGAATATGTAAATTTGATTCACCTTTCCGCATTTATTAACTAAGAAAAAAAAATTAATAGAATTAATTTTTTTTTCAGGAGGGGTTGTAAGGTAACTGTTGCGTCCTTTTTAAGTCCTTAACAGGCTTTAACAAATATAAACAGTCTCGGGTCCTGTCTTTGTTAAAAGTGTTCGCACCAATTGAGATATTAGTGATACGTTTGGTATATGTGGTGGATTTGATGTTATGAATTGTTGTAGGTATTATTATATTTGTATTAAATGAGATTAGCTATGAAGGTCCCTGAATATACCCAATAATATTGTGAACTTTTCAGGGTACCTTTCCACTACCACCTGTTTATCTCATTCAAAATGTATTTATATTTGTATATTAAATGACTTCGTTTTGTGTCTAGGGTTATGAATGTAGAGTGTAATGTACAATAGTCAACAAACATACAAACGGATAGTTTATTATTCACAACAGCACACAGTACTACCACAATAACATACAAACGACACTCTAAAAGGATATCTTATTTAAGACTGTGGTTGAATTTTGTGTAAAGATAATTTTTACAATTTTAATATCCTGATTCTAATTTATTTGGAATCAGGATTGACAATTTAAAAGTGAAATCAACATAATCAATTACATCAGTCAAATAGCACAATAGATCCTCTGTCCAAACATAAAATTATTATTCTCATATACGTCTGTAGTGTTCTCCTACTTTAAGGAAATACTGGTAGTACCACTAGGTTGTTGTTTGAATCATATCCTTTTAATAATGTTTGTTTCTATTTTGTCATTTGTGGAACTATTAATATTTGTCCCAGTTTTATTCACTTTCCTATATAGTTCTTGTAAAGTTCTGTAGTTGAGCTTTCAGGTGCCGAACGAGAACTTATCTTTGCAGTAGAAGATAGGTTGAACCTTTCCTCTGCTCGCTTGACAATCTGTTCCCTGTTTGATAGGCAATGGCCACTAGCATGGGCTCGCAGTAAACAGGCAGAGTCCTGAATCAATCAATTTTCAAGCGTTTGGTACCACATTAACGTCAGTACCCAGGACCTCTGAAATGTGAAGGTATGCATCCTTCGTAATATCTAGCATACACTAATAGTCCACAGTTAAGGACATGTACATTACAAACAAACAAAAAGGATCATATCCTTATACAAACTTATGCCACCATTTTCTTTTGATGTGACAATGTACACCAGTATTCCTCTCCCCTAATAGTTACAACGCCACTGCAATTCCAGCTGTAATCTCTTCCATATAATAGGATAGGTGTTATGCTCCTTTATGACAATCATACATATTCTTGTATTTTACACCTCTCTGACAGTCTATCACATGGTGGATCAATCTTTAGGCTTTGCCTCATGTTCGCTATAGACCCACTCATGTCCAGACATATATTATTATTTCACATTCAATTTTTATATAAAATACAGATTAATAAATATCAATCTTACCACAATGTTCAATGAAATACACACAGAGACGATGACTGACACAGTTTCGATCTGTTTTATTGCCCAGGCTGCTTAGAACTTGTATTTTAAAGCACAGCCTGATCTCATCTATCACGGTTGAAACTTTTCCTAGAAATGGCGTCCCCCTTAACGCTTATTCTGACAATATCGATTCAGTTAGCCAATCTCCATTAATTTTACAGTGTAAACAGTCTTTTCAAAAAATATCATCCAAACTTTTCCTACGTTACTAGGTTATTTATGTTTATTCAAAGGTCAGCCAATAATATTTCGTCTCACTTCAAATGTCACCCAATCAGATTCACTGTACTATCTGAGCCTATCTGTCACCTACATTTTCCCCAAAAAATATGCGATCCAAACTAAGCAGATATGACTTGACCTGACAGTATCTCTGATCTCTATGTATGGTTTTATCAATAGTTGATTAGTTAAGGAACTATTTATATAACTAATAACATATTCTTGGTCAGCAAGTCTTCAGGTACACGAATATACAATTTTTAAGGGGCTATGTGGTTTGGTTCAAAATTCTATTTTTTTTCTATGTTGGTTGTTTATTTTTAAACTACCTCCTGTTCACTTCTTTTCTCATGTACTTACGAGATAAATACAAGAGCTTAGGTCATTCATAATAAGAGCTTAACATGTTTCAATGACATAGTGTCCACAATTCTAACTTTTTCATCGTATTGGGGAAACCCCTAAGGCAAGGCTTGCCTCTGCGCTAGTGTTGGCTTTTAGTTTAAAATCAATGCGAAACGAATTAGCATTTCATCTATCCTTGCCTCTCCTCGTTCCACAATGCATTTTAGGCAAATATTTTCTTAGAACTAGAAAAAGTGGGTGTTTATGTCAAGGACGAATTTGAAAAATTGGGTACCGTTTTGTTCGTCTATTCGTTAGCAAATAATAATCTGAAGGCGTAGGCGACAACAACCGTTCTAGCAGAAAATTCTTTTGTACTTTCTTATCTTTGCCTTTATGCCCTATATTGTTATATATTAATTTAGATATTGTATTTAGAAATCACTACACATCTCCCCGCTTTAGAACAGACGATCATATGTCAGTTCCTACTTCTAAATACATATAGATGAATTTACTATCTATGCCTGGTGACTACTCTGATGTTCGTCGTACGGTTGTCTGCTTAAAAAATCAGCTCCCACATTAGTTTTTCCGGGAATGTACTCTATGGTAAACTGGAATGGCTGTAGGAGCAAAGACCAGCGTAATAATCTAGCATTTTCATGCCTTGCTTGTGATAGACACACGCGTGGTTTATGATCTGTCTGGATCTTAAATGATTTTCCATACAGATAAATCTGGAACTTTTTTATAGCCCATATGACTGCCAGACATTCTTTTTCACTTGTTGAATATTTTTGTTCTGCTGTGTTCAACTTACGGCTAGCATAAGCTACTGGGGTTAATTCCCCATCAAGTGAATTTGACCGTTGTAATACAGCTGCACCCAAACCGATATTACTAGCATCCGTTCTCACTGTGAATTCTTGACTCAAGTCAGGTAATTTTAAAATAGGCCTGCTTGTGAGCTTTTCTTTCAATTCTTGGTATGCTAATTCACATTGCGCTGTCCAAATAATTCTATCAGGATTTCCTTTGCACGTTAAATCAGTCAATCGAGCACATATGGAGTTAAAGTTTTTAATATATTTTTGGTAGAAACCACATAATGAGACAAAAGATCTCACATCTTTTTTTGTTTGTGGTTGTTACGGGCTTCTCGGGATCCCAGTATGTTCTGGGTGCTTCGATGACTTCTAGTATTTGAGGATGACCAAGTTATTATATTCGTATTCAGTTTATAGAGTCAAAGTCCCTCGGGTTCTTATCACTTTTGTAGGATTCCGTAATACTGTCCGTTGGTATCGATAATGTCTGCTTAACCCTTGTGATACATTCTGTGCTGAATATGTTTCATATTAAATTCGACCCTTGACTGACCTGTATTAGTCTCTTGTCTTACTAATTATATTGGCAGTGTGAGATGCAGCGTGTTAAGACATTAATCATCACTGGTCATGATCAGTTGAGGATGAATAGCATTTAACTAAACTCCGAATACGATAGTTGATAACACTGTGATTTTGACGACTCAAAATATTTAATTAGTTATTTCATACCATGAGCAGACACCAACTACATGGGAACAAAAGTCACATCACATTCATGTACGATCTGTAAGAGTTCTCATTATTTCATAAGCACATGTTCACAATCTCTATCTAGAGTCCTGGTTAGAGGTCAGTTCCTTTTTTAACGGCCAATGTCCTTTGGCATAAATTCAGAGGCCAACTAGACTTAACTATCCTGCTAGTCAGCAATACACTTATTATGCTAGGCTTACGTCTACTGCTAGTCGTTTAATATCCGTTACACTAGGCTTACGCTTGCCGCTAGCTGTACAATATCCATCTATACTAGTCTTACGCTATTGCTAGTAACATAATGTTCCTTTGGCATACCACGCCAGGCTAATCTGCCATAATTATGCAAACTGCGTTATTCCTACTACGACTTACGTTTGGTTCAAGAAATACACTGCTCAAATGGCTTCCCAGCCACACAATTAAAAAGTGGACTACGCCACACACTTTCCAGTGGTTATACCACACAATATAAGTAGCAATGGCCACACATGCCATACGCTGCCGTTGGGGCCGAAGCCCACACGTCGAATGTCCTTACAAAGACATACGCGTCATGCATAGAGATATGCATACTACGTCGTTAATATATATTCAATTGCGATGTTCCACGTTGCAGCAATCCGAGTTGGCCAAACTCAAATGCTTGCACACATGCAACAATCATCGACATCGGTCGATGAGATATATCTCTATTCGTTTGAGGTGTTCCATGATACAGCCATTCGGATCGAGCTCAAATCCAAATGTCTGTAAGCATGAAACAATCATCGACATCAGTCGCGGAGATATAATCATTTGAGGAATGCGCCATGCTGCAGACATGAAGCAATCCTCAACATCATCCCCCTCACTTCCAAACGTGACACTTGTGGCACGGATGATAGTGATGGAGAAGACGCCCGTCTCCCAAACATATCAATATTAGTACTACCTACTTATAAGTATGATAATCACTAAGTAGACACATTAAATTTTATGACATTAATAATAGCACTTGTCAACATGGTGACTAAAGAGTTAATTCAATTTCTTCTCAAAGACGTTGCGCGATAAAAGATCTGCCAAGTTATTGTCTGAGCCAGCAATAGGCAGAATTGTAAATGAAAATTCTTGAATTAACAAATACCATCGGTGTATTCTAGCGTTACGCATTGTTCTAGCTGTTATGTAAGTAAGAGGACTATGGTCTGTCATAATGTAAAAGTGCGTGCCGATGAGATATCTTGACAGCTTCTCCAGGCACCAGACCATAGACAGGAGCTCACGTTCCCCTGTCGCATACTTCTGTTCAGCTGGAGTCAGTTTCCTCGACACATAGAAACATGGATGGAGTGTTTCCTTGTAACATTGCAGCAAACAACCACCCATGGAGTAGCTCGAGACATCTGATTGGAGTATGAATGGAATACGTATATTCGGTAATAACAAAATAGGTGCATTGCTAAATAATTTCTTAATTGTTACCAAAGCGCTTTCGCAATCTTTGTCCCAACGTACCTTATTAGGACTACCTTTGGTCAACAGTGCGGACAAAGGTGTAGATAGTTGTGCGAAATGCGGGATGAACTTATGGTAATAGTTTATTAGGCCTAAAAGGCTTCTAACTTGTTTCTTAGTAGAAGGGGTAGAAATCTCAAGAATTCTTTTGACTGTATTGTCGTCAGGATACAGTTTGTGGTTACCTATTCGGTGACCAAGAAAAGAAATTTCCTGACAACCTATTTGGACCTTTGAAGGTCGCACAGTCAAACCATGCATACGTAACGTATGTAGAAGGGAAGTTAAACCATCAATATGGTCTTCCCACGAGTCATGAAATAGGCAGATGTCATCGATGTACGTGATGACATCTTTACGATCGCCAAGAAGGCGGCGCATCATGCGCACAAACGTCGCTGGCGCATTTACCAACCCAAAGCACATATAATTCCATTGGTAGAGCCCAAAAGGAGTTGTGAAAGCTGTGTAAGGTTTGGCATTTTCGGCAAGCGGAATTTGCCAGTAGCCTTTAGAGAGATCTAGTTTGCTAAAGAAGGTAGCATTAGATAATTCTGACAAAAGATCATCTAAAAGTGGCATAGGCTCACCGTCTGTGATTGTAATTTTGTTCAATTGCCTAAAATCAATACAAATGCGTAAAGAATCATCCTTCTTTTTAACAATCACCATTGGGAATGCATATGGTGATTCCGAAGGAGATATCACACCTAAACGTATCATCTCCTTTAACTCTTTTTCTACCCTATCTTTGTGGTGTAAAGATATAGGATAGGGTCTAAGTTTGATAGGTTTATAATCAGTAAGAGTAATATCATGGGATATAAGCGATGTCTGACCTGGAAGGTCGGTGAGAACATCATTGAAAGAAATGAGAATATCCCGAACTTGATCTTGTTGAGACGAAGACAGTGAAGAAGAAATAGTCACGTCTTTCCAAGATTCCGATGATTGCAAAGAAGGTAGTTGAAATTGTAAAGGGATAGACGAAGTGGTATCTTCTTCATGAACAACTGCAAAAGAAGCAGTATGATGTGAAGAATCATCAATAGAGTTAATAACAGGAATTAATTCCTGTGGTCTTTCAACTGCTAATTTTAGCATGTTGACGTGGAAGGTTTTGATTTTACCTCTAACGTTCACTGAGTAGTCAACATCTGTGACTTGTTTGATAATATCAAATGGACCTTGCCATGATATCAGTAATTTGTTATCGTTATGAGGTAGCAACAACCAAACTTTTTCCCCTGGTTTAAATGATCTTAATATTCTCTTTTGATTATGTAATAATCGTGATCGTTGAGTGGCTGATTTTATACTCTGGGATGCATAAGTGCACGCATCGATGATTCGTTGTCGGAGATCAATCACTAACTCGTAGCTGTTTCGAGTGGCTGTATCAATGGACGCTCCAATCAACAAATCTTTGAGTATCATCATTGGTCCGCGCGGATTCGAACCATAAACCAATTCGAACGGAGACCACCCCGTGCTCTCGTGGGGCACTTCACGAAAAGCGAAGAGGGCCGCCGGCAGAAGCCGATCCCATTCACGAGGGCATTCTTCAGTTATCTTAGATAACATCTGTTTTAGAGTGCTATTGTAGCGCTCGCACACACCGTTTGATTGAGGCCTATACGCACTACAAAACGAGTGGTGAACAGATAGCATGGGTTCTAAATCCCTCATAATGTTGGAAGTAAATTGTGATCCTTGATCTGACAATATATCCTCCGGAAAACCGATTCGACAAAATATCGAAAATAATGCATCAGACACGGATGCAGTTGTGATGGTTTTCAACGGTATGGCCTCTGGCCAACGCGTGCAAAGATCTACGCAAGTTAAAATATAACGAAATCCATTATTTGAAACAATTGATAACGGACCCACTATATCTACTGCTATCTTTTTGAAAGGTCTCTCAGGCACGTCCGTAATCTGTAAGGGTGCCGTATGGAACCTGCCCTTACGTGCTATACCTTGGCATGTTGTACATGATTTGCAGTATAACTTTGTATCCTTATTAACCCCAGGCCAATAAAATTGTGACGTAACACGAAACAATGTTCTTTTGATCCCCATATGCCCTGCCATAGGGGAGTCATGACCTGTTTGTAGGACCAATGGTCTGTATTCTTTAGGTACTATCACTTGATGTATAATTGTTTTGCCATCATCATAATATCTAGTGAGTATTGATTTCTTTATCTTGAACCATTGTTTAGCCCCTCTTGTGTATAATAGTTTTTTGTTCTGCTCGGCTAAACAATCCTTGTAAAGTTGGGTCACTCTTCTGTTTTTCTGCAAAAACAGAAGGTGAAACAGTGCCAACTTGAGACATAATTGTATCTATTATAGGAAAAGGTGGTGTAGCCATATCCGTAGCTAACTGTTGTGCTCTTGTTACAACAGCATTTGCCACCTGTGGGTGAGATTCAACCCACATTGCAATCTCCTCAGGAGTGCAATCTTTAACTCCTGGTATGTTTCCTATTATAATTTCAGTTATGGGTGCTCTCAAGCCGCAGGCATAGACAGTGCCTGTGTAAAAAGGAGTATCAATATATACTCGTGCCACAGGGAAAGTTTCTATATTCCCACCAAATGTGACACACTTAACTGATTTGCCTGTAAAAGCAGAGGGCTCGATAAGCGAGTGCTTAATGCCTATCGTTGAAGACCCTGTGTCCCGTAAAACTCTTACCACCTTACCCTCCAATATTCCGGGATGAAATGTAAGATAACCGACATTTACACATGCCGACATTGTTGGCATACAATGACCACAATCAAGTGTAATTGTAGATTTTAATCTGTTTTTCGACTGACACTCATAACATGTATCATTCATTACCATACATGCGTTCGCATGATCATTATCATCATTACCTTTTTCCTTTTTAACACTGCAACTATTTGCATGTCTGTGTTTATTTTTGTCTCTAGACGGAGATCTGGCATTACCTTTGTTATTATTGACTGACTTTTTATTGCTATAATAAAAATCAGTGGAGTCATCCTTCCTGGCATCTCTACCATAAGATGATCTCTGCTTATAGTATCCTTTTTGATGTGAACCATCATAATCCCTGCCTCTGTGATACCCACGATCATGAGGTGAATATCCTCTATAACCTCGTCGATATGAATTCGAAGGAGAGCGATGACGACGGAAGTTATAAAAACCTCTGTCGGATTGATAATAATCTGAATGACAACGTCCATCAAAGCTCTTCGATCGAGGTCTGTGATCATGTTGTACCGCGCATACAGGCATAGGATCTCGAATAGTCGATCTATGAAGATCTTTATTCTGATGTGCGGTTTGATAATGTCTTCCGAGTTTTTCATACTCATCAATAGAATTAGGATGTCTTTCCTGTAAAAATGCTTCTAATTCAGTGCTGCATGCGGATAAAACTTTATCTCGCAGCATGAGATCTATAACACCTTCATATGTTTTATTTATACCTGATAAATCAATCCATCTGCTAAGGAAATGTTTAATAGATTCAATGAATTCACCAAAATCTGCATCCTTGCTTGGTTTTGCAGCATGAAAGCGATCTCTGAATCCAGACTCAGTTAACTGGAAACGTCTTAGTAATACCTCTTTTACGACATCGAAATCGCTTCTGCTCTTCTCATCAAGACTCATGAAACATTTAAGTGAGTCACCAGTCAAAAAATCAAGTAAAAGACTGCTCCATCTTTCTTTGGGTATGTTCAGAGCTGTGACCTTGATGATGAATCTAGATAGGAAAGAGTCAACACAATCGCGAGTCTGGTCAAAATGTGGCATTTTTAACTTAGGATAAAAAATATTTGTAGCAGCCGCAGTCCTAGTCTGTTCAGACTGCACTTTAGCTAATTCTAAAGCTTTTTCTTTTTCTGCATGAAGTTTTAATGTTTCCATTTCCATGGCATTTTTATGTGCTTGATCCAGTTGCATAAGTTCCATTCTCCTTAATTCCATTTTCTCCTTCTCTAGTTGTCTGTCTTTCTCTTGTTGAGCTAATTCTTTATCTCGTTGTAGACATGACAATAGGTTTCTGACTACCTTCAATAGTCTATAATATACACCAGGATTATAGAACTCACTATAATATGTACATGAATATATTAATCAATAACAAACAAGTTCCAAGAACATGTGACAAAGACAGTGAAAACAATCAAATGATTTACAATGAAATGATTTTTCAGTTATACTTACTTACTTACTTAGTCGTTCCCCTTCTACCGTGAGGTGTAGAGGTTTGGAAGAGAGAGCGCCAGACCATTCTATCAGCTGTCTTCTTCCTGGCCTGGTTCCATTCTAGTCCTCGGTCCTTCAAAGATTGTCTAATGTTGTCCTCCCAGCGGACTCTGGGTCGTCCTGGAGGTCTGGATCCCTGGCTCTTTGTTTCCCATGCTTGTCTTGGTAGCCGATCTTCTCCCATTCTGCAGACATGGCCAAACCATCTTAGTTGGGACTGTTCTATTTGGGTCTGCAGCGGATGGGATTTTAGGCCTTGACGGATCGTCTGGTTGCGGACCATGTCTCTTCTTGTTACTTCAACCACTTTCCTCAGATACCTCATTTCTGAGGTATGGATCTGGCTTTTGTGGGTTGTAGTCATTGCCCACGACTCGCATCCATATGTCAAGACTGGGACATAGGTGGAGCGGTATACAGCCATCTTCGTTTTCTTACCAACCTCTTATTTTTCAGTTATACAACAACACTTTACACTTATAAAGTAAATAAAGGAGACTTATAAACAGTAATCAGTAAAAGAAAGAGAAGAATTTACATCACAAAAATATAACAAGACAAGTCGTCTTAGACAAACGTGTAGACAAAGAAGTTTTAGATCACACACGACAACGATTGTCAACAGTACTGAAAGTAGGTTATGTAAATAAAGAGGACGTAACTCAATTGACGAAACTGCTAATTACACAAAATATGGTTATAATACTAACTGAAGAAACATTTATTCCCTGACTCAAAAGAAAAAATATAATCAGTCAGATCCTCAGTTAGTAAAATAAGCATGCAAATCTAATAGAAGTTAACATTCACTGAAGCTTTCCTGGGAAAATTCCAGTCAATATTAAACAATACGAATATACGAATATACGAAAAACATGAATGGGGAAACACAGATGATAGTAAAAAAGTAAGTCAAGTGATGATGAACTGTAGACCAAAGATAATACAAGGACAATATGATAATGTTCAAGCGCTCTAGTAAAATCAAGAACTTATCTGTTTAGTTGTCCCTCTGAGAAATACATGAATGCATGTAATTCTAATCCTAGTTCCGCAACTTGTCTTCAACAGCTGAGGTCCATTGATGGTAGACCTTGACCTTCGCAGCAGAATAACCGTTTGAAAGTCTTGCTTCGGTCATCGAACGTAGTTTCTTCAAACGATCTGCGTCGCAGCTTCAGATGACTTTGATGAAGAGATGCATTCTCCACTGGTTCAGGTTCTTGAGTGGAAGATTACCGTTCTATCTGCGTGAATCAGTCTCTTTGATGGAAGAAAAATTTCAGATTCTCAAGCAATGTTGTCTGCTAGAGTTGACGGCATCGATGTAGTGATGTCACTTTCTGTCCTGCGCATTTCAGTTGCCGGTTAGGCTTGAAAGAATGATTTTGCCTTCATAACGTTCATCATCAGTTTGACTTTATTCGATACTTGAAGGGGGGAATCCAGTATTCACGAAATCCAGACACCTTCTGACACCAGAATGTTACGGGCTTCTCGGGATCCCAGTATGTTCTGGGTGCTTCGATGACTTCTAGTATTTGAGGATGACCAAGTTATTATATTCGTATTCAGTTTATAGAGTCAAAGTCCCTCGGGTTCTTATCACTTTTGTAGGATTCCGTAATACTGTCCGTTGGTATCGATAATGTCTGCTTAACCCTTGTGATACATTCTGTGCTGAATATGTTTCATATTAAATTCGACCCTTGACTGACCTGTATTAGTCTCTTGTCTTACTAATTATATTGGCAGTGTGAGATGCAGCGTGTTAAGACATTAATCATCACTGGTCATGATCAGTTGAGGATGAATAGCATTTAACTCAACTCCGAATACGATAGTTGATAACACTGTGATTTTGACGACTCAAAATATTTAATTAGTTATTTCATACCATGAGCAGACACCAACTACATGGGAACAAAAGTCACATCACATTCATGTACGATCTGTAAGAGTTCTCATTATTTCATAAGCACATGTTCACAATCTCTATCTAGAGTCCTGGTTAGAGGTCAGTTCCTTTTTTAACGGCCAATGTCCTTTGGCATAAATTCAGAGGCCAACTAGACTTAACTATCCTGCTAGTCAGCAATACACTTATTATGCTAGGCTTACGTCTACTGCTAGTCGTTTAATATCCGTTACACTAGGCTTACGTTTGCCGCTAGCTGTACAATATCCATCTATACTAGTCTTACGCTATTGCTAGTAACATAATGTTCCTTTGGCATACCACGCCAGGCTAATCTGCCATAATTATGCAAACTGCGTTATTCCTACTACGACTTACGTTTGGTTCAAGAAATACACTGCTCAAATGGCTTCCCAGCCACACAATTAAAAAGTGGACTACGCCACACACTTTCTAGTGGTTATACCACACAATATAAGTGGCAATGGCCACACATGCCATACGCTGCCGTTGGGGCCGAAGCCCACACGTCGAATGTCCTTACAAAGACATACGCGTCATGCATAGAGATATGCATACTACGTCGTTAATATATATTCAATTGCGATGTTCCACGGTGCAGCAATCCGAGTTGGCCAAACTCAAATGCTTGCACACATGCAACAATCATCGACATCGGTCGATGAGATATATCTCTATTCGTTTGAGGTGTTCCATGATACAGCCATTCGGATCGAGCTCAAATCCAAATGTCTGTAAGCATGAAACAATCATCGACATCAGTCGCGGAGATATAATCATTTGAGGAATGCGCCATGCTGCAGACATGAAGCAATCCTCAACAGTGGTCTTGGTGCCTTTTTTAACTTCTCCAGGTTCTTGGGGTCAGGGGTCATGTTTCCCTGATGTACTGTGTGTCCCAAGAATTCTAGCTCTTTACATCCAACACAGCATTTCGTCGGTCTAGCTGTCAAATTGGTCTCTCTCAGTCGATCAAACAACATATTCAGAGAGTTAATATGTTCCTCAAATGTTTCTGTTGCTATGAGAATATCATCCATGAAGTTGGTGATGCATGGATTCTTCAGGGGATCCAGTAACTTTCTCATCATCCTCGAAAACACACTCGGTGGATTTTTCAGCCCGAATGGCAACATATTAAATTCATAATGTCCTTCCGAGGTGCTAAAGGCTAAATAAGGTTTGACTTCCGGCTTTACTGGAATCTGATAGTAGCCTTTACTCAGATCCACTTTAGAGAAATATTTAGCTCTATTCAGCCTGGCAAAAAGCTGATTTGTATCAGATAATGGATCCACCTGACCTTCTGTGACAGCATTCAGTTTCCTGTAATCTATACACAGCCGGTGTTCTCCAGAGGGTTTTCTTAACAGAACCACACTGGAGCTGTAGGGAGATTCACTGTGCGAGATAATCCCTTCTTTCAACAGATAATCAATCTCCTCCCTTAAAGCTTTTTCCTTAGCGAACGGAATCGAATAGGCTCTCATACAGATTGGTGTTGGGTCTATGAGTTTCATATCATACTCCAATAAATTTGTATGCCCCGGACGGTCCTTTAACACATCTGTATGATTATTCAGAACCTGTTGAACCCTCTCCCTCTGATTTTCCGTTAAGTGTGTGCTGATTTTTACCTGTGCAGCGGTTTCACAGGGATGTAAAGGATATTCATGAGAAGTAAGTGGTTCCTTTTTCATCTCCATTGCAACAGACAAGGTCAGTAGGTGTGTCTCTTCCTGGTTTTCTCTGTCCAGATATTTCTTCAGGAGATTCACATGATAGATTTTCTCTTTCCCTTTCTTATCTATCTTATCATTTGTTCTAGACACTTTCTCTAGAACTGTATATGGACCTTGCCATCCAATTTGCAATTTATTCTGGCTGCCGGGCAGTAGAAGGAGCACCTTCTCTTCCACAGCTAATTCTCGATCCTTCGCTTTCTTATTGTAATAGGTAGCATGCTTTTTCCTGGCTTGTCTCAAATTTTCATTGGCAAGTTTCCAGCCAGTTTTAAGACGAGTGGTCAGCTCGTTCACATATTGATATGATGAGGTAATATTTTCTTCTGCCTTTTCATCGGTCCATGTCCTTAACAATGCTACATATGGACTTTTAAAGTTGTTGATATGTTTTTTCCAGGCACCGGTATGGTCTCTTCCATTGGAAGCATTATAGTGAGGACTTTTCTTTCTAGAATCATCATTCACAAATCGACCACTACCAATTTTTCTCTTGGGGTTTTCTCCCCATTTTAAATTCCTTGTGAGAGATCTTCTCTCTCTTTTATTTTCACCCAGTTCACACGATTCCGACCGAGGGATTGTCGGTTTATCCTGGGGTAAAACATTTCTTTGTACTCGTTGCATCGTGGCCATTGTAAAACATCCAAGTGAAGACTGACTGTGAAAAGGGGGCTCCCATTCCACTTTGTCTACATTATTAATTTTATTTTTCTTTCCATTTTCAGGCCTAAGTTTGCCCCGTGGCGTGTCTAGGTCCTGATCAATTTTCCCACTTGTGGGTGTTCCCTCATGTAAAATGCAACATGCTTCTACAAAATTCTCAATGTCAATCATTTCCTCGGGCCAATAATAATTTTGCGCAATCATTTGGATGATGGTACCTATTTTCTCATGGTCCCCATCTTTCCCAACATGTAAGCTCCTTATTAACTCTGCCCTATACCTTTTAGGAAGTACCAGCTGTCCCTGACAATTGGATCCAATTCCAGCCTTCCTATATATCAGGTTGTTCTTCGTATAGAAATCTCCCTTGCCTGGAGGTGTATGACATTTGGGCAATTTCTTAAAACAAGGCTTGAGGGTCTTATCCTCCGCCTGTGCCTTCCTCATCTCATCTGGATGGGTATTTATCGGATTATCCTCCTCCTTTTTAGACTTTGATCTGGTCTGCACTGTTGCCAGGGTCACAGGTCTCTTATTTTCCCCAAGAAGACATATCTACACCCCAATATCAGAGTGTAGATTGGTTCATTTATCACTGCTGCTTTTATGATTCCTTCCACATATCGCGTTTTCACATTTATCCTGGCGACGGGAAGTGTCATTGTCGCTACGTCCTTGGTTGCAGTTTGAATCTCCACTGTTTCTGTGGTGTATTGATCTGCCTGCACCAGGTGAGAACTCACAACTGAATCATAATCTAATCCAGTATCATACAAACACCTTATGGTGACACCGTTGCATGTTACATCTTCACACACTGGGGGGTGGTAAGGTTCCTGTTGTTCAGTAGGGTTTACCTTTACTCCCTTTCTCCCCATTTTCATTGCAGCGAAAGTAGGAGTTTTCCTTCTACAATTTTCAGTGTTATGGTGTTCCATCCGACAATTTTTACAATACTTCTTTCCTTGGTTAAAAGGTTTTCTTTCATCATTTTTCCTTTCATTGAATTGTGAGGTTTTATGTTTATAGTCATTGCGTGGCCTATCAAAATATTGCTTACCTTTGTTCTGGTCTCTATGGTCAAACTTATTAAAGTTTTGAGGTGCCTTAAAATTGTCTGCCTGTTTCTTTTTATTACCAACTACCTCTGCCTGGGCTGCCTGATACCTTTCAGCGACATTTAGTAACTCACCCAGCCTCTCTGCACCTTGTTCCATGAGAAACTTTCTCAGGTCTGGAGCCATGGACTCTCTTAGCTGCTCAATAAGGATCATCTCCTTAAGATCTTGGGTTCTCCCCAGAGCAGTCCATTTCTCCAAGTAGGTCTCTAACCGTGCAGAGAACTGGTGATAAGTCTCACCCGACAGTAGTTTTGCATTCCTAAATTTTTTTCTATAAAATTCTCCGTTCTTTTCGTATCTTAATAAAAGAGCCTGCTTTAGCATGTCATAATTGTCTTGGTCATCTCTGCTCATCTTGGCAAAAACTTCATAAGCCGTTCCTCTAAGCCCTTGTGATAACTTGAGGCTCCACCTCTGTCTCTCTCTCTAACCCATATGTAGTAGCTAAAAGTTCAAATCTACTTAAGTACCCTTCGATGTCATCTTCTTTCTCAACAAAATTATCTACATGAAAACCCATAGCTGAGGTTGAGGCTCCCTGACTAGCAGTGGCATCTGAGGTAAAGGGACTGGCACCATTTTCAGGAGCATGGCCTTGAATTTCCAACTCCATTAGTCGTAACTCGTGCTCCCTCTGTAATCTTTTCTCCTCCTTTTCTGCTTCCCTTTCAGCAGCCTGTCTCTTTTCCTCTGCTTCCCTTTCAGCAGCCAATCTCTTTTCTTCTCTTTCTGCAGCCAACCTCTTTTCTTCTCTTTCTGCAGCCAACCTCTTTTCTTCTCTTTCAGCCGTCAATCTTTTTTCTTCTGTCTCCAACTTCTTCTCTTCATATTGGAGCCTTTTTATCTCTGCCTCCCTATCTGCCTCCAATGCCCTAGCCTCCTTGTCAGCCTCAATCTGCAACCTCTTAATTTCTTTGTCAGCCTCAATTTGTAACTGTAATTTTCTTTCTTCTGCTAACTTCCTATCTTCCCTTTCAATATACTTGTCACATTCTGAAGTTACATATTGGATCAAAGCCTGACCCTCCATGTTCATTTCCTTTGCAGTCAGCACAGCAGCAGATCGAAACTTTGCCAGATCAGCCATTTGTACTATACAACCTTTTAAATTTCCAACTATACAAATCTCTAATTATGGCTAATAATTTCTGATGATAACCAAGAACAACCACAGGCACTGATAGCTCAACTATTATTTAATTTCTCCAAAAGGAATGCTTTTAGTTTTATACTCTCTGAGATTCCTAATATACTTGATAATATTTTAAGAATTTAAAA
This sequence comes from Oreohelix idahoensis, assembly GCA_024509875.1. NCBI lineage: Eukaryota > Metazoa > Mollusca > Gastropoda > Stylommatophora > Oreohelicidae > Oreohelix > Oreohelix idahoensis. Next base: position 245,245 of record JAMPIV010014448.1, on the reverse strand, counting down.
TCCCAGAATCAAACTACCCAATATAGCTGGTGTTATAAGAAATTCAATCCCCAGGAGCGAGACCCCAATTAATGTGGTGGATTTGATGTTATGAATTGTTGTAGGTATTATTATATTTGTATTAAATGAGATTAGCTATGAAGGTCCCTGAATATACCCAATAATATTGTGAACTTTTCAGGGTACCTTTCCACTACCACCTGTTTATCTCATTCAAAATGTATTTATATTAGTATATTAAATGACTTCGTTTTGTGTCTAGGGTTATGAATGTAGAGTGTAATGTACAATAATCAACAAACATACAAACGGATAGTTTATTATTCACAACAGCACACAGTACTACCACAATAACATACAAACGACACTCTAAAAGGCTATCTTATTTAAGACTGTGGTTGAATTTTGTGTAAAGATAATTTTTACAATTTTATTATCCTGATTCTAATTTATTTGGAATCAGGATTGACAATTTAAAAGTGAAATCAACATAATCAATTACATCAGTCAAATAGCACAATAGATCCTCTGTCCATACATAAAATTATTATTCTCATATACGTCTGTAGTGTTCTCCTACTTTAAGGAAATACTGGTAGTACCACTAGGTTGTTGTTTGAATCATATCCTTTTAATAATGTTTGTTTCTATTTTGTCATTTGTGGAACTATTAATATTTGTCCCAGTTTTATTCACTTTCCTATATAGTTCTTGTAAAGTTCTGTAGTTGAGCTTTCAGGTGCCGAACGAGAACTTATCTTTGCAGTAGAAGATAGGTTGAACCTTTCCTCTGCTCGCTTGACAATCTGTTCCCTGTTTGATAGGCAATGGCCACTAGCATGGGCTCGCAGTAAACAGGCAGAGTCCTGAATCAATCAATTTTCAAGCGTTTGGTACCACATTAACGTCAGTACCCAGGACCTCTGAAATGTGAAGGTATGCATCCTTCGTAATATCTAGCATACACTAATAGTCCACAGTTAAGGACATGTACATTACAAACAAACAAAAAGGATCATATCCTTATACAAACCTATGCCACCATTTTCTTTTGATGTGACAATGTACACCAGTATTCCTCTCCCCTAATAGTTACAACGCCACTGCAATTCCAGCTGTAATCTCTTCCATATAATAGGATAGGTGTTATGCTCCTTTATGACAATCATACATATTCTTGTATTTTTACACCTCTCTGACAGTCTATCACATGGTGGATCAATCTTTAGGCTTTGCCTCATGTTCGCTATAGACCCACTCATGTCCAGACATATATTATTATTTCACATTCAATTTTTATATAAAATACAGATTAATAAATGTCAATCTTACCACAATGTTCAATGAAATACACACAGAGACGATGACTGACACAGTTTCGATCTGTTTTATTGCCCAGGCTGCTTAGAACTTGTATTTTAAAGCACAGCCTGATCTCATCTATCACTGTTGAAACTTTTCCTAGAAATGGCGTCCCCCTTAACACTTATTCTGACAATATCGATTCAGTTAGCCAATCTCCATTAATTTTACAGTGTAAACAGTCTTTTCAAAAAATATCATTCAAACTTTTCCTACGTTACTAGGTTATTTATGTTTATTCAAAGGTCAGCCAATAATATTTCGTCTCACTTCAAATGTCACCCAATCAAATTCACTGTACTATCTGAGCCTATCTGTCACCTACTTTTTTCCCCAAAAATATGCGATCCAATCTAAGCAGATATGACTTGACCTGACAGTATCTCTGATCTCTATGTATGGTTTTATCAATAGTTGATTAGTTAAGGAACTATTTATATAACTAATAACATATTCTTGGTCAGCAAGTCTTCAGGTACACGAATATACAATTTTTAAGGGGCTATGTGGTTTGGTTCAAAATTCTATTTTTTTTTCTATGTTGGTTGTTTATTTTTAAACTACCTTCTGTTCACTTCTTTTCTCATGTACTTACGAGATAAATACGAGAGCTTAGGTCATTCATAATAAGAGCTTAACATGTTTCCATGACGTAGTGTCCACAATTCTAACTTTTTCATCGTATTGGGGAAACCCCTAAGGCAAGGCTTGCCCCTGTGCTAGTGTTGGCTTTTAGTTTAAAATCAATGCGAAACGAATTAGCATTTCATCTATCCTTGCCCCTCCTCGTTCCACAATGCATTTTAGGCAAATATTTTCTTAGAACTAGAAAAAGTGGGTGTTTATGTCAAGGACGAATTTGAAAAATTGGGTACGGTTTTGTTCGGCTATTCGTTAGCAAATAATAATCTGAAGGCGTAAGCGACAACAACCGTTCTAGCACAAAATTCTTTTGTACTTTCTTATCTTTGCCGTTATGCCCTATATTGTACTATATTAATTTAGATATTGTATTTAGAAATCACTACAGTATATTAAATTTATTGTGCACGAGAACGCACATTTTTGGGGATTTTGAAATTAACGCGTTTGTTGTCAAACAAAGGCAGATGACGTATCTGCTTAGAGAATGAAGCAGGATCCCTACCAGACAGTATGGTCTATTGATGTATTTTAGCCCCTGTGTTCGGGCATATTGATGTTTACTTTGGTGATCGGCTCACTGCATTCAAGACATAGCCCCAGTATCACAGAGTAAGGTATTAATATAATTGATTATATATTTTATTGAATTAATGTCGTCATTGACATAACTTCTTCAAGTCGACCTCTAGCTGGTACCCTCATGCGCTGGGACCAGAATGGATCAAACTTGAACATTTATGCATTGAAAGTTTCGAGCATATTTATATTGAAACTCGTTGATTGAAATTACGGGATCTACGTTATTGAATATTGGAATTGCCGTCATACGATTAACGGCTCTTTTGATGGAAGGTGAACCAAAGTTAGAAGTTCAGCCTAGTATATATATTTCAAATTAATGATTGTATTATGAAATCTAGAAGTCGTATTCTATTGACTATCTAGATAGGAGGGAATATCTATTTGATTGGATCTTATACTCTTGGTTGTACGAGGAGAGATTGTCCTTGAAAGGTCAACCGTCTTAGAGAACATTTGTTAAACCAACTATTCACTATTGTAAGATGAACCTTCAAGATTATGCTGATGTACTTCATGTTGATTAACCATGTACCTGATGGAACATTACCTACCATTTGATCAGGAAGGAAGTTTCCAATATATGCAAGATTTTGTATCGTCCTTTTGTCAAAGTGATTGTCAAATAAACCGTGGATTGTAACTTTACCAATCATGAGTTCCAGTGTCTTTCCCTCAACACTGTTGGTGTTGATGCGACCGTGAGGACTTGAACTATTTGTACATTCATATAAAATATCATTCGCGTCTGATTCAAGCAAATATCTAACTGTCTTCGCTTACACCATTCAAGCAAATAACTAACATTCAAACAAGACAGTATACGAATAATGACGGCCACCCCAAAAAAGCACGGCTACAATCACATATACCGGAATCACACATTGTATAAATATTTTTGTGGGCAGTAGGTGTCCTAATTTTAAAATTTTTTCAGGGCAGCAGCCGTATGGCCTACTCTTTACGATTTGCACCTGTCGATGGATTTTTAAAGTGCGCAACTTACACTCGGGGCCTCTCATTTTTCGCCCTTATTTGAGAAGGCTAGCCATCCGATCTCACTATCCAGGAGATGGGGAAGGGGGGGAGGGGGTACGAAATCATTAGGAAACACTGGTTCTGAAAAAAAACTGCATACATTATATTCCCTGTGCTGGCAGCGAACCTGGTACCTATAGAATTAGAGTCTGACGCCATACCCCTGAGCCACTCCGATCCCCTTTAATGGTACACTCCGATAGGCTGCTTCCTATCTATCTCTTGATTTGACCTACTCATTTATAGCTTTGTCGCACTCTTACCTGTTTGTCTTCAACTTTCCCTTCTATTACGGTTTCCAACAATTAAGTCTCTTCATGTGTCCAAAATATATTTTTCTTCTTCTGACATCGTTCATTAATTTTGTAAGAATTATCTATTTATTTTATAATTTTCTCACGAGGCGCCTAAACTTCCATTTACATGTATCCACATTTGAAAGGGCCAATTCTTTGCTCTCAATACTTGTTCATTGTACATGTTTCTGCACTATACAGTAAAGAAGAATTCTTCAAAACATTTGATGTTCCTAATTTTCAATTTGCTTTTTATTTGTTTGGATATTAATATTTGTTTCACATTGTGGATGCATTTTTTTTTTCTTTGTTGGCCGTTCCAATTTTCTTCATGACTTCAGTGTCGAATCGACCACCCTCTGTTAGTATGTATCCCAGAGATAAGAAACGTTTCACTTGTTTCATTGAAATGTTTCATGTGGAGTTCTCGTTTGTTTTGCTAATTATCATTTTTATTGTCCCGCTTCCTACTTCTCATTCCTGGAGGGTCTCATTCAAACCTTCACCAAACCGCTTAACAAAAATAACTGTTCGAATTTTAAACAATTATTTTGCATTTAAAAAATCACTTAGTTCAAATTACTTGGCGTCTATCTGAACTTTGCAGAAATGATCGTTGAACCCCCAGGAATCATGCTTACACAAACTGCAGCAATTTGTAGCAACTTGTAATTAAAAAGAAAATGAAATTTACAATTTTTCAGAGATGTCTCATGACAATTATTCACACCACGAAATTCCTACGCCGCGATGTGAAGTTGGTAGCCAGTGATAGGATAACTCTTAATTAATTGCCCGTACTAATTTCAGGTTTCGACATCAGCTATTTTCGTTCCTGTTACCCCTGGGATGAAGTGATCTGAACACGACGGGAGTGATGTCCCATGCCATACCACTTCCGGGAAATGAAAAGTCCATCCCTAGAAGTTGACTTCCGGCTGAGGATCTGTGTTTCAGAAACTGGCGGGTAAATGAGGACAGGGTCAGTGATTGAACTCCCATTTGTATCTGTCAAAAATGGAAGTTGGGGCCTGTCTCAGTGTTTGCAGACAGTTATCGACCGTAACCAACTAGGAATTCTGCGAAAACGCCACAATTTGGAACTGTTTATATTCGTGTCGTTGAGAGAACACAGAACTGATTATGCTGGGAAAGGAATGCAAACAGAACAGTACGGGCTACGTTGATATTTACATGAGACACGAGAGAAAGTTAGTCTTCTTGATGCGGATAGATTAGTTTTCCAAAGAATAGACTCGTAGATTATTTTTACCATAAGTAAAGGTGTATTTGCCTTTCTACGTATGGATAAGGAAACTTTCTCCTAGACGTTTGAGTAGTTCTGGTCTCTTAAAGTGTGAGCAGTTTGTTGTAGAGTATATATAGAGTGTGTTTCTGGTCACTGGGTAGCATTATTAAATTTATCTTCTCTGTACAACTGATTCTGTATTTCTGCTTTAAACTTTCATTTTTAACTTCTTTTTCTTCGTTCTATTAGATTTTGAAAGTATAGTTCGAGCATGATTATAATGAACATAATATAATTCGTGGAATTACATGATTCCTTTAACTCTTTCTATCACGGGAGCCATAATGCGTGGTATATTATTCTCCCAGTGCTGCGCTTACTTGTTACAAATTTCCCTCATGAATGTACTTAACACTATCTAAAGAAAAAATATTTTACATATCATACTTACACAATATCGAGGAAGTTGAGGGGAACTGCGGTAAGACGTGGAGTACAATGGATGGGTTTGATTTTTTATATTTTTTAAAGTTCTTATGTCTCCTATCTAGCCTTCACTTTCTTTCTTTTCCTGACGAAGGCCTTGTGGCCGTAACGTAGACTATTTTCTTTGTCTTTTGTCCTCGTAAGACGAATCACCTTTTTTCGATTTTTTTTTCCAAACCCATCCATTACACAATATCGAAATATTCGTCAGTCAATTTACAGCCACTTTATATTTATTATATTTACTCGTAAATATACACGTTTACTATCTGCTTTATGAAATACATAAGGAAAGAGATTGATATTCATTGTAGTATCCAGGCAACACCTAAACTTATCGTGGGGCCAGTGGCGTACCTAAAATATTTGGCACGGGGGGGGGGGGGGAACGGGGGGGGGGGGGGGGGGAGAGAAAGAGAGAGAGATTCTTGCTTTGGAAATAATTTTAGAATTTAAACAGAGAAAAAAATATGTTATGCTTTCAAGTAGATTTTAAAACAGTGCAGTACTTTCATAAGTATAATGAATATGCTTAACCGGAATTAGTGCATGTTTACTAAAGAATTACCTTTGTGGGTCATCGTTAAAGAAAGCAGAATGTTATTCCGAAAAAAAATCATACCAATAGTTCTTTCAAATACAAGAGTAATATTTTTAAATATGCGTCGTTGACAAAATACACTACGTGCCCGGTCGTGTTACCAACATAGGCGCATGGCCCCAAGGTTGGCGTTTCTTCTTATTTTGATTTAAAAAATGAATTTGATTTGAAAACTTGTATTTGTATTTCAACTCTAACGATGGCATCCCTCCCCCCTCCCCCCACTCCGTTCCTTGTTGTCGCCCAGGGCAGGCAGACTGACCTGACCCACTCGCACCTCTCTAGTACGCCAAATGGGTCAGAAAGAGTTAAAGTGGCTATAACCAGGAGAAACATGTAGTAAATTCAGTTTTCCAAGCACCAGACGTTGTAGCTTATTGCTGTTGGGCTGTATACGCTGCATTGTCTTGTTATGAAATTATATATTAATTATACTTAATATAGTTGTACTAGTAAGTGATTTAACGTTCACAACTTCTACAAAGACTTCACACTTCTTTTTTCACACATAAAAACATTAGGTCAATGAAGTGTACATACTCCAGTACTGGTTTGGCAACACTGATTCTGAACAGAAAGGGGCGTAGGCGACAATCGTAAATCTCTGCCGGTTTGAATGAAAGTAGATGTGACTCCCATCGTGGTGTTCATCTCACTGCGCTCGGCTGCAGGCGGTTGTTCAGCTATTGTGTCTGCTCAAAGTTGGCGCTCCCATAGCTCACTCTAGTGTGATCGTGTATTCAGGTCATCGGGCAATTAATACACTGTTTTATGTGCTCACCCGCTGGTTGTAATCGGATACACTTACATCCACATAGCTACCTCAAGATCAAAACACATCGGGATTGTATTTAAAAGGATGCGACAAATCCTATCCTCCAAAAAAGGGTAATGGGGCGAAGTGGAAATATTTTTTTACACTTTTGTAGACGTCAATGACTTTATAGACTTTAAGAGTTGCTGTGTAATTAAGTCAGGCGTGAAACACGATCTCCTCATACAAGCAGTCATAAAAACACACCTCTCTCACCTCAGATTCATCGCTCTGCTTCTTTTCTCTGTGTTCTGAGACAGCTTCTTGAATACCCACACCTTACAACAGCAGAATAAGACGTTACAGACTTAAGGATCTGTAAGAGAGTAGTTTGTGCCCCATTTTATTTTCTCTTTCATTCCATGTATTTTTGTTCTTTTGTCGACATTCCAGAATACAATTTCATATCGTGGAATGTGTTGTGATATTATATGCAAAATATTTAATTGAATCGTTAAAATATGGTTCACTTATATTTATAGAAACATTGAGCGGGAGGTAGCACCAAAGAACAAGGAGAACGAATCTTTAAATTAAGCGGTAGTTACAACCACACCCATTAATTAACCACTTTCTGAGGTGGAAGCACATTATTTGCTTGCAGATACAAATGCTTGTTACATACATTTTTTTTTTTAAACCTAGTAAAATCAAATGTTGTTTATCACATCGAATGTTGACTATTGTGAATTTCCAACATCGTTTTCCTTGTGATTAACTTTGTTGGAGTGTTATTTTTCTTATTTTTGTCTCTCGTGATTGAATCTTTCCACGTATATCTTCTTTCCGTTTTATTGTCTTCAATTTTATCGTGCAATATAGTTTTAATAAATAGTTTAGCCGCGTTATAATATTTTCGGGTTTTACGGAAAGCAAAAATATAAACGCCCATTGTAGTTTTCGGGGATTGTTGTTCTTTTGTCGACATTCCAGAATAAAATTTAATATCGTGGAATGTGTTGTGATATTGTATGCAAAATATTTCCTTGAATCGTTAAAATGTGATTCACTTATATATATTAGAAACAATGAACGAACGAACTTTATTTTCAAAGGGTTGAGAATTGGGCATGCATGCCCGTCTAACATTCTGCCCTTCCTTTCTCTCACATTTCATACTGAATTCATTTATTCTCATATGCATTTTACATTTCAATGTCAAGGAATTCAACGTTGTAAAGTAAAATAAAATAGCACACTCATATTAACATTAACTACTTATAAACATGACATAACATATGTTGAAATGTACAAACATCGTCATTAGAACCTACAGTTGACATTATAAGAAAAGATAATCCGATTGGGAGAGGGGGGGGGGGCATGTAATCAGAACTCATAAAGTATTCGAAAATCTCCTATTGTATGAATAGGGACTGAGGTTGTTTCTTAGGTTATGTGGAAGACAATTCCAAAGATGAGCAGCAGAGTCCTGTAAGCTTTTCTTGAATAAGTGAAACCTAGGCTTGGGCACTTGCAATTTGTTAAAGCGTTGACTGCGTCTTTCGTTGTATTTGAACATTGGCCACAGATATGCTGGAGCATTATATGACAGGATTTTGTGAGCGGGAGGTAGCACCAAAGAACAAGGAGAACGAGACATTAAATTAAGCGGTAGTTATAACCACTTTCTGAGGTCAAAGGACATTATTTGCTTGCAGATACAAATGCTTGTTACATAAATTTAAAGAGAAAAAAACTGGTAAAATCAAATGTTGTTTATCACATCGAATGTTAACTATTGTGAATTTCCAACATTGTTTTCTCTGTGATTAACTTTGTTGCAGTGTTATGTTTCTTATTTTTTCTCTCGTGATTGAATCTTTCCACGTATATCTTCTTTCCGTTTTGTTGTCTTCAATTTTATCGTGCAATATATACCGAAGCACATTAAAAACGCACCACCTGTATAATCCAGGAACAGAGTGTGAAATGTAAATATAAGTGTGTACAAGTTTACGTATTTGGAATCTTTATTCATTTTCCTATGAATACATGCTGGTCATTAATTTGTACATTTGATTGTTATGAAATTCATTGCATTCTGTGCAGGCAAGGGAGAAAACCAAAAATACAAAAATATGCACGTGCGTTATCCTGCTGGAGAAGCTGCAAGTCTGGATAAATTGTGAACGCAGGAGCAACCAGTGCATCCAGAACCTCATCTCGATATGTCACAGCATTAACATTTCCACGGAAGACGTGAACAGGCAAGCGATGGTGAAAACTGAATCCTCCCCAAATGTGAATACTGCCACCTCGAAATCGGTTGACACAGCAATCTGCAAAGCGCTCTTCACACCGTCGCTAAATCCGCATACGTCCATCTGCAAAGGATATGTTGAATCTGTTCTCGTCTGTGAATAGGACAGCATTCCACTGCAGTCTAGTCCATCTGATATGTTGCTCTGCCCATTGCAGGCGCCGTTAACGATGTCTGTGAGTCAAGTTTGGCCCAACATAAGGTCGTCTTACAGTAAGGCCTGTATCTCTGAGTCGTCGTATGACTGTCATTCGAGAGACTTGCCCATGTCTACCCACTATTGCTCTTGCTGTTTGACTTGCCGGGAGAGTCAATTCCTTAGGTGACTCAGCACAATATGACGATCTTGCGCAGGGGTAGTAACTCGTGGTTGGCCACTCCGAAGTCTATCCCGGGCACTGCCAGTGGTTCCGTAACGTTCATTGAGACGTACAATAGTGCTGTGGTGGCAATTCATCCTTCTGGCAATGGCCCGCGAGCTCATTCCGGTCTCCAACATACCAATGGCTCGTTGGCGGTCGTTTTCAGATAGTCGTGGCATTTCAAGCACATGTACTGGGTGTTTTGTCTCAACGGCCTTTTTATACCGAGTATACTGCCACAACGCGTACACATTTTCAGGGTCATAGCTGTTGAGAATCGTGTTGCACGTGTAACTTTCATCATTTTCATGTAGTCTGTACACACACCCATGGGTTGAATCTTGCACTTTCCATTCCAGCAGCCATTCGCTCTCTACCTCATGGCAAACACGGGGAAAATCCATTCCCACACTTTTTTTTGCCAGCTTCTCGGCATCAGTATATATAATAGTGGTGCGTTTTTAATGTGCTTCAGTATAGTTTTAATAAATAGTTTAGCCGCTTTATAATATTTTCGGGTTTTACGGAAGGCAAAAATATAAACGCCCATTGTAGTTCCCGGGGGTGGGGGGGGTGGGAAAGGGGGGGGGTCTCTAATTGAAATAAAGAAATAACAGGACTACTGCTCCGTCATACATGTCGTACATGGCTACTAATATGAAGTTGGGCATAAGGCTAGCAATCTCATCATGTGAAACAAGTTACTACAGAAACAATAACTGCGAGAGCACGTGAATGCTTGGTTGAGGCTTTCTACAAGGGGACCAGCGGAAGTAGTAACTCCATGCTCCGTAACAAGACAAAAGGAAAATGATGAAAGATATAAACGCGAAAACTAACAAGACGTCCTTTAAAAAAAATGTAAACATGAAAAATAAATTGTTTACATACAACAGAAGGAAAAAAGTCCACTTTTCTTGGGCGTGTAACGAGAAGAGTAAAGTTGGAACAACAACAAGCAACGTTGATGGGTAAAGAGACAGAAGGTGACGGAGAGAGATAGAGCTTTCGGGGCCTCCTACCACAGAACTGATACACTGTAATATGGATTAAAAGGTAAAGGTAATCCCATAGCAGATAATGTCGTAGAGTAGTAAAGTGTTAGAGACTTCACCATGCTACGTCCAGCATCGAGAGGTGGGGTTGCAGTTCCCTTCTCGTCGCCTTTTCCTGCCATAACTCAACCAGCAGTCAGGTACCAGTTTACAGCTGAGTAGACTGAGGCGTGTCAGTATCGTGAATCGAACCCGGTATCTTTCCCGCGAGAGACCGTAGCTCTAACCACTCTGTCAATCGGATGCTCAATATAGATAAGAAGTAGTAAACAGACGTGATTGCCTACGGCAGCCGGCGCGGTACTTGATGATGATGATTCTGTTTATACCCTGTGTTCACCTTCCCCTGTTAGCATGTTAAGATACATTTGTCTTTCACTTTTCCCTCATTCAAAAGGAACGCCATACTATTCATTCCATCAAACAAGACTCAGCTACTGCCTTAGTTCACTCACAGCCCTATTCTGGTCCATTCAGGGCGAAACTCACGGAAATGGCTTTACAAATCGTCGAGAAATGATTGCTTGTATTATAGCAGTTTTGGTGACACAGATAGGAGGGCGGAGCTCTACCGCTGATGACTTTTAAATGATAGCTTGAGGAAATTTGATCTCCAAACCGCCTTATTCCTTCGAATGACAAAATGACTATTTCACTGCGTGACGTAACTTCCGCCCAAGGGTTTTCGTTTGCAATGACGGCCTGGTACTTTTGACGCACTCAAAACACAGACCTGGTGATGTCACATTGATGTGTGTATTATGTGTTATATGTAACTTTTTCATATTCAACGCAGACCAAAGAAACTTGACAAGAAACATCTGTTTTTGGAGTTCGAGGTGCAAACGGCGCTCGCACTAAAGTGGCACAAGTTTTGTTTGTAACGAATGTTGCCGAGTGGAGTTGCCAGTTTGAATCTCTGTAATGACATTGCAGTTTTTCTCGCTGGTATACTGTCTAAATGTTTGTCTTTTGAATGTTGATCATATGTACATGTTAAACTATTGTACCTCGGACGAAAGCAACAGCTGGCAATATGTAACTTGCGTTTCCATTAAAAACTCTGGTACGCGTGAATATCTCAATCTGAACAAAACAACTTACTGGCCAGATTGTCACTCAAATTCTGCCATTGCGAATTATTTTTAGCAATGATTTTGTATTTATTTTGTGAATACCCGTTCACCTTCTCTCTCTTCCGTTTGACATTGAGTGAGTGGGGATTATCAAATAAGGATTATTTTCAGATAAGAGAATTTTTAATGGATCTTTTATCCTTCATTTAGCTCCTGTTGTCAAATTATATTATTTTCATGTTTTATTTAAGCTGACGAATATTTTGTTTTAGCTGAAACATCAACTGTTTTTAGTGCTCGGTAAAACCTTAAAGAAATGGCAATTTGTCTTGGATGTATTTCTATCACATTCTAAATTTTAACTACAGAATTTTCTAAATTTTGCGCATTTGATTTTATATCTTTATTCACGTGCTTTCTTGCCGTTTTTCTTTCTCTAGCTTTTTCTTCGTGATCATTTTCTTCTTTCTTCTTCTACCTCAAAGAACATCACCATGACAAAGGCAGCTCTTATTAAGTCAGCCGGCGGGGTCACGAGTTAGCGAACAAAGCTGGAATCTGACACATTCATTCAGACCCTGTTGGTACAGCACGGAAAGGGGGCGGGTGTGGAAGACATCATTTATCTGGATTATAATCTCACTCTCTGTGAATTTCTCTTTCTCTCTCAGATTCTAACATCAGTGACTTTTTGCCTCAAGCCGCTTTTATGTGTCAATTTTTCACATGAATCGTTCTTTACGCCCGCTTTTCGTGGTCCTCTGTTTCTGTTTATCACTTTCTTTCCTTCGAAATATCTGTTGATACCTCCATGGTATTTTTATCAATACTCCTAGTGTAGCAAAGTTTGATTTGCTGGGGAGGTTATGATGGTATCCTAAAAGAATGAAATCCGTGTCTGTATTAACCGTGTGAGGTCAAGCACATGTAGGTCCCTGACGCTATAAATGATGATGATGAATTATGTGCAGGGAACCTAACGCTACCTCCCTAGATCTCACACGGTCACTATTTTGGGTCTGGTGTATGATGTACCTAGTGTCTAGGGGAGAAATGAAATGATGGTACACAACACAAAAACACTTTAATTTTCTATGAGGAAGTGAATAAAACCAGCGGTTAAGTTTTTCTTTAAAATGAATGTTTTTTCTGTACAATTTAATCTGCCTGTCCAGCCATATCTTTTGGACAGGTCTTTGTAAATGAGGACAAGATAGTTTACAGAAAAGATCAACTAAAAATGTGGGGACAATTTGCCCAATAACTATAAAGTCACTATATGTCTTTCCTATTGGAATGTTCACAGCTTACACTTTATTCATCTAAGAGGGAGAGTCACTGTGTATGAGGGGCTGTAGTTTCATCACACCCCATAAACTTCCTGAGTATGATTTTGAAATACCAGAGTTTATTCAAACGAAAGTGTCACATATACCCAGATGCTTAACACATCACCTGGGATTCCTTGTAGAATGATAATACAGTATGAAGTTGCAGAAAATCTCGATCTCACAAAATGCCCAAGCTCCTCCCGTTATCTTTTGACAGCATAAACGAATGGTCGGAGACTTGATGGCTTTATTCTCTCTCAGCAGGTTTCCTGTTACCGGCTATCAACAGGAAATAAAACCCCTGCAACAAAAGGACACCCTGGCCTTTTATATCTGATCACTTATTATATTTATTATTTTCCTACGGTGCTATGGGGTCAGCCTCGCGTGCATTACAGGTGCACTCGCCCCTAATTTTACATGACTCCCACCTTGCTGTGACCACACCTCAGGTCCCTATGGCAGATACGCCACTCTACGTTTACATAGTTTTCCTCAATAAAATAATGTGGAGTAACCACATTTCCTTTGGTATGATTTTCTCTTCTTTTCTTTTTTAAATATAAATGCTTCAGGCATGTTGAACAGTGTTCATGGAACACGGAGGCTTACTAATATTCTAATGCAATAATATGAAAACACAATCGTGTCAACATACATCAGTTAGATACAGTTCAATGTGAGGACTGAACAATGTCTGCTCCCGGCACGTCCTTCACTTTTCCCAATAGCAGTATCTAACTTTGGCAGTGGGATTAAACATATTGATTCATAAAGCATTCTTACCACAAATTTCAAGAAATATAAACAAATGACGCTGACTTGCAAAGAAGTGGCCTCAGTTTTTTCTGCACTGTCCAGACTGTGAATACTTCTTTATTTAATTTTAAAATTAACACAGCTGATCTCAGCGTATTTGAATGAAAAGTTTTGTTCAACTGGCAATGAATAGTGAAAGCCTTTTGCTAATATTTATTAGCACTGGCCAATCGAAAGCTTGCGACTACCAGAATTCAAATGTAGTTTTTGAAAAACAAAAATAATTCCAAACAAAATCTGCGTCTGGTAGTCGATTGGCCAGCCTGCCTTAGTTATGCCAATACAAAAAGATGTTTCGTTTTGGATTACATTTTTCCTACCGCTCCCCTTTCCCCTATACTCTTTTTCCCCAAGCGAATTTGAATTACCTCAATGCCTCTTTTCTAAGCTGCCGTCCCCACTAACGTTATGAAAAAAACAAGCAGGAACAACAGTCTGTCTGGTCGCGCGTCCGTAGACATTTATTATTTTCTCAATAACTTGGCCAATACCTGGACCACCATATTATTTAAAACATATTCTTGCTCAGTGGACTCTAAGCTATACTATCATATGATTTTTATGGTCAGTTTCATTATGGTTTAGATTTTCAATTTTGTCACTGGCAATCGTCAAATAAAATTTTTTATACAAGACGGCCATCTTCCCCTCTCTTTCATCTCTCGCTAGCATGTATTTTCAAATAACTACTTGTTTTAGTGACGTCAGAAATACTACCGCGAGGAGGAAATAAAATTGTCTGCGTGTTTGCCTCTGTTGGCTTTGCCACCGCGTGTATATATGCAAGGCCCAACGTGTCAAGCGAAGCGGGGTTTTGCGTGGCGGGGTAAGAATTTGCGTTAATTATAACTGTTGTCTCGTGTTACACTACCAAATTTGTAAGGATTACTACTGATTACCAGCGTTAAAGTCAAAATATTACATTAATTCAGACAGTAGTTTGGCGGCACACTTCCGCAAAATCCTTAATTGTAAGTCTTGCCGCAGTCTCTATCAGATCGGGCAAAATGTTAAAAATGTACGTCACAAGGAAAGCGAGTAGGTTTAAACGGTGGGATCGGTTCTAAGCCGTTCCATGGCACAAAATTCAGCGCTATGCTGGCGTATGAGAGTATCACCGTCAGACACAATAGGGCGGGTTTATTTATTATCATTTTATGACTAAAATCTTACTGAAATGAGCGATTATTCTCGCAGATTTTACTACACACTTCCCATCCTAATACATGCATTAATTTGCAGGTTATAATCTGCGAGATAACTTAGCTCACTTAAGTCTTACGCGTTTCTCTGATCTTCATCATAAGGATGTCTACTCAAAAAGTCTGCACCCACGTTCTGAGGGCCGGGAATATATTCAATCAGAAATGAGTATGGCTGCAATAATAATGACCATCTCAATAATCTGGAATTTTCATGCTTGTCCTGTGACAGGAATACGAGTAGTGAATGATCCGTTTGGACCACAAATGTCCTGCCATATAAATAAATCTGGAATTTTTTTATAGCCCATATCAAAGCTAGACATTCCTTTTCACATGTTGAATAATTTTTTCCCGCCTTGTTCAACT
Source organism: Oreohelix idahoensis (assembly GCA_024509875.1). Classification (NCBI taxonomy): domain Eukaryota; kingdom Metazoa; phylum Mollusca; class Gastropoda; order Stylommatophora; family Oreohelicidae; genus Oreohelix; species Oreohelix idahoensis. The sequence goes on along the minus strand of JAMPIV010014448.1, from coordinate 229,698 downwards.
TGCGGCTTGCATAAGCGACTGGGTTTAATTCCCCATCTTGTGAGGAGGACCTTTGCAACAATGTAGCGCCTAGGCCCACATTGCTTGCGTCACTTCTCACAATAAATTCTTGATTCAAGTCAGGCAATTGCAACACTGGCCTGCTTGTGAGTTTTTCTTTTAACTCCTGGTAAGCCAATTCACACTGTGTGGACCAATTTATTGTATCAGGTTGACCCTTTCGAGTTAAATTCGTCAGAGGAGCACATATAGAGTTAAAATGTTTAATGTACTTTTGGTAGAAACCACACAATGACACGAAAGATCGCACATCTTTCTTTGTTTGTGGTATAGGTGCTCTTTTCAATTTTTCCAGATTTTGGGATCAGGGGTCATGCTACCCTGATGTACAGTATGTCCCAAGAATTCCAACTCTTTACAACCAATACAACATTTTGTTGGCCTAGCGGTTAAGTTAGCCTCTCTGAGTCTATCAAACAGCATATTCAAAGAGGTAACATGTTCCTCAAATGTTTCCGTAGCAATGAGGATATCATCCATAAAATTCGAAATACATGGATTTTTCAGGGGATCCAGCAATTTTCGCACCATCCTAGAAAACACACTCGGGGCATTTTTCAACCCAAACGGTAACATGTTGAACTCATAATGACCTTCCGAGGTACTAAATGCTAAATAAGGTCGAACCTCAGGCTTTACTGGAATTTGATAATAGCCTTTGCTAAGATCCACCTTAGAAAAATATTTTGCCTTGTTCAGCCTGGCAAATAGTTGAGTAGTATCAGGTAATGGATCCACCTGACCTTCTGTGACAGAATTCAGTTTCCTGTAATCTATGCACAGTCTATGTTCTCCCGATGGTTTCCGCAACAAAACCACACAGGAACTATAAGGAGACTCACTGTGAGAAATAATCCCTTCTTGTAACAAATAATCAATCTCCTCTTTCAAAGCTTTTTCCTTAGCGAAAGGAATAGAATAGGGCCTCATACAGATAGGTGCTGGGCCTAGTAATTTCATATCATATTCCAACAAATTTGTGTGCCCCGGTTTATCCGTTAACACATCTGTATGTTTCTCAAGGACCTGTTGAACCTTCTCCCTCTGTCCTTTTGTCAGGTGATTACTGATCTTCACCTGTGCAAACGTTTCACTGGTTTTCAGTGGATATTCAACTGAGGAGAGAGGGTCGTTTTTCATTTCGGTTGCGATAGACAAGCCCAATAGGTGTGTTCCTTCCTGGATTTGTCTGTCCAGATATTTCTTCAAAAGGTTCACATGATAGACTCTTTCCTTTCCCTTTTTGTCTATCTTATAATTTGTTCTGGATACCTTTTCCAAAACTGTGTATGGCCCTTGCCATCCGATCTGAAGTTTATTGTTGCTGCCGGGCAATAGAAAAAGTACCTTCTCCCCTACAGCAAGTTCTCTATCCTTCGCTTTCTTATTATAATAAGCAGCATGCTTTTTCCTGGCTTGTCTCAAATTATCATTTGCCAGTTTCCAACTAGTTTTTAAACGAGTGGTCAGTTCGTTCACATATTGATAAGATGAGGTAACAGTCTCCTCTGCCTTCTCATCTGTCCAGGTCCTTAACAAAGCTTCGAGAGGACCTTTTATTGGCCTCCCAAATAACAGGGTTGCGGATGCCATTCCGGTTGAATTATGTGGTACTTCCCGGTACGCAAACAATGCGGCGGGCAAGTATTGGTCCCACGTATCATGTTTCTCATGTGCCAGCTTTCTCAGGATAGAAATGAGAGTCCCATTGAACCTCTCTACCTGGCCGTTCCCGTGGGGGTGATACGGACTACAATGAAAGTGCTTGGCTTGAAACAACCTAAAAACCTCTTCTGTTAGTTTCCCCTTGAACTGTGAGCCATTATCAGTCAAGATTTGATGCGGGAATCCTAACCTTGTGAATATCGTAAGTAATGCCTCTGCCACATGTTTCGAATCGATTGATGACAGGGCTACCGCCTCTCCCCACATAGAACAAGTGTCTACCAGAGTAAGGATGTAACTGTTCCTCCTCTTGGTCCGAGTGAGAGGTCCCACAATATCCACTGCAACTCTCTCAAAAGGGGTTCCTACTATGGGCATTTCCCCAAGAGTTGCTGGAGCAGTCCAATGCTTTGGAGCTACTCTCTGGCATTCGGGACAGGATTTTACATACCTCTTTATGTCTTCCGTTATCCCTGGCCAGAAATAATGACAAGCTATACGCTGTCCTGTTGCACTAATCCCCATGTGACCACTGAAGGGGATAGCATGACCTAACTCCATCACCCTTTCCCTATATGAACTGGGAAGGACCAGCTGACCGCGACCAGCTGAACCAGTGCCGGCCTTCCTATATAACAATTTATTCTTCATATAGAATTCTCTATTATTAGGAGGAGTATGACTCTTTGGGAGTTTCTTATAGGACGGCTTCAGTGACCTATCTTCAGCCTGTGCCTTCCTCATCTCCTCTGGATGAGTATTTATAGGTTCATCTTCTTCCTTTCTGGATTGTGATCGGGTCTGGACTGCTGCCAAGACCACAGGTCTCTTGGGATTCCCCAAGTAGACATAACGACACCCCAATATCAGAGGATAGATGGGTGCGTCTATCACTGCTTCTCTGATTATCCCTTCCACATAGCGAGTTTTCACTGTTATCCTTGCAATGGGAAGTTTCATGGGTGGTAGGTCCTTGGTCGCCCCTTGTATCTCCACTGTTTCTGTGGTATACTGATCTGGGCTCACCAAGTGCGAGCTCACGACAGCATCAAAATCTAAACCTGTATCATAGAGGCACCTTATGGTGACCTCATTGCATACAACATCCTCGCAAACTGGGGGGTGATAAGGTTCCTGCTGTCCAGCAGGTTTGTCCTATACTTCCTGGTTCCCCTTTTTTCATAGCAGCAAATCCAGCAGGTTTACTTTTACAAAACTTAGTGTCATGTCCCTCCTTCCTACAATGTTTACAATACCATCTACCTTGATGAAAAGGTTTTCTTTCATCATTCTTTCTGTCATTGAAATGTGAGGTTTTATTTTTAAAATAATTTCGAGGCCCATCAAAGTTCTGCTTACCTCTGTTATCAAATTTATTATGGTTTTGAGGAGCCTTATACTGATCTACTGGTTTTTTCTTGATGCCAGCTACCTCTGCCTGGGCTGCCTGATACCTCTCTGGGACATTTATTATCTCACCCAGCCTCTCCGCGCCCTGTTCCATGAGAAACTTTCTCATGTCTGGAGCCATGGACTCTCTCATCTGTTCTATGAGTATCATCTCTTTGAGATCTTGGGTTTTTCCCAAAGAAGCCCATTTCTCCATATACGTTTCTAACCGGGCGGAGAACTGGTGATAGGTCTCACCCGACAGTAGCCTGGCATTCCTAAATTTCTTTCTATAAAACTCTCCGTTCTTTTCGTATCTTAACAGAAGAGCCTGCTTCAACATGTCATAGTTGTCTTGGTCATCCCTGCTCATTTTGGAAAACACTTCATAAGCTGTTCCCCGAAGACCCTGAGACAACTTTACACCCCATTTTTCTCTTTCTAACCCATAAGTAGTGGCTAATACTTCATATCTGCTTAAATATGACTCAATGTCATCATCCTTTTCTACAAAATAGTCTAAATGGAACCCCATGGCTGAGTTGGAGGCCCCCTGACTAGCAGTAGCATCAGAGGTAGAGGGGCTGTGACCATTGTCCGGAGCAGGGCCTTGCAACTCTAACTCCCTTAGTCGCAACTCATGCTCCCTCTGTAATCTTTTATCTTCTGCTTCTGCCTCCCTTTGCTGTCGTTTTTCTTCTGCCTCCCTTTGCAGTCGTTTTTCTTCTGCCTCCAATTTTCTCTCCTCGAATTGGAGCCTCTTTATCTCAGCCTTTCAGCCTCTAAGGCCCTAGCCTCCTTCTCAGCCTCAATCTGTAACCTTTTAATTTCTTTCTGCGCCTCTCTATCTAACTCTAATTTCTTCATCTCCCTAGCATCTTCTAACTGTATTCTCCTCTCTTCAGCTAACCTATGTTCTTCCCTAACAATAAATTTATCACATTCTGAGGTGACATAGTCAATCAAGATTTGTCCCTCCATATTCATTTCCCTGGCAGTCTGCACAGCCGCAGAGCGAAACTTGACCAGATCTGCCATCCTGATAAATACAAAATGTACTAACTAAGTTTCTAACTAAGTACAAATTTATTTAATTAATTCTGGGTTCTGACACTTTCTTCACTTCCCAAATCTTGGGTAATAATATATGGGAATTCCCTGGGAAAAATAGAATGTTGTTAATGCTAACCCAGACCCCAATGTATGTAGTACTAGGAGAAATTCAAATCCCCGGACAAGCCTACCAATTTATGTAGCAAAGTTTGATTTGCTGGGGAGGTTATGATGGTATCCTAAAAGAATGAAATCCGTGTCTGTATTAACCGTGTGAGGTCAAGCACATGTAGGTCCCTGACTCTATAAATGATGATGATGAATTATGTGCAGGGAACCTAACGCTACCTCCCTAGATCTCACACGGTCACTATTTTGGGTCTGGTGTATGATGTACTTAGTGTCTAGGGGAGAAATGAAATGAGGTACACAACACAAAAACACTTTAATTTTCTATGAGGAAGTGAATAAAACCAGTGGTTAAGTTTTTCTTTAAAATGAATGTTTTTTCTGTACAATTTAATCTGCCTGTCCAGCCATATCTTTTGGACAGGTCTTTGTAAATGAGGACAAGATAGTTTACAGAAAAGATCAACTAAAAATGTGGGGACAATTTGCCCAATAACTATAAAGTCACTATATGTCTTTCCTATTGGAATGTTCACAGCTTACACTTTATTCATCTAAGAGGGAGAGTCACTGTGTATGAGGGGCTGTAGTTTCATCACACCCCATAAACTTCCTGAGTATGATTTTGAAATACCAGAGTTTATTCAAACGAAAGTGTCAGATATACCCAGATGCTTAACACATCACCTGGGATTCCTTGTAGAATGATAATACAGTATGAAGTTGCAGAAAATCTCGATCTCACAAAATGCCCAAGCTCCTCCCGTTATCTTTTGACAGCATAAACGAATGGTCGGAGACTTGATGGCTTTATTCTCTCTCAGCAGGTTTCCTGTTACCGGCTGGCAACAGGAAATAAAACCTCTGCAACAAAAGGACACCCTGGCCTTTTATATCTGATCACTTATTATATTTATTATTTTCCTACGGTGCTATGGGGTCAGCCTCGCGTGCATTACAGGTGCACTCGCCCCTAATTTTACATGACTCCCACCTTGCTGTGACCACACCTCAGGTCCCTATGGCAGATACGCCACTCTACGTTTACATAGTTTTCCTCAATAAAATAATGTGGAGTAACCACATTTCCTTTGGTATGATTTTCTCTTCTTTTCTTTTTTAAATATAAATGCTTCAGGCATGTTGAACAGTGTTCATGGAACACGGAGGCTTACTAATATTCTAATGCAATAATATGAAAACACAATCATGACAACATACATCAGTTAGATACAGTTCAATGTGAGGACTCAACAATGTCTGCTCCTGGCACGTCCTTCACTTTTCCCAATAGCAGTATCTAACTTTGGCAGTGGGATTAAACATATTGATTCATAAAGCATTCTTACCACAAATTTCAAGAAATATAAACAAATGACGCTGACTTGCAAAGAAGTGGCCTCAGTTTTTTTCTGCACTGTCCAGACTGTGAATACTTCTTTATTTAATTTTAAAATTAACACAGCTGATCTCAGCGTATTTGAATGAAAAGTTTTGTTCAACTGGCAATGAATAGTGAAAGCCTTTTGCTAATATTTATTAGCACTGGCCAATCGAAAGCTTGCGACTACCAGAATTCAAATGTAGTTTTTGAAAAACAAAAATAATTCCAAACAAAATCTGCGTCTGGTAGTCGATTGGCCAGCCTGCCTTAGTTATGCCAATACAAAAAGATGTTTCGTTTTGGATTACATTTTTCCTACCGCTCCCCTTTCCCCCTATACTCTTTTTCCCCAAGCGAATTTGAATTACCTCAATGCCTCTTTTCTAAGCTGCCGTCCCCACTAACGTTATGAAAAAAACAGGCAGGAACAACAGTCTGTCTGGTCGCGTGTTCGTAGACATTTAGTATTTTCTCAATAACTTGGCCAATACCTGGACCACAATATTATTTAAAACATATTCTTGCTCAGTGGACTCTAAGCTATACTATCATATGATTTTTATGGTCAGTTTCATTATGGTTTAGATTTTCAATTTTGTCACCGGCAATCGTCAAATAAAATTTTTTATACAAGACGGCCATCTTCCCCTCTCTTTCATCTCTCGCTAGCATGTATTTTCAAATAACTACTTGTTTTAGTGACGTCAGAAATACTACCGCGAGGAGGAAATAAAATTGTCTGCGTGTTTTCCTCTGTTGGCTTTGCCACCGCGTGTATATATGCAAGGCACAACGTGTCAAGCGAAGCGGGGTTTTGCGAGGCGGGGTAAGAATTTGCGTTAATTATAACTGTTGTCTCGTGTTACACTACCAAATTTGTAAGGATTACTACTGATTACCAGCATTAAAGTCAAAATATTACGTTAATTCAGACAGTAGTTTGGCGGCACACTTCCGCAAAATCGTTAATTGTAAGTCTTGCCGCAGTCTCTATCAGATCGGGCAAAATGTTAAAAATGTACGTCACAAGGAAAGCGAGTAGGTTTAAACGGTGGGATCGGTTCTAAGCCGTTCCATGGCACAAAATTCAGCGCTATGCTGGCGTGTGAGAGTATCACCGTCAGACACAATAGGGCGGGTTTATTTATTATCATTTTATGACTAAAATCTTACTGAAATGAGCGATTATTCTCGCAGATTTTACTACACCTAGAATGGTATATAACTAAAGCTCATTCATTCATTCCCTCATTCATTCATTCACTTGCTCACTCACTCATTCATTCATTCACTTGCTCACTCACTCATTCATTCATTCACTTGCTCACTCACTCATTCATTCCCTCATTCATTCACTCACTCATTCACTCATTCATTCCCTCATTCATTCCCTCATTCATTCACTTCCTTACTCACTCATTCATTCACTCATTCATTCACTCATTCGTTACCATTTAGCTCCAAGTGGAGTACATGCCTTCAGTAAAATCATCCCAAGATTATATGTCCTGAACCGTCTGCTCAAAACATTCCATGCCTCCACTATCTCCTTCACGTATGTCCCTAATTTCCTTTTCCTATGTGTCTAGACCAGGGGCGGGCAATACATTCGCTAATCGACACTTGTGGCAAATAAGCCAAAAAAGGTGTGGCGAATTGGATTTTTAGACCTGGCATGATACTGAAAGAAAACTTCATGAAAACAATTCTTGAAAAAATAAATGTACGCTAAATATGCGTATTCTGATATTTTGACGTGTTCTGAGAGCTCTGAGGATTCTTCTACATCCATATAATACATATCAGAATCTTTATTATCAAAAAAATACATTAACGTACATACATACATACACATACATACATGCATATATACATACACACATAGTACATACATACATACATATCAGAATCTTTGTTCTCTAGAAAATACATTGATATGTACTGACATGATATATTAAAATACAACATGGCATATAGGAGAATCATTAGAATTTACATAATGTAAATTTACATAAATTCATACAGCGTTAATGAGGGCTGTTACCACATTGATTACCCACCTGTAAATTGGTACTTGCACATGAATGCATGTTTCATAATCAGCGAATAACAAGCCTCTTATTATATATACATACATACATACATACATACATACATACATACATACATACATACATACATACATACATACATACATACATACATACATACATACATATATACATACATACACATACACACATACCTAAATACATACATACACATACACACATACCTAAACACATACATACATACACATCAGAATCTTCATTCTCCAGAAAATACATTGATATGTACTGACATGATATAATAAAATACAACATGGCATATAGGAGAATCATTAGAATCTACATAAAGTAAATTTACATAAATTCATACAGCGTTAATGAGGGCTGTTACCACATTTCATACATACATACAGAATCTTTATTCTCCAGAAAATACATTGATATGTACTGACATGATATAATAAAATACAACATGGCATATAGGAGAATCATTAGAATCTACATAAAGTAAATTTACATCAATTAATACAGCGTTAATGAGGGATGTTACCACATACATACGTACATACATACATACATGCATACATACATACATACGAGTAAATTCATACATACGTAATAGCCCCTTCAGTCATAACTGACTACGGGAATGCGCCTCTGAAGTCTTCTCTTCTCCCCCGCCTACCGTGGGAGCTTATTTTCTCCCAATCTGAGGTGGCGCCGTAGAGAGCATCACCACTTGGTGCAGTCAGCAGCTTCATCCTCCCAGGTTGCTGGATTTATGTCAAGTGACCTCATGTCTCTCTAGCACACATCTTTGAACCTCAGCTGCGATACCTCAACTGTTCTTTTACTATCTGCCAGTTGTCCATAGAAGATATCTTTCGGGATGCGACCATTTTCCATGCGGTGGACATGGCCAAGTCAGCGTAGTCTGCGCTGTTTAAGCAGTGTATACAGTGCTTTGAAGGCCAGCACGTGACAACACCTTGTAACTTTGTCCTTCCACGAAATACCGAGGATGTGGCATAGATACCGTAGATGGAAGGTAATGAGCATTCTTTCGTGTTTAGTGTGAGTTGTCCATGTCTCGCTGCCATATAGAAGTGTACTGGTAACGCAGGCGTTATATACCGCAGCTTTGGTCTTCGTTGCGAGTGTAACCGGGGCAGGTGTTCCTTAGGACTGGAACGGCACCATATTACATCATGTGGCAGTGCCGGTATATGCAGCGTTTTCAGTTTACTTTACAGAGAGCAGATGTTTAACTAGCCTAATCACCAGAGATTTAGATTTCTCTCTTAAATTTGTGTTACCAGGTTCGATTTTCTTCTCTTAGGTGTTGATGTAGCGAATTTAATTGAAATGGATAGATTTCTTATCTAGATCTCAAAACTGTAGTAATTCACCTTTTCAACAGCGTTCGATTTCATGCAAAACTTTTAATATCTTTCAGCATGAAACTTAAAATTTCAACAAAGTCTGGAATTCAGAACATTTTTACAATAATAAGTATAATAAAATTCTATCATCTCATCAGATGCTTTCATCGATGCAAAAATCCCTTTTTTGCATCCTTGTCTCGTAGGCCTACTCAATTGTCAAATATGGCGAACCTTCTCATTCCACCGTGTTCCTTCTTTTAAGTTACAGTCTTATTTTAGGTTCGACGACATTTACCCATCTCCTCAGATTTGTCCTTGATTTCTTTATCGTCATAAGCATTCCTTGAGTTAAATGCTTTCCAACACAAGAATATTTTCTACTCTACATGGTTTGAGGTGTAAGACTATTTTTTGCAAATTGACTCAAATCCTCGAACCTAGTTCTGCTGCGACTAGGGTTGGGAGCTCTATTCAAAATACATATTTAACGATTGTCACTACTTACGCCAGTAAGAAATATATATATATATAACCACTCAATGTCCTGAAATACACATTTTATAAGAAATGTTGAAGTTTGATTTTCTCAAACTAAGAAATATGTAGAGCTGGACCAGATACGACCTCTTGAGTTGCGCTCTTTCATTCTACTGCCAAAATGGCGTCGTTGTTCTACTTTCCCCGGGGTAAATCTGAGCTATCCGATTGGTCAGGGGAAATCACCCAATTATTAGAAATGGCGTGTAGAAGCGACTCTACCCTAAATATGTGACACTATTTATTATTTTCTGTTTCTCATAAAATATAAAATTATGGGGTGGTCTGTGCTTCCTCTGTCTTGTAAGAATATAGTCTGTTTCCAAAGGAACAACTATGTACACGGCCACATATAGATCCCGGGGCTCCGCAAATGTATCCCGTAGGGAGACATTTGAGTACTATCAATAACAAAAATCCATCCCCAAAAATTTCTAAGTTCAAAAAAATTTTTCAGAAAAATTTAAAGTTCAAAAATTTTTCTAAGTCCAAAAATATTTCCAAAAAATTTAATCTAATTCCTATACTGGGGTCCTATGTCTATATGAGGTCGTCTGCTATGTAAAAAAAAACTAGTAGTGGACATCAACTTCAAAAAGTGTAACTTATTCATCACATCATAATATTTTTCACCAAATTTACAAATTGGCAACACTGCCCAACAAAATCTGCAAAACACTCATAAGGTCATCACTAAAAAAATGTGACGAGTGGCAACACTGGGGAATGAACAATAAACTATCTTATTTGCAGAACTTGGCTGGATTATCATAATCTATTACATTTCATTCAAAAATATAGTTGATTACATTCTCTTGGATGTGGTAGGGGTGTTATCTCTTTTCTGTACTGTTATTTGCTCCATATTAAAAGCCTGCAAGTACTAAAAAAAATCTTTTTTTTTTTTCTGGCGTACTTATTTATTCTATTTCCCAAGTACTCTGCAATATTCCAAGAAATGTCCAAAATCTCTAATTCCTATGGTAATGGCAATCCACTTTCATAGAATAGCCAATGTTTTCATGGGTACTCATCATCTTCTTCTTCTTTTTTTTTTTTTTTTGAATGAGCCACTTGCTCATTATTACATGTAGAAAACATCTCTAAACATAATATGCATATGTATCAGACGATAATACGACCAGCATCATTTTTATAAGTAATCATTTTTCACAATAAAAGCATTAAAACCTCATGGCTTATCCTTATTTATCTATCTGAATGTTTCCTTGTTATAGACATTTTCTAAATGGTAAGTGTATAAATTCGTTCTAAGTCCGTCACTGTAGAAAATGTTCTATATTACATTTTTTTTTTTTTCAAAATATGTGATGTTTGTTTCCAATATCCGTACGTCTGGTGGTGATCCTGTCCATTAGTCAGTTATTTCTAATCATTCCTTCTTTTCTGTCAATACAGTATATTTTTTTTTTTGTGAACTCTTCCCTAGAAATATTATTTTATATATATATTTATTCTTCAAAGATCTTCTTTGACTTCCCATACATCAATTTTCAAACATCACATTATTCAGCAACCAACAGACGAATGTGTTACTATCATATTATGAAATAGAAGGGAAAAGAAAAATATAGTTTCCAAATCATCATGAATTTTCTACATTGGGTTCCGTATTACTTTATTTTCTCTTTTAAGACAACTGCTTATACTCTTGACAATATGTATCCATGTTGTCACTCTCGAGGCATCCTTGTATACAATTTATATTTGTCTCCTTTTTTTTTTTCATAACACCAATGTATCATTTATGGTGTTCCAATATCATTGTATCTATTCTAGTCCTCCTGTTATCTTGAGAATTCATCCTTAGTAACTCCCTATGTACCTTATCTAGCAATACCTTTATGCAAAACACATCAAACAATTATTTATGGAACTATCAACTGAGATGTAAGAACTTTTGACAATATGAGATGAAAAAAAAATTTTGGGGTCATCACTCAAAAAAAATGTGACATAGAAAGGAAGAAAATAATCAATTGATCGTGAGGAATCTACAATATTCTCGTAAGACAAAGTTCCTGGCACTCTGACTACTATTTATCCATATTATTTCTGGTTATCCTTGCATACAGTGTACCATTTCCATTTTCTTTATAAGTCCAATTCCTCGCTCATGGTGCTCCAATATTTAAAATGTGGATCCTTCCTATTCCTCTTATTCTGTACTGGAAATATATCCTTATTAATTGTCCATGTACTATATTTGCGAATATTTATCATCAATATATCAACTAATCATTTATAGAACTATTAACATAAATGTCTAGACTTTACTAAAACATGAACAAAAACATGTCTTTTTACATATGTGCAAAATTTCGACACCAACTCTGCCTTCGCTGGTCGAGGGTTAGTCAGAGTTATGTGGTGCCTGTAACATCCGCTGACTACAGCCAGATGGGTGACTTATGGTACTTATAATTCAAAAATCTCATCCGTCAGTTATCTTAAGTGTGGGGCGGGGGTCTATTTCATGGTGTCCTTGACCAAGTTTGCTGCATTTCTAATCTAGATATTCTTTTTTTTTTTTTTTTTCATAGTATCTCCATGATATATCTGTGACATGTCTGTCCTTGGGATAACATTATTTATTTATTTTTTTTTAATCCAATATCCTCGGGGTGAGCAAATCTCAGTGTGTCCACTTTCATCAATCATTTATTTATTTTCTCTCCTGTAATTCTGGGTATGTTATGAGTATTTTAAATTGTCAATTTATTCCAACTATCTTACAACATTCTGTAATTCGTGATAAGGAATAGTCATTTGTTATACAACAATGTTCATATTACAAAGGCAATAAGCAAAAATCAAAGAGATATCTTCTCCAAAATGCGGATGCATCTCTATTTCCTTTACCTCTGGGCGTAGCAATTATTCAGTCATTATTTTTTTTCTCCATTATTTAATCTCCATTTTGTGTCCTTAGTACCTGTGGTTCCATGGGATTATCATAATTCATTTGTGTCTCTTGTCTACTGATAATCCTTCAATAATGACTTCAAATATGGTCCTCATATGTGCAACAATCATCTGCTCTGATTTGTTCCATGGTATTCATCAAATATTCTATTATATCCTTGTCTTATCTCGTAACCACGAAAGACTAAGATTATTCCTCCTCCAATGTTAATGTGGGGGATTTTGTGCATAAACATTACAACAAAATCTCAGCTGTGACAACATAAAGTTTCACCTTAATATAAAATGTCATCTTCATCATACATAACCTGTTGCTTCTTCATCTCATGTGTCATTAGTGGTTATCATGCGGTAATGGGGTATTTCATTTGCTAGGTCAGCATGTGCAAATGCTATTTCTTTAACATGGGCAAAGGCATCATCAACAAATAGGTGTAATGTGTTCAATCTGGGGTTAGCATATACTAATGCTCTCAAGGGATTCTTCATTTGCAGAAATTCAGCATGCGCAAATGTCATTGGGGTATTTGTGATAGGCAGTAAAATTTTTGACAGTACTAATATACATCTGGGTCTAAAATAATAATGTACATTTGAAAATAAATAATCCTGTGGAGAAAAATAGCATAACCTACAATACTAGTTTTGGGTATGAATTATGTGCTGTTAAGAGATGTCATAGTAGGAACAGTATGATTGATCAAGGTGGCAGATATCAAGGAGTTTAGCATAATATAGATCAAAGAAATATTAGTATGAGGTAAGAAAAAAAAACTACTGGTGTAAAGTGTCTGCATGAAAATGCTGGTGAATGGAGCGTGGAATATGATCAGTTACAAAAGTGGAGATGAATGTTACAACAGAATAGTGTGACACATGTGTTATAGGTAAAGTTGTGTAGCATTCTAAATATTAAGAAAATGTATGTAACTAAATAAGGGTGTCTGTAAACTCGTAACACCGTGTGTTATCAATTGTTTTAACATTTTTATTTCACAATTATGCTATCTAAAGAAAATCCTCCGTGTGCTGGTCTTGATTTCTTTCTGGGCATCCGTATTCTAAGGCTGGAAAAAATAACTTTCTCAGTGAGGCTTTGACATCTTAGTCTGTAAGCAAGTCATTTGAACTGTCAAAAACTGAAAATAGAGTACATGGGGAGAGTTAGTACATTGTTAAAAAGGTTTGTTCACATATGCGTTGACCGTGTTCGGATTTGCGAACATATAAAACACCTGGGCGTGTTTTTCAGAACAGCTTCGCTAGTTCCTTCACCATCTCTAACCTTGCAATGTCCCGACTGCTTAGGCGAGCATCATACTGAGTAGCAGTGGTGACGGGTGTGATAGGCGACGACACTGCATTTGCTGATTGTTGGGACACTGAGGACATTGACGAATGCGGTGATGGCTTAACATCATTTGATTGCGGTGATGGTTTTACTGTGGTTAGGGTGTGTATGGCTGGAACATCTGTTGGTTTTGAGGCAGGTATATGTTTCGCCTTGATTTTTCTTCTGACCTGGTTGTGCTGAACGTTAGCACTGGTTACAATGGGCACAGTAATTTGCACACTGTTGTTTTTGACTAGTTGAGATGAGGCTAACACTTCTCGGCTTGGTTTTGGAACATGATTGCGTTTCTTCAGAATCTTTCGTCTGATATAGTTGTGCTGTATACGCGGAATTTTGTTGCTAGGGATTGAGTCATCAGATTCTGTTTTATAGGCGCGTTTGACGCTGGAGCTGACTGGTACAAATAATGTACTATCCGCATCACTGGTTTCAATGGAACTAGCTGTATCAATGTCTGTTTCTTGTTGGTATAATTCTACCATTTTTCTGTCATTATGTTCGTTGGGGTCTGACAAAGCTATGCTGTCTTGTTCTGTTTCGTCTCCATAAAGATCGCTGGTATATGGTTCAACAATCTGCTTGGGTATAGTTTCTTCAGGATCTGATTGTTTTGAACGAGCAATCTTGTTCTTGTGGTATAGCAGTGTTTGGTTTTCACTAGTGTTAAAACTAGAACTGCCTGAACTGGGGGTGTGATAGGTATCAGCTGACGATTTATCACTGCGGGAGTAAGTTTGAGTGTGGATATAAGGTGTTTTCGTGTTGTCATCGTGTGACGTCTGTGGCATGATTTCTTCATTTCTAATGCGCAGGTCTCTGTCTTGTAGTCTATTACGTAATTCAAGTGGTGGGATATCTTCTTCGCTTTCGGACGAGTCTCGTTGTTGTCTTGCTCGATGTATTTCATCTGTGGGTGGTCTGGGTATGTGGTCGTCTTGGTAAAATTCAGAGTCTGTCGTCTCTGACTCTGATATGTCAGACGAATCTGTGCTGGATGGATTATAATTTAGGGTGGCTTTTCTGACTGGTCTTGTATTTGTCGTCAGAGGCGGAATGGGCCGGTGATTATCAATTTTTATTTGTTTTACGTGAGCTTTTGTTTGGTGTTGTTTCTCTTCATTCCAAATAATGAAGTTTACAGGCGTAGTTTGTTTCATGATTTTGTAGCCATCTAACCATCGGTCATCGAATTTTGAACTGCGTACATGTTTCTTGTAGTATACTCTGTCTCCTATTTTGTACGTTGGTAGCTTGGCTGATTTATCATGTTGTTTCTGTTTCTTGTGAAATGCCTTCTGCGTATTTCGTTGTGCAATCTGGTGAGCTTTATACTTTTCTTGAAGGATTATTTCGATGGGGTCTTCTCCCATGTATTTTCTTTGTGGGCGAAGTAGGTTGTCTAACGGAAAGTTTGGTTCTCTTCCGTATAGCATGAGAAAGGGTGACATTCCTGTGGTATCGTTCACGTTTACTCGGATGGCTTCAAGAGCTTGGTTAATGTATAGGTCCCAGTATTGGTGGTTCCCCTTGATATATTTGCTAATAATATCATGTAGGGTGGCGTGCATGCGTTCATTTCTGCCATTTGCATTTGGGCAATAATAAGTGGTTGTAGTATGCTCAATATTCAGCTGGTGTAAGGTGGCTTTAAATGGGTTACCTATAAACTGTTTACCGTTGTCTGAAATGATTCGTTTTGGACAGCCATGCCTGGGAATGAATTCTTGTAAAAAAATTTGCGTGATGGACTGCGATGTGGCATCACTGAGTGGGTAACTTTCTGGCCAAACAGAGTATTGGTCAACTATGTGCAGGAGGTATTTGTTGCCTGATTGGGTGAGTGGGTAAGGACCTGATAAGTCAATGCTCACTGTTTGCATGGGGTAATGGGAAGGTTGCATTTCTTGAAGGGGAATTAAATGTGGCTTCATGTTTCTCAATTTACATGTTCTACAGGTGGCTACATATTCTGTAATGTCCTTGTAGAAAGTTTGCCAATAATACCTTTTCTTTATGACATCAATTGTTTTGTCTCTTCCCATGTGCCCGTTGTTATCATGAAACTGTAGCAATACTTCTGGGACTAGATGTGCTGGAATGACTTTTCTTAGTGTCCCTTCTTGTTTCTGATCAATATAGTATAGAATTCCATCCGTTGGGTGTACTGTAAAATCTTTACTTTTTGTTGGGTTTTCTTTCACGTATGTGAGCAGCTTGACAATTTCTGCATCTTTCGCTTGTTCTACTCTCATGTCAAACATCTCTTGGCTTTCTTCTTCTACTTGAGTGGCGGAATCTGAGGTACTTCTTCGACTTGATGAAGTAATTTCATTAATTTCTTTAGCATTATCGTCAATCTCTGAGGATGTGCCATCATTTTTGACTCTATTTGTTTTCACTTCAGTTTCATCATCATATTTAATCCTGGATAAGAGGTCTGCACAGGTGTTCATTTCGCCTGGGATATGTTCGATAGTGGTGTCGTAGGACTGTAAATTCATTGCCCATGTCTGTAACTTCTTTGGCTGTTCTTGTGTTTTGGTGAGCCAGTTAACCAAAGGTTGATGATCAGTTCTTATAATGAGTTTAGTTCCTCTGACGTAAAAGTCAAACTTTTGTACTGCATAGTGAATAGCATATGCTTCTTTCTCAGTGGTGGTCCACCGTTTTTGTGACTTTGACAATGCGTGGGATAGGAATGCAATGGGTTTCTCATTTGGAATGTTTGGTAGGATGGGTGTTTCATCTTCTAGTACAGGTTGGACCAAACAAGCACCAATTGCGTTATCTGAGGCATCGGCGTATAGTATCATGGGCTGAGAAATATCTGGATGTCCAAGCAGTGGGATGGTGGTTAGGGCATTTTTTAGATACTCAAAGGATCTCTGGCAGTCTTCTGTCCATTTGAAGCGTGCATACTTGCGGGTAAGGGCTATCAAAGGCTCTGCTGCTCTGGAGAAATTGATGATGTGGCGCCTATAGTACCCTATTGTACCAATAAATGAGCGTGTTTGTCTCACCGTCTTGGGGCTAGGCATTTCTCTTATGGCTTTGACTTTATCTTCATCAGGTCTGACGCCATGTCTATTGATGACAAAGCCTAAATATTTTGTTTCTGTCTTTAGAAACTCACACTTCGACAGTTTTAACTTTATTTGGTGATGCCTGAGTCTATCAAACACTGTTTCAACCTTGCGGAGGTGGTCTTCCATCGTGCCTGCGGTATGTATCAGGATATCGTCTATGTATGCCAGGGCAAATGGATGTAGACCCTTTAACACTTCATCCATGAGTGACATATATGTTGCTGGAGATCCTTTTAGACCAAATGGCATAACATTCCAAAAAAAGCTTCCCATATGTGAACAGAATGTGGATTTCTGTTTTGCCTCAGGTGTCATGGGGATGCACCAAAAGCCTGACCTTGCATCAAGTGTGGTAAAGTATGTAGACTTTCCTAACGTCGCAAGTAGATCGTCTATCCTGGGGAGGGGGTAGGAAATGACTTTTGTGATTTTGTTAAGGGCACGGTAGTCGCAGCAAAAGCGACTGGAGCCGTCTTTCTTTGTTACGATCACTATGGGTGAGGACCATTGGGAACGGGATCTTTCGATGATTCCTGCCTGTAGCATTTCATTTATAGACCTTTCCACGAGTTCTCTGTTTTTCAAGGGCGTATGATAGGGTTTCATATGTATTGGCTCCTCTGTGGTTGTTTGAATGTCCATTTTGACAGTGTTAGTTCTGCCTAATTCCATGTCATTGAGTGCGAATACATCCTGGTGCTTTTCTACAAACGTTTTCAAACGTTGCTTATTATCTTCTGTGGCATTCAGGGTTGCAAGTAACTGAGCTATTCTCTCTCTGTATTTATGATCTGCTATGATATCTCTGGTCTGTCTTGATGCCTCCGTTTCATTCCCATAATTTTGGGACATTTTTCTTGCATCTTGTGAAAATCTCTGCTCCTGGTATGTGGCTTTCTTTTGCGTAGTTCTTTGCCGTTCATTGGGCTGTGCTTGGTACTGTCTCCTCTGCCATGTACTGTGTGCATTTCCATTTGTCACTGCATTTACTGTATATTCATTTCTTATTATATTTCTGGGGTAGTCGTTGTTGTGCCATTTTTTCTGATTATTTCTGCCGTAACTGCGCTTATCCGCGTACGTTACTGTATTTCTTCTGTTTGTGCTATAGGGCTGTCTTCTTTCCCTGGGCGAAAATTTTTCATTCTTTCTGTTTCCAACTTTGCTGCTATAGTATCCTCCTGTGGTATAGTCATATAAGAATTCTTCCTTTTCTTCGGAAATTTCAATTGGTTTTGGGACTTTATCATATCCACCTGTTTTTGAGTTATATTGATACTCCATGGGGCATGTATCACTGTCTTGTCGCTTTGGATATCCTCCTGGCAAGACAATTTCTGTTTCTCTGTTACTCTGTGATATACAGCACTTCATCTTTTCTCTTGGTGTGCTGGGGCGCAAGAATGAGTAATTATAGTCATTTTCATACTGTGGCCTTTCTCTTCTTATGTATGGACTGGTTCGTTTCTGCCATCTGGGTAGGGTATGCTGTGGTGTAACATAACTGTGACTGATGTTACTGCCTTTTTCTGCATAAGCCTTATAACTGTTTACTTTCCGTGTACTATGGTTATTTGTACTGCGATTTCGTGCATTATGTCCAGTGGGAGTGGTTGAGACAATTTGTGGATGGTCTCTATTGGTTTTGGTTTGTCTTATTGTTGACGTATCCACTTGCGCTACAACTGTGCCTCTTTTTATAGTGGTAGTTTTTCCTGACATATTCAATATCATGATGGGGAAATCTCTGGACTTCGAGACTTCAGCGATTCCCTCTGTAATTTGCAACAATGGGTCATCAATAATGCTTTCTTCTGCTAGGGGCTGTACTTGAATTGATTGCCCTGGTGTTATGTACTCAGAATTTTTTACTCTGCCTTTTGCTATGACCAGGGAGTTTGGAGCCACCGTTATGGGAGCTGTAATCCTTACTAAAGACGCTATGTGGATATCGTCCTGGAGATCTATGTACGTATTGTTGACTTTGATTTTGTGGAGGTCATAGTATATTCGAACTTTGTGTTTGTTAAAAAAATCTCTCCCTAGGATAAGATTTCTAGACATTCCTTTAGTAATGACAAATGGGTGTTCAAAATTTGTTTCGCCTAAGGAAAATTTTAGCCATGCTGTCCCAACTGAATTTAGTCTTTGTCCCGTGACTGAAGCTAGGTGTGTTTTGGACGGTTGAAATCGTACTAAGTGTTGGATCCTCTTGAACAGCTGGAACCTAATAAGGCTGATGGATGCTCCTGTATCTACCAGTGCCCTATATTGTTGGCCCTGTATAGACATGATGCAGGAACTGGGGTCCGGATGTATTTTAGTTCCATCATGCAACATTTCTTCATATTGTATTTTACTGGATGGGCCCACTTGACAATTTCTGTTCTGTGTTGTTTCTTTTGTTTTGGACCAGTTTCTGTGATTGTTGCCCTCACTAACGGTCCTGTTTAGTGAGTGGCGCGGCCGTTTCCCTGACGCATGAGGGGTTGAGGTGCGCCTCTGGTATACTGATTTCTGGTGTAATCACGTGGGGGTGGTGCGGGTTGTTGTGGTTGGTAACCTCCTCTTCTGAATGGTGCATGATTGTAATTTGCTCTACAGGACTTGTAACCATGTCCGAGCCTACCGCATGTAAAGCATCCGTTTGTATTGACATTATTGACGTCGTTTTGCCTCTGTGTGGGGGGTCTATAATTGCGGGGCCTATCATCTCGTTGTCGTGGGCGAGTCCATTGCCTCCTGGTATGGTCAACTTCCATAGGCTCATGCTCATCATAGTCCCTATATTCTGGTCGGGGTTCCCTACCTGCTCTTTGTTGGAACCTTCGGTGAAGATTTTCCTCCTGTATTGCTGCTTGGATTGTTTCAGCAATAGTCTTGGTGTCTTTTCTAATAAGATGCCTTCTGATATTTTCCGCTCTAAGGCCATCGGCAAATATCCCCACTAACTGTATTTCTACATCAGGTGTGGTAGGGATTTCTCCGCAAAATGCCTCTTCTGCCATATTGAGGAATCGATCTCCAAAAAGTTGTACCGATTCATCTCTTTCCTGTTTCATGCTTCTAAGGACTGACCAAGCATGCATTTTGTCTATGATTTCCCCATATCTCTGGGTGAGCTCTTTTTTTAGGGACTCGTAGGTTTCTGTGGGGTACTGCTGGGACCTCCTTCTTAAAAAATCAGTCACGTACGAATCAGAACCTAACAGAGCGATTTTCTTTTTCTCTTCATCCGTTGTTGCCTCTGCTAGTGCCGCAAATTTTTCCATGTCGGACAACCATCTTCTGAATTTTTTCTTGTTGCCATCGAACGGCTGAACAATGGATCTAACCTGTGTGAATTTCGCGTAGTTGTCATTTTTCTGTAGGGTTTCAGTAATTTGCCGTAGCGCTATTATTGTTGGTCCTTCCATATTTTGTCTGTCCTGGGGCTGCAGTGGTTGTGTATTTACGGGTTGGTTCTGTGGTTGTTGTTGTTGTTGTTCCACACCCAGCTGTTGAAAATTTTGTAGTAAATCGTCCATGGTCTATGATCGCTAGTTATTCGCTTTATCAAAGAGAAGTGGTCACGGGCACCATATTACCTTCATGTAACCGGGGCAGGTGTTCCTTAGGACTGGAACGGCACCATATTACATCATGTGGCAGTGCCGGTATATGCAGTATTTTCAGTTTACTTTACAGAGAGCAGATGTTTAACTGGCCTAATCACCAGAGATTTAGATTTCTCTCTTAAATTTGTGTTACCAGGTTCGATTTTCTTCTCTTAGGTGTTGATGTAGCGAATTTAATTGAAATGGATAGATTTCTTATCTAGATCTCAAAACTGTAGTAATTCACCTTTTCAACAGCGTTCGATTTCATGCAAAACTTTTAATATCTTTCAGCATGAAACTTAAAATTTCAACAAAGTCTGGAATTCAGAACATTTTTACAATAATAAGTATAATAAAATTCTATCATCTCATCAGATGCTTTCATCGATGCAAAAATCCCTTTTTGCATCCTTGTCTCGTAGGCCTACTCAATTGTCAAATATGGCGAACCTTCTCATTCCACCGTGTTCCTTCTTTTAAGTTACAGTCTTATTTTAGGTTCGACGACATTTACCCATCTCCTCAGATTTGTCCTTGATTTCTTTATCGTCATAAGCATTCCTTGAGTTAAATGCTTTCCAACACAAGAATATTTTCTACTCTACATGGTTTGAGGTGTAAGACTATTTTTTGCAAATTGACTCAAATCCTCGAACCTAGTTCTGCTGCGACTAGGGTTGGGAGCTCTATTCAAAATACATATTTAACGATTGTCACTACTTACGCCAGTAAGAAATATATATATATATAACCACTCAATGTCCTGAAATACACATTTTATAAGAAATGTTGAAGTTTGATTTTCTCAAACTAAGAAATATGTAGAGCTGGACCAGATACGACCTCTTGAGTTGCGCTCTTTCATTCTACTGCCAAAATGGCGTCGTTGTTCTACTTTCCCCGGGGTAAATCTGAGCTATCCGATTGGTCAGGGGAAATCACCCAATTATTAGAAATGGCGTGTAGAAGCGACTCTATCCTAAATATGTGACACTATTTATTATTTTCTGTTTCTCATAAAATATAAAATTATGGGGTGGTCTGTGCTTCCTCTGTCTTGTAAGAATATAGTCTGTTTCCAAAGGAACAACTATGTACACGGCCACACGAGTTTGGAGTGTCCCCAAATACGCGTTGTGAGGCAGGCAAAGGTGGCTACAGCTGTGCTAATGTGACCGTCAATTTCTGTGTCCAGAGAAAGTTTGTCGTTGATGGTAGACCCCACTGCTAATTCATAGTTATCGATAGTAATAACTGGTGCAGCACCCACATCCTGACCCAGTAATTTGTTTTCTTTAGATTATCGTGAGGCCAAAGTCCTTGCATGCTTGGGTGATGCGATTCATCAAGCTCTGAAGCTCCTGTTGACTTTGAGTGACGATTGCGGCGTCATCAGCGAATAACAAGCCCCTTATAGTGACACTTCTGATTTTTGTTTTTGCCTTCAGCCTTTTGAGGTTAAACTGTCGGCCATCTGACCTAGTGTGAATGCATATTTCTTCAGTTGTATCTCTGAATGCATGCTTCAAGAGCAAGGTAAAGAAGATCCCGAAGAGTGTCGGAGCCAGGACGCAGTCTTGTTTAACGCCACTGCGTATGTCAAAGGGCAGTGATGTGCTTCCAGCATTATTAAACTGTTCCCTTCATGTTTTCATGGAATGACTTTATCATTTCCAGAATTTAGTGGGGCAGCCTTTTTTCAGGAGGATTTGAAGAGTACATCCCTACTAACCAGGCCAAATGCCTTCGTGAGGTCTATAAAGGCGATGTGACAAAACGTCTGAACATGCTCTTTTGTGTGATCTCTCACACCTTCATCCCTCCTGCAGTATCCTTTCTTTTTCTTCATTTTCTCACTCATCGCTTTTATTTGGCATACATCATGCCTTTTCATTCGTTATTTTCACTATTTTGCTCTATGCTGGACATAGCATCGTGAATTCTCTAACACGCCACACCCCTATGGAAGTATTTGCTACGGGAGTAATGCGTATCTTATTGTTTCACACTCCACTCCCAGACTGTTGTTACGACTCGCCAGGTTTGGTGACCCGGCCAGCGATAATATGTTATCGCCTAATCTGTCTGACCGCCTTTGGAAACGGGGTGGTCAAACATTTGACCCCACTGAAAAGCTGTTGATCATGTTGACTGTCGCGAGAGGTTCAGATGTTATTAACTTTAAAGATATCCTGGACAAATAGATGTATCAGATGATACCAGGATAGTGCCAGATAAGAGCCTGGTCTTATAAGAAATACCCCCTTCTCTGAAAAGAGTAAGGGTGTATCTACATCAAAAGTGGGGTAAAGCTATGTAAACCTTCCAGTATGATGATAGTGTTGGGTACTGAAGATCTAACTGCTACCTCTCCAGATCCCACCTTGATTACTGGATATATCTTTGTTTTAATGGCTAGTTATCTAGGGGAAAATTAAATTATTTATGTGAAATAACTATCAAACTGAACATTAACTTAATTAGAATAATTAAGTAAGACTGAATGAAAGTATTTACAATTTATTTGTCCTATACCGCTTTCTCTCTGCAGTCAGGAAAATTAAAAGGTAGTCAAATGGTATTTACACAATTAAATAAATAAGATGGAATGTTTTTCTCCATAATAATTAGTATGGTAAAGTTATAGATATAGTGTCAATTTCTTTCTCTCCTATTACTATTGTCACTTTCACTGGACTGTAGAATACACATCATTGAAATATTGTCCTTCATAGATCATCATTAAAATATTTGACTAGTTGTGGTGTCTTTATTATATCTTGTTGTAACTGGATCTGCTGAACAGTGGAATCAAGATTCCACTTATCTTTAAAGATGATGATATGCATCCATCAGGCCAGGATTACACAAACTGCAACTCCAGGCTGGTAAACTTTGGTTTAGTTCCGGGTTTATAAAGAACTGTATGCACCAATAGAATTCCTCTACAGTGGAAGTCTCGTAAACGTGGTAATACCAAGACAAAACCTGGAATGAAAGTATAATCGCATTCCGAGTAGGTTTCAGCACCACTCCACACACACACAACACCACGTACAAACATGATTCAGAAATTGTGCCAACAGTTTGCACAGGCACATTACTTCAACACCCCACAGCCAGTTCAATGTGATTACTCTTTTCCTTAATACATCCTAGGTTAGATCCATTAGCCCATGATTGGCTTCTGTGGTAAAATGGGATGTTATAAATATTTATAGGGGACTTAGTGTACTGACTGAGATCAGCTGTGAAGGTATCTGTATCTAATAAGTGTAGTGTATTACAGGTGACCTTACTTGCTACCACATATTTATACCTCAGTCAGAATTATTCTGGAATATTGTGATGACTACGTTGAATGTCTAGGGTTTTGTAAACGATGAAGTGTAAGTCACAACAATAACAGACAGATAAACAATTTAATTTATTCCACCACACTTGACAACAGTTTGACACTCACATACATATAACACTCTATGAGACTATCTTAAATAAGTCACTGGTAAATTTTCAAATATATATGTATTAAGTACTTTCACTAATATAGATCCTGATTCAACCACACAGTGAACCAGGAATCATAATAAAATGTAATCACAATTTATATGTACATAATTTATAAATATGAATCGTGTAGTGACATATTTTATTAGTATTCTACTATGTGGGTCAGTTGTGTAGTAGTACTATGAGGTAATACTGGTTTTGTATTTCAAGATAGGTTGTTATTTGTCATCATGACTTCAAGTGTTTGTTTCTGTTGGAACTAGTATTGGAGATGTTCTCAGTTCCTGGCATTAAAACAATTAATTTCCCCTCTTAATTTTATACATTGTCAGTTTAAGATGGGGTTACATAATGTTGAGCTCCGCTGGCCACATAGGCTTATCTTTCGTGATGGCGGCAGGAAAAGACTCCTCTGCTCGATTGCTCCCCTGTGTTCTGGAGACACCTCACTGTTTGCTATATGGACCAAGGAGTATGCTGTCCGCCTCTGGATTCAGCAAAGCTCTGACCAGGTGCTGCTCAATAACTTTAGGACCACAGTCCCTGAAACAAGAAGGTTGTACCTCCTACTTCAGAACTAATTTATATTCTATTTCTACACTGAGCACAATACATAACAAACACTGAGTTCAGAGCGGTAGGCCAACTGCTATCTTCATCTGAAACATTTTACACCAGTATTCTCCTCCCTAATGGTTACTACGCCTCTGCAATTTCATCTGTAAGTCTTTCTATACAATAGGATAGGTGTCAGTGTACTATTTGGTAATTCCATGTAGTTTTACTTTTCTCTGACACCTTCTGTTCAGGTTGGAGCACTATATATATATATATATATATATATATATATATATATATATATATATATATATATATATATATATATATATATATATATATATATATATATATATATATATATATATATATATATATATATATATATATAGGCCTTGCCTCAGGTTCGCTACTGAACCACACACATATACAGACATAAATTATTAATTTACATTCAATTTTCATTAAAAAGATATCAAATATTTCAAGCTTACCACAATTCATGGAAATAATAAACAGATACGTTGACTGGTGAAGAATAATGGCACAAATTAGGGCACAAATTCCGATCTGCCTCTGTCTCAGGCTTTTATTTAGAAAAATATAAGCTGATGCTCAACGCACTGTTGCTTTAGAAAGTATTTTTGAAAATCTGGTGTTGAACTGACGCGTCTAAGTGACTATATTGACGAGTCTAACCAATCGTGCCATGTTTACCCAAGCGTTTGAAAAAACAGTACCCTTCCATCCGTCTCCCCTAACAACGAAAATTAGTATTTATAGTCCGACTAATCGTGTTTAGCCTTACGTTTATTTCTATCCAATCAAATAGGATTTAACATGGGGACCTATTTCCCGTACAATGGTGGTTTAAAATTCTGCCACTGAGCGATTCTGATTTTTGGTGTTGTCTGACAGCACCCCCATTTTATTTTGGCTATAACTTGTTAATTCCTAGACTATTTGCATAACACTTAACATATTCTTTGTCAGCAAGTCCTAAGGAACCCAAATATATAAGTTTTATGGGGCTAAGTGGCGGCGTTCAAAATATGCAATTTCCTCTACCTCCCGTTCACTTCGATCGATGTGGTGTCTGGGTACTGTAATGTTTTCAAACGTAAACCAGTATATTGTCATGTTTCCTAATAAGCGTTTTTCAGGTTTTTAAACATAACTCTCGAATGGGTAGTGTTTTTTTTTTCACTGTCGATTTGAAAAAAAAAAACGAGTGCTTGTGGCCTTACACGCGTGATGGTAGTAATTGTATAGCGAGACTGTGGTAGTATTGCCTGCGTTCCGGCTTTCAGCCCCTCCCTTTCTTTCTATCCTTAGTCCATCTGTCTTTCGTTTATGGTAACGTAGTGTATAAAATGACATGAATGGAATTTTAAATCTAGGTCAGCTGCGTATCTCAAGGTTTTTCTTAGAAAGGCAGTACACGTTTTATCGTAGAAAGCGGGTATTGAAGCAGTAGGCTTTTACTATCAACGTGAAACGTTACAATTCGCAGACGAAGCATAAAAGGGGGATCTCGAGTACCGTCATTGTGACAGCACTGTTCTTTACCATTCTTCTTTCCTTTTATTAAATTTATTTGTTAGGCTTTACATTTACGTTTTAATTTATATATGTGGATTTAGAATGTTTCACGACAAATTCTCCCCTCTTAAAACAGACGTTATATGTCAGTCTATAATTCTGTATACACATAGAGAAATTTATTATTATTTCTGGGGCTTACAGTGATTCTCATCACACGGATGGCGGCTTAAAAAATCCGCTCCCAGATTTGTTTTTCCACTTATATACTCTATGCAAAACTCATATGGCTGGATCAATAATGACCAACGGAGTAATCTAGAATTCTCATGTCTAGCCTGTGCTAGAAATGACAAGGGTTTGTGGTCCGTTTGCAACTTAAATGCCTTTCCATACAGATAAATATTGAATTTCTTTATCGCCCATATTACTGCAAGACATTCTTTTTCGCTAGTTGAGTAGTTGGTTTCAGCTTTATTCAACTTTCTGCTAGCATATGCCACTGGGCTTAGTTCCCCATCCAATGCATCTGATTTCTGTAGCAAAGTTGCACCTAACCCAATATTACTGGCATCAGTCCTTACAATGAATTCTTGACTTAAGTCAGGTAATTTCAAAATAGGTTTGCTTGTAAGCTTTTCCTTCAATTCCTGGTAAGCCAATTCACATTGTGGTGTCCATGTAATTCGATCTGGATTTCCTTTACGTGTCAAATCAGTTAACGGTGCACATATGGAATTAAAGTTTTTGATATACTTTTGGTAGAAACCACATAATGAGACAAAGGACCTCA
This sequence comes from Oreohelix idahoensis, assembly GCA_024509875.1. NCBI lineage: Eukaryota > Metazoa > Mollusca > Gastropoda > Stylommatophora > Oreohelicidae > Oreohelix > Oreohelix idahoensis. The sequence goes on along the minus strand of JAMPIV010014448.1, from coordinate 202,660 downwards.
CGTCTTTCTTGGTTTGTGGTCTCGGGGCTTTCTTTAGTTTCTCTAAATTCTTGGGGTCAGGGGTCATGTTTCCCTGATAGACTGTGTGTCCCAGGAATTCTAATTCTTTACATCCAACGCAACATTTGGTTGGTCGGGCTGTTAAATTCGCTTCTCTAAGTCGATTAAACAGCATGTTCAGAGAGTCAATGTGTTCCTCAAATGTTTCTGTTGCTATAAGGATATCATCCATGAAATTTGTGATACATGGATTATTCAGAGGGTCCAATAATTTTCTCATCATTCTAGAGAAGACACTAGGTGCATTCTTCAATCCAAATGGCAATCTGTTAAACTCATAGTGTCCTTCTGAGGTACTAAAAGCTAGGTATGGTCTAACCTCAGGCTTTACTGGAATCTGATAGTATCCTTTACTCAGATCCACTTTTGAGAAATATTTAGCTTTATTTAGCCTGGCAAACAACTGATTTGTATCCGGCAATGGATCCACCTGTCCTTCTGTAATAGCATTCAGTCTCCTGTAATCTATACAGAGTCTATGTTCTCCAGAGGGTTTCCTTAGGAGTACCACACTGGAACTATACGAAGATTCACTGTGTGAAATAATTCCTTCCTTCAACAAATAGTCTATCTCTTCCTTCAAAGCTTTCTCCTTAGCAAAAGGAATCGAATAGGGTTTCATACAGACAGGTGTGGGGTCTATCAGTTTCATATCATATTCCAATAAGTTGTATGCCCCGGTCGGTCTGTTAACACCTCTGTATGATTATCTAGAACCTGTTGCACTCTCTCTTTCTGATTTTTCGTTAAATGTGTACTGATTTTCACCTGTGCCGCTGTCTCACAGGGGTGTAATGGATATTCAAATGATGAAAGTGGTTCCTTTTTCATCTCCATTGCAATGGACAAGGTCAACAAGTGTGTCTCTTCCTGATGTTCTCTTTCCAAATATTTCTTCAGGAGATTCACATGATAGATTTTTTCTTTCCCCTTCTTATCTATCTTATAATTGGTTCTAGACACCTTCTCTAGAACTGTATATGGACCTTGCCATCCAATTTGTAACTTATTCTGACTACCGGGGAGAAGAAGCAGTACCTTCTCTCCCACAGCCAAATCTCTGTCTTTAGCCTTCCTGTTGAAATAGGCAGCATGTTTCTTCCTGGCTTGTTTCAAATTTTCATTGGCAAGTTTCCAGCCAGTTTTTAAACGAGTGGTCAGCTCATTCACATATTGGTATGAGGATGTAATATTTTCCTCTGCCTTTTCATCAGTCCACGTTCTTAACAGCGTTACATATGGACCTTTAATTTTGTGGACCTATTTGTCCATGCACCGGTATGGTCTCTTCCACTCGAAGCGCTATAGTGATGATTTTTCTTCCCAGAATTATCATGCACAAAACGACCGCTACCAATTCTTTTCTTGGGGCTTTCTCCCCACTTAAAATTCTTGATGAGAGATTTCCTCTCTACATCTTCTTCCTCCAGTTTGTTTAAGTCCGATTGAGGGATTTTCGGCTTATCCTGGGGTAAGACATCTTTTTGCACTCTCTGCATAGTGGCCATTGTAAAACAGTTAAGTGAAGCTTGTCCGTGAAAAGGGGCTTCCCATTCCATTTGGTCCACTTTATCAAATTTATATTTCTTTTCATTGTCAGGCCTAATTTTGCCCCGTGGCGTGTCCAGGTCCTGATCAATGTTCCCACTTGTGGGTGTTCCCTCATGTGCTATGCTACACCTTTCTACAAAATTCTCAATGTCCCATCTTGCCTTGGGCCAATAATAATTGTGAGCCACCTTTTGGATGATGGTACCTATTTTCTCATGGTCCCCATCTGGTTTCACATGTAGGCTCCTTATTAATTCTGCCCTATATCTTTTAGGAAGTACCAGCTGTCCCTGACCTTTGGATCTAGCTCCAGTCTTCCTATACATCAACTTGTTTTTCATGTAAAAATCTCCCTTGCCTGGAGTTGTATGACAAGTTGACAATTTCCTGAAACAAGGCTTGAGGGTCTTATCCCCAGCCTGTGCCTTCCTCATCTCTTCTGGAGTGGTATCTAACATAATATCCTCCTCCTTTCTTGAGGTCGACCTGACCTGAAGGGTGGCCATAACTATAGGGTTCCTTCTGCAACGGTCAGTGTCATGATTGTCCATCTGACAATTTTTACACCACCTTTTCCCTTGGTTGAAAGATTTTCTTTCATCATATTTCCTTTCATCGAATTGTGGGGTTTTATTTTTATTGTCATACCGTGGCCTATCAAATTGGTGCTTACCTTTGTTTTGATCTCTAGGATCAAATTTATTAAAGTTCTGTGGTGCCCTAAAATTATCTACCTGTTTCTTTTTATTACCTGATACCTCTGCCTGAGCTGCTTGATACCTTTCTGCAACATTTAGCAACTCACCCAGCCTCTCTGCACCTTGTTCCATGAGAAACTTTCTCAGGTCTGGAGCCATGGACTCTCTTAATTGTTCTATAAGGACCATTTCCTTAAGATCTTGGGTTTTCCCCAGAGAAGTCCATTTCTCCAAGTATGTCTCTATCCGTGCAGAGAACTGGTGATAGGTTTCACCTGACAGTAGTTTAGCATTCCTAAATTTTTTCCTATAAAATTCTGCGTTCTTTTCATATCTTAACAAAAGAGCCTGCTTTAGCATGTCATAATTTTCTTGATCACTTCTGCTCATTTTGGCAAAAACTTCATAAGCTGCCCCACGAAGACCTTGAGATAACTTTAAGCTCCACCTTTCTCTCTCTAACCCATACGTGGTAGCTAATAGTTCATATCTATTTAGATAGCTCTCAATATCATCGTCTTTCTCAACAAAATGATCTAAATGAAAATTCATAGCTGAGGTTGAGGCTCCCTGACTAGCAGTAGCATCGGAGGTAAAGGGACTGGCACCATTTTCAGGAGCATGGCCTTGAAACTCAAACTCCCTTAGTCGTAACTCATGTTCCCTTTGTAATCTCTTCTCCTCCTTTTCTGCTTCCCTCTCTGCAGCTAATCTTTTTTCCTCGGCTTCCCTCTCTGCAGCTAATCTCTTGTCTTCCCTTTCTGCAGCTAATTTCTTCTCTTCCCTTTCTGCCTCCAATTTCTTCTCTTCCCTTTCTGCAGCTAATCGCTTGTCTTCTCTTTCTGCCTCCAATGCTTTAGCCTCAGCCTCAATCTGCAACCTCTTAATTTCTTTTTCAGCCTCTAACCTTCTTTCAGCCTCAAATCTTCTTTCCTCACGTTCAATATATTTGTCACATTCAGCAGTGACATAAGCAATCATAATTTGCCCGTCCATTCCTAACTCTTTCGCAGTCTGTACAGCAGCAGATCGAAATTTGGCCAGGTCCGCCATTTTCTACCAGGTAAATGTCTAAAATATTTACCTAAACAATTTTATCTATGACTAATTAACTCAGGACAACACAGGCACTGAGAGCTCAACCTTATTTATTTTCACCCAAGGATACCTTTTAAATTGTATTATTCCCTGAAGTGAATTACCCCCAATATTTATAATAGGGAAAGATTCAAAATCCCGGACAGGACCCCAATATATGTGGTAAAATGGGATGTTATAAATATTTATAGGGGACTTAGTGTACTGACTGAGATCAGCTGTGAAGGTATCTGTATCTAATAAGTGTAGTGTATTACAGGTGACCTTACTTGCTACCACATATTTATACCTCAGTCAGAATTATTCTGGAATATTGTGATGACTACGTTGAATGTCTAGGGTTTTGTAAACGATGAAGTGTAAGTCACAACAATAACAGACAGATAAACAATTTAATTTATTCCACCACACTTGACAACAGTTTGACACTCACATACATAAAACACTCTATGAGACTATCTTAAATAAGTCACTGGTAAATTTTCAAATATATATGTATTAAGTACTTTCACTAATATAGATCCTGATTCAACCACACAGTGAACCAGGAATCATAATAAAATGTAATCACAATTTATATGTACATAATTTATAAATATGAATCGTGTAGTGACATATTTTATTAGTATTCTACTATGTGGGTCAGTTGTGTAGTAGTACTATGAGGTAATACTGGTTTTGTATTTCAAGATAGGTTGTTATTTGTCATCATGACTTCAAGTGTTTGTTTCTGTTGGAACTAGTATTGGAGATGTTCTCAGTTCCTGGCATTAAAACAATTAATTTCCCCTCTTAATTTTATACATTGTCAGTTTAAGATGGGGTTACATAATGTTGAGCTCCGCTGGCCACATCGGCTTATCTTTCGTGATGGCGGCAGGAAAAGACTCCTCTGCTCGATTGCTCCCCTGTGTTCTGGAGACACCTCACTGTTTGCTATATGGACCAAGGAGTATGCTGTCCGCCTCTGGATTCAGCAAAGCTCTGACCAGGTGCTGCTCAATAACTTTAGGACCACAGTCCCTGAAACAAGAAGGTTGTACCTCCTACTTCAGAACTAATTTATATTCTATTTCTACACTGAGCACAATACATAACAAACACTGAGTTCAGAGCGGTAGGCCAACTGCTATCTTCATCTGAAACATTTTACACCAGTATTCTCCTCCCTAATGGTTACTACGCCTCTGCAATTTCATCTGTAAGTCTTTCTATACAATAGGATAGGTGTCAGTGTACTATTTGGTAATTCCATGTAGTTTTACTTTTCTCTGACACCTTCTGTTCAGGTTGGAGCACTATATATATATATAGGCCTTGCCTCAGGTTCGCTACTGAACCACACACATATACAGACATAAATTATTAATTTACATTCAATTTTCATTAAAAAGATATCAAATATTTCAAGCTTACCACAATTCATGGAAATAATAAACAGATACGTTGACTGGTGAAGAATAATGGCACAAATTAGGGCACAAATTCCGATCTGCCTCTGTCTCAGGCTTTTATTTAGAAAAATATAAGCTGATGCTCAACGCACTGTTGATTTAGAAAGTATTTTTGAAAATCTGGTGTTGAACTGACGCGTCTAAGTGACTATATTGACGAGTCTAACCAATCGTGCCATGTTTACCCAAGCGTTTGAAAAAACAGTACCCTTCCATCCGTCTCCCCTAACAACGAAAATTAGTATTTATAGTCCGACTAATCGTGTTTAGCCTTACATTTATTTCTATCCAATCAAATAGGATTTAACATGGAGACCTATTTCCCGTACAATGGTGGTTTAAAATTCTGCCACTGAGCGATTCTGATTTTTGGTGTTGTCTGACAGCACCCCCATTTTATTTTGGCTATAACTTGTTAATTCCTAGACTATTTGCATAACACTTAACATATTCTTTGTCAGCAAGTCCTAAGGAACCCAAATATATAAGTTTTATGGGGCTAAGTGGCGGCGTTCAAAATATGCAATTTCCTCTACCTCCCGTTCACTTCGATCGATGTGGTGTCTGGGTACTGTAATGTTTTCAAACGTAAACCAGTATATTGTCATGTTTCCTAATAAGCGTTTTTCAGGTTTTTAAACATAACTCTCGAATGGGTAGTGTTTTTTTTTTCACTGTCGATTTGAAAAAAAAAACGAGTGCTTGTGGCCTTACACGCGTGATGGTAGTAATTGTATAGCGACACTGTGGTAGTATTGCCTGCGTTCCGGCTTTCAGCCCCTCCCTTTCTTTCTATCCTTAGTCCATCTGTCTTTCGTTTATGGTAACGTAGTGTATAAAATGACATGAATGGAATTTTAAATCTAGGTCAGCTGCGTATCTCAAGGTTTTTCTTAGAAAGGCAGTACACGTTTTATCGTAGAAAGCGGGTATTGAAGCAGTAGGCTTTTACTATCAACGTGAAACGTTACAATTTGCAGACGAAGCATAAAAGGGGGATCTCGAGTACCGTCATTGTGACAGCACTGTTCTTTACCATTCTTCTTTCCTTTTATTAAATTTATTTGTTAGGCTTTACATTTACGTTTTAATTTATATATGTGGATTTAGAATGTTTCACGACAGCTTCCATATAATGATTTGGTTAAGTACACAATAGTAAGTGACATCTTGATTACATTATGTTAACAATTCCTGTTATCCAAGCCTATGTTCGTGAACAGTGTGTCGTTCCAGTATGAAATAGTCATTCAAATACCTTAATAAAACTTACAGTCGTAATTTTGCCCTACTTAACAAATATTCTACACATTTTTCATTGCTGGCTTTCGTCTCAAAAATCACACACGTTTACAAGTAAGCCGGCATGGCAGTACATGTCCTGTAGTTTTTCCTTTTTACACTCATCGAACACATAAGTGGATATACACAGGCAAATAACAACAATATATACAAATATATATATATATATATATGGACGTCACCGGACGGAAAAAGCAAAAACCAAATAGATTACATCTTAATACAACAAAGGTGGCGATCTTGTATCTCATCCATCAAGACACTCCCAGGAGCAGACTGTGACTCCGACCATGAACTTCTTGCTGCAAACTTCAAGATCAAATTGAAAAAAGTCGTTACAAGCAACAAAGTAATACGTTATGACACAAGCGCCATACCAGAAGAGTACAGTGTCGATATTCAGAACAAATTTGACATTCTTATGGCAGTATATGAGGAAATGACACCAGATGAACTTGCCAATAAGATCAGAGATGTTTATATTACAAATGCACAGAGGTTAATTCCTAAAAGAAGTATAAAGAGACGAGAATACATCTCAGACGAAACACTGAAGTTGGTGGTAGAGAGAAGAAAAATGAAGTCCAAAAAAGATACAGAAAATCAGGAGTTGTACAAGGAATACACAAAGCAGATTAAAAAACGAGTCAGACAAGACAAACAACAATACATAAACGACACCTGCAGGAAAATAGAGGAAAAGCGCGAACAGGGATTGAGTAAGAATATGTTTTCTGAAGTAAGAACATTGAAGAACAGCAACTTTAAATCATCACCTCGAGCAATAAACGACAAGAAAGGCGACACTCTAACAGAACGTAAAGATATTCTGAACAGATGGAAGGAGTACTGTCAAGAAATGTATACAAAGTGGCAGATAACAACGTCATGAATGAAGCGGAACGTGAACCAGAACCTACCATAGAGGAAGTCCGGAACGCAATCAAACACTTAAAAAGTGGAAAATCTCCTGGCTGTGATGAAATAACAGCTGAAATGATACAGGCAGGAGGAGAAGGCAGCGCTCGTATATACCATGCATTATGCTGCAAGATCTGGCAAAGCGGAATTTGGCCCAAGGAATGGAAAAGATCAATTTACATACCCTTGCCAAAAAAGGGGAACCTGAAACTGCGCACAAACTACAGAACTATAGCTCTTATAAGCCATGCCAGCAAAATACAATTACAAATCATAATGAAAAGGATGCAACAAAAGCTAGAAACAGAAATAAACGAAGTACAGGCGGGTTTTCGACCAGGTAGAGGCACTAGACATCATATATTCAACATGAGGATCATCATAGAAAAGTGTAGAGAATTCAACGTTGACCTACATACTTGTTTCATTGATTACACCAAAGCTTTCGATTGTGTACAACATCAGCAGTTATGGGCTATTATGAAAAATATGGGATTTCCAAACCACCTTATACAACTCATCGCACTGCTGTACCAAGAACAACAGGCAGCCGTAAGAGTAGAGGGAGAAACATCAGAATGGTTTGAAGTACAGAAAGGAGTAAGACAAGGCTGTACCCTTTCCCCTTACCTGTTTAACATTTATGCCGAGAATATCATAAGAAACGTAAGAGATGACCAAGAACACACAGAGTTTGACTCATTTAACATCGGCGGGTACCAGATCCCGGAAATCAGATATGCTGACGACACAGTCCTCCTATCGACCAACCCAGAAGGACTTGAACAATTAATTCTGTCCACCAAAAAACACAGCGAGGCCCAGAATCTATACCTAAACACCAAGAAGACCAAAGTATTGACAACAGACAAAGTAAAGACCAAACCAGAAATTGAAATTGATAACGAAGAACTGGAAAGTGTTAATGAATTCGAATACTTAGGATCAATCATCAACAGCTCTGGCGACTGTGCAGTAGAAATTAAAAGAAGACTTGCAATTGCTTCACATAAACTAAAACAGATGAAAAACCTATGGCAAGGCACAAGCAAAGAAACAAAGCTACAACTGATCAGAGCATGTATATTCCCAGTCGCAACATACAGCTGCGAGACTTGGACACTCAATAAAACAGTTGCAAAAAAGATTACATCATTCGAAATGAAATGCTACAGAAGGATGTTGAGAATACCCTGGACAGAAAAAAAGACCAACAGAGAAGTACTGCACTCACTAAACGTACAGGAACATTGGCTCCTAAATACCATCGCAATAAGGAAGCTGAAATTTTTCGGTCATATAAAAAGACACAATAGTCTGGAAAAAACAGTGATGGAAGGCATGGTACCTGGAAAAAGGGGAAGGGGTCGACCCAGGACATCACAGAGAGTCTGAACTTGTCTTTGGCTGATGCAGGTCGACTTGCCCAGAATCGTGATGCGTTCAGAGCAGCTGTAATGGAGACAACGTTCTGGAAAGAATACGTCACATGATGATAATATCTTTCTTACCCTCAGGCAATAATACACAAGCTGATACAGGCTTTCAATGGAAATCTAAGTCTGCTGCTAGATTACAGATGGCAAAAGTACTGACAGTATACAGTTTGCGCTCGTCTCATTCAGCTTGGGTTTATTTAAAAATAGTGGCGGAACTCCCCAAGTTCAAGGTCTATATATAGCGCCGTGTCCGCCCAATCGGAGACACGGTCCAAATCTGTGTTTAAGAATCTAAAACCTAACCGTTTTTCAGCCTTCCCGTACAATCTGCCTAAGTTTAAATATTCTGTATCTAACTTATTTATGGACCAATTTTAATTATTTAAAGTGATAATTCAACTGCGAATTTATTTCTATCTTTCTATCTCTTTGTTGTTTATTTATTACATGGCATTAAAATCTATGCAGCCTTTAATTAACTAAATCCGGAACTACCTTGATGTAGAAATATCACTAAAATCAATTTTCCTCTTAAACGAATTACTATTATGAGGCCGTCTTTGCACCTACTTATTAAGTAATTTCCCCTTTGTTATAATAGAGATGTCTTTCCTTTTATATATCTTTATTCTTTAAGAAATAAAATAACTCCTTCCTATCGTTTACACAAAATGGCCTTTCTGTCAAGCATAAAAAGGTTTCTATATACATATTAGGAAAAGGAGCGTCCTGATTGGCTATTTTATAGGTCCATTTATCCTATAGTGAGCGCGGTAAATATGACCGTGTTGTGATACAGACCAAAATACGACATTGACACAAGCTGGTATTGTGATACGATGAAAGAAGACCACACGGTCTGACCAGACATCTGTCTAGCGGAGGCACGCAGATAAAGGTGATAAACAGAGGTGCGCCGGAAGTCTTAGGTAACGATATGACATCACTGTGAAAGAGGCCACGCGTGTATATTAAATTTAATATTTTCAAATACGCGTGGGATTAGTAATGATAAACTTTCCCGCCCAAACAGTGCTAGATAGATTGGATTGGTTCGCTGGAATCTACTATGATTTGATTGGAACTTTCGGCGAAAACACAGCTGGGATTTGAAACTAAGAATTGTGAGATATAATCTTACAAACTCGGAGTCACAACACACAGAACAGACAAACTGCATCGCAGCGTCAACTAAACACCTCCTACAAGCCAGAGGAAAGAGGATAGGACTTATCATTCCAGAACTATATGTACCAGATCGAGTATTGGGCAACTTTGGAATTTACAAGTAAACCAGCAATTTTAATACAAGACTGGAAACTTGGGAATTCTATCACAAGGAGTCATAAGAGGAATTATAGATTTCCAGACCAAGTGTTTCACCCGTCATAAGAGGAATTATAGATTTCCAGACCAAGTGTCTCACCCGTCATAAGAGGAATCAAAGATTTCCAGACCAAATGTCTCACCTGTCAAAAGAGGAATTATAGATTTCCAGACCAAAAATCTATGCAGAGGAATTCATAAGAGGAATTTCTCAGACTTAAGTAATTCGAACAGCATCTAAATACAGGGCTGTGGGTCCATTCTAATTTGCTCCAGGAGAAGTGTGTATTCCCAAAATTTTAGGGTAAGTGTAAACAAATTATTTACTAATGTAAATTTTACAGGTTTCTTGCTAAGTGGTTATATGTATGAGGCTGGCAACCTCAACATATGAAAATAGTATATGCATGAACCACTACTGCAAGAGCTGGTGATTGTTTCTGACTAGTCGTGCGGGAAACCCGACAGAAGATCGACCCCAGACCCTGACGGGAGTAGCGACGAGCGATGAGTGATGATACATCACATGTGCCTAAAGTGTATAGAGTCATGTTGTGAGATTTATATACCTTTTTAATTGTAATTCAGGCAAATCATTATCCATGCACTCCAGACGCAATTTCCTAGTTAATACCCAGAAGGATATTGGTGAATTTTCATCATATTCCCGGAGTTACATTGTGTGCTCGGGAATTTAATTCTTCTGAGAGATTAACATTGGTGCGTGGAGCGCATGAAAATGGGCCTGTTAGTTTGCGGAGAACAAATGTACTGAGGCATTTGTTTCTTTCTAATTTGTCACAGTTCGTGGTTACAAGACATCAGACTTAAGTACTGAAGTGCCTACGCTACTAGTGTGAGAGAAGAGTATCACCACCAACCGCCTACAGTGGACGAATTATGTGGAGAAGTGTACTCATCACCAAAAAGAAGTGACGAAAACTACATCTGCAGGACTCATCTGGAGCTAAGTTTTATATAACAGGCTACAGCAAAAATACGGACATTATTATTAACGTCCTACCAAAACCTCAATGAGGAAAAATTTAATATAACTTGCACCCAATTTTCCATATTTATTTTCCCATGTTACAGACTAATTGACTATTAAATTTGTTGTATGTTATTTTAAACTAAACAATAATAGTTGATTCAGTTTATATGTACGAAAGCAAACGTATGAGCTAGTTCTTCTTGATAAATACACACACACACACACACACACACATATATATATATATATATATATATATATAGAGAGAGAGAGAGAGAGAGAGAGAGAGAGAGAGAGAGAGAGAGCCATTACTTATAAGAGGGCATTCGTTAGATTACTCCAACTGGGGGCTTGACGGGCCAGAATCATTGCATAACTACTTCACAAAAGGCGACGGACCAGATAATAAGTTAACAAATTTGCTCCGCCCTTAAGCAGCGCTTGTTCTTGACTTCTGGGAATTTCTTGTGAAGGCTCCCCTAAGGTAGAAACGACATTCATCTTCTATCTACATCTTTGCCAAGAGTAATCTTGCGCGAAGATAGATACATTGGACGACCTACTTTTAGATACGCTTGCGTTGTGACCATTAGTGGACCACCACTACACAGCAAGGGGAGGCAATTCCGTGACAGCGATATACTGTATAAAGGCTTTTTCTTCTCTCTTGATTTTTCCTGAAGCAGGCGGAGAGAAAAGACCATGTCTATTGTTGATCTACCAGCTCGGAATCAACACTGTGACTCTGGATATATGCGCCCAGCTAACTTGTGCAGTCGCAATAAGATGGCTGTGGTGAAAACCTTACCAAAAATAATAAGAAGAGGGATTTCACTGTAGTTATTGCAATCATTTCTGCCTCCTTTATTTTTATACAGTGTTACAATCTTGGCATCTTGCATGTCTTGAGGAATAGTTGTTGTTTTCCCAGCACTGGCGCAGCACCTTATGCAGGGGATGTAATAGCGTGCTCTTACAGCATTTGATTAAATCGGGAGGAATCCCATCATTACCTAGTGCTTTGCCAGAGGCCAAGCTATCAATGACCTTGCAGAGTTCTTCCAACGTTGGTTCAGCATCCAGCTATACATACATACATATCAGTATCAATATACGTATGACATTTGATCACGTGCTCCAGATCATAAAGGTAGCAGATACTGTCGTAGGGTAATGAATTGTTAGAGATTTCACCATACTAGGTCTAGCATCATGAGGTGGGGTGACCAGTTCCCTTCCTCACTGCCTTTTCCTTCCCTAACTCAAAGAGCAGAGTCAAGTACCAATTTACAGCTGGGTAGACTGGAGCGTGTCGGTACCATGATTTGAACCCGACACGTTTGCTGCGAAAGACTAGCGCTCTAACCACTCTGTCAATCGGACGCTGCTCCAGATCATAGCAACCTTAAAAGCGAACACTGGATTGTGTTTATATTTGACATCATTCATAACCAGCATCAATTTCCTTTATTGGTCTTCATGAAACTTGGGGCAACCCCTGCTGATGGTCTCCTTGCTAGAAGCCAGCACTAGGGCATTTATGTGCTCATTCAGCGGCAGTTTCTGTGGCAACTTATTTGGCATGATGAGGTTGCTAGTCCGATGCAAAACCTAATTTTAGTCACCGCCTGCTGCATGCCCCGGGCGACAGCAGCTGAGATCCAAAGATGTGTGCAAGAGAAACATGACGGCACTGAACTATAAATCCAGCAACCTGGGAGGATGAAGCTGCCGATCGCTACAAATGGAGATATTCCCTACGGCTCCACCTCATATCAGAAGAAAAGAAACTCTAACAACAAGTAGCAGAGAAAAAAATACGCACAAATGAACACTAGGCAAAATAAATAAATAAAAATACAGCAGCTGAGGACTATGATCTCCAGGGGTCACCATTCCCATAGTCATTAATGACTGATGGAGGCTATTAGTGGTAGTAACTACGTGCTACAGGCACTAACAGGTTTTTTTTTTTTTTGTGGGTCTCCTCAAAGGCCCCCATGAATTACACGGCGCATTTGAGAGCAGTACCATATTATAAAGACATAGCTTACATGTTACACACACACAAATATTAATTGCACATCGCAGCTAGTATAATTTTGTTTGGTTTGTAAGAGTTTGTGAAACGGGAGATTAGTCATAAGTGTCCTATACAGTACCTAGTTACCCAGGTCTTCCCTGACATGTTTAGCAATTTACCGTCATATAATTTCCTGGAGGTCAGTGGTTTTCTGGCATCTTGGGCTTTATTTATCGTCTAACAATCTCATCTTGTTCCTGGCAAGTATTTCTCACTATCGCTCATGTTGCTTTCTACATTTGTCTCCCTTTTTTACACCATAGGAAGCCTCTCACACCTCCCTCCCCCCTCTCCGTTTTTTTTCCGAATTATTGTTCTTGCAAATCTTGAACAGTTCGAAAGGAATGATAGGATCAGATGAAATAATCAATTCTTTGTCCTTCTGTTCCTATCAGTAGCCCGGCCTTCCTATCCTGTGCCATCCGCTAAAGGTTCTTTCGTGTCAGTCATATGGTGTCTCCATCCCGTTCATGTCTGTCCCAAATGTTCATCTCTGTGTGCTTCTAGGTCTCCTTCTATTTTCCTATCCCGAAGATTCCAGAACAAGGACTACCCAATACTTTTCTCTCTCTGTCTTAGCTCCTCTTGTTACCATGGTTTTCTCTGTGTCCTAACAGCTCTTGTTACCTCTTGCTCCACTCGTCTTTAAAAGACGTTAAATGCACCACAGTAACTGGTCACCATGTAGGAAGTCTGTGTCAAAGAACTGTACTTGCTACTTGCAGTAGTGGCCACTGGTGTCTATAGCCATTTGTTTGACATGATGAGATTGTTATCGTCATGGAGAACGTCGTGAGTTAGTTCTCTCTCTCTCTCTTATGGCATAACTGGTGATATAAATTGTCTTGTTCTTCCTTTCTCTCCTTTTCAGATCCGTGGAACCAAACGAAAGGCATGAATGGTTTACAAAAGATAAGGGTTTTTGTTTTTTGTACTTAACATTTGATCTCATAATCTATCCTTCAAGCTGTACACATAGATCTACTTGTGCTCTTCCTCCTTGCATCTAGTTTAAATATCGTCTGTTACATAATTCTCACATTTTCATCCAGTCTCTCTCCAAATAGCCGCGGTAGCGCAGTGGTTAGTGCTCCGGCTACCTAGCTCGGTGGTCCATGGTTCGATCCCCAGTTAAGGTGGGATTTTTTAGACAGCAAACGGCTCCGGGGTCGACCCAACCTCAAGAATTGGGTACCAGAACAACTCTGGGATGGTTAAAGCGGCCGGCGTGATGCTGACCACATCACCCCTAGTGTGCCGATAGTCAAGAAAATGCGGGCCTAACACCGTATTCCCAATATGCCTCAATAGGCGTGTAACGGGAGAGGGGGGATCCCTCTCTCCAAATATACCTTCTATCGCACATTGATTTCCTCTAATTTTTCCTCATGTCTTCTGTTTTCTTCTGTTCATTAATACAAAAAGCTGCACATAACCGCTTTAAGTGTTGTGATTCGAGAATGACATCCAGTGCTTTTTAATGCCATAACATCCAGTGCTTTTTACTGTCATAATATATTCTGTTGCTTTAATCTTTGCAGCTGATATTCGTCCTTTTCGTATATTACCGTTTTCTGTTCTGAAGCATCTTTTATGACCAAGCTCAAGAGTTTCCGATTGTTAAGGCTTCGTCCTAAACTATTCTTCACTAAGTTCTTCTTGGAATCCGTACTCTTCTCCTTCCCTGCGGCTCTAATGGATGGCATTTCTGGTTACATAGGTTAACTGTTTTCTGATGGTATGTTTTATTCATGTCCACGTTCTCCCTTTGATCTCCACCTGTATTGGTTATTGTTCATACAAAGTCTGTGTCTACTTTTACGTATGTCCATCTAGTAAAATGAAGGCTACTGAGACATCTGCTGGAGAAAATCTGAAGTTTGATCCTGTTAGAACCTTCAGCGTCTCTGTTCTTTAACAGTTTTACTTCCTGCGTGATCATTCGCTTAGTGGATGTGGATCCGTGCGATTTCTATTTTGATTTGATATATTGGTGATTATTTCCCTTTCAAGCTCTGTGCGTGATTCAACATTCTTCTTTGTCTTTTTTTGTTCACCGCGAGCTTCTTATCAGAAGTTGTACGCCTAGAGAAGATAGAGAGTAGATCACGTGCCTCATTAATGTGGTGCTCGGGGTTTGTAGTGAGGATCTGTAGATGGCCTATGCTCCAGATGGGGCAAAAGGGTAATGAATGAATGCATAAATACAAACGTTTGCGTTTTAGACATTTTTTGTTTTTAGATCACAGCATTTCGGAGCAACGTAAAGCAACAAGTCTCTGTATGTCAGAACAAATACTATCTGAGACTCGTAGTTACATCGTCTATCGTTGATGGCCGATGGAAGAAAGGAACATTAGGTCAAAGGCTAAACACAAGGTCTATTATATTTGGACATGCGCTCTAATATAACCGATGGACCCTGTGTCTTAGATGAACGAAGCGCGCCTCGCCAACATGAGGTAAAAGTTTATTAAAAAATAAAAAATAAGAGCGTAACTTTCACATGTGTAAACAACTGAAGGCTATCACTATTACTTAACAGGGTAAAGGCATTATACCTTCTAACACAGTCACTTGAATAAGAAAATACCATATGTATTAAGGAAAAAAAAACAACATAGTAAGCTAAGGAGGAAGTAGAAGATTGTGCAGCTGGTGAGTAAGACATTTCCAATAGTACCCTGCCTAGAGCAGGTAAATGCCATCATGAACACTGTATCATTAATACCGCCATGATGCATTATGTGGAAACTTAATTTTCTCAATTAAAAAAATAATTAAAACAATAACGTAGTATAATCAAATGATGGGTTGAAGTGAACACTAATGGCTCATGTTCTTTAATGTCATCCAAATAAGTCGCCAACGTCGTTAGGGTTAGGATTATGGTTATGGTTTAGGGTTAGGTTTAGGATTCCTCCTAATAGACAAACAAAACTAATATGTGGGTTTCTTCAATTTTTATGATCCGTTACCCCTTTTTACTCTCTCAAATCTGTTTATTAAGACATAAAACCACACAAGCCAGATAGTGAGGCATGATGTGATATACACTATGGAACACGCCACGGCAATACGAACAGAATAACAACGAAGAGAAGCAAGACAGTCAGCTAGTGGTCCTTTTTAGGACCAGTCCTTTTCGGGACTAACAACCGGCCAGCATCGAAGAACCTAACACACAAAATACCCCAATTATAACCTCTTTGGTTGAACAGGGTATAACAGCAATATAGTCGACGAAAGAACGAACGAACGATTTTTTTATACTTTACTGTTCAAAGAGAATACTGGTATTTGTGATAATGATATATACATTGTATAACTGAAAAAAAAAAGATCTAGAGGAAATGAAACTTATAAGTAATAAAGAAGATATTGGAGATATTATTAAGTGTATTTCTTTGTTTCTTTGATGATATCTATTACATTATACTCGGTTTTTTTTTCTCTTTGAAAGATTAATATTTAAAGCAAAGAAATAACAAAGGAAAATAAAAATCATGCAACCTAACAGACATCGGAAAAGAAACTAAATAACATAGCCTCTGTAAAACCTGGTCGTTTTATTTCTCTGGTTAAGATCATTACTGGGAGCATACTTCTGAGCAAATTGATTGGTGAGTTATAGCATGACTTGACCTGGTTGTCGAGAGAAAAATCCTCTTCCAAGACTCACGATTTGTAAGGGCTCATAATTCATATAGCGCATCAACATGACAAATTCCAGGTCTGCTGTGTGTGGCTATAACAGAGTTATCTCCTTGACTCTGACAGTAGTAAAAATATGTAAGATTTTTCTTTAAATTTATATAAATATTTTTAATGACCATTTTAGGTCAAGGTTGATTTTAATTCATGTGACTTAATATTCAAAGTTATCATTCTGTTTATCCCCTTTACTCTTTTCCCGTAATTAATTTCCCTGTTCGTTCTTTTCCATTGTGTGACAAGTGGGATTGGTTAGTGTCCCAAATTCATGGTCCAAATCGACCGCCGAGCCCTAATACGTCCACTGTTGGCAGCAGATTGGAACATTATCCTCTTATTGACAGCCCCTCATAAGATGGGTTTCTTCAAGCCTTATCTTATTTGTCTTTTGTTACAGTTACGTTAATAACTCTTGTTCATCTTTATCTACGCTTCCTCTGCGTAAATCAGACGTTAGTAAAAATTTATTCATTTATTTCTCTTTTCTCTCCTCATGAAGCGTGGTCCCACCATTGCAGCTTGTCCAAATACAAGATGCCTGTACTAAAGCAATAATATGCTCATGCAGCGATAGCGTTTGTTGCAATTTTTATTACATGATGAGGATGTCAACACAAGACACAACCTCATGCGAGTGCCCTCTTTCTGCGTTTATGAAAGAAATAACAAACGAATGAACCTTTTTTTTTTCTTCAAATGGTTGAGAACTGGTTCATCTAACATTCTGCCATTTCCTTCTCTTATCTTTTATACTGAATCCATTTATTCTCACACGCATTGTATAATAAATATCAATGCCAAAGAAAATAACACTGCAAAGATACAATAACATCATACTCACAATTATATTGTCTAATTATAATCAAGAAATAAAATATATTGAATACGGCAACAATCATCTTTAAAACTTAAACACAATAGTATACAATGATTTAGGAATATAATTAGATTAGAGGGGTCACGTAACCTGTACTCATAGTGTATTGAACTAGGAACAACATGGGGTAAATTGGACCTAAAAATGAGGTGGACGAGGCGAAACAAATTGGCTCTAACCTACAACCAGATACTTCATAAACAAGATGTGGACGAGGCGAAACAAATTGGCTCTAACCGACAACCAGATACTTCATAAACAAGATGAGGTGGACGAGGCGAAACAAATTGGCTCTAACCGACAACCAGATACTTCATAAACAAGATGAGGTGGACGAGGCGAAACATATTGGCTCTAACCGACAACCAGATACTTCATAAACAAGATGAGGTGGACGAGGCGAAACAAATTGGCTCTAACCGACAACCAGATACTTCATAAACAAGATGAGGTGGACGAGGCGAAACATATTGGCTCTAACCGACAACCAGATACTTCATAAACAAGATGAGGTGGACGAGGCGAAACAAATTGGCTCTAACCGACAACCAGATACTTCATAAACAAGATGAGGTGGACGAGGCGAAACAAATTGGCTCTAACCGACAACCAGATACTTCATAAACAAGATGAGGTGGACGAGGCGAAACATATTGGCTCTAACCGACAACCAGATACTTCATAAACAAGATGGGGGACGAGGCGAAATAAAATTGGCTCTAACCGACAACCAGATACTTCATAAACAAGATGAGGTGGACAAGGCGAAACATATTGGCTCTAACCGACAACCACAACCAGATGGACGATGCGATAACCGACAACCATATACTTCATAAACAAGATGAGGTGGACGAGGCGAACCGACAAATTGGCTCTAACCCAGATACTTCATAAACAACGATGCGAAACACTCTAACACAAAGATACTTCATAAACAAGATGAGATGGACGAGGCGAAATAAATTGGCTCTAACCGACAACCAGATACTTCATAAACAAGATGAGGTGGACGATGCGAAACAAATTGGCTCTAACCGACAACCAGATACTTCATAAACAAGATGAGGTGGACGAGGCGAAATAAATTGGCTCTAACCGACAACCAGATACTTCATAAACAAGATGAGGTGGACGATGCGAAACAAATTGGCTCTAACCGACAACCAGATACTTCATAAACAAACCGACAACCAGATGCTTCATAAACAAGATGAGGTGGACGAGGCGAAACAAATTGGCTCTAACCGACAACCAGATACTTCAAAACAAGATGTGGGCTCCAACCGACAACCAGATACTTCGTAAACAAGATGAGGTGGACGAGGCGAAATAAATTGGCTCTAACCGACAACTAGATACTTCATAAACAAGATGAGGTGGACGAGGCGAAATAAATTGGCTCTAACCGACAACCAGATACTTCATAAACAAGATGAGGTGGACGAGGCGAAATAAATTGGCTCTAACCGACAACCAGATACTTCATAAACAAGATGAGGTGGACGAGGCGAAACATATTGGCTCTAACCTACAACCAGATACTTCATAGACAAGATGAGGTGGACGAGGCAAAACAAATTGGCTCTAACCGACAACCAGATACTTCATAAACAAGATGAGGTGGACGAGGCGAAATAAATTGGCTCTAACCGACAACCAGATACTTCATAAACAAGATGAGGTGGACGAGGCGAAATAAATTGGCTCTAACCGACAACCAGATACTCCATACACAAGATGAGGTGGACGAGGCGAAACAAATTGGCTCTAACCGACAACCAGATACTTCATAAACAAGATGAGGTGGACGAGGCGAAATAAATTGGCTCTAACCTACAACCAGATACTTCATAAACAAGATGAGGTGCAATGAACCCAGTGTGTCTGCTACTGAAGGTGCGGTAGACATATTCTTTTTTTGACTGCTCAGAGACCCCCGGCAACCACATGAGGCGAGACACTTTATACTCAGTCCATATAACATTGGTGTCTTAGGGAACAACAGCAGTAGGGAACCTCAGTAGTAGGAACATCAGTAGTAGGGAACATCAGTAGTAAGGAATATCAGTAGTAGGGAACATCAGTAGTAGGGAGCATTAGTAGTAAGGAACATCAGTAGTAGTGAACATCAGTAGCAGGGAACATCAGTAGTAAGGAACATCAGTAGTAGGGAACATCAGTAGTAAGGAACAGCAGTAGTATGGAATATCAGTAGTAGGGAACATCAGTAATAGGGAACATCAGTAGTAAGGAAAATCAGCAGTAGGGAACATCAGTAATAGGGAACATCAGTAGTAAGGAACATCAGCAGTAGGGAACATCAACAGTAGGGAACATCAGTAGTAAGGAACATCAGTAGTAAGGAACATCAGTAGTAGGGAACATCAGTTATGAAACGTGGCGACGAGTTTTTAAGTAAGTTACTATAATTCAGAGTAATTGTAACCTCTTCTTTCTAGTTGTGCTTCTTGATTGTGTCCCTACATCTGTGCTTGACAATTCTTTCTGTCACTTCATAAATTATCTTTTTAGTTTCTGACTGGTTAAGCTGCGAGAGCTACTTCCTTTAGCGGCACAGTTACTGGATTTCAGGATCGAAACCTGGTATCGTCACCCAGCAGTAAATGGGTACCTGACTTTGCTATTGAGTTAGGGAAGAAAAGTAAGCGAGCAAGGACACTGGTCACCCCACCTCACAAAAAGCGGAACCAAGTATTGTGGTCTCTAACACTTCATTCCACTCTGTCAATTTATTATTTTTTTTTTATTCCGAGAGAATCTTTTTTTTTTTGTATTTTTTTTTTCTTTAAATTTTAGCTTCTTCGTTTTCTGTAATTCTGCAGCACTCATAAACCGTATCACATTTTTAAAAGGTGGGTATTTGGCTGTTGAATTTTCCCATCCTAATTCATTTAGGATTTTATCCGTTATGTCAAATGCCACTGGCACAGCTACACAGTAAAAATCACTACCTATGTTTTTAATACTTTATCTTCATCATAACTTGTGGTGCTGTTTTCGAGACCTTGGCCACCAATATTTTATTTTGTTTCCCTAAAACGCTACTTTAAAACGTATCCATAATTCTTGGTTGCCCATTTTTAAATTGTCTCTGCTGTTGAGTACTCTGTGTGAATTTGTTTTTTTTAAAATAGTCTTCGGTCAGTCTAGGAAGTTTTAAATTTATCCATAGTCAACACTGATTGTACTCGATGTGTTATAGAGAAATGTACTCGATGTATTATAAAGAAATTCTATCTTCCTCGTTTGGTTCCTCACAATTCGTGTGACACCAGACAACTCCATTCCTAAAATCTTGCTTACCTCGCTTAATCTACAAGTGTGCCTACTGTTTAGACGGCCAACTTCGCTACCCCTGCACCCACACTCCCGCAAATGGCTGTGTAATGATGATTAATCTGACAGCAGTGTCATTAATCTGATGCCCCGTTTCATCAAGAGGGGCCGCCGGGGAAATTAATTCTTAATTCAATTCCAACAAATTTGGGCCTGTCTCGTGGGTCCTGCCTGGCTATGAGGGCGTGTCTAGGGCACCTAACGAGGCTAGATTGAGAAATTTCTTCTCCTAAAGTGCTCATGGAAGACGTTGAGCTTTCGTCATGTTCTCTTCTGTGAAAGTTGATACAGGTTCTGTGAGAATCCGATTAAACGGTTCGAGGATCAGGTTCATTTGTTCGAACAGCACGAGCTGGCCTGTGATATTTAAGTACTGTTGGAATTTTTTTTTAGATTTATGAACAAATGATATATAAACAGGCAAGATATATGAATATATATAGGCAGAGAGACAGACAGGCAGACTGAACGAACGAACGAACGAACTTTATTATCAAAGGGTTGAGAACTGGGCACGCAGGCCCGTCTGACATTCTGCCCTTCCTTTCTCCCACATTTCATACTGAATTCATTTATTCCCATATGCATTTTACATAATGTCAAGGAATTCAACGTTGTAAAGTAAAATAAAATAGCACACTCATATTAACATTAACTACTTATAACTTCTTCTTTGATCCTTAGCCGCCGACCGTCAAAGCAGTCAGTGGCCATTACGCCTGGTGGCGTCTTGTAGGGCAACAACAAATTGATTCCACTTTGCTCGGTCGGCGGCCATCCTTCGTACAGTGCCCCAACTCTGGTTCATTCTTTGTATCTGTAGTGGATTTGATGGTATTGTATGATTGTGATATTACTTAGTGTGATGCATGAGGTCAGCTGTGAAGGCTCCTGAGATAAATATAGCTGTGAATTGTCAGAAGGCCCTTCTTGCTACCACTACGACCTCACACCTATCTTTTTTTTTTCTAATGAATGTGGCTACGTTAAAGTTCTAGGGTAATGATATGTAATGTGTTGTGGTAGTGTACATACACACACACAGATATTTAACAATTCTAATACTATTAATAAAATGTTATGACACACTGAACTAACTCAAGCTGTGTAAAATTTTTGATAATAAATTTTCTTTAAGTTTATTTGTTCTGAACCAAGGTTTTATTTTGGTCAGAACATATGAAAGGTTTTGCAATTATTAATGAAATGCATGAATATATGGCATAATAAATGAAAGGAGTGTACATATGTATTTTACAAGACTAGTTAATATTACTACTGTTTATGGTTGTAATTTTTCTGGGAGAACGTTTAATGGATGTGCTGTTGGGGTGGCCTCATCACTCCCTGTCTATGGCGACTACACATTGTCCATTTATTGATGGTATTATAATTGGTGTGTGTTAGAAATTAAGTTGGTGAGTATTCAGCAGTCCAGACGCTCACGTATCTTGAATGAGTAATCTGGTGCTGGAATCAGGTGGCCCCACCTCTCCGTGCTTGGGGGCAATATCAGGCTGCTCTGCCAAAATATAAACTGCACGGGTCCACTCTTGTAATATTCAACACCTCATTTGACACCACATTGGTGCCAAATAAAAACTCACAGTTCTGCAATAAAGTATTGGTCATGTGTCAGAATTCCATCCTCTAAACCATTTCTGGACACAACACTACACACAACAACAACACCACATAGACGGGTCAGATCTCTTTGACCATACAACACATCTTACCAAGTTGGTTTCACATAGGATAAGTTCTCCCAGACTACATATTCTGAAATATGTTCATTAGCTTCCTGCCATAGAATAGGATAGGTGATATGTTCCACTGATCTCAACACTTGATCTGTCTTTCATAATCCTTGCTGGAGTTTATGTATTTTATTTGTCTCTAGACCCTGAACTGGGGCGGGGGGTCTAGAGCGAATCCTTACTTGTTGTAAGGGATAGATTTTGATATGGCAGTATCAAATCACTCGAAACATTAAACAAATATTAAAATATACAAAGAAATACTTTCAGTCTTACCAGAATTATGAATATAGAACACAGTTAATTGCTAGCAAAACTCAGCTGAGCTGCTGGCTTTAGTATGGCGTCCCTCTAAATATTTCAATTAGCTTCTGGGAATTACACCACTAAATAATTCACTGTGTCTACTAGGACAACTTATGACGAATGGCAAAAATGCGCGTCTGAGCGCCGATAATATATTCATCTATGGCCAATCACCGCCTTTTTTCCTTTTCAAATTCAAACCTCCTACCAAAAAGTCATTTCAGTCATACCTCAGTCAAGTATGCATTATTGTCTGTTGGTCCGTCTGTCTCTACTTGCGTTTCACAAAAAAAAACACTTGTTTTTTTGAACCAACTCCGCCTTCCCCTACACAATTTTGCCTTTAAAGTTATTTTTAGCCACAGTTCACCATCCCATCCCGTCTCTTTCATTCCAACTAGATTTTAGCACTTGAGTCTCAAGGCTACAGTTTTTTGAAAATTAGGGACATTTTTTGTTTCAATGCAGACGCTCGCTGATATGAACAACACAGTCTTTTGTCAATATCTTTCTTATTATCTATCCGTCTGTATAAATGAAAGCATATTATTTCACTGCTCAAGATGGGCCATCCGGCCAGCTAGGTTTTATATTCCTAACATTATTATTAAGAAAAAGTTACTTTTCAAGGTTATTTGGTTTTTTTGAAATATTTTCTAGCATCTTCTATACTGCGTTTGCCGCTGAATTCAAATAAACGGACTAAGTTATCGCAAAAGCGTCCAAGAAATGACTGTTGCGTATAATAGCTAAGGTCCCTTTTGTCGATTTCTTTACCTTGTGTCAACTTGGGGACGTGACTTTTTCCTCCTTTCCCCACCAATTGCGTCTTTTAGCCTTGCTAGTTTCAAGCACGCGTTCAGTCAGATTTTTTCCTTTTGATCTCCGTTCTCATCCCGTTCCAAGGGTAACGTTTTGCCTTCACGTCTAACAATTTAATTTCCATGGCGGGTGATGACCCGCGGCGTGGGCGATCATGTATTCTAGTAGCTTACGCATTAGTTTTTATCCCTACGTTGTATCATTGGAGATATTTTAACGTTGTATCATGGTTAATTTTATGACACATCTCCCCCACTTGAAAACATGCCTACGGCAAGTTCTAAAACCAGTGATACACATAGATAAAATCTCTCCTCACGCCTGCCATTACTCTAATTTTGATCACAGGGGTGCCGACTGAGGAAATCTGCACCGACATTCAATTTGCCTGGGATATATTGGATACTAAACTGATAAGGTTGAAGCAATAAAGACCACCTCAGCAATCTTGCGTTTTCATGCTTAGCCTGAGATAAGAATACGAGAGGCTGATGATCCGTCTCGACCACAAAAGTCCTACCATACAGATAGATTTGAAACTTCTTTATTGCCCAGATTAACGCTAAACATTCTTTTTCGCTTGTGGAATATCCTTGTTCCGCCTTATTCAATTTGCGGCTTGCATAAGCGACTGGTTTCAGTTCCCCATCAGGTGAAGATGATCTTTGCAACAAAGCCGCTCCGAGTCCTACATTACTTGCATCGGTTCTTAAGACAAAGTCCTGTGTCAAATCCGGCAGTTTGAGAATAGGCTTGCTAGTGAGTTTTTCCTTTAAGTCTTGGAACGCTAATTCACTTTGCGCAGTCCAAATAATTTTATCTGGAAGTCCCTTGCGAGTCAGATCAGTCAGAGGAGCACAAATAGAGTTAAAATCTTTGATATATTTTTGATAAAATCCGCATAACGACACGAATGATCGCACGTCCTTTTTTGTTTGTGGTCTAGGTGCTCTCTGCAGTTTTTCCAAGTTCTTGGGATCAGGGGTCATGCTACCCTGATATACAGTGTGTCCCAAGAATTCCAACTCTTTGCATCCAATGCAACATTTTGTTGGCCTAGCAGTTAAGTTCGCCTCCCTAAGCCTATTAAATAACATTTCTAGAGCTTCAATGTGTTCTTCAAATGTCTCTGTGGCGACGAGAATATCATCCATGAAATTCGTGATACATGGGTTATTCAGGGGATCCAACAATTTGCGCATCATCCTTGAAAATACACTCGGAGCATTTTTCAGTCCGAATGGTAGCATGTTGAATTCATAATGTCCATCCGAAGTGCTAAAAGCCAAATAAGGTCTCACTTCAGGCTTCACTGGGATCTGGTAATAGCCTTTACTAAGATCCACCTTTGAAAAGTATTTTGCCTTGTTCAGTCTGGCAAATAACTGTTTTGTGTCTGGTAATGGATCCACTTGTCCTTCTGTGACAGCATTCAGTTTCCTGTAATCTATGCACAGTCTGTGTTCCCCAGACGGTTTTCTCAACAAAACGACACTAGAGCTAAAAGATGATTCACTGTGTGAAATAATCCCCTCCTTCAACAAATAATCTATTTCTTCCTTCAATGCCTTCTCCTTCGCGAACGGAATAGAATAGGCTCTCATACAGATTGGGTTTGAGTCTACCAGTTTCATGTCATACTGTAGCAAATTTGTATGGCCTGGTTTATCTGTTAATACATCTGTATGTTCCTCCAGAACCTGTTGAACTCTCTCCCTCTGGTTTTTAGTCAGGTGCTTACTGACTTTTACCTGTGCTGCTGTTTCACAAGGATGTAATGGGTATTCATGTGAGGTGAGTGGTTCCTTTTGCATTTGAGTTGCGATAGCTAAGGTCAGTAAGGGGGTGCTTTCCTGGAGTGGTCTGTCCAGATACTTCTTTAACAGGTTTACATGATAAACTTTCTCCTTCCCCTTTTTGTCAATTTTATAGTTTGTTCTAGACACCTTCTCTAGAACCGTATATGGACCTTGCCATCCAATTTGTAATTTATTCTGGCTACCGGGTAGTAGAAGCAGCACCTTCTCTCCCACAGCTAGTTCTCTGTCCTTTGCCTTCCTATTAAAATATGCTGCATGTTTCTTCCTGGCTTGTTTCAAATTATCATTTGCCAGTTTCCATCCAGCTTTCAAACGAGTGGTCAGTTCGTTCACGTATTGATAAGATGAGGTAACAGTCTCTTCCGCCTTCTCATCTGTCCAGGTCCTTAATAGGGCTTCTAATGGACCTTTTATTGGCCTCCCAAATAGCAGAGTTGCGGGAGCCATCCCGGTTGAACTATGTGGTACCTCCCGATACGCAAACAATGCGGCGGGCAGGAATTGATCCCACAGATCCGGTTTTTCGTGTGCCAGCTTTCTCAGGATAGAAATGAGAGTCCCGTTGAACCTCTCTACCTGGCCGTTCCCTTGCGGATGGTACGGACTACAATGAAAGTGTCTGGCTTGAAATAGCTTAAAAACTTCTTCCGTTAGTTTCCCCTTGAACTGAGAGCCATTATCCGTCAAGATTTGATGCGGGAATCCTAATCGGGTAAATATTGTAAGTAGTGCCTCTGCTACATGTTTTGAATCAATTGATGGCAGGGCTACCGCCTCTCCCCACATAGAACAAGTGTCCACCAGAGTAAGGATGTAACTGTTCCTCCTCTTGGTCCGAGTGAGAGGTCCCACAATATCCACTGCAACCCTCTCAAAAGGTGTTCCCACTATGGGCATTTCCCCTAGAGTTGCAGGAGCAGTCCAGTGCTTTGGAGCTACCCTTTGACATTCTGGGCAGGATTTGACATATCTTTTTATATCCTCCGTTATCCCTGGCCAGAAGTAATGACAAGCTATACGCTGTCCTGTGGCGCTGATCCCCATGTGACCACTGAAGGGAATCGCATGCCCGAGTTCCATCACTTTATCCCTATATGAAGTGGGAAGAACCAGCTGGTTGTGACCATTTGTTCCAGCTCCGGCCTTCCTGTATAATAGTTTGTTCTTCATAAAATATTCCCCCTTGCTCGGAGGTGTGTGGCATTTGGGCAATTTTTTAAAAACATGGCTTGAGTGTCCTATCCTCAGCCTGCGCCTTCCTCATCTCCTCTGGATGAGCATTTATAGGTTCACCTTCTTCCTCCTTCTTCTGTGACCTGGTCTGCACTGTCGCCATGATCACAGGTCTCTCGGGATTCCCCAAGAAGACGTATCTACACCCCAATATCAGAGGGTAGATTGGTTCATCTATCACTGCTGCTCTGATTTCTCCTTCCACATAGCGAGTTTTCACCGTTATCCTTGCGATGGGAAGTGTCATGAGTGGTATGTCCTTAGTTGCCCCTTGTATTTCCACTGTTTCTGTGGTATACTGACTTGGGTCCACTAGGCTAGACTTCACAACTGAATCATAATCCAAACCTGTATCATAAAGGCACCTTATGGTGACCCCATTACAAATAACATCCTCACAAACTGGGGGGTGATAAGGTTCCTGCTGTCCCTTAGGATTAACCTTTAATCTTTGAGTCCCCGACTTCATTGCAGCAATGTTTGAAGGTTTCCTTCTACAAAATTCGGTGTTATGGTTATCTTTCTTGCACCATTTACACCATCTTTTTCCTTGGTTAAACGGTTTTCTTTCATTGGATTTTTGGTCATTGAACTGTGAGTTTCTGTCTCGGTAGTCATTTCTTGGCCGTTCAAAGTTTGTCCTACCTTTATTTCCCTGCTCTCTATTATCAAATTTATTAAATTGCTGTAGAGCTTTAAAATTGTCTATGTGCTTCTTTTTAGCACCACTTACCTCTGCCTGGGCTGCCTGATACCTCTCAGCGACATTTAAAACCTCCCCCAACTTCTCTGCACCTTATTCCATGAGGAATTTTCCTCATGTCTGGAGCCATGGACTCTCTCAATTGCTCAATCATGATCATTTCTTTAAGATCTTGGGTCTTCCCCAGAGCAGTCCATTTCTCCAAATAGGTTTCCAGTCTGGCAGAGAATTGGTGGTATGTCTCCCCAGACAACAGTTTGGCATTTCTAAATTTCTTACGATAAAATTCACCATTTTTTTCGTACCTCAATAACAAAGCCTGCTTTAACATGTCATAATTGTCCTGGTCTTCTCTGTTCATTTTTGCGAAGACTTCATAAGAAGTACCTCTCAGTCCCTGTGATAACTTTAAACTCCACCTCTCTCTCTCTCTCTAACCCATATGTAGTAGCTAATAACTCAAAACGTCCTAGGTACCCCTCTATGTCATCGTCTTTTTCAACAAAATGGTCTAAATGAAACCCCATAGCTGATGTTGAGGCTCCCAGACTGGGCGTAGCATCTGAGGCAAAAGGGCTGGCACCATTTTCAGGAGCCTGGCCTTGTAGCTCCAGCTCCCTTAGTCGTAATTCGTGCTCCCTTTGCAACCTTCTATCTTCTGCCTCCCTTTCGGCAGTCAACCTTTTTTCTTCTGCCTCCCTTTGCTGTCGTTTTTCTTCTGCCCCCTTTGCTGTCGTTTTTCTTCTGCCTCAATCTGCAGCCTCTTAATTTCTCTATCAGCCTCTAACCTCTTCTCTTCAGCCAACCTTTCAGACTCTAATTTTCTTTCAGCCTCTTTTTCTAATCTTCTTTCTTCCCGTTCAATATACTTATCACATTCAGCCGTTACATATTGAATTAAAACCTGACCATCCATTCCCATATCCTTTGCCGTTAGCACAGCAGCTGATCTGAATTTGGCTAGCTCCGCCATACTTTTTAAACAATTCTAGCAATGAGCAAAGTAAAATTTCCAACCACTAAAGTAATTCTAATTACTCTAGTCTAAAATAATTCTAATTAATTAATTAATCAATTAACTACCACTGGCTGTGAAGATTCACCAACTTTTATTTTCAGGGACACTTTTAATTTTTATAATGTGTTCCCCTAATTTATTTCTCCCCCCAGGAGATCCTAATATTATTGATAGGCTAATTATCCCGGGACAAGAGACCCCAATATATGTAGTGGATTTGATGGTATTGTATGATTGTGATATTACTTAGTGTGATGCATGAGGTCAGCTGTGAAGGCTCCTGAGATAAATGTAGCTGTGAATTTTCAGAAGGCCCTTCTTGCTACCACTACGACCTCACACCTATCTTTTTTTTTTTCTAATGAATGTGGCTACGTTAAAATTCTAGGGTAATGATATGTAATGTGTTGTGGTAGTTTACATACACACACACAGATATTTAATAAGTCTAATAATATTAATAAAATGTTATGACACACTGAACTAACTCAAGCTGTGTAAAATTTTTGATAATAAATTTTCTTTAAGTTTATTTGTTCTGAACCAAGGTTTTATTTTGGTCAGAACATATGAAAGGTTTTGCAATTATTAATGAAATGCATGAATATATGGCATAATAAATGAAAGGAGTGTACATATGTATTTTACAAGACTAGTTAATATTACTACTGTTTATGGTTGTAATTTTTCTGGGAGAACGTTTAATGGATGTGCTGTTGGGGTGGCCTCATCACTCCCTGTCTATGGCGACTACACATTGTCCATTTATTGATGGTATTATAATTGGTGTGTTAGAAATTAAGTTGGTGAGTATTCAGCAGTCCAGACGCTCACGTATCTTGAATGAGTAATCTGGTGCTGGAATCAGGTGGCCCCACCTCTCCGTGCTTGGGGGCAATATCAGGCTGCTCTGCCAAAATATAAACTGCACGGGTCCACTCTTGTAATATTCAACACCTCATTTGACACCACATTGGTGCCAAATAAAAACTCACAGTTCTGCAATAAAGTATTGGTCATGTGTCAGAATTCCATCCTCTAAACCATTTCTGGACACAACACTACACACAACAACAACACCACATAGACGGGTCAGATCTCTTTGACCATACAACACATCTTACCAAGTTGGTTTCACATAGGATAAGTTCTCCCAGACTACATATTCTGAAATATGTTCATTAGCTTCCTGCCATAGAATAGGATAGGTGATATGTTCCACTGATCTCAACACTTGATCTGTCTTTCATAATCCTTGCTGGAGTTTATGTATTTTATTTGTCTCTAGACCCTGAACTGGGGCGGGGGGGTCTAGAGCGAATCCTTACTTGTTGTAAGGGATAGATTTTGATATGGCAGTATCAAATCACTCGAAACATTAAACAAATATTAAAATATACAAAGAAATACTTTCAGTCTTACCAGAATTATGAATATAGAACACAGTTAATTGCTAGCAAAACTCAGCTGAGCTGCTGGCTTTAGTATGGCGTCCCTCTAAATATTTCAATTAGCTTCTGGGAATTACACCACTAAATAATTCACTGTGTCTACTAGGACAACTTATGACGAATGGCAAAAATGCGCGTCTGAGCGCCGATAATATATTCATCTATGGCCAATCACCGCCTTTTTTCCTTTTCAAATTCAAACCTCCTACCAAAAAGTCATTTCAGTCATACCTCAGTCAAGTATGCATTATTGTCTGTTGGTCCGTCTGTCTCTACTTGCGTTTCACAAAAAAAAACACACTTGTTTTTTTTTGAACCAACTCCGCCTTCCCCTACACAATTTTGCCTTTAAAGTTATTTTTAGCCACAGTTCACCATCCCATCCCGTCTCTTTCATTCCAACTAGATTTTAGCACTTGAGTCTCAAGGCTACAGTTTTTTGAAAATTAGGGACATTTTTTGTTTCAATGCAGACGCTCGCTGATATGAACAACACAGTCTTTTGTCAATATCTTTCTTATTATCTATCCGTCTGTATAAATGAAAGCATATTATTTCACTGCTCAAGATGGGCCATCCGGCCAGCTAGGTTTTATATTCCTAACATCATTATTAAGAAAAAGTTACTTTTCAAGGTTAGTTGGTTTTTCGAAATATTTCTAGCATCTTCTATACTGCGTTTGCCGCTGAATTCAAATAAACGGACTAAGTTATCGCAAAAGCGTCCAAGAAATGACTGTTGCGTATAATAGCTAAGGTCCCTTTTGTCGATTTCTTTACCTTGTGTCAACTTGGGGACGTGACTTTTCCTCCTTTCCCCACCAATTGCGTCTTTTAGCCTTGCTAGTTTCAAGCACGCGTTCAGTCAGATTTTTCCTTTTGATCTTCGTTCTCATCCCGTTCCAAGGGTAACGTTTTGCCTTCACGTCTAACAATTTAATTTCCATGGCGGGTGATGACCCGCGGCGTGGGCGATCATGTATTCTAGTAGCTTACGTTGTTTTTGTTTGGCCTCTCTTTCGTTTTCCTTTCAGGGGTCCATAGCATAGTTGTTCTTGTGAAGGCATCGAGGTCTCTTCTGAGGACATGGCCAACCCAGCTCCAGCGTCTGCCAGCTATGATGGTGTGCATGTCCTCTTGCTTGCTCCGAGTAAGCAGATCTTGGTTGGTGATAGTATTCGGCCAAAAGATTCGGATAATTTATCTTAGGCATGTTGTGTGAAAAGAGGACAATTTCGACATTTCCTTCTCTGTAACTCTCCAGCTCTCCGCGCCATAGAGAAGCACAGAAAGCACACAGCTCTGATATAATCCTAATTTTGTGCTTGTGCTGTACTAAGAGAACTTCCAGATGTTGTTTAGACTAAAGAAGGCTGTTCTTGCTTTGTTCATTCTGTTGTTGATGTCTTTGCTTGCTCCGCCGTCTGGTGTTACTATGCATCCTAGGGATGTGAAGGCATCTGTCTGTTCCAGTTGCTGATTAATTACTGATATGGGCTCAGGGTTGCTCACATTGAGCGTCATGACCTCTGTCTTCTTTAGGTTGATGTTCAAGCCCACCTGCTGGCTATACTTATAAAGTCTATCCGTTTTTTCCTGGATGTGTTGATGTGAATGTGCTAGCAGTGCGATGCCATCTGCATATTCCAGATCTTCCAATGTAGAAAATGTAGTCCATCTTATTCCTCTTGGATTGCCCTCTGTTGTCTGGCGCATCACCCAGTCTATGACTGTTAAAAATAGAGTGGTTGATACTTATAAACATGACATAAAATATATTGAAAAGTACAAACATCGACATTAGAACCTACATTTGATATTGTAAGAAAAGATAATCTGATTAGGGGGGCATGTAATCAGAACTAATAAAGTATTCGAAAAGTCTACGACTGTATGAATAGGGACTGAGAGGTTGTTTCTTAGGTTATGTGGAAGACAATTCCAAAGATGATCAGCAGAGTACGCTAAGCTTTTCTTGAATAAGTCAAGCCTAGGCTTGGGCACTTGCAATTTGTTAAAGCGTTGACTGCGTCTTTCGTTGTATTTGAACATTGGCCACAGATACGCTGGAGCATTATGTGACAGGATTTTGTGAACAAATTTGGCTTTGTTTTAAGGGCAGTATTTGGAGATTTTTATATAGATCTACACACTGAGTTAGGCAGTTGTCAGAGACTAGACACACTGCAACTCTTTGTGTTGGACATTGAGCAACCATCCCAGATTGTGGAGCAATAGTCAAGGTTTGCTTGTATGTGAGATATATAGAACAATTTTCGTGCTTCTTCATCTAGGAAATGTTTGATTTTAGCTAACTGGTGAACTTTCTGTGCCGTTTGCTTGGAGAGTGCATGTACGAGTACATGTGAGTTCCGATGTAGATGCTGGTCGACGATTATACCTAAAGTTTTATGTGCATTAACGTTTTCAATTAGTGAGGTACCATTTGAAAACGTTAATGCACATAAAACTCTTGGTATAATCGTCGACAGATAGATAGATAGATAAATAGATAGAAAGATAGATAGACAGAAAGTCTAAACTAACATACTGCACATCACATCGGATGCACGTCATAACAGTCTTTCATTTTATATCTCTAGCTTTCTTTCCTGGCTGTGACGGAGTTTATTATTAGGAAAAAGATGATAACTGGGCACATCACAGTCCTGTAATGGACTTGGGGAGGGGAGGGGTGTGTGTGTGTGTGTGTGTGTGTGTGTGTGTGTGTGTGTGTGTGTGTGTGTGTGTGTGTGTGTGTCTACATATAACGTCACACAGTTGGGGGGAAGGGGCGACAACATTTTTTAACGTGTGACGATAGGGGGAGAGCGTTGTGTGGAAAATTATGACGTCACACAAAAATTTACGAGTCTCACTTGCTTCTATCATAAATGATGTTTTTACTTTTATCCGCAATACTTAACTTGTATCCGTTAAAGTTAACTTTAACCGCAATAGTTCACTTTTATCCGCAATACTTAACTTAACCGTTAAATGTATCCCAAACCGCAATTCTCACATGAGACTTTTTGGTCTACTTCTGCTCCATGTGGGGTTTTGGTCCTACTTCTGCCTTCCTTCTTTCTTTGAACTTTAGCAGCCGACTGTCAAAGCAGTCAGTTGCCATCACGCCTGGTAGCGTCTTCTAGGGCAGCAACAAATTGCTTCCATTGTGCTCCGTCGCGGCCATCCTTCGTGCAGTGTCTCAACTCTAGTTCATTCTTTGCATCTCGGCTTCCATAGTTCTCCACCAAGTTGTTTTTGGTCGGCCTCTCTTTCGCCTTCCTTCAGGAGTCCATAGCATAGCTGTTCGTGTGATGGCATCGGGTCATTTCTGAGGACGTGGCCAACTGAACTCCAACGTCTGCCAGCTATGATGGTGCGCATGTCCTCTTGGTTGCGCCGAGTAAGCAGTTCTTGATTGGTGATGGTATTCAGCCAAAAGATTCGAAGAATTCTCCTTAGGCAAATTGAGATAATTTTTCTCTTGACCCGGGGGTTCCATAACAAGGACTGCCTTGTAATGCTATCAACAGGTTTCCTCAGTGTGTGTCCTATCCATTGTCATTGTCCTCTTCTCAGCTCTTGTTCCACTGGCACTTGTCTGGTTCTTGTCATATGTTTACTTTGGTAACCTTGTCATACCATTTTATTCCTTCTATTTTACGTAAGCATCCATTTATGAAAGTCTGTAGCTTTTTGGTTGTTGTGTTTTGTTGTTCTTTATGTTTCAGAGCCATACAATAGGACTGGCTTGATATTTGAGTTGAAGATTCTTATTTTTGTGTTGGGCTTGATTTCTCCTGATTTCCATACATTTCCCAAATGCATTGAAAGCTTCTCTTGCTTTTTGTATTCTTATTTTGATATCACTGTCTGTCCCTCCAACTTTGCCTATATTGCTGCCAAGATATGTGTACGATTCTACATCTTGTAGTGGTGTTTCTTCAAGTTCAACCCTGATATCATTTCCTGCATTTATTCTCATTATCTCATTATCTTTGTCGTGTCCCTGTGTATTATCATTCTGACTTTCATACATGGGTAAAAAGATAGTCTCATAACATATACTGCCGTAAGGGAATAAAGTGTTAGAGACCTCACAATACTAGATTGAGTTTGCAGAGATGGGGTAACCAGTTCGACTCCTCGTTGCCGTTGCCTTTCCTAACCCAATACCAGAATCAAGCATACATTTACACATGAGTAGACTGCAGCGTGACGCCACCGTGTTCCCAACCCGCTACGTTTGCCGCGAGAGGTCTGCGCTCCAACCACAGACGCTCTCATAAATGGGTGCTTGTCTAAAAATAGAAAGATGGTAGTGGTATGACAAGATCACTAATGGGAAACTGATGACGCGAACCAAACAAATGCTAGAAGAAACAAGACATGAGAAGAAGACGCTGGAGATGAATAGGACACAGACTAAGTAAACTTGCTGATGAGCTTCATCTGGCAGTCCTTGTTATGGAATCGCCAGGGTAAGAGAAGCAGAGGAAGAACAAGGAACACATAGACAAGAGAACTGGGGACTGACATGAAGGGTATGGAGATATGGAAAGACCTTGAGTGATGGCACGTGACAGGAAGACTTGGCATAAAGTATATGCTCCTTGGGGAGCTGATAGGTGGGGATGATGATGATGATGATGATGATGATGATGATGATGATTAGTTAACTAATTTACGTTCGATTAAGTGGTTTCTTTTCAATACTACGAAAAATAAGTAAAGAGACAAAAAAAAGGAAGGGGGGGGGTGTAAATGACTTGTGACGTCACTTAAGGGGTTGGGGGTCTGGGTTTTTGTGACGAAGTGTGACAAGGGGAAAAGGAGGAGGAAGGTTAAAATAAACAAAAACTGCGTGACATCAAATGCGGTCGACCCCCTTTCACAGATAACTGAGAACTTGTGAGAACAACTTATGCATCCGAGTCAGAATGAAAGCCACGTGAAAGGCATAAGTAACAGAACAAAGTAAAGTAAAGATACAAGAAGATTAAGAAATGACATTGCACTATATGAGTAATGAACAACAACAAAAATATTTAAGCCAAGATTATAAACGTTTTTGGCGTTCGCTTTGAATACTTGAAAGGCACTGAAAGGGGGAAAACACAGCTTAGTATGTCAAGCCTGAGCATAAAATTTACAATATCATAAGATATAAGGCCAAGAACGAACGAGTGAGGACAGTTAGGAAGAAAAGAGAGCATGGACATGAGGGTCAGAAAAGGAAGCCAAAGCAACCTGATTTACAGCACGCTCATGGGAGAAGCTGAAAAAGACAACCCAAATAGAAATATGTGGAGAGCCAAAATTGCAGCCCTTTGCTGCGAGCGGACTCGAAAAGAGATTTTGTTGAGGATATACGAAGGCTCAAGATCAACTTTTTGTAAAAATTGGATCTAGAACTCCTTGTAAAGTCTGCAACAGAACCACTAACGTCCAGAGAGCAGAAACATAAAGACGGAAAGAGCTTAGATTTCAGGAGATTTAAGTCATGGACAAAAAGAAGTACATTAAGAGTGCCTAGGAAAGATAGGGTAAGAAAAACAGAAATTTAATAACAGACACGTGGAAGAGGAGTCTGTCCTCCTACCAAGCAGACATAACGGCTGTCGGATGGTTGAACGTTCTCTAGGTATAAAAGTTGGCGGTGAATATTGAGTTAACAGCCGAGGACTAAAACAGGTGGTTGTCACTGAAGGCCAGGTGAAGTAATTGTGGGGGCAGCTATCTATATAAAACATCACTATAACTATACTGTTCAAAAAAAAAAAGAAACGCATAGCTATCCGAGGGCGCGTTTTTATGAGTTTGTAAGTAAAATTTGGTGCTAGGGTATTGTAGTAAGATCCCTGATACCCCGATCAAATAGATAAAATATTAGAGATTAATATAAAAATCCAAATACTATAGAGATAAAATAGGGAAGTTGTGCTCAACGTCGTCACCATCGCCCGCTGTCGCGCAGGTTTTGAGAAAAACCTTAACGCAAAGTGAATGATACCATCTCTCAATATTACAAGCTTTTCATACTCCGTCCTTGAGATTAACTACACCAATACCTCGACTTTCGTCGCTTCGACTTTCGTCGCTTCGCTCTTTCGTCGGTTCTCAATTCTAACCACGTTTCCAAATTTCGTCGCTCTCTTCGCTCTTTCGTCGCATTTGGTCACAACTGCGCGTCATCTTGATTCTTTCGTCGTTCAGTCTTTGAACAGAAATCGTTCGGTGTGCACTGTTTTTTTTAAAGTTGTCCGCATTGAATCGCTTATATTTGTCATTAAACATATTAATACTACAGTACTTATTTTTGTGATTAAAATAACAAAACTATTCATACTATATTATTTTTGTGATTATACTGTAAACAGTTCATAGTTATTTTAGTGATAACAGTCTAATGACAGTGTTCATATCGTGATTATACGACACGTGTACAGTTTTCATACTGTACTTTTTTGTGTGATTAGGCCTTATACAGTACTACTTATTTTTGTGCTTTAATATATTCATAATGGGTCCTAAGTGTAGTGACAAAGTTAAAAGAACCCATAAGGTTCTCAATTTGCAAGAAAAGCTTAAGCTAATCAAGCTTAATGAACAAGGCATCTTAAATGCTGAAATAGGCCGCAGGCTAGGTGTACCAAGCACTACAGTTAGCACAATTGTAAAGAACAGAGCTAAAGTGTTAGAGGAAATTAAAAACGCTACGCCAGTGCATACCAAACTTATTAGAAAGCGGCACAATTTAATTGGTGAGATGGAGAAAGTGTTAAATGTGTGGATTGAAGACCAAGTCAGCTACAACATTCCTCTAAGCCAAGATCTTATCCAGGCTAAAGCACAAACTTTATTTAATGCAATGAAGGCTGAACAAGGAGAGACATCAGCTGAAGAGACATTTGGAGCTAGCAGGGGCTGGTTTGAGAAATTTAAGAAAAGGTCAAATTTGCATAATATAGCAGTGAAGGGAGAATCAGCAAGCGCAGATACCGCAGCTGCAGGAGCTTTTCAAGTGAAGCTTGAAACAATTATAGAAGAAGTTGGCTACACAAAGCAGCAGATCTTCAACGTAGAATAAATTTCGACAGAAGTTCAAAAGTAAATAGTGGGCTAGAACACCAAATAGCCTGTTACAGAGAACTTCTTAGGGAAAGGAAGAAGACATCAATGAGGTAAACGTCTTTGCTCTCCTTCTTCAAGACGCAACCGCCACAACCAACTTCAGTCACCCTCCCTCTAACCCTTTAGATTCCGAGCCATCAACATCAGTCCCAGCCCCAGTTAGATCTCCTTCAAAGTGCCCTTCTCCTTAAAGAATTAGATTGAAATCCTCCATAAAGTGAATTTTTTTTATTTAATACTGTTTTTTGAGAAAAATGCAGAGAGCTAAAAAAAAGTTAGTTATGTCCGCCTTTGCCGTCACTCCGACTTTCGTCATAGCTCTGGTCCCTAAAAAAGGCGAGGTATTAGTGTATAACATTTTATTTTGAAAGCCTGGCCGTAATTCGTTTTTCCAAGAAAAAGTGAGAAACAAACGAGGAGTGGGCAGTAACAAATTAATAAATAGAACGACAGCGGATAGTGGTTCTTAGGCATCATTTCTGTAACGAAAATGCGTTTTTATGGCTACTAAGCACCATTGGGTAAAGGCGATGCTAAGCCACTATAAACCACTTTGCCCCACCCCGTTCATTCAGTAGCGCAGTTTGAAATGTATAGACCACTTAGGGAATGCGACCCCATAGGAAAAACAGGACCTCACAGCTTGGGGGCCTTATTTCCAGTGGTGTATTTTCATGACGTTTAACAGTCTGCCCTAACGCTTGCTTCTTGAAACGAAACGAGAGAGAGGGGGAAAAACCACGTTGGTGGATCTCCCAAGAAAAGAAAAATTACGGCAAACTTTGTTTTTGAAAAGCACTTCAATCCACTCCCATGTTGGGCTGGATCCCATGTCCAGTGAAACTCAAAATAAAATCACTGCACACAGTTGACAAAAACCTCAATGATAATACTTGTTTATTGGAAGAATCGCCACTAACCCATAATGTTTAGCTTTAGCCATCCGCTAAGGAAAAATAATAGATTCTTTGTATACCTGTAGTAGTGAGGAAAAAGGCCAGAATCAAAATTGGATTTGCGAGAGAAATCTTCTATAACGACAAACATGGCCAAGCAGACAGAACAGTCCTGACCAATAATTTGCTGTTATGCCTTTTCTCATTAAGAAACACGTTAGATAATAACTTTGGTAAAGAAAAGGCAGAGAGACAGACGCATTGATGTCCTCACTCAACTTTGCCCGTAGGGGAAAAGGGGGGATGTCACATTTTTGAAAGTGTAATTTATTTTTGAAAAAAAAGAGGCTAGTGGGCATAACATAATTCGATTGGCTGGGGTAAAATAGATTAACAGTAGTAATAAAAACGATTTGAAACCAGCGTTAGTTGCCACTCGAAGATTTAACTTTCACAAGTAGTGTTAGCATCAGACGCAAGGAATTAATGACCATTGCCTTCGCTGTTCTGCACCAGTGGCGATCTTAATGTGCCCATTGATCGCCGGTTAACCTACAAATTGTGTATTATTTAATTGATGCGGGTTCCATCGTGAAACAATCAGTGAGCCACATACCAAATATACGTACTCCTGAAGCTGCAAGCTCGAGGCAAAAATTACATGTTTGCTTTACTCCAAGGAGTTCGGAACCAGTTTTCAGACGTTGCAGTCGTGCAGAAAGTGGTTGTGAGAAGGACATCACAGGGTTCCCGAAAATAAAGTTAAGCCCAATTGTCCACGGGCGTGTGTTAGTTCATTTAACCATACTCTCCATCATTATTATATCAATCAGTATTCTTGACATGAGGATACAAGTCGTTCCTCAGAAGCGTGTCCAATCATAAGAGTTATTGCTTCATCAGAACACTTCAGTCAGAAACAATTTAGAGTAATATTAACAGACACAGTTGTTGTTTTAAATTACTTTGTTGTAAATAAATTGCCTTATATTTTGAGTTTAAACAGTCCTGTATCCCAGCCATTGAGATACAGGCAAATAAAATTGTAAAAAATATTATCATTCAAAATTTACCCAGTGACTTGTTTAATTACTTGTTCATTAAGTTATAGGTGTAGTTGTTGTCATTTTATTAACATTACATTGCATATTACCCTAGACGCCTAGCCAGATAACATCCAGACACCATAACATATAATTAGGCACAAAATATATAGAGATTGAGGTCGTAGGGTGGTAGCAGACAGGTACCCTGAGAACAACTTCATCAACAATTAGACTCAGGGGCTTGCATAGCTGACCTCACATCTGTAGACAATTAATACTTAAAATTTTAACATCTAAACCCACCACAGGTATATAAAAACCCGCCTCAAATGTTCTTTTCAGTGTCAAATGCACGTGTTGGCCTGAATTGCGTTCGTTTTTGTAATCGTTACAACGCAGTGGTCAATAGTGTTTATGACGCAATATTTGACCAGATCTCATGTTGCGCGTACGTGAAAGCAACAAAATTTAAGGTGAACACTATTCACTGACTACGCAACTGAAACCCTATAAAAGGATAACGCTACACACAAAAAATTCAGTTCATTTTCAAGCAGACATTTATGGCGTCTCTATCGATAAATTTAAGGAACATTGCTATTGGCCGACTGCATGCAGGCAAAAGTCAAAGTCAGGTTGCCAGGCATCTAAACGTGCATCAGAGTACCATCAGTCGACTTTGGCACCGGTTCCAAGCCACTGGCTCAGTTGAAAACCGGCATCGCAGTGGACGACCCAGAGTGGCAACAGCAGCGGAGGATCGCTTTATTCGGCTTCGTCACCTCAGAGGCAGGTTTACAACAGCTTCCTCATTTGCCCAGTCATTGCCAGCAGGAAGTCATGTATCTGATCAAACTATCCGGAATAGACTGCATGACGATGGACTTTGGGCGCAACGACCTCACCGAGGACCTGTCCTTACGCGCCGCCATCGCCAAAATCGACTTCTTTGGGCCAACCAGCATCGTCCCTGGGCAGCTGACAATCAATGTAGACGTGTCTGGTTTAGTGACGAATCTTTCTTTTTGTTGCAGCGTCATGATAGACGGCGTAGGGTCTAGGTAAGCGAAATAAACGTTTTGCCCAAAATTGCGTTGATGAAGCTCCGCCGCACGGTGGTGGAGGTGCAATGGTGTGGGGAACGATCAGTTACAACGGAAGGAGTCAATTGGTGCACATTGAAGGAGGCTTGAATGCGCAACGATACGTCAATGAAATTCTTCGACACCATGTCCTTCCACTTTTGGCTGCCCAAAGGTCTGTGTTTCAACAGGACAACGCCAGACCCCATTGTGCACGGTTGACCACGCAGTTCCTGACTGCCAACAACATTCTCACCCTTCCCTGGCCATCCCTGTCTCCAGACACGAGTCCAATTGAGCACCTGTGGGATGAGCTGCATAGACGTGTTTGTCGCCGAGACGTTGCTTCAGCCAATCGTCGTGATCTGTTCCAGGCACTCCAGGAAGAGTGGGCAGCCATCCCACAGGTCCACATCAGGCGTCTGATCGCATCCATGCCCAGGAGATGCCAGTCGCTGATCGATGCAAGAGGAGGCCACACACTATACTAACGGGAAAGCCCGTACGCCAAAAAACTCTCGTGACCCAGATGCAAAACAACTGTCAATACCCTAAGGTATTCTTGTGTGCAATTTGAACAATTAACTCATTAAATTAAAAAAGTTATTGAATGTCAAAATTATGGCTATGTGTGTGCCTTCAGTAGCTATGCGTTTCTTTTTTTGAACAGTATAGATGGAAGCGACTTATCTCTCCTCTCCCCATTGCTTTGTGGTTTAGAAATTTCAGTAAAAGTCTAGTGGAGATGCGACGAAAAGCCGTGGAAGGAACAAAGTCGTACTGTTTTTTGTAAAAGTCATGAGTCATGAACTACAATAGAAAAAAAACAATTATGTAAATGAAGACTCCAGCTACTGAGTCAGGTGACATCCGACTCTCATCAAGTTACTGCAAGCAAAATTAAAAGTAAAGATACTTTGACCATAGGAACTAGTAATGTCCGAACATTAGTGCTAGATGGACAATTTAAAAAAAAAACATTAACAGGGTAAAAGAAATAATGAACTGAAATTATTCGGATTATGCGAAATACAGGATTGTAGTAGCCCACTTCAGCCCTAAATGACTATGTGAATACGCTGCTGAGGTGATAGTCTTCAGCGGATTTTTTCCTGGTCTGCCTTTGGGCGTGTTCTTTTCTCTTCTGCTTGTTGTGAGAGCTTCTGTTCACCCAATCTGAAGTCGTGCCGTAGCACTTGATGCGATCTGCAGCTTCATCCTGCCAGGTTGCTGGATTTATGTCCAGTGCCTTCATGTCTCTCTTGCACACATCTCTGAACCTCAGCTGATGTCGCCCGGATGTTCTTTTGCCATCTGCCAGTTGACCGTTGAAAATATATGTGGAGATGCGACCATCTTCAATGTGACGGACAAGGCCAAGCTAGCGTAGGCTGTGCTATCTACGCAGTGCATGTATGCTTTGAAGGCCAGCACATGACGGCACCTCGACATTTGTCACTTTATCCTATAAGAAACACCAAGGATGTAGCGTAGACGCTATAGATTGAAGGATAATCATCCCAACTGTTTCTTTTGTGAGCCATCGTCTCCAGCTCCGCTTCATAGGCTCAGACCGTCTTCGTTTCTTCTTTGTTTCTTTTCAAATTTCTCTGTGGCCTTCGTCGCTCCTTGCAGCCACTTTGGATCCAGTCAAGATCCCGCCTCATGCTTTTTGATCGTTTCCTATATTATTGTTGTATGGAGTATATTGGGCCAACTACAACAGTAGTTTTCGCCGGAAATAGCCTATGAAATATTAAGTAGAAGGTCTCTAGAAATTGGGTCGTTTAGAAAGAATAGAGACCTATACGAGATAGGGACAGGAAGAAGAGAATGCGAATGATTTCCACTGGACAGTGTTTTCTAGTGAATTATGGAAAGAGTTCTGTTTTCCCACGACCTTAGCTTCTATCCTTAGATCCCGTAACAGAAAGAGCCCCAACCTCATCTGAATGTAGAAATTTACCTATAAGCAAATTTAACACCGACAGCACGAGTGATACATTAACGAACTAGATAATGATCAAACGATGATTCGGTTTATTAATTAAATATCTACACATATAGGGTTAGTAGTAATTAGAACGTGATGATGGTGAACGGCGACTCACACAAAAACACACAGATGAGATATTAATATTGTAGTTAGTTAAATAGAAGAATGAACATATGTGAAGCGAAATGATGATGTGATATGATACTTGTTACCAAAATGATGAGTAATCTATACAGTCCATGTGTCTCTAAATGCTTCTGCCGGGTGTGGTGGGTTTAGATGTTATGAATGTTGGTGTTATTGTTATAGTGTAACTGAGTGAGGTCAAGCTGTGAAGGCCTCTGAGTCTAATAGATAATGAGGGTGTGTTCTCAGAGAACCTTTCTGCTACCACCCTAAGATCTCACTCAGACTTATTTTTGACTAGTATGTCTGACAGCTACGTCTAATGTCTAGGGTAATGAAATTGTGGTATAATAAATGACAACAAATACACTTAAGAACTCTATGAAAAGTAATTAACAACACCCAGAGTTAAGTCTAAAATGTGAAATCTTTTTTACAATTTATTTGTTCCAGTATCACAATTTTGTGTATACCGGAATATTGAACTCAAAATAATAATTCAGAGTATTTACATAAAATTAAATTAATTTATAACTGAGTATATTCTTATTCATAACTGTAATTAAATGTGTCAATCTGGAACAGTGTCAATTTATTCTTGCTCCTATGAATGGGTATTGATTACAAGAACGTCTGTCTTCATCACAATCTGAATGATTTAATACACATTTGGGAA
This sequence comes from Oreohelix idahoensis, assembly GCA_024509875.1. Lineage (NCBI taxonomy): Eukaryota > Metazoa > Mollusca > Gastropoda > Stylommatophora > Oreohelicidae > Oreohelix > Oreohelix idahoensis. Next base: position 159,711 of record JAMPIV010014448.1, on the reverse strand, counting down.
CTGAGAGTAGTTGAGTTTGATATATCAAGTGCCCGGAGACAATTTCTTAACTGAGTGGTGCCTGGTATGCAGGATGAATTTTGGTTAGATCACCAGCCTCCACTGCCAAGTAAGGATTCTGCTCTTGCAATATAACACGATAACACGGAGGCACACAGTCGATACTGCCTCAATTCTTTAGATGCAGAAATATAGACAGGTATAGGTTGACCTGGGCTCACTTTGAGTCATAGATGAAACCCTGGAACGATATAAATGCGTCCTACTCAACCTCTCATATGCCTCTCTCTTTCCCTACCTTCTAAACATTTTTAATCATATTCAAACTCAGCATGGTAACTAAACAATTAGTTAACGTTCTTAATTGGTTTGTTACCCCATTCATGGTCAAATAAACTTCAAACTACCGTTTGACACTTTCCTTGACAAAGGAAACATTTTAAGTTAATAATATCAAGTCATGTACAATCACGGTGACTTGCTGAAGACGACGGCCTGTGGTTTGCCTAGTCTTATGTCATAATACTGTACAACAATTTCCCCATTAATATTTAATTTTTCTTTCTCCCAAAAATGTCAGAAAGCCTGTCTGGCTTTTCTACAACATGTTAATATATTTCCTAACAACTCTGTGAAACAACACAAAGTTTGATGTTGACTTCCCTCTAGATAAACTTCTGCCCACATAATTTTCATACATGTTCAATAATACATACATACTAATAATAATGATATAAATGTTTTCTTTCTTACCGCATCAGATAAATATTAACATTAATAAGTTTGATTTGCGATAAATATGGTCAAATCCAGATCGCTTGCTGGTGCAGATCAGCAAAGTCAAGATAGTACTATTATCTTGCTTGTAGAACAACTTTAGTGTAGAAAATTTCTTTTACAAGTGGCCCCGAACACTAACTACAAATTAGTTTTATCCCTCCGTTAGTATATTAGACTCAAGCCAATCAGGGACTGTTTGGCTTCTAGCGTCTTTTTGTTCAAAACTGAACTCAAATTTCAAATCTTGGACTAACCTCCCCTCTATCCCCACTACAGGGCAAACTGAGAAAGATTCAAGTCTGTTCGTCCATCTGTCTTCGTCAATATCTCAGATATATCCTACAAGTTTATAATTCTGACAAGTAATTAGTGATCATGTTGCTGTCTGTCACACAGTGGTTCTATTTTTTTTCTTTTATTTATTATATTCACTAGTATCGTTTTTATTCTTCATTTCCTCAAATAACATCTTTTTCTATCTTGCCAATTCAAATCTGTAAACACGAACTCGTGACAGTAGTCCTATACTCCTTTTCTGCCCCTATCCGTACTGTATTTTCAAAAATCTCCACGTTAAATCATAATTTTTTTATTTTTTTCTTAACTGTCGTTCTCATTCAGAACGAAACAACGCTTTTGTAGTACGTCGCAAAAATTCGACAACGCGTTGGCCGCATGTTACCTTATAGTTACTTTTTAGCCCGAATACGACTGTGTGTGTGTTTTGGGCTGTGTCGCGTCTAACAGCGTGGATATATACAGAGAACGGCGGGTCGAGCGAAGAGGGGTTTTGCAAGGCGTTGGTAATATTTGCGATAATTCTTACTGCAGTTTCGTTCTACACTTCTGGAAAATGTCCGAATTGCTACTATTGGTGGCGTTAAAGTTAAAATCGTACTTTAATTCAGAACGGCAGTTTGGTGTCGCAGTTCTGGCACAAGTTAATTGTTAGTCTCAAGGACGAAACTAGGAAAGCGTATAATATTTGACGGCGGGATCATTGTCTAAGCATTAATACTGCATACAATTCAGCGCTCTACTGGCGTTGAGGACGACGATAGGCAAACACACACGGGCGGGTTTATTTATTATCATAGGAGTAAAATCTTACTGAATTTATCGATTGTCTCACAGATTTCGATACACCGGGTAGGATAATTTACATGTATGCATAGAATGTCCAAGGTAGTTATAAGTTATGTTGAGTGGGTTATCTCTAAGACGAGGACGTTCTGATGTAAACTTTCGTGGTACTGAGAACGTTGACGATATAAAGTCCTTCAATGTTTGAAAATATCTCTGTAGCGTTGACGAACAGTTGACAGTTCTCGTATGAAAAATGTAAGTTGTCTAATCTCCAAAGGGTACTGGCCAGGCTGGAGATCGTCACGGAATGATCTTGGTATGTAGACTCATCAACTTGAATATGTACGCTGGATTCTTAAGATACACTTTGGAGTAAGCTGCACTTGATACATGTATATCCGACTCAGCTTGTTACTATGGGGTCTGCTTCATAAAATGCGCTTAGGAGTGCGTGACACTTGGTATAAATATGAGCATCAACTTGTAAATATAAAATCTTGATTCTCAAAATGCGCTCTTGTGAGTGAGTTGAATATGTAATCAACTGTGAGCTTTAAATTGACTCATGTAGTAAGCTTTCGATGGAGTTGAACTTGATATAACAATGAGAATCGACCTGTGGGCTTTAGCTTGACTCATATAGTAAGCTTTCGATTGATTTGAACTTGATTTAAATATGTATTGAACTTGTGCGCACGTGATATAAGGTGACGAAAAATACTGCGTCCACCATCTTAATCGTGGGCGAGAAACATTCCTTTTGAATTGAGGAATAGGGAGCCACGCTGGTGTAATGGTTACCACACTGCGCTGGCGATCGGGTGATCCAGGTTCAAGTTCGGGCCAGGACATTTGAAAGAGTGTCGTCGACCGAGACGTGGACCGGATTAATTCGAGCCCTGGCAAAGACATTTGAAGAAGTGTCGTTGATCAGGGACTGGAATAACCTGAACGGCTCCTGAGCCGACACAGCTCTAATGGGTACCCTCCGAAGACGGCGAGTTTGTGCCTGAATGGCGAGTGGACACCTGTCATTGTACAGGGATAAAAGGGATACTCACGTAAAAATCAGTCTCATGTTAGATATACTAACCGGAGATTCTCGCCTCGAGTGATAGCGGGCGAATGTTTAAAAAAAATTGCGGAATGAAGGATGTCCTATGCCGAACTCTGCTATCCAAATGTCCACTTTGATAACTTTTTTCTAGTTAGACGTCAGACACATAGCGTGTAGACTCAGACTTCTGATGGACTGAAGACACACAAATGTCTTCATGAGTATACACACTTAATATCACTGGTTGACTTTTATTTATACTACTCCTTAGTAAGGATGATTTCAATTCTATAGTAATTATGTATGACATGAGATGATAAGTGTTAAATGTATTGTGCCTGGGAGTGTGTGCACATGTAAGTATGTAAGGATGATGTAACAATTCAGATGAAAGTGTAGTAGGACTATCAATTACCTCCTATCATCTTAGAGGACATCTTCTGATTTAATTAATCATGTATAGGAAGGATTAAGTAGAAAACTGTCTTCCGCACATGTAACTATGGTGCTAATGATAAAAGTGATCTTACTAAAACTAAGAAAAATTATTATAGTTTTCAAAAGATACACTTACCTGTTTCCCTTCGCAAACTCCTGTAAGAACACTATAAATGCCACATATGAATTCAAAATCCACACTGGAATAAACATGTGTATTAAGGCTAGGCTTTATGGATTTTTCTCTACACCACAATGTTGAAAACGGGACTGATATCTAGCGAACTGCGCGGTACATTATATTTCTAAAACACCCATATGTTCCCAAATCTTGCCTGTGACGTGAAACTCCGCCTCTACCCAATAGCTAAGAGGCCATCTGGTTGCTCATGCCTTGGATCTCTCTTGTCCCCTGTCAGTCTAAAAGTGGGTTGGGCAATTCGCGACCAACTTTCGTTGCCGAGCTTGCCTGACAAACAGGTATTTAGATAATTGGCTGGCCAATGCAAAAATGTCCCCCGCCTTCCAACTGTCATAGCGCTCTCTGTTTATCTATCGCCCCGCGTGTCAGCTTTGTTATTTGCTGCTTGCGGTGCCGTTTGTTCCCTCGGTTCATTTTCCCGTGCTCCGTTTTCCTATCTGGCAACAATCTTGTGCCTGTCTCGAGGCCATTGTCACCGGGGTCTATTGTCGCCGGGGTCTATGGTATTACGCGCGACGGTGACCGTGTTTTGTTTAACTAACGGCTTAGCCCTGAAGAGATGTCCACCTGGCGTCTCTCAAAATAATAATATCCCTTGCTGGTATTGTGACAATTATTTACACAGGGGCTAGTTATGAAAGAATGTTTTCTTTAAGTCCAAGCTGGGGTTTCACCCGATTCCTCACGAGGCAATGAGAGTCGGCCCAATTACGCCTATTATAAGAGTAAATCAAAGGTTTGTAAAGTTACACTTTTGATACGAGTCGTCAGTAATAAAGATTACAGTTTAAAGTCCAGTCGTGATTAACAGATTACCTGAACAGCGATGAAATAGCAAAATGTGGGATGAACGAGCACAATGTGGGAGAAAATAAAATAAGAAATTTGTAGGAAAAGATAGAGCGATAAGGCTTTGGCGCACGTTTATCACAATCATGTACACTCTCTATATGTAATGTTCAGATTCGTTAGTGTTGATATATTCCTTCTTTACAGGCATGTGCTTGTTATTCTTTCTGGCTGTCTGACAACAGGAAAGATTGAAGAATAAAGAGACTGAGGGCGACCAAGAGAACTGAAAAGTTTGACACCATGGCATGGAATGAAGTCAATAACAGAATTGATAAACAATGCTGTAGACAGGAAGCTTCGGAAAGCCATGGCGGTCTACGTCATTGTTACTGTTATTGTTGCTTTAAGTTGATCATATCAATGACCAACGCTAGAAGATGAATGATGTTACTCACATTGAAAATGTGCAAATGAGTTAACCTCCGTCCTGTTACAGGACCAAGTCCTTGCTCAGAGAAATGTGCTAATTTGTAACTGAATCAAGCTGGTGGTGGTTCTTTAAGCCGCAGCAACAACGAAACCTGATGCTTGTGTTCACGCTTGTTTATTCCATGCTATTATGATATTTTCAATTCCCAGGTAATTACCTGCACGCGACAGATATTATTGATAAGCACCTTTGCTCTCTACGAAGTTCATCCGTTGTTATTTAGCGTAATCTATAATATTTTAATTTTCTCTTCGCGTGATGGTTCATGATCGAAAGACTAGACCCTGCTTCGTGCCACTAATCTTGTCAATCTTGTGAGAAAAATATCACCTTCAAACCACATATTTTGTCATTTAAATTATGCGGGCAGGGCAAAACTGCACTTTACGTGGTCGATTGCTAAGAGGTTGTTACGCAGGTACGTCATTTGCTCCCAGCATCTTTAGCTTCGCCCTCAGTTTTTAGAAATATGCACATGCTGTAATTTAGCGTAGCTTTCACTACCAGTTCCTTAGATTAACCACAGTCTACTCTGTAGTGTCATCATATTTTCAGCCTTTAATTCTTTGACTCCGGAATTATTTTCCACCCTGTGCCGTTATTTAAATTTGTGATAGACTAAAAACAACTCTCAGAGTATTGTTTTAGCACGGGTGTCAAATCTGACCAACGCTCTGAGCATTGTTCCGGAGTCAAAAAGTTTACGATCAATTCCTCAGTCATACGTTTAGTGTTCACGACCAGTTTCCTTAGATTAACCTCAGTCATAAATTTAGTATTCACAACAAATTCCCTTAAATTAACCTCGGTCCACGCTTAAACGCCATAATTCCCTCAGTTTTCACCATCTATTCCCTTAGAATAACCTCTGTCATGATACCTTTAGCCTTCAGGACCAATTCCCTTATATAACCCTCAGTCTACTATTTAACATCATCATGTTCATTCCTCACGATCAATTCCCTAAGATTAACTCCATGAACACGTTCAGTCCTCACGATCAGTTCCCTAAGATTAACCCCAGTATATTTAGATATCGGAAATCAGATTTTATTGTCTTGAATTTATTACACTATATATCCTAGTTATTACCCATCAAGGATTGAACGGGATACTTTGTTTTAAAAAAAAAGCAGTCAAACGTTAAGTCCTCATTATCAGTTTCCTAAGATTAACCCACGACATGCGTTTATTCCCCAGACCAGTTCCCTAAGATTAAATCCAGTCATATGTCCAATCTTCACAATCAGTTTCCTAAGATTAACCTGTCATACGTTCAGATTTCACGATCAATTTCCTTAAATTAACCTCAGTCATACGCTCATAACACGATTAATCCCCTCAGCCATGCGTTCAGACTTTACGATCAATTCCTTCAGATTAACCTTAGTCATACGTTCAGACTTGATTATCAATTCCCTTTAATTAACTCCAGTCCCCACTTTCAGACTTCACGATCAATTCCCTCAGATTAACCGCAGTCATACGTTCAGACTTCAAGATTATTTTCCTTAGAAATTAGGTTAACTCCAGCCATACATTGCGACTTCGCGATCAATTCCATTATATTAACCCTCATTGTAGCAAAGTTTGATTTGCTGGGGAGGTTATGATGGTATCCTATAAGAATGAAATCCGTGTCTGTATTAACCGTGTGAGGTCAAGCACATGTAGGCCCCTGACTCTATAAATGATGATGATGAATTATGTGCAGGGAACTTAACGCTACCTCCCTAGATCTCACACGGTCCCTATTTTGGCTCTAGTGTCTGGTGTATGATGTACCTAGTGTCTAGGGGAGAAATGAAATGATGGTACAAAACACAAAAACACTTTAATTTTCTATGAGGAAGTGAATAAAACCAGTGGTTAAGTTTTTCTTTAAAAGGAATATTTTTTTTCTGTACAATTTAATCTGCCTGTCCAGCCATATCTTTTGGACAGGTCTTTGAAAATGAGGACAAGATAGTGTACAGAAAAGATCAACTAAAATATCTGGACTCTTTGTCCACTAAACTACAAAGTCGATATATATATATCTATCCTGTTGGAATGTTCACAGCTTACACTTTATTCATCTAAGAGGGAGAGTCACTGTGTATGAGGGGCTGTAGTTTCATCATACCCCATAAACTTCCTGAGAATGATTTGAAATACCAGTGTTTATTAACACATTAACTACCGCAAGCCGCTGTCAGCGGCTCACAAAATAATCACATTTGGACCGGACGCCGCTCAAAGCGCAAATCTAATTTTAGTAATAAAACGAATGAAAAATGTCCTGAAACACTTTCTGATCTGGTTCGAGATTTTAAGTTGCCACCGGAAAACAAATTCCCAAAGCATGGTTGTTTTAGAACACTGGAAAATTGATATTATGTTCATATTTTTCCGCGTTTTGGGTTAGTTACCAAATCGTGTAAAACTTGTTTACCGTGGCAACTAGTGATAAGACTACAAAAAATGCGTGTACATCTCGTCTAACGGCTGAATAGGATAGAAACGTGTTTCAACAAATGACTAATAGATCAAGCGACGAGGACAAGAGTGAAAACGGTGTGCACATTGATTGAAATTGTGATTTTGATAGAGATGGGGCGCAAGCAGTTATAATTGTGAAAATATTGCAAGTCTTCGGCCTTCGGAGGGTCGTTAAAAAGCAACAACCTCTATTAGAGTTACAACCGGTATTTACTGTAATAGTACATTAATTTATCTTTAAAATGACGCGTAATTCATAAAAATCTGTAAACAATTACGAAAACTACAGCTTACTTTGTGAAAAAACCTACAGGATGTATATGGGGAAAAAATTTAATTCGGCCACAGTGTGTTTTTCAATTCGGTAGTTAATGTGTTAAACGAAAATGTCAGATATACCCAGATGCTTAACACATCACCTGGGATTCCTTGTAGGATAATAATACAGTATGAAGTTGCAGAAAATCTCGATCTCTCCAAATGCCAAGCTCCTCCCGTTATCTTTTGACAGCATAAACGAATGGTCGGAGACTTGATGGCTTTATTCTCACTCAGCAGGTTTCCTGTTACCAGCTGCCAACAGAAAATAAAACCACAAATATCAAGAAATATAAACAAATGACGCTGACTTGCAAAGAAATGGCCTCAGTTTCCTCTGCACTGCCCAGACTGTGAATACTTCTTTATTTAATTTTACAATTAACACAGCTGATCTCAGCGTATTTGAATGAAAAGTTTTGTTCAACTGGCAATGAATAGTGAAAGCCTTTTGCTAATATTTATTAGCACTGGCCAATCGAAAGCTTGCGACTACCAGAATTCAAATGTAGTTTTTTGAAAAACAAAAATAATTCCAAACAAACTCGGTGTCTGGTAGTCGATTGGCCAGCCTGCTTTAGATGTGCCAATACAAAAAGATGTTAGTTTTGGGTCTCTCGCTAACATGTATTTTTCAAATAACTACTTGTTTTTAGTGACGTCTCAGAATTACTACCGCGCGGGGGAAATAAAATTGTCTGCGTGTTTGCCTCTGTTGGCTTTGCCACATCGTGTATATACTATTAGTCTCGCGTGCAGAACGACGCGGGTTTTGGCATGCGTTGGTAGCATTTTGCGTTAATGTATTACAGTCGTCTCGTTATTGCTACTTAGAAAAAGTCCAAAAGACTACCAAATTTTGCGTTACTGTTGACAGATTACGTTACTTCAGACAGCAGTTTGGCGTTACATTTTCTAACAAATCGTTAATTATAATGGCTAGGCCTGCATTGTGTATGCAGCAGATCTGGCAAAAAATGTTAAATATTAGTAAAAAAATACGTTTTCGAAACCAAAAAACAAAACTCGTGTTAGATTTTTACCGTGGGATCGTTCTATAGGCTTTAGCACTGCACAAAATTCAGCGCTATGCTGGCGTGTGAGAGTATCACCGTCAGACCACATTCTCTCTCATTGTCGGTTTCACTCGGAGACCTGCCTTGTTATATTTTAATTCTGCCATAGAAAACACATTTATGTCTTGTTCAGACTGAAATGTGCACATGTGATTGTTTTTCAAATTTTACAAAGCCTACTTCTTCACGTAACACGCAGACTAGCGTAGGTATGGAGTCTCTCCATATTTTTCTGCCCCAGTTGTTGTTTGTCAATTATGATGTTGGTATTTTTCCAAGCCATATGTTATACTATTCGTTTTCATCTCTCATTATCGCCCTTTATCTCTTTTCCCATCGGTCTTGTCGCCATAGTATAGCCTGTAAAGCTGTTTGACTTCTAGAGGTCTTTCTTTTAAAGTTGTTCTTGTATAGTTATGTGGCGTATATGTCGTTGACATACAAATCCATTCAATTCATCATAAATTTCTATAGTACTTTTTTAACATCTCACTTCTTTTCTCCTACATGTGTATTGGTCACGCGGCTCATGGTGAGGGGCGGGGCGTTGGCAGTATTCCCAAAGCTCGAATCCGATGGCTCCTTGTTTCTTTGGTAAAACTAATAATAATGGATATAAATTGCATTAAATTATTGAGTATGCGTGTATCTGATATGTATTGCAGTAGAATATTACAGATATGTATGTGTCTGAAATATATAGTAAATTTTTAGAGGTATGTGTATATCTGTAGTGGATTGTAGTAGATCAGATCATTAAGTATCTGTGCATCTGATATGGATTTAGTATATTGTTACATATGTGTGTATCTGAAATGGACTGTAATATAGCATTATTGCTACCCGATCCTGTATACATTTTAAGTTACACAATACTTCAACAAAATAATATGGACTAGTCAGCTAAAGAAAATATTTCAGTTCAGCCATCAGGTACAGAAGAAAGTCTTGCCGTCGGACAACTGTAAATTTGGGGCGTCGCTTGACAAATAAATAATTGATGTTATCCTTCACCTAAACGTCAAAAGTTGGTACCTCTTTTCTCTCCTAAACTTAGCACTTTCAGCGGCCACTATCTTGACCTTTAACATTGTACAAGGCATACCTCGGAGATATTGTGGATTCGGTTCCAGACCACCGCAATAAAGCGAACATCGCAATAAAGCGGGTCACCCATTTTTTGGCTTCCCAGTGCATATAAAAGCCTAAAATCATGTTTACATTATGTCTATTAAGTGCCCAATAGCGCTAGGTCTAAAAAAACAATGTACTGTAAAATTAAAAATACTTAATTGCTTAAAAAAAATGCTAATCTTCATCATCTGAGCCTTCAGCGAATAGTAATCTTTTTGCTGGTGGAGAACCAAAATCTGTCGGAAGAAGAAGGCACGTTCTAATAAATAAACATGAATAATTTGAGGGAAAAAAACGCAATATCTGCGAAGCGCAATAAAGCGAGGTATGCCTGTATACACTAGCACACAAAAACACATACACGGAGCAAAAGAAACAAACAATCCAATACCATGACATCGTTTCAACTTAAATATACACTTAATTTTAACTGGGGGAAAAAAGCTTGAAAGATAATATTCAGTATAGTATAAATTATCTCTGTTGGTTGAATAAACTAATTAACATGATAATGTTTCATTATATTTTTCAATCTGATAACGCGACTTTCATCTGTACAGTTTTAGCTGCACGACAGGTTTCAACATAACATAATTATTTTACACTCTGTTCGTGTTTGCCAATGCACAACTGTTTAAGGGAATATAGCGCTCACTGTAGATATGGTTTGTTTGCTGCTAAGCGTGCACTTTCCTGCATTTTCATTTATAATAGAGTGTATACGTGTCTGTTGTGAGCTGTGTCTGTATAAATGTACACATTTAAGGTTGAATGATGACTAGCTAGGAAGTGTGGCGTCCGCCTCCAATTCTAAAGGTACCAGGTTCGATTCCCAGTTTAGGGAATATCATTTATGAAATTTTTTTTTTTCATAACCAGTGGTCCTAATGATGTCATACTCTCCCCTGGTCTCCTGGTTAGTGAAATCGGATGACTAGCCTTCTCGGATAAGTGCGAAAAATAGGAGGTCTCGTGTGCAAGTTGCGCACGTTAAAGATCCCTCGGCAGTTGGATGTGGCCGTTGGCATATACGCTGATGATGATATCCTCATAGAGCTGTATATATTCTTCCATCAATAATACTGGTTTCACCATATTATTTAGTGCTGCTAGGTATACATGTCATCGTCATCTGTTTAATAATCATCCGGACGTACGATAATACGACTGTCCATCTCTAATACGATGGCTTAGGAAAAGTTCAGAAGAAATGCGACTTTACCTTGTCATCGAAAATCACCATAGCACATGCACCTGCCATTCCTTGGCAATAAGAATAAACACTGAGGAGAATCCTAATACAAGATAAGTATAAAGAGACTATCTCGTTCCCCAACTAACACAGAGATAAATCTTCGGACTTCAGTCCGGTACACCATTCATCAGGACGACATGACACACGGCTTCGTCTTTACGTCTCAGTCGACGCATGCGCAGAAAACACAACCCCTCACCTCAGTGTTCAGCTTAGAGAATATAGTCCGACCTAGACATGAAAAGATATAAAGACCAAAGACTAAATCGCCTTAAATAGACAAGGAATAAACATAGACTCGGGCCATAGATATTCTGAAGCAAGAACAATCCATTTCTAACCAAACAAAGAATAGAATGCTGTAAACCTAGATCCCTACGCTGAGTTCGATCTTCAGGAACGATACAAGAACAGATAACTCACAGTCCCTTAGACTGATAATCGTGAATTCAAAGATAAATATATTTTTATCAAACAAATAATTGCATTTTCCATTTGTATGCGTAACAACTGTAATCTGTGCGCCACACAAAAGAATATGTGCGCAACAGATTACCACACCCCCCGGGAAAAAAATGAAAATCATTTTTTTTTCATCTGAGAGCAACATACAATAGGCTCACAACGCACTAATACTGCGCAGATGAAAAATATCTGGAATTTATAAGCCAAATTAAGGCAAAGTCGAAATATAGATCGACTGGTGAGAATACATCTCAACCTCTCAGAGAAAGCATTTCTCTTAAGCATAAATGTTTCCAGGGAGGTGTCACCAACGCATACTACCATACTTGCAATGACACAATGCATATAACAATTTCATATTTAAGCACTATAAGTACATGATTGACAAAAAAAGAAAAATCATCAACGAGTATCGGTGAATATATATATATATATATATCAATGAACGTAGTGATAGTAGTGATACAATCACTATATTTACAAATTACAATGTGTATTTATCTTGATATAGATAAGAAAAATCTGTTGTAGAGTTGGAAGTGTTAAGAAGTCCAAGACCCAACAGTTAGGTGGAATCATGTGGGCACCTAGACAAAATGTCTGCCATCACATTATCTGATCCACGGATAGCTCGTACCGAAAAATGAAAAGGTTGAAGAGCAATTGCATATCGAGTAGACCTCGAGCTCTTCAAATTCTCACTCTGTATAGCCGTAAGAGCTTTCTGATCGGTTTCTACTATGAAATGTGCGCCTAGAAGGAATCTTTGTAGTTTGAGTATTGACCAAACCATAGCCAATAGTTCACGGTCTAAAACCGAATAATTCCTTTCTGCAGCATTAAGTTTTCTGGAGATATACATTACAGGATGCAGAGTTCCAGAGTACTCTTGCATTAGTGCCGCTCCAATCCCAGTGGATGAAGCGTCACTACGAAGAACAAATGTCTTATCAGTAGTAGGTAACACTAAAATAGGTGTTGTTGAAAACAAAGTTTTGATCTTATCCAAAGAGGATTGGCATTCCTGTGACCAGTGGACCATATTAGGCGACCCTTTCTTTAGTAGTGTAGAAAGAGGTGCCATGATAGAGGATAGATTCGGAATGAATCTTCCATAAAATTGAATAAGACCTAAGAGACTTCGTACTTGCTTTTTAGTCTTAGGAATAGAGATGTTAAGTATCTTAGTGATATTATGGTCCTCTGTCTTTAGGAAACCATGACCAACTCGATGGCCTAGGAAAGAAATTTCGCTAAAACCAATGCAGGCTTTAGAGGGTTTCGCTGTCAGGTTATACTCGCGTAGAGTAGATAGTAATTCAACTAACCCCGAATAGTGATCTTCCCAAGTATCGCTGAAAAGACAGATGTCGTCTAGGTACGCGATGACATCTGACCGATAAGATAGGATTCGACGCATCATGCGTACGAATGTAGCTGGTGCGTTCATAAGGCCGAAAGGCATGAAATTCCATTGAAAAAAGGCCTCTAGGTGTAGAAAAAGCCGTAATTGGTTTGGCGCGTTCAGATAAAGGAACTTGCCAATATCCTTTAGACAAATCTAGTTTAGTGAAAAAATGAGATTTAGAAAGCCTAGTAAGTAGCTCTTCTAATAAAGGCATAGGTTCAGCATCAAACTTCGTAACTTGATTCAATTTGCGATAGTCAACGCAAAGACGTATGTTATTGTCTTTTTTCGAACAATAACCATCGGCGAAGAATATGCAGAAGTGGATGGTTCAATTATTTTTAAATCTATCATCTCATCCAACTCCTTCTCAACCTGTGCTTGAAAATGTATAGGGATAGGATAAGGTCTGACCCTAATAGGATTATGGTCAGTTAGAATAATGTCATGTTCAATAACATGAGTTTGTCCAGGGATGTCAGTAAGGACATCCTGAAATGTTTGTAACATAGCCGAAACTTGTCGCTGTTCTCCTAGAGATAAATCAGGAGAGACAGTAACATTTTTCCATGATTCACTCGAATGAAGTGGAATCATCGGAAGCGGAAGATTAACATCCGAAAAACTTGTTCCCTCATCCTGTATTACGGACAGTGATGAGTAATGACCATGTTGGTCTGGTGAATCGTCCGTTGCCTGGAAAATAGGCTGTAAATAATCCGGACGTTCATGGAATTCCGTAAGCATATTGATGTGGAAGGTTTTATGCTTTCCATCAATATCGACAATGTAGTCAACATCGGAAATTTTCGAGATTATATCGTATGGACCTGTCCAAGAAATAAGAAGTCTGTTTTCCCTACAAGGTAGCAAAACAAATGCTTTGTCACCAGGACAAAGTTGTCGTAAGGTTCTTTTCTTATTGGCAAATTGTCTTGCCTTCTGCTTAGCAAATTCAGAAGAAGAAGTTGCCAATTTGCATGCTTCGATAATCTTTTGTCTCAGCGCGATGACATATTCGTAAGAAGATTTTGTGTCATCGGTAATATTATCAGCGGTTATGAGATCATGAAGCAAAGACATAGGGCCGCGCGGTCGCGCGCCAAAGACAAGTTCAAAGGGAGAAAATCCTGTATGTTCATTGGGGACCTCTCTGTAAGCGAAGAGGGCCGCGGGTAAAACCCTGTCCCAATCTTGAGGATGATCCTCAGTTATCTTCCCTAGTACGTTTTTGAGTGTTCTATTTAGCCGTTCGACCATCCCATTGGACATAGGATGATAGATACTACTCAAAGATCTCTCTATCTGCAGAGTCGACATCACTTGAGACATGGTATCCGATATTAGTTGGGTGCCATGGTCTGATAATATTTCTCCGGGGAATCCCAGACAAGAAAATATAAGCCAAAGAGCATCTGCAATGTCAGAAGTAGTAATGCTCTTCAGAGGAATAGCCTCTGGCCAACGTGTGCACATGTCCACACACGTTAAGATAAACTGATGTTCTCTAGCAGATTCGATCTTAAATGGACCAATGATGTCTATCGCCATTTTCTGAAATGGTCGAATAGGAATGTCTGCAGCCTGAATAGGTGCAGCATGGCGTGGACCTTTGGATTTAACTTCTTGACATACTATACAAGATCGACAATAAATCCGTATGTCTTTGTTCACAAAAGGCCAAAAGAAAGCCGCAAGAACTCTTGACTTTGTACGGGAAAAACCCATATGTCCAGCACACTGAGAGTCGTGAGCGTGCTGCAAAATTTTAACTCTCAAATTCTTGGGAACAAGAATCTGAGAATGACCTGACTTAGTGGAGTCTTGCACCATACGTACAAGTACGCCATTCTTCATTGTAATCCAAGATTTACGCTTTGTATCTTTATTCGGATCACCTTTTGTTGCAAGAGTGAAGAATTTCTTTAGAGTCGGATCATCTTCTTGCTGTTTTATAAACGAGTCACGAGAAATTACCAAGGGATCATCTTGGTTATGCACTTCATTATCTTCAGTAGATGAAGTTTGAGGCATATTAAGAGCTTGAGCTCTAGTGACTACAGCATTAGCAGTTTGCATATTTTGTTTTCCCAAACGGAAATTTGTTGCGGAGTGCATTCTTTGACTCCGTGAATACGACCGATGATAAGATCAGCGATCGGATTCGGCAGAAGACATGCGTGTACATCTCCTGTAAAGAAAGGAGTAGCAATCCTAATGATAGCAGTAGAGTATTTCTCTAAGGTGCCGCCAAATGTTACACATTTGACTACTTTTCCAGTGGCACGAGAAGGATCTACAAGCGACTGCCTAACACCAATTGTGGTGCATCCAGAATCAAAAAGAACTGAGACTGGATTGTCATTTACTAAACCTTTATGTAAGACAAGAGAACCTCTTCCATCATGCGCGACTGACGCAGGAAGAGCGGGAAGAGGATGGCCACAACTTAAAGTGGACACCGTAGTTGGTTCAAATAATGTTTTGCATTGGGGCACTGAGATGCTCTCCCAAAATCAAAAGCGGAACATGCCATATTATTAGCATCATTATTATCTTTAGTCTGTTTATAGGCTTCATAGGACTCTTGCTGTGCAGAGTTTGCCTGATAATGTGATTTATG
This sequence comes from Oreohelix idahoensis, assembly GCA_024509875.1. Classification (NCBI taxonomy): domain Eukaryota; kingdom Metazoa; phylum Mollusca; class Gastropoda; order Stylommatophora; family Oreohelicidae; genus Oreohelix; species Oreohelix idahoensis. The sequence goes on along the minus strand of JAMPIV010014448.1, from coordinate 144,106 downwards.
TTTTTTGTATTGTGATCTACCTCGATTATTATTGCCTCTGTAATCATTATTATTTCCTCTATTGTAACCCCTATTTGGGTTTGAGTCATAGTTCTCATGGTTACCATTATCATATTCATTATAATGAGTATCTCTATAATTATGATCTTGTTGTCTCCATGATGGATGACTTGGATAGTTTCTATAATGACTTCCTCTGCGGAAATTTCTATAATTATGACCACCTCTGAATCGAGGGCTGTCGGCTCGTCTCCAGTTCTTCGCAGAAGAACCCTGAAATGATTGGTTACCTTGGTTTTGATAACTATTATGGTTACCCTTTTTTATCAAACCTGTTTTGTGGTCCCTGAAATTTGTGTGAATAATTAGGGTTGTATGGTGCTGCTGATGCAACTGGCATACTTTCTTTAACCTTAGCATTGCTAAAAGCTACGTCCGGATGTGCCGTGACGTATTGGGTACAATATTCTTCCATTTCTTTTAGTGTCTTGGGTTTACGCTCATGTAGGAATTCAAGGAATGGTTTATTTATACTTGACATAATCTTGTCCCTGAGCAACAAGTCCATAAGGGCTTCATATGTCTTTTCATTTTTGGACAACTCAATCCAACGATTAAATGTAAGACGTGTCCTTGCAATGAATTCTGAGAATTCTACCCCTGATTCAGGTACAATTTTCTTAAATATAATGCGGTAACCTTCCTCTGTTAATTGATATTTTTTCAAAAAATCTGCTCTAATAACATCATGATTATCCTTGTCAGCCTCTTCAACCAAACTTAAACTAGTCAGAGAATCACCTTTCAAATTTTCTGATAACTGGTTAGCATATTGTGATTTATCCACATTATGTGCTCGACAAGAACGTTCAAAACGATCCAGCCAGAATGTAATATCGTCACTGGAAGGATTGAACGCTGGAACCTTGACCTTATAAGTAAAGGGTTTACCACTATTACCATTTGACTGATTAACATTACTCATATTTGTCAATTTCAATTTTTCTAACTCAAATGCTAAAAGTTCTTTTTGATGTTCATGTTCTCTCATTGCTTTTTTCTCTCCTGTAATCTAAAGTCGACATAATGTATACCAATATGTGACTAGATACCTGAAATAGCAATAATGAAATCTATCTCCAAATAAATGGAAACAAGCTCTTAATAGCTTGAATAATCAGCTCCTTTATCCCAATCTCTGTGGGAAACAAACCTTTAAATAAGGTCTTGTATAATAAACTGTGTACCTATAATAACAACAATTAATCATCAGCTGATTATCTCTCATAAGTTCACTACACAGCTAGTAGTGTATGATCAAGTATATTTTATAGTATATGTCAACCAACAACATAAAGAAAAGACAATCAAGAAAAACAATACGAAAACATTCGCAGAAATCAACTAAATTAAATAGAAAACTGAAGAAAAAAAATAATCACAGAACCTGTGATGATAACCGCGATGAAATAAACAACACAAATGACGTCACAGTGTATAAATATAAATGTGTATAGAACTAAATGAAAGGAAAGGTTAGACCTACAAATATAAACAAATCAAAACAAAACTACAGAAAGGGAAAAATAACGAAAACAAAACTGTACATATCGTCACAGCTAACCAAAAAATTGCAACAAATGTTGCATGCAAATTTTCAATTAAGAAAATTGCTCCCTACAGAACACTAATATAACCCCTCTATGACGTGGGAAATGTTATACTAGTCACCTCACCAACAGAAATATAAACAACTATTACATATAAACATGTAAACATAAATATATAAATACATATATGTCATATAAATGCATATAATATAATGAAATGTGTTGTAGAAGTGTCTGCAGAGAAGGCTCAGTATTACATTAATATGGTTCAGTTTCCAATCAAATTAAACTGCCACTTTAATAAACAATAGCTTTCTGTTTTAAATTTATTACAAAGTTCAACAATATGTAGAACACAAGAAGATCCACCGTTGACGTGTAAGACCTCTCAGTTCCATAGCACTTCTCGCTAACACAGTTACTTCTTATAAACAAACTTGCTGTGTAACGCTGTCTGTTTCATCAGAAATGTCAACAAACGCTGACCTAGTTTCAGTATACGCTCGATAGGACAGGTCACGCTGACATCGAGTGTAGAGTTGTACTGCAAACTTGTACATGTGTCGTATGTGGCCACAGGAAACCGTCTGGTATCGGTAGTTGTTGACTTCTGGCAATGTCCACTGTGCAGGTTAAACCCAGAAATCTGGCCTACCACGTTGATAAGGACTGTATTATTTGGTCCATCAGTGTTACTGTAAGGTTTGTTGTACAATGAAGACAAACAAAGGTCAACTCGACCTACGCAGTGGTGTGTAGATTTGGAGTGAGAGTACAAAGGTTCGCGAATGATGGCAATGTTCTGAAGAGTTGACAAAAGAACATTCTCACTCACACATGGCTGGAAGTCAGAGACGTTGATAAACTACTGTGGTCGTTTTCGTACAGTTTAATTTGACACACACTCGGACAGCACAGGTACAGTTACTGTAAACAGGTTGGCACAAATCATCACACAGTTGATCCATGGTCTACAAAATTATATGGGCATTCATGTTGAATAAAAGTACAATGCAATGTCAATAGACCAGCACTCAGAGTTCCAGTGCATATATAATTCTCAGGTCTTACTGACAAATCGCGTCAGTGAATACATAATGTTTAATAATGGTTCCTAGACCGAACCTCTTCTAGCGAAGATTCCTTTAGGCAAAGTCCCACAAATATCTCTGGTAACAATGTTAAACCACAAGTAGTGGGTACTCTTTTACAGCAGTACTCTCTTGATCATCACCTGATAATAAAGGGGGGTCCCTGTTCTCTGATTGATGATCGACAAAAGAAGGATTCCAAAAATGGCTTCTTCATCAGTGAGCTCTCGCTCACCCAGGATGCAAACTATGAAGCGAAATCAAAGCGCTGATCGTTCATAGATATCCTCATAGAGCTGTATATATTCTTCCATCAATAATACTGGTTTCACCATATTATTTAGTGCTGCTAGGTATACATGTCATCGTCATCTGTTTAATAATCATCTGGACGTACGATAATACGACTGTCCATCTCTAATACGATGGCTTAGGAAAAGTTCAGAAGAAATGCGACTTTACCTTGTCATCGAAAATCACCCTAGCACATGCACCTGCCATTCCTTGGCAATAAGAATAAACACTGGGGAGAATCCTAATACAAGATAAGTATAAAGAGACTATCTCGTTCCCCAACTAACACAGAGATAAATCTTCGGACTTCAGTCCGGTACACCATTCATCAGGACGACATGACACACGGCTTCGTCTTTACGTCTCAGTCGACGCATGCGCAGAAAACACAACCCCTCACCTCAGTGTTCAGCTTAGAGAATATAGTCCGACCTAGACATAAAAAGATATAAAGACCAAAGACTAAATCGCCTTAAATAGACAAGGAATAAACATAGACTCGGGCCATAGATATTCTGAAGGAAGAACAATCTATTTCTAACCAAACAAAGAATAGATTGCTGTAAACCTAGATCCCTACGCTGAGTTCGATCTTCAGGAACGATACAAAAACAGATAACTCACCGAATGAATACACATCGACTAATCTGAGTTCTGTCCCTTAGACTGATAATCGTGAATTCAAAGATAAATATATTTTTATCAGACAAATAATTGCATTTTCCATTTGTATGCGTAACAACCGTAATCCGTGCGCCACACAAAAGAATATGTGCGCAACAGATTACCACACCCCCCGGAAAAAAAATGAAATCATTTTTTTTTTCATCTGAGAGCAACATACAATAGGCTCACAACGCACTAATACTGCGCAGATGAGAAATATCTGGAATTTATAAGCCAAATTAAGGCAAAGTCGAAATATAGATCGACTGGTGAGAATACATCTCAACCTCTCAGAGAAAGCATTTCTCTTAAGCATAAATGTTTCCAGGGAGGAGTCACCAACGCATACTATATACTTGCAATGACACAATGCATATAACAATTTCATATTTAAGCACTATAAGTACATGATTGACAAAAAAGAAAAATCATCAACGAGTATCGGTGAATATATATATCAATGAACGTAGTGATAGTAGTGATACAATCACTATATTTACAAATTACAATGTGTATTTATCTTGATATAGAAAAGAAAAACTGTTGTAGAGTTGGAAGTGTTAAGAAGTCCAAGACCCAACAGTTAGGTGGAATCATGTGGGCACCTAGACAAAATGTCTGCCATCACATTATCTGATCCACGGATAGCTCGTACCGAAAAATGAAAAGGTTGAAGAGCAATTGCATATCGAGTAGACCTCGAGCTCTTCAAATTCTTACTCTGTATAGCCGTAAGAGCTTTCTGATCGGTTTCTACTATGAAATGTGCGCCTAGAAGGAATCTTTGTAGTTTGAGTATTGACCAAACCATAGCCAATAGTTCACGGTCTAAAACCGAATAATTCCTTTCTGCAGCATTAAGTTTTCTGGAGATATACATTACAGGATGCAGAGTTCCAGAGTACTCTTGCATTAGTGCCGCTCCAATCCCAGTGGATGAAGCGTCACTACGAAGAACAAATGTCTTATCTGTAGTAGGTAACACTAAAAATAGGTGGTGATGAAACAAAGTTTTGATCTTATCCAAAGAGGATTGGCATTCCTGTGACCAGTGGACCATATTAGGCGACCCTTTCTTTAGTAGTGTAGAAAGAGGTGCCATGATAGAGGATAGATTCGGAATGAATCTTCCATAAAATTGAATAAGACCTAAGAGACTTCGCACTTGCTTTTTAGTCTTAGGAATAGAGATGTTAAGTATCTTAGTGATATTATGGTCCTCTGTCTTTAGGAAACCATGACCAACTCGATGGCCTAGGAAAGAAATTTCGCTAAAACCAATGCAGGCTTTAGAGGGTTTCGCTGTCAGGTTATACTCGCGTAGAGTAGATAGTAATTCAACTAACCCCGAATAGTGATCTTCCCAAGTATCGCTGAAAAGACAGATGTCGTCTAGGTACGCGATGACATCTGACCGATAAGATAGGATTCGACGCATCATGCGTACGAATGTAGCTGGTGCGTTCATAAGGCCGAAAGGCATGAAATTCCATTGAAAAAGGCCTCTAGGTGTAGAAAAAGCCGTAATTGGTTTGGCGCGTTCAGATAAAGGAACTTGCCAATATCCTTTAGACAAATCTAGTTTAGTGAAAAAAATGAGATTTAGAAAGCCTAGTAAGTAGCTCTTCTAGTAAAGGCATAGGTTCAGCATCAAACTTCGTAACTTGATTCAATTTGCGATAGTCAACGCAAAGACGTATGTTATTGTCTTTTTTTCCGAACAATAACCATCGGCGAAGAATATGCAGAAGTGGATGGTTCAATTATTTTTAAATCTATCATCTCATCCAACTCCTTCTCAACCTGTGCTTGAAAATGTATAGGGATAGGATAAGGTCTGACCCTAATAGGATTATGGTCAGTTAGAATAATGTCATGTTCAATAACATGAGTTTGTCCAGGGATGTCAGTAAGGACATCCTGAAATGTTTGTAACATAGCCGAAACTTGTCGCTGTTCTCCTAGAGATAAATCAGGAGAGACAGTAACATTTTTCCATGATTCACTCGAATGAAGTGGAATCATCGGAAGCGGAAGATTAACATCCGAAAAAACTTGTTTCCTCATCCTGTATTACGGACAGTGATGAGTAATGACCATGTTGGTCTGGTGAATCGTCCGTTGCCTGGAAAATAGGCTGTAAATAATCCGGACGTTCATGGAATTCCGTAAGCATATTGATGTGGAAGGTTTTATGCTTTCCATCAATATCGACAATGTAGTCAACATCGGAAATTTTCGAGATTATATCGTATGGACCTTTCCAAGAAATAAGAAGTCTGTTTTCCCTACAAGGTAGCAAAACAAATGCTTTGTCACCAGGACAAAGTTGTCGTAAGGTTCTTTTCTTATTGGCAAATTGTCTTGCCTTCTGCTTAGCAAATTCAGAAGAAGAAGTTGCCAATTTGCATGCTTCGATAATCTTTTGTCTCAGCGCGATGACATATTCGTAAGAAGATTTTGTGTCATCGGTAATATTATCAGCGGTTATGAGATCATGAAGCAAAGACATAGGGCCGCGCGGTCGCGCGCCAAAGACAAGTTCAAAGGGAGAAAATCCTGTATGTTCATTGGGGACCTCTCTGTAAGCGAAGAGGGCCGCGGGTAAAACCCTGTCCCAATCTTGAGGATGATCCTCAGTTATCTTCCCTAGTAAGTTTTTGAGTGTTCTATTTAGCCGTTCGACCATCCCATTGGACATAGGATGATAGATACTACTCAAAGATCTCTCTATCTGCAGAGTCGACATCACTTGAGACATGGTATCCGATATTAGTTGGGTGCCATGGTCTGATAATATTTCTCCGGGGAATCCCAGACGAGAAAATATAAGCCAAAGAGCATCTGCAATGTCAGCAGTAGTAATGCTCTTCAGAGGAATAGCCTCTGGCCAACGTGTGCACATGTCCACACACGTTAAGATAAACTGATGTCCTCTAGCAGATTTGATCTTAAATGGACCAATGATGTCTATCGCCATTTTCTGAAATGGTCGAATAGGAATGTCTGCAGCCTGAATAGGTGCAGCATGGCGTGGACCTTTGGATTTGACTTCTTGACATACTATACAAGATCGACAATAAATCCGTATGTCTTTGTTCACAAAAGGCCAAAAGAAAGCCGCAAGAACTCTTGACTTTGTACGGGAAAAACCCATATGTCCAGCACACTGAGAGTCGTGAGCGTGCTGCAAAATTTTAACTCTCAAATTCTTGGGAACAAGAATCTGAGAATGACTTGACTTAGTGGAGTCTTGCACCATACGTACAAGTACGCCATTCTTCATTGTAATCCAAGATTTACGCTTTGTATCTTTATTCGGATCACCTTTTGTTGCAAGAGTGAAGAATTTCTTTAGAGTCGGATCATCTTCTTGCTGTTTTATAAAACGAGTCACGAGAAATTACCAAGGGATCATCTTGGTTATGCACTTCATTATCTTCAGTAGATGAAGTTTGAGGCATATTAAGAGCCTGAGCTCTAGTGACTACAGCATTAGCAGTTTGCATATTTTGTTTTTCCCAAACGGAAATTTGTTGCGGAGTGCATTCTTTGACTCCGTGAATACGACCGATGATAAGATCAGCGATCGGATTCGGCAGAAGACATGCGTGTACATCTCCTGTAAAGAAAGGAGTAGCAATCCTAATGATAGCAGTAGAGTATTTCTCTAAGGTGCCGCCAAATGTTACACATTTGACTACTTTTCCAGTGGCACGAGAAGGATCTACAAGCGACTGCCTAACACCAATTGTGGTGCATCCAGAATCAAAAAGAACTGAGACTGGATTGTCATTTACTAAACCTTTATGTAAGACAAGAGAACCTCTTCCATCATGCGCGACTGACGCAGGAAGAGCGGGAAGAGGATGGCCACAACTTAAAGTGGACACCGTAGTTGGTTCAAATAATGTTTTGCATTGGGGGCACTGAGATGCTCTCCCAAAATCAAAAGCGGAACATGCCATATTATTAGCATCATTATTATCTTTAGTCTGTTTATAGGCTTCATGTGACTCTTGCTGTGCAGAGTTTGCCTGATAATGTGATTTATGTTTTTTGTATTGTGATCTACCTCGATTATTATTGCCTCTGTAATCATTATTATTTCCTCTATTGTAACCCCTATTTGGGTTTGAGTCATAGTTCTCATGGTTACCATTATCATATTCATTATAATGAGTATCTCTATAATTATGATCTTGTTGTCTCCATGATGGATGACTTGGATAGTTTCTATAATGACTTCCTCTGCGGAAATTTCTATAATTATGACCACCTCTGAATCGAGGGCTGTCGGCTCGTCTCTAGTTCTTCTTCGAAGAACCCTGAAATGATTGGTTACCTTGGTTTTGATAACTATTATGGTTACCCTTTTTATCAAACCTGTTTTGTGGTCCCTGAAATTTGTGTGAATAATTAGGGTTGTATGGTGTTGCTGATGCAACTGGCATACTTTCTTTAACCTTAGCATTGCTAAAAGCTACGTCCGGATGTGCCGTGACGTATTGGGTACAATATTCTTCCATTTCTTTTAGTGTCTTGGGTTTACGCTCATGTAGGAATTCAAGGAATGGTTTATTTATACTTGACATAATCTTGTCCCTGAGCAACAAGTCCATAAGGGCTTCATATGTCTTTTCTGTTTTGGACAACTCAATCCAACGATTAAATGTAAGACGTGTCCTTGCAATGAATTCTGAGAATTCTACCCCTGATTCAGGTACCATTTTCTTAAACAAAATACGGTAACCTTCCTCTGTTAATTGATATTTTTTCAATTAGGCTGCTCTAATAACATCATAATTATCCTTGTCAGCCTCTTCAACCAAACTTAAACTAGTCAGAGAATCACCTTTCAAATTTTCTGATAACTGGTTAGCATATTGTGATTTATCCACATTATGAGCTCGACAAGAACGTTCAAAACGATCCAGCCAGAATGTAATATCGTCACTGGAAGGATTGAACGCTGGAACCTTGACCTTATAAGTAAAGGGTTTACCACTATTACCATTTGACTGATTAACATTACTCATATTTGTCAATTTCAATTTTTCTAACTCAAATGCTAAAAGTTCTTTTTGATATTCATGTTCTCTCATTGCTTTTTCTCCTCAGCTTCAGCTTCTAATCTTTTATTTTCAGCTTCAGCTTCTCTGTCTAATCTCTTTTGTTCAGCTTCTCTGTCTAATCTCTTTTGTTCAGCCTCAGCTTCTCTGTTTTGTTTTTCCATTTCCATTTGGGAATCTCTTTTCCTCAACTTGCAGCTGCAATTTCTTTTGTTCAAATTCTAATTCCATTTGGATCTTCTATCCTCACTTTTTTTTTTTTTCTCTTCAGCCTTCAGTTTTTTTTGTTCAATTTCTTTCCTTTTTAATTTTTGTTTTTGCTTTTTCATATTGACTGGTAGCATACTCCTCCAACTTATCTCCAGTCTTGCCTAGGGATTTCCCTATCTCAATGAAGTAATCTAAAGTCGACATAATGTATACCAATATGTGACTAGATACCTGAAATAGCAATAATGAAATCTATCTCCAAATAAATGGAAACAAGCTCTTAATAGCTTGAATAATCAGCTCCTTTATCCCAATCTCTGTGGGAAACAAGCCTTTAAATAAGGTCTTGTATAATCAACTGTGTACCTATAATAACAACAATTAATCATCAGCTGATTATTTCTCATAAGTTCACTACACAGCTAGTAGTGTATGATCAACTATATTTTATAGTATATGTCAACCACCAACATAAACAAAAGACAATCAAGAAAAACAATACGAAAACATTCGCAGAAATCAACTAAATTAAATAGGGAAATTAATGACAATAATCACAGAATCTGTGATGACAACTGCAAGGGAAAAGACACAACAAATGACGCCACAGTGTATAAATATGAATTGTGTATATAACTAAATTATAGGACAGGGTAGATCTACAAATACGAACAAATCAAAACAAAACTGAAGAACAGAAAAAATAACGAAAAAACAAAACTGCACATATCTCACAGCTAACCAAAAAATTGCAACAAATGTTGCATGCAAATTTTCAATTAAGAAAATTGCTCCCTACAGAACACTAATATAACCCCTCTATGACGTGGGAAATGTTATACTAGTCACCTCACCAACAGAAATATAAACAACTATTACATATAAACATGTAAACATAAATATATAAATACATATATGTCATATAAATGCATATAATATAATGAAATGTGTTGTAGAAGTGTCTGCAGAGAAGGCTCAGTATTACATTAATATGGTTCAGTTTCCAATCAAATTAAACTGCCACTTTAATAAACAATAGCTTTCTGTTTTAAAATTATTACAAAGTTCAACAATATGTAGAACACAAGAAGATCCACCGTTGACGTGTAAGACCTCTCAGTTCCATAGCACTTCTCTCGCTAACACAGTTACTTCTTATAAACAAACTTGCTGTGTAACGCTGTCTGTTTCATCAAAATGTCAACAAACGCTGACCTAGTTTCAGTATACGCTCGATAGGACAGGTCACGCTGACATCGAGTGTAGAGTTGTACTGCAAACTTGTACATGTGTCGTATGTGGCCACAGGAAACCGTCTGGTATCGGTAGTTGTTGACTTCTGGCAATGTCCACTGTGCAGGTTAAACCCAGAAATCTGGCCTACCACGTTGATAAGGTCTGTTTATTGCACCAGTTGACATGGACTGTTATTTGTGGTGATTAGTTGTCCAGTACAATGTTCTGTAAATGGGTCAGGTTACCGAAAGGGGCCCTGACAAGGTGTACTGTTAGTGGTGTATAGATGCAATGGAGTGAGTGTGAACATCAATAATGACAAACGCGAATGATGGCAATGTTCGACAGAGTTGACAAAGGAACACTCACTCCAATCACATGGCTGGAAGTCAAGGATGGCTGGACTACTGTGGTCGTTTTCGTACAGTTTAATTTGACACACATTCGGACAGCACAGGTACAGTTACTGTAAACAGGTTGGCACAAATCATCACACAGTTGATCCATGGTCTACAAAATTATATGGGCATTCATGTTGAATAAAAGTACAATGCAATGTCAATAGACCAGCACTCAGAGTTCCATTGCATATATAATTCTCAGGTCTTACTGACAAATCGCGTCAGTGAATACATAATGTTTAATAATGGTTCCTAGACCGAACCTCTTCTAGCGAAGATTCCTTTAGGCAAAGTTCCACAAATATCTCTGGTAACAATGTTAAACCACAAGTAGTGGGTACTCTTTTACAGCAGTAATCTCTTGATCATCACCTGATAATAAAGGGGGGTCCCTGTTCTCTGATTGATGATCGACAAAAGAAGGATTCCAAAAATGGCTTCTTCATCAGTGAGCTCTCGCTCACCCAGGATGCAAACTATGAAGCGAAATCAAAGCGCTGATCGTTCATAGATATCCTCATAGAGCTGTATATATTCTTCCATCAATAATACTGGTTTCACCATATTATTTAGTGCTGCTAGGTATACATGTCATCGTCATCTGTTTAATAATCATCCGGACGTACGATAATACGACTGTCCATCTCTAATACGATGGCTTAGGAAAAGTTCAGAAGAAATGCGACTTTACCTTGTCATCGAAAATCACCATAGCACATGCACCTGCCATTCCTTGGCAATAAGAATAAACACTGGGGAGAATCCTAATACAAGATAAGTATAAAGAGACTATCTCGTTCCCCAACTAACACAGAGATAAATCTTCGGACTTCAGTCCGGTACACCATTCATCAGGACGACATGACACACGGCTTCGTCTTTACGTCTCAGTCGACGCATGCGCAGAAAACACAACCCCTCACCTCAGTGTTCAGCTTAGAGAATATAGTCCGACCTAGACATAAAAGATATAAAGACCAAAGACTAAATCGCCTTAAATAGACAAGGAATAAACATAGACTCGGGCCATAGATATTCTGAAGCAAGAACAATCCATTTCTAACCAAACAAAGAATAGAATGCTGTAAACCTAGATCCCTACGCTGAGTTCGATCTTCAGGAACGATACAAGAACAGATAACTCACAGAATGAATACACATCGACTAATCTGAGTTCTGTCCCTTAGACTGATAATCGTGAATTCAAAGATAAATATATTTTTATCAAACAAATAATTGCATTTTCCATTTGTATGCGTAACAACTGTAATCTGTGCGCCACACAAAACAATATGTGCGCAACAGATTACCACACCCCCCGGGAAAAAAAATGAAAATCATTTTTTTTTTCATCTGAGAGCAACATACAATAGGCTCACAACGCACTAATACTGCGCAGATGAAAAATATCTGGAATTTATAAGCCAAATTAAGGCAAAGTCGAAATATAGATCGACTGGTGAGAATACATCTCAACCTCTCAGAGAAAGCATTTCTCTTAAGCATAAATGTTTCCAGGGAGGTGTCACCAACGCATACTACCATACTTGCAATGACACAATGCATATAACAATTTCATATTTAAGCACTATAAGTACATGATTGACAAAAAAGAAAAATCATCAACGAGTATCGGTGAATATATATATATCAATGAACGTAGTGATAGTAGTGATACAATCACTATATTTACAAATTACAATGTGTATTTATCTTGATATAGATAAGAAAAATCTGTTGTAGAGTTGGAAGTGTTAAGAAGTCCAAGACCCAACAGTTAGGTGGAATCATGTGGGCACCTAGACAAAATGTCTGCCATCACATTATCTGATCCACGGATAGCTCGTACCGAAAAATGAAAAGGTTGAAGAGCAATTGCATATCGAGTAGACCTCGAGCTCTTCAAATTCTCACTCTGTATAGCCGTAAGAGCTTTCTGATCGGTTTCTACTATGAAATGTGCGCCTAGAAGGAATCTTTGTAGTTTGAGTATTGACCAAACCATAGCCAATAGTTCACGGTCTAAAACCGAATAATTCCTTTCTGCAGCATTAAGTTTTCTGGAGATATACATTACAGGATGCAGAGTTCCAGAGTACTCTTGCATTAGTGCCGCTCCAATCCCAGTGGATGAAGCGTCACTACGAAGAACAAATGTCTTATCTGTAGTAGGTAACACTAAAATAGGTGGTGTTGAAAACAAAGTTTTGATCTTATCCAAAGAGGATTGGCATTCCTGTGACCAGTGGACCATATTAGGCGACCCTTTCTTTAGTAGTGTAGAAAGAGGTGCCATGATAGAGGATAGATTCGGAATGAATCTTCCATAAAATTGAATAAGACCTAAGAGACTTCGCACTTGCTTTTTAGTCTTAGGAATAGAGATGTTAAGTATCTTAGTGATATTATGGTCCTCTGTCTTTAGGAAACCATGACCAACTCGATGGCCTAGGAAAGAAATTTCGCTAAAACCAATGCAGGCTTTAGAGGGTTTCGCTGTCAGGTTATACTCGCGTAGAGTAGATAGTAATTCAACTAACCCCGAATAGTGATCTTCCCAAGTATCGCTGAAAAGACAGATGTCGTCTAGGTACGCGATGACATCTGACCGATAAGATAGGATTCGACGCATCATGCGTACGAATGTAGCTGGTGCGTTCATAAGGCCGAAAGGCATGAAATTCCATTGAAAAAGGCCTCTAGGTGTAGAAAAAGCCGTAATTGGTTTGGCGCGTTCAGATAAAGGAACTTGCCAATATCCTTTAGACAAATCTAGTTTAGTGAAAAAATGAGATTTAGAAAGCCTAGTAAGTAGCTCTTCTAATAAAGGCATAGGTTCAGCATCAAACTTCGTAACTTGATTCAATTTGCGATAGTCAACGCAAAGACGTATGTTATTGTCTTTTTTCCGAACAATAACCATCGGCGAAGAATATGCAGAAGTGGATGGTTCAATTATTTTTAAATCTATCATCTCATCCAACTCCTTCTCAACCTGTGCTTGAAAATGTATAGGGATAGGATAAGGTCTGACCCTAATAGGATTATGGTCAGTTAGAATAATGTCATGTTCAATAACATGAGTTTGTCCAGGGATGTCAGTAAGGACATCCTGAAATGTTTGTAACATAGCCGAAACTTGTCGCTGTTCTCCTAGAGATAAATCAGGAGAGACAGTAACATTTTTCCATGATTCACTCGAATGAAGTGGAATCATCGGAAGCGGAAGATTAACATCCGAAAAACTTGTTTCCTCATCCTGTATTACGGACAGTGATGAGTAATGACCATGTTGGTCTGGTGAATCGTCCGTTGCCTGGAAAATAGGCTGTAAATAATCCGGACGTTCATGGAATTCCGTAAGCATATTGATGTGGAAGGTTTTATGCTTTCCATCAATATCGACAATGTAGTCAACATCGGAAATTTTCGAGATTATATCGTATGGAACTGTCCAAGAAATAAGAAGTCTGTTTTCCCTACAAGGTAGCAAAACAAATGCTTTGTCACCAGGACAAAGTTGTCGTAAGGTTCTTTTCTTATTGGCAAATTGTCTTGCCTTCTGCTTAGCAAATTCAGAAGAAGAAGTTGCCAATTTGCATGCTTCGATAATCTTTTGTCTCAGCGCGATGACATATTCGTAAGAAGATTTTGTGTCATCGGTAATATTATCAGCGGTTATGAGATCATGAAGCAAAGACATAGGGCCGCGCGGTCGCGCGCCAAAGACAAGTTCAAAGGGAGAAAATCCTGTATGTTCATTGGGGACCTCTCTGTAAGCGAAGAGGGCCGCGGGTAAAACCCTGTCCCAATCTTGAGGATGATCCTCAGTTATCTTCCCTAGTAAGTTTTTGAGTGTTCTATTTAGCCGTTCGACCATCCCATTGGACATAGGATGATAGATACTACTCAAAGATCTCTCTATCTGCAGAGTCGACATCACTTGAGACATGGTATCCGATATTAGTTGGGTGCCATGGTCTGATAATATTTCTCCGGGGAATCCCAGACAAGAAAATATAAGCCAAAGAGCATCTGCAATGTCAGCAGTAGTAATGCTCTTCAGAGGAATAGCCTCTGGCCAACGTGTGCACATGTCCACACACGTTAAGATAAACTGATGTCCTCTAGCAGATTTGATCTTAAATGGACCAATGATGTCTATCGCCATTTTCTGAAATGGTCGAATAGGAATGTCTGCAGCCTGAATAGGTGCAGCATGGCGTGGACCTTTGGATTTGACTTCTTGACATACTATACAAGATCGACAATAAATCCGTATGTCTTTGTTCACAAAAGGCCAAAAGAAAGCCGCAAGAACTCTTGACTTTGTACGGGAAAAACCCATATGTCCAGCACACTGAGAGTCGTGAGCGTGCTGCAAAATTTTAACTCTCAAATTCTTGGGAACAAGAATCTGAGAATGACTGACTTAGTGGAGTCTTGCACCATACGTACAAGTACGCCATTCTTCATTGTAATCCAAGATTTACGCTTTGTATCTTTATTCGGATCACCTTTTGTTGCAAGAGTGAAGAATTTCTTTAGAGTCGGATCATCTTCTTGCTGTTTTATAAACGAGTCACGAGAAATTACCAAGGGATCATCTTGGTTATGCACTTCATTATCTTCAGTAGATGAAGTTTGAGGCATATTAAGAGCCTGAGCTCTAGTGACTACAGCATTAGCAGTTTGCATATTTTGTTTTTCCCAAACGGAAATTTGTTGCGGAGTGCATTCTTTGACTCCGTGAATACGACCGATGATAAGATCAGCGATCGGATTCGGCAGAAGACATGCGTGTACATCTCTTGTAAAGAAAGGAGTAGCAATCCTAATGATAGCAGTAGAGTATTTCTCTAAGGTGCCGCCAAATGTTACACATTTGACTACTTTTCCAGT
Source organism: Oreohelix idahoensis (assembly GCA_024509875.1). Classification (NCBI taxonomy): domain Eukaryota; kingdom Metazoa; phylum Mollusca; class Gastropoda; order Stylommatophora; family Oreohelicidae; genus Oreohelix; species Oreohelix idahoensis. The sequence continues at coordinate 128,624 of JAMPIV010014448.1, read as the reverse complement.
GGCACGAGAAGGATCTACAAGCGACTGCCTAACACCAATTGTGGTGCATCCAGAATCAAAAAGAACTGAGACTGGATTGTCATTTACTAAACCTTTATGTAAGACAAGAGAACCTCTTCCATCATGCGCGACTGACGCAGGAAGAGCGGGAAGAGGATGGCCACAACTTAAAGTGGACACCGTAGTTGGTTCAAATAATGTTTTGCATTGGGGGCACTGAGATGCTCTCCCAAAATCAAAAGCGGAACATGCCATATTATTAGCATCATTATTATCTTTAGTCTGTTTATAGGCTTCATGTGACTCTTGCTGTGCAGAGTTTGCTTGATAATGTGATTTATGTTTTTTGTATTGTGATCTACCTCGATTATTATTGCCTCTGTAATCATTATTATTTCCTCTATTGTAACCCCTATTTGGGTTTGAGTCATAGTTCTCATGGTTACCATTATCATATTCATTATAATGAGTATCTCTATAATTATGATCTTGTTGTCTCCATGATGGATGACTTGGATAGTTTCTATAATGACTTCCTCTGCGGAAATTTCTATAATTATGACCACCTCTGAATCGAGGGCTGTCGGCTCGTCTCCAGTTCTTCGCAGAAGAACCCTGAAATGATTGGTTACCTTGGTTTTGATAACTATTATGGTTACCCTTTTTATCAAACCTGTTTTGTGGTCCCTGAAATTTGTGTGAATAATTAGGGTTGTATGGTGCTGCTGATGCAACTGGCATACTTTCTTTAACCTTAGCATTGCTAAAAGCTACGTCCGGATGTGCCGTGACGTATTGGGTACAATATTCTTCCATTTCTTTTAGTGTCTTGGGTTTACGCTCATGTAGGAATTCAAGGAATGGTTTATTTATACTTGACATAATCTTGTCCCTGAGCAACAAGTCCATAAGGGCTTCATATGTCTTTTCTGTTTTGGACAACTCAATCCAACGATTAAATGTAAGACGTGTCCTTGCAATGAATTCTGAGAATTCTACCCCTGATTCAGGTACCATTTTCTTAAATATAATGCGGTAACCTTCCTCTGTTAATTGATATTTTTTCAAAAAATCTGCTCTAATAACATCATGATTATCCTTGTCAGCCTCTTCAACCAAACTTAAACTAGTCAGAGAATCACCTTTCAAATTTTCTGATAACTGGTTAGCATATTGTGATTTATCCACATTATGTGCTCGACAAGAACGTTCAAAACGATCCAGCCAGAATGTAATATCGTCACTGGAAGGATTGAACGCTGGAACCTTGACCTTATAAGTAAAGGGTTTACCACTATTACCATTTGACTGATTAACATTACTCATATTTGTCAATTTCAATTTTTCTAACTCAAATGCTAAAAGTTCTTTTTGATGTTCATGTTCTCTCATTGCTTTTCTCTCCTCAGCGTCAGCTTCTAATCTTTTATTTTCAGCTTCAGCTTCTCTGTCTAATCTTTTCTGCTCAGCTTCTCTGTCTAATCTCTTTTGTTCAGCTTCTTTGTTTTGTTTTTCCATTTCCATTTGGAATCTCTTTTCCTCAACCTGCAGCTGCAATTTCTTTTGTTCAAATTCTAATTCCAATCTTCTATCCTCACTTTTTTGTTTTTTCTCTTCAGCCTTCAGTTTTTCAATTTCCAATTTTTGTGCTTTTTCATATTGACTGGTAGCATATTCCTCCAACTTATCTCCAGTCTTGCCTAGGGATTTCCCTATCTCAATGAAGTAATCTAAAGTCGACATAATGTATACCAATATGTGACTAGATACCTGAAATAGCAATAATGAAATCTATCTCCAAATAAATGGAAACAAGCTCTTAATAGCTTGAATAATCAGCTCCTTTATCCCAATCTCTGTGGGAAACAAGCCTTTAAATAAGGTCTTGTATAATCAACTGTGTACCTATAATAACAACAATTAGTCATCAGCTGATTATTTCTTATAAGTTCACTACACAGCTAGTAGCGTATGATCAAGTATATTTTATAGTATATGTCAACCAACAACATAAACAAAAGACAATCAAGAAAAACAATACGAAAACATTCGCAGAAATCAAATAATTCAAATAGGGAAATCAATGAAAATAATCACAGAATCTGTGATGACAACTGCAAGGGAATAAACAAAACAAATGACGTCACAGTGTATAAATATAGAGTGTGTATAGAACTAAATGAAAGGAAAGGTTAGACCTACAAATACAAACAAATCAAAACTAAACTAAAGAAAGCGAAAAATAACGAAAACAAAACTGCACATATCGTCACAGCTAACCAAAAAATTGCAACAAATGTTGCATGCAAATTTTCAATTAAGAAAATTGCTCCCTACAGAACACTAATATAACCCGTCTATGACGTGGGAAATGTTATACTAGTCACCTCACCAACAGAAATATAAACAACTATTACATATAAACATGTAAACATAAATATATAAATACATATATGTCATATAAATGCGTATAATATAATGAAATGTGTTGTAGAAGTGTCTGCAGAGAAGGCTCAGTATTACATTAATATGGTTCAGTTTCCAATCAAATTAAACTGCCACTTTAATAAACAATAGCTTTCTGTTTTAAATTTATTACAAAGTTCAACAATATGTAGAACACAAGAAGATCCACCGTTGACGTGTAAGACCTCTCAGTTCCATAGCACTTCTCGCTAACACAGTTACTTCTTATAAACAAACTTGCTGTGTAACGCTGTCTGTTTCATCAGAAATGTCAACAAACGCTGACCTAGTTTCAGTATTCGCTCGATAGGACAGGTCACGCTGACATCGAGTGTAGAGTTGTACTGCAAACTTGTACATGTGTCGTATGTGGCCACAGGAAACCGTCTGGTATCGGTAGTTGTTGACTTCTGGCAATGTCCACTGTGCAGGTTAAACCCAGAAATCTGGCCTACCACGTTGATAAGGTCTGTTTCTTGCACCAGATTGACATGGACTGTTTTTGTGTGTGATATAGCTCGTCCAGTCACAATGTTCTGTAAATGGGTCAGGTTACCGACTGTTGGGGCCCTGACAAGGTGTACTGTTAAGTGCGTATATTCTGATGCAATGGGTGAGTGTGAACATCAATAATGACAAACGCGAATGGATGACAATTCGACAGGTTTACAGGACACTCACTCCAATCACAGGTGGAAGTCAAGGATGGCTGGACTACTGTGGTCGTTTTCGTACAGTTTAATTTGACACACACTCGGACAGCACAGGTACAGTTACTGTAAACAGGTTGGCACAAATCATCACACAGTTGATCCATGGTCTACAAAATTATATGGGCATTCATGTTGAATAAAAGTACAATGCAATGTCAATAGACCAGCACTCAGAGTTCCATTGCATATATAATTCTCAGGTCTTACTGACAAATCGCGTCAGTGAATACATAATGTTTAATAATGGTTCCTAGACCGAACCTCTTCTAGCGAAGATTCCTTTAGGCAAAGTTCCACAAATATCTCTGGTAACAATGTTAAACCACAAGTAGTGGGTACTCTTTTACAGCAGTAATCTCTTGATCATCACCTGATAATAAAGGGGGGTCCCTGTTCTCTGATTGATGATCGACAAAAGAAGGATTCCAAAAATGGCTTCTTCATCAGTGAGCTCTCGCTCACCCAGGATGCAAACTATGAAGCGAAATCAAAGCGCTGATCGTTCATAGATATCCTTATAGAGCTGTATATATTCTTCCATCAATAATACTGGTTTCACCATATTATTTAGTGCTGCTAGGTATACATGTCATCGTCATCTGTTTAATAATCATCTGGACGTACGATAATACGACTGTCCATCTCTAATACGATGGCTTAGAAAAAGTTCAGAAGAAATGCGACTTTACCTTGTCATCGAAAATCACCCTAGCACATGCACCTGCCATTCCTTGGCAATAAGAATAAACACTGGGGAGAATCCTAATACAAGATAAGTATAAAGAGACTATCTCGTTCCCCAACTAACACAGAGATAAATCTTCGGACTTCAGTCCGGTACACCATTCATCAGGACGACATGACACACGGCTTCGTCTTTACGTCTCAGTCGACGCATGCGCAGAAAACACAACCCCTCACCTCAGTGTTCAGCTTAGAGAATATAGTCCGACCTAGACATGAAAAGATATAAAGACCAAAGACTAAATCGCCTTAAATAGACAAGGAATAAACATAGACTCGGGCCATAGATATTCTGAAGCAAGAACAATCCATTTCTAACCAAACAAAGAATAGAATGCTGTAAACCTAGATCCCTACGCTGAGTTCGATCTTCAGGAACGATACAAGAACAGATAACTCACAGAATGAATACACATCGACTAATCTGAGTTCTGTCCCTTAGACTGATAATCGTGAATTCAAAGATAAATATATTTTTATCAAACAAATAATTGCATTTTCCATTTGTATGCGTAACAACTGTAATCTGTGCGCCACACAAAAGAATATGTGCGCAACACTGAGTATGTTCCTGCGGCGTTTATCTCCCTTGGTCTGCCGTAGTGGTCCACGAATGGTAATGCTTTAAACAGGTTTACTCAGTGTGTGCCTGCGGCGTTTATCTCCCTTGGTCTGCTGTAGTGGTCCACGAATGGTAAAGAATGAGTTTATAAAAGGTAGTAACCTTTGCTCACGAGTAATCTTGAAAGAAGGTTGGTACCTCTGAAGACCTTTTTCGCAAATACAAAAAACAAATACACATATAGAATTTTAAATTAACCGGGCATACATTATGGAATAAATTATTAGGGACCATACTGGCTGCAGGCAACTGGTAACAACTGAATATATTATACAGTCATAGACTCCATATATCTTAATTATAACCCACCAAGGTTTAACACGGTATTTTTATCTTTCGTTAAAGAAAAAAAAATAGATATTTATGCGTTTTTTATAAATAGAAGTTTTACCTTGGTTTAGCACGGCGCGCACCGTACAACCTGGACACAAGGTCCATTGGTTATATTAGGGTGCATGTCCAAATATACAAGATCCAGTGGTCCAATTATAAGTTAATACATTGTCAATATATTTATGTGTGAATGGCGTGATTTACTAATTTGTATAAAGGTCTATTTGAGCTCATGACTAGATGGGTATCATTTCATTTCAGGCCACAATAAGGAACGTTAGTCTTAAAATAGCACACAAATTTAACATGAGTGAAAGGTACTTATTAAAACTGTTTTATAATCTATGTACAAGGAACAAATTAGTGATGTGAGCCATGGCAACAGCCACTGTTATATACAGTATTTGCGACATTACGGACTAAATTACATCAAAAAAAGAATGTGGAATTGTGTAACGGCGCTTTCTGACGTTTGGTAGAATCTCAATTTTGGTACTGTCAGACGCGACAAAATATATTGTCACAGCAAATGCGAAGGAAACGAAAATTGTTTTGATAAAACGACAACAATATTGACAAATTACAAAACTGAATTAAATCATTTTGTTACATTTTTGTGCCAGTTCTTTGTGAAGTTCTCAGTGGTAAAATTTAATACAATAGTGGAAAGAATAGTTTTTCAGCGCGACAAGAACATTCTCACAATTATAAGCTTTTATTAAATTTTTTCCTCACTTTTATTGGTAGTACTGTTGACACACTCTTCAGTGTTATGTTATATTTTATCATTACTGTGTTCTTTTCTATGCAGTCAGTCTCAGCACATCCTCATACTTAAATACATCATGCATCAAAATGTCAAGATATCAGTTCAATTATAAATCCATCCATAAAAATTCACTAACATTGACCACAATTCACTTATTTCCTTTTTTAACGTCTTTTGTTGGCAGTGTCGTAGATTTTATCAGATAGGTTATAGATGTTTATAGCCCAGTCTGAGCAGAGGTGATAGTGATGACAATGTGAAAGTAAGGGGTAAGAAATAGTTTTATCACGAGGTGATCGTGTAAGAGGAAGGGCAGTCTCTGGATAGAATAATTTATCTAATCCAGCCTATCTGGACGACGATATTTAAATCAGACGCACTTTCTCTCCTTGTACGAAATACAAGTTACACTACACTCAAATGCAAACAATTCTGTGACAAATACGCACGAACGTGAAAACAAACTATGAATAACATATAATGGATAGGGGGTTGACCGACACGATAACTAAAGGTTTAATAAAGTTTATTATCAATAAAAGATCACAACAATAAGCATATACATTGCTAGATCATGGTTTACAGACAAAATTGCAAAAGAAGAAATTAATCAAATAGGTTCTCTCCCTCTGGTAAAGGAAAAGAAAAGACGATCCCAACAGAGGTTAATTAACCCAAAAGATCAAAAGTTAACAATAAGTTATGAAATAGTCAGTATGGGAAAAGAATAGGTTCCTAATATAATCTATCCCGTGACTGCTCAGACTAGTGAGATAAAAAAACAAAGAAGAAACCACATAAGTATATGATGTTAACAAAAGACATAATTTCCTTTCTCCGTTCATTCAATTCACACCCATTCAGTGGCCACTTTCAGACTTTTGCTTACCCAGTAGTTGTCGCAGGCATTCCAAGGAAATACACTAATAAGTAATAAGACTGTTTAGTGTCAAATTTAAGTTTTGCCAAATCCAGCCCCAGACTCGCCGTAGTTGCTGACTACAAATTTCACGGGAGTCGCTAGAGTCGGTGATTTAATTTGTCCTGGATATAATAAGTTATCTATGCCTTCAGTTGGTTGGAGTAAGGTTCATGCGTGGTGATCGCCGACGTAGGATGAATAGAACATATATATAGTTCCTATGTTGTTTAGCCTCAGGTGGCTGAGACGCTAGGTTAAGTTACACAAATGTTGCTGATAATATGTTTCGCCAGAGCTGGCTGATGAGATTGATATAGGTAAATCTGGTAATAGTTCTGGTCCAGTTAATATTATAATTAAATGGTTCTATTCTGGTTTCTCTCATGAAAATGAGGAAAATTAGACCACACAGGTCACAGCAAGAAGCTCATCAATATTAAATATCCCTGGATGCTTATAATATTATAAGTTCGTATGATCATAAGTTCATATGGCCATAAAAAAGCCGCTAGTACTCAGGTTGATCAGCCTAGATTTTAGGAAAAAAAATATAAACATTTAACCAAATTATCAAAATCATATCTAACACGTGTTAAAATAGAACCTCTTCACCACTCCGTTATAAATTAGATTTAAAACACACGTGTCTAGCTTATCCTATTGTTTTTAACGCGTGATATGAACACTAGTCCTTTAAAAAATTTACATAAAATGGATAGAAGTAAATAATATATACCGTCAGTAGACAGTTGTTTAATGTATGTACTTGTCAATTTAAAACATCTCTTGCTGGGAAATAGCGAGTAATTAAATTCACTTTACGGCTGAAAAAAGATTTAGCTATAAGTTATTTAATTAGCACAAAAAATCTCAGTGAAATATAATGAAAACTATGAACACACTAAATCACTTAAAGGCTAGTATATAAATTACCGCAATCAGAAAAATGAAACACTCCACGAAAATCTAATAATTTTCACTCTGTACGAGAAATCTAAGATATCGAGCTAGTGAATTTCAGATAGATTTCTGAACTGATCATGGCTATCGGAGAGACATGGTATATATCCGTAAATTCCGTTCTATCGCTCTTTAATGTGAAAGTCACACCTACTGCCAGACCCGAGCCTATTTGCCGTTCGATTTTTTAATCAAAGGTAATTTTACCACCTCTGCCGCCGACAACCTCTCTTGCTTGACTTTCATCATCTCCGCCTTGCCGAATATCAGCTACGCAATTAATTCCCCTGAAAGATTTTACAATCCAAGGTCCGTCTCAGACTTAACATCGCCCCTGATCAAAGAATCTATTACGCCATGCTCCGCGCTCGCTCTGTGTGTTCCACCGTGCTTAATTGCCAAACGGCTCACGTGTTAATTGCACTAGTGAATCCTTCGTTCCTGTAGCAAAAAATAAACTAGATGGGGAGGGGCAAAAGTGGATGATCACTGCTGCACCATTTCCATCTGTGACATTTCGTCCGGGCTTGAAGACATGAAACCCTTTATGTCTCCTCTATGAAAATAGCGCTGCTGTTGTCCGTATCTTGCGAGTGATTGCTATCTTCACTTTCCCTTTCTTCCTCACTGCTCCAGTTTCTACTCATAAAGTCTGCTCCCACGTTTTGTTTTCCTGGTATGTTTTCTACTTTGAAAGCATATACACTTAAAAGCAACGCCCAAAGAATAATCCTCGCGTTGAATTCCTTATTCGCTCCCAGAAAAGCTAGTGGGGCAGATAGGTAATAGATGTTTAAAAAAGCATTTGAAATGATAGATCACGCTATTTTAATTAGAAAACTAGAAACATCAAAAGTAAACTTTCAACTTGTGACAATAATTAAATCATTCCTGTCAGACAGAAAACATGTAGTTTCTTACAATAACTCATATTCTAGCCCAGCAGTAATAAATACAGGCGTTCCTCAGGGTTCTGTACTTGGTCCTGTACTTTTTGCCATATACTGTACATTAATGACCTTCCACTACACATCAAGCACTCCTCCTGTGACCTGTTTGCAGACGACTGTATTGTTTACAAGAGTGATAAAAGTTGTAACACACTCGAACTATCGTTACAAAAAGATACAGATAATCTGATTAAGTGGAGCAACGGAAATCGCATGCTAATAAATATAATTAAAACAAAATACATGTTAATATCAACTAGACAAGAATTACAAAATTCAGAGAAAACAACACTTTGGATCTACATTGGTACCTCACTAATTGAAAACGTTAATGAACATAACACTCTAGGTATAGTCGTTGACCAGCATCTAAATTGGAACTCACATGTACATGCACTGACCAAGCAAACGGCACAGAAAGTTTACCAGTTAGCTAAAATCAAACATTTCCTAGATGAAGAAGCACGAAAATTGTTCTATATATCTCACATACAAACAAACCTTGACTATTGCTCCACAATCTGGGATGGTTGCTCAATGTCCAACACAAAGAGACTCCGTTCAATACAAAAGCGTGCAATACCTCTAGTCTCTAACAACTGCCTAACTCAGTGTGTAGATCTAAATTAAAATCTCAAAATACTACCCTTAAGAAAGCGCCTTCTGTTTAACAAAGCTAAATTTGTTCACAAAATCCTGTCACATAATGCTCCAGCACATCTGTGGCCAATTTTCAAATGCAATGAAAGACGCAGTCAACGCTTTAACATATTTGCACGTGCCCAAGCCTAGGCTTGACTTATTCAAGAAAAGCTTAGCGTACTCTGCTCCTCATCTTTGGAACTGTCTTCCATATAACCTAAGAAACAACCTCAGTCCCTATTCATACAGTCGTAGACTTTTCGAATACTTTATGAGTTTTGATTACACCCCCCCCCCCTCCCCCCCCACCCCCCAAAAAAAAAATCGGATTATCTTTTCTTATAATGTCAACTGTAGTTTCTAATGACAATGTTTGTACTTCTCAACATATTTTATGTCATGCTTATACGTAGTCAATGTTAATAAGAGTGTGCTATTTTATTTTACTTTACAACGTTGAATTCCTTGAAATTGATATGTAAAATGCAAGTGAGAATAAATGTATTTAGTATGAAAGGTGAGAGAGAGAGGAAGGGCAGAATGTCAGACAGGCCTGCGTGCCCAATTCTCAACCCTTTGAAAATAAAGTTCGTTCGTTCGTACTGCAGTAGTGGTCCAACAGTAGCCAAAACTCGAGTATCTTATATGGGCCTTCAAAGGTGTCTACCTTCGCACAAGATTACTCTTGGCATTGTAGACAGAAGGATAATGATGTTCCTATCTCAAGGAGGTATCCATAAGATATTTCCGAAGTCAAGAACAATGATACATTGGCAGGGCAATTGTTAACTTATATCGGTCCGCTGCCTTTTATGAAGAATTAAGCAATTGTTTTAGCCCGTTCAAGCACCCAGCTGGTGTAAATTCAGGGGAATTCTTTTCTAAGAATTTGCTCTATATATGTAAATATATGTCTAAGTGTATATATATATATGTATATTAAAGAGTCTTGCTCATACGTTTGCTTTCATACTGATAATAGCTGAATAAACAATGATTGTTTAGTTTTAAAATAACATGTAAAAAATTTAATAATCAATTCGTTTTAACAGGTTAAAATAACGATCAAACGATGGTGAATTTTAGGTGTAATTAAAATGGTCTTCACTGAGACTTTGGATTGAGGATTGATATTTAAAAACAAATGTTGTCCTTTTGCTGGTTCCTTGAATAAAAAAAACTTAGCTGGTCTAAGTGAGTCCTGCAGCCGTGGTTTCGTCACTTCGTCTGTAACGAGGGCACTTCTTCACACAACTTGTCCAATTTAGGCGGTTAGTGTTGGTTCCCTGCTTTTACTTCACAACTAGTAACGTCGAACTTTCGTGTTACGGCTTCGTACCACAAGCTGTCCGATAGCTTCGTTCCACGAACTTTAGACAAAAATAAAAAGTACATTTGTGGGCTGCAAATTAGCAGGCGCATTGTCTCGCTGTACACCAACCAATGTTAGCCTCTCTGAATAATTATATTCTTGAGTATACACAGCATAACTCAGGGAAGATGATTAGAAATCACCAATATTCTTCTGGGTATTAAACTGTGGAAATGTGTGCTTGGACAGCGCGAAATGCCATGATTTTCATGAATTACAACTAACAAGGTACATATATCTCAAAATGATATTATACACTTGATGCACATGGGATGTAATCATCACTCATCACTGCTCCATTCTGAGTCTGGGGTTGCTGCTGCTTTCGCGTTTCTACGCGAATTAGCATAAAACAAACACCAGCGTTTGCTGCAGTGGCTTATGAAAATGTTATTTTCATTTGTTGAGGTTGCCAGCCTCATATATAACCACTTAGCAAGGAAAACATGTCAAATTCACATTTGTAAAATAAATGTTTATACTTACCCGAAAGTAACTTTTGGGAATACAATCTCCTGGCACAGTTTAGAATAGACACCGCACGTTGATGCTTTAGAAAATTTTAGTATTCCCCTTATGACGGGTGATCTGATTCCTTAAGTCTCCAGTCTTTGTATTTAAAAATGCGGGTTTACATTTTAAGTTCTAAAGTTGCTCAAATACTTCGATCCTGGTCCTTTAAGTTTCCAGTCTTCGTACTTAAAAATGCGAGTTTACTTTTTAAGTTTTAAAGTTGCACAAATACTTTGATCTGTCACTTATAATTTTGGAATCCTTTGTCTGATCCTTCTCTCTCTGGCTCTGGTGAATTGCTAGCTTGACGTTGCGATGCAGTCTGATTTGTGACTCCAATTTCGCTAGATTATATTTCCAATTCTCAGTTGAAATCCCAGATTGTACTTTCGACGAATTTGCCAATGAAAGTCGAAGTCTATTCCGGCTCTCAAATTAAGCCAATGGTAAACTCTTTACAACTAAATAGGTCGGGGTGTTAGATCTTAATATCCCCCGCGTGTTTTAAAATATTACCTTAAAAATTCCAACGCGTGACCTCTTTCTAATAAGTCTGTAATACTTCCGCTTGCATCTTTATGCAAACTCACAAACAAATCTGTGAACTCATTCCTGCCCCAACATAATCTCCCCAGACAGGTTATCGGTAATATTGATACCAAGACGGGCCAGCGAAAGCGATTATCTAATTATCACTTGTGTCTTCGTGCATCCGCCAGACGGTTTTCTCGGACAGACAATATGGCTTTCTTTTCATCGATCGTGCGCGACCACAATTGGTAAACACAGATCGTCTCAATCAAATGTGGCTTGGCGCCTAAGGTGATAAACGTATTAGCCGCTGACCGATCTAATTAACCTCGATAATAATACAGTTCACCTGGTGAAACGTAAACAAGTCTGGGAGCGGCTTCAGAGCAAAAAATGAAGGGCATAAATTTGCCGAATAATAGGACGATGAGCGAGGAAAATGAAGAAATACTGTCGGGGTGAACGACAGTTATAAAAAGTGCACCCAAATAATAGGACGATAAAGGAGAGAAAGAAGGGCGCCAAAGTACATACACAAACCGTTTTGTCACACTTCCTCTATCTCTCTTACCCTGGAGATTTCAGAACACGGATTGAGTGGTTGTATTATTCTCGTATATTTTTCATGTTTCTCACTTAGCTCTCGCTTTCTGTCCTTTCTGCTTTTGTTTGTTTGTCCCTGGCGAAGGCCTTGTGGCTGCAACGTATGTAACTTTTTTGTCCTTTGTCTTTGTAAGACGGATCACCATTTTTTTAATATAATAGAATAGATGAGAGACTGTCGCGTGGTGTGAATTGGGGAAACTAAGACAGTAGTTTTCGCTGGAAATAGTCGATGAGATATTAGGTAGAAGGTCTCCAGATATTGGCTCGTTAAGAAAAATAGAGACCTATCCGAGATAAGGACAAGAAGAAGCGAATGTGAATGCTTTCCACTGGACAGTGTTTTCTGGTGAATTATGGAAAGAGTTCTGTTTCCCCACAACCTTAGCTTCTGACCTTAGATTCCGTAACAGAAAAAGCCCCCAACCTCACATGAGTATAGAAATTCCCCTATATGTAAATATTTAACACCGACAGCACGAGTGATGCATTAACAAACTAGATAATGATCAAACGATTAGTGGGTTTTTTAATTAAACATCTACACACATATAGGGGTAGTAATGATTAGAACGTGATAATGGTGAAAGACGATTCACACAAAAACACACAGATGAGATATCAATATTGTAGTTAATTAAATAGAATGATGAACTTGTGTCAAGCTAAATAATGATGATGTGATATGATACGTGTTACCTAAATGGTGAGTAATCTACACAGTCCACGTGTCTCTACATGCTTCACCCAGATAGGATGATTCACATGTATGCATAAAATGTCCCAAGTTGTTATAAGTTGTGTCGAGTGGGGTCTCTCTGTCGAGGATATTCTGATGAAAACTTTGGTTGTACTGAGAACTTTGACGATATACAGTCCTTCACTATTTGACAATATCTCTGTAGCGTTGATCAACAGTTAACAGTTGTCGTATGAAAAGTGTATGTTGTCTAATCTCCGAAGGGTACTGGCCAGACTGGATATCTTCACGAAATGTTCTTCATATGTAGACTCATTAACTTGAGTATGTAATCGTGATTCATGAAATATACTTTGGAGTCTGCTTCATAGACTGCCCTTAAGAGTGTGTTGCCCTTGATATGAATATGAGAATCAACTTTTGAGCTCTTTAGCTTGACTTCAGATGGCAAGCTTTCGATGGAGCTGAAGGTGATATTTGATAAGTAATCAACTATGAGCTTTAGATTGACTCAAGTAGTAAGCTTTCGAAGGATTTGAACTTGATTTAAATAGGTATTGAACTTGTGGGCACGTGATATAAGGTGACGAAAAATGCTGCGTCCACCGTCTTAATCGTGGGCGAGAAATATTCCTTTTTAACTGAGGAATGAAGGATGTCCTAAGGCGAAAATGTCCGTTTTGATAACTTTTTTCTGGTTAGACGTCAGACACGTAGCGTGTAGACTCAGCCTTCTGGTGGACTGAAGACACACAAAAGTCTTCGTAAGATTTCACACTTAATATCACTGGTTGACTATCATTTATACTTCTCCTCACTACTGATTTCTATGAGTTCAATTCTAATTATGTTAAATATATTGTTCATGAGAGTGTGTGCGCATGGAAGACTGTGATGATGATTTATCAAGCTAGATGGAGGTGAAGTATGAACTATGAATTACTTCCTACCAGCCTATCATCTTAGAGGAAAATCTGATTTTATTTAGTCGTGTACTAGAAGAATTAATTGAAAAACTAGCTTTCGCACATTTAGCTAGACGGCTAAGATAAACAATTAAAGAATAAGGAAAAGTATTAATATTCTGTCTAAGATTTACTAACCTTCTTTTCCCTTCTCAAAATCCTTTAAGAACACAATACACCACAAATATGAATTATTATATCCATACTAAACTAATTGCAGGCTATGCTCTGGGAAATTCTCTACACCACAATGTTGAAAACTGCACTGATCTCTAACGAGCTATACGCTACATTATATCGCTGGTTTAGTCAAAGTGTCCGAGATCGTCTAACTCCTCCCCTCCGCCAATTACAAGGCTTCCATCTTGTGACAGAGACCTTGGATCTCTCTTGTCTCCTGTCAGTCTAAAAGTGGGTTGGGCAATTCAACATCAACTTTCGTTTTCGTTGCCTGTCAGTCTTTGCCAAACCGCCCGGTGTTTGATAATTGGAGGGCTCGGAAAACTCCCCTGTCCGGTACCTGTCACAAATCTTACCGGCTAACGAGTCCCTTTGACGTGCCGAGCTATTGTTTTTCATCTGGAAGCAAAGATTGGTGTTCCGCGTCAAGGACCTTTGATATCACACTCCCGGAGTCCCCTGTTTGCGTGGCCATTGTATCGTGCGTGATGGTGACCGTGTTTTGTTTAAACAACGGCTTAGACTAATTTTTTGTGTCAGCCGCGTTCTACTCAAAATTAACAATAGTCCAAGGTGGTATGTCTTGTGAGATTTACCCGGGGAATTATGTATCAAAAGAAATCGTTTATGACCAAGCTGAGGTTTCACAATATTAGGATGAAACCAGATAGTGTTTAGCAAGGTGGGAAACTGAATCAAAAGAATTTCTTTACCATCGATGAATGAACAAATGTGTTTCTCTACATACCAGTCGCGAGCAATAAAGGTTACAGTTTACAGTCCAGTCGTGATTAAAAGATTACTAGAACAATGGTGAAAGAGCAAATGTGGGATAAAAGAGCACAATGTGCGAGAAAATAAAATAAGAAAGATGTAGGTAAAGATAAAGCGATAAGGCTTGGCGCTCTTTTATCACAGAGACAACAACGGACTCTCCGGAGTCTCTCGTTATGTCCCTCTTTCTCTATTCATATAGAGTTGTGCCATAAATCGTCATCACCGTGTACGAATATGTCTAACTATCTTTCATGTGGAATTGTGCCAGAAATCGTCATCACCGTGTACCAATATGTCTAACTGTCTTTCTTGTGGAGTTGTACCAGAAATCGTCATCGCCATGTAACAATGTCTAACTATCTTTCTTGTGGAGGTGTGCCAGATATACTAACTTGTACTAATATGTCTAACTATATTTCTTGGTCTGTGTTGATTTGTAAAAACTGACCTTGATTTTATTCAGTTTTCAAAACTGACTTCAAAAGCGACATTTGCTAAACAAAATTTCAATCTAGAAGCATTTTTAGTCTTCATTGGCTACAATTCTCCGCCTTCGAGGGACACAGCGACACATTTCGTTTATAAAAGCTTAATTCAAGCGCCATCTAGCAGCTGTTATAACAAGCGACAAATGTTAAATCTGTTAGTTTATTATACTTTTCTATAGAATTATACAAGTATGAGAAAAAGTCATTCTATTCTGAAACTTGTCTTGTGATAAAAATAGCTCGAAGTCTAAAACTTTTTAACGACGCATCAGGAGTAGACCTGCCCTGCATTCTGTGCGCATTACATCCGCGCCTCTCTTATTTTGTATTCCTAAACGTGATTGTCTTTGTCATCAAGAAAGGCCACAGTTGGGTACCGTAGTAGCATTTCACGGAAGCCAATAGAACAGACCCTATGCCGATGGCGCGTGCATTGTAAGTGACAACAAAGAACCAAGAGACTAACAAAAACAAACGAACGCAGAGAACAAATAGGTCTCTAGGGACATGGATAAATTTCATGAAATGGAAAATTATGAAATTAAAATAACAAAACATGAAAAACGTTTGGGCTAGTTTCAGGGGGGAAAAAATACATAAAACAAACTCGAAACAGTTAAAGAGTTCAAATGTTAAAGAGATAGCACAATAAGGGCTGATAACAATCTGTTAGTAGAAATAAAGAACAGAACTAGGCATAAATGGAAGCATAACGCTTTACTAAACTGCGTAAATGAAATACAAATTGAAGTGAAATGGCACGAGAAGTGAAGTGCTGTAAGTGGGAAGGAAACACGAAGAGGTGGGCGTGAAGCAGCTTATCGAAGTGTATCATCAAGGCAAGAGGCAGAAAGGGGTCGTCCTTACGAGACATAAAGGTGTGAGGAGGGGATGGGTTAAAATTTGTGACGAAGTGTGACGATTTGGAAAAAACAAAGTGGGGGAGAGAAGGGGTTGACGTCACACATAAAATACGAGTCAGGATGGCTTCTGTCATAAATGATATCGGACCAAAATAGATTTTATAACCTCCATCCTCATGGTCTACTTTTGTCGGCAATAGTTGCACGGTTTTTTTTTGAAAATAAAAGGACCTTCACTATTTTGAAAATATGTCGAACCTAATCTGATCATTTATGTCCTCATCGCATCTGAAAATTACTTTCTTTCATGTCTTCTCAAACTCCAAGAAGCCGACATCATGATTCTGAATCGCATCTGGTATGGTATGTGTAATAGTGTCTTCACTGTTTAAAGTTTCAGTATAGCACTTCCAAAAATCTTTCAATGCTCCCAGAACCTTAAGTCCCTACATCTTATCTGCGCATCACATTTACTTCCATTCCTTCTGTTTTACTGACACGTGCAATCCTACGTACTTTAAACTGCTTACTTCCTCCAACCTCTCCCTTCCAAAATAACTCTCAACTGGTGCTGTAGCACAACGTCACCTGACGTTTTCCTACAATTACACATACCTACACATACCTACACATACCTACACATACCTACACATACCTACACATAAATGTGAAGTAGAATAATTGGAATTGTCATAAATGAGAAGAATAATTTTTGCATTTAAACCATTAAAATGGCACCCCCCTTCCCCACCCCAAATTTAGCGCCGAGGGCACGCGCCCCACCTGCCTCACCCTAGTTACACCACTGATAACAGGTTGTCTCCATCCCGGCAACAGTCGGATGAGATCAATGACAAACAAGTAAGTGGTTGACAGACAGCATTCCGGCTAGTGTGAATGTTTAAAATGTGTGTGTGGGGGAAATGCAAATGCATTTAGCTGGGTAGGGCAAAGGATGTGCCCTGTCTCGAGCTAGGATAAAGATTGTTATTTTGCCTGAACTAGTTAACTAATTTACATTCGATTACGTTATTTTTTTTCACTATTACAGAACAAATTAGGGATGGGGGTAAGAGATTTGTGACGTCATATAAGAGGGGTGTCTGTGTTTTGGTGACTAAATGTGAATTTTAAAAAAAGGGGGGGGGGGGGGGGTTAAAATAGCAAAAATTGCGTGACTTCATTTGTAGACAAATGGATCAGCAACAAATGCAGTCAGTGGCAGCAGGACAATTCTCAAGTAACGTCAGAGCAGAGGCAGATGCCTTGAAAACTGCAGCAGAGGTTATAATGACAGAGAAAAGCACAGAGCGACATGTTGCTTTCTTTACCGAAGCACAGTCAGTAATTGCAACGCTGAAAAGCCAAAATAATACAGACCAGGACGATCTCAGAATAGCGCTCCACCAACTATGTCAACGATTCAAAAGTGTTGTGACCCAATGGATTCCATCTCATTGTAATATTGTCACCGGATGGCCTACGTTAACGCAAGCTATCACGTTAACAGTAGTTATAAGAATAGTAAAAGATCTTGAGCAAGACTAGCTTGTAACAAAAATAACACTAGTCGAACATAACCAATGAAATCGTTGATGGCTATTTTTGACAACGGCGGTCAGAGCAGAGTTCAGTCACGCAGTACACAGTTCAGTGATGCAGACGTGTCCAGAGGAGAGTTTTCAACCTTAGTGCGGGCCCCGTGTTTTTAAAGGTTGTGTGATTAACCTCTGGGCGAGGTAATAAATTGAAAATTTCATGTTATCACAGGATATATTATTCTATGATATTATTCTAGGAGATTGTGTTTTCCAGTATTTTGGCAAGTATTTACACGATTAGTATGATCTCGATTTATAATAGAATAATTACTCTACTAAGTTATGTATGATTGAGACTCTAGGCGAAGCCTATCGACATTTATAGAAGAGCTCAAGCAGACTTGTTATTTATGACGACGTCCTTTTACAAAGGCATCCGGATTTATGTAAACAACAAGCGATCTGGCCGCTGGTAGCCAAGATATTGGGTTGTGTAATTGAACTTTGAAATTTGTCCCTTGGATTCCTTAATTAAACAGTTTTTCATGATTTGTAGCTATTACTTACATCATGTATGTTGAGTATGGAAGCCCTAATAGGATACAACTGATCAATGACAACCTGCGGTGAGTAGAAAAGATCTGGCCTTGAGCAACCTTCATTTGAGTAATCACATCTCTGGCAGTCGCCAGTTAACACTCATAAGATAAATCTGTAAACCAGTAACCACTACGATCCCTTTGGGAAAATTTAATAACAATGAACTCAGATGAAATATTTGATACCTGTCACAAAGGTTTTTCATGGTGTCAAGGTTTGGCTTATAAACTTGATAGATTGCTGTAACGGTCACCTACATCACATAGTGCCGTCACCAGCGGTAACAATATCACCGGCAATGAAGAGGCTGACAGAAAGGCAAAGGAAGGTGGAAATCTACCTCAGCCTGATGCAAGCGTAACTTTCGAGGAGGCAAAGAGTTTTATCAGAATCAGATACAGAAACAAATGGGATGTAGAGCATCCAGGTCACACACAAAATGATGCATAATACCAGCTCAACAGAAGAGAACAAGTGGTAATCTTCAGACTCCGCACTGGCCACAACAGATTGAGATACCATCTATTCAACAAGCTGAAGATAGGAACTACCGATCAGTGTAACTGTGGCACTGATAAAATGACTGCTGAACATCTGCTTCAAAGTGCCAAACTTATGCGGAACAGAGAAAGCGCATATGGCCAACCCCCGTACCATTCGTGGAAAAGCTCTACGGAGATTCAAATTACTTCAAACTGACAACTGCTTTCTTTGAAAACATTCAAGTGGACGCCTGAGAGCGTACGAAGAAGAAGATGAAGAAGAATAAATTTGTAGACGACCCCATAATATAAGATACATAACAGCTAAATTTTTATATAGAGCTCTGACAGTAACAAGGATCCAACGGTTTTCACGCAGCGTGTATAATAAATGTGAAGTATATAAATGTTATAAATATATTGTAATGACTGACTTCATTTCCAGGTTTATACATTGCCATTTTAAAGACTGTTGTTGACGTTTTTGATTGCTGTTGATTGTTATGGAAGATTAAGGGGTGAGGAGAGGACGCTGACGCCCGATAGGAAAGATATTAAGAAAACCATGTGAAAGCACTACGAGACAATCCCTTTCATGAGCCCTCAGGGTATGAGAAATAAAAGGAGACCACACACGGAGAAGAGAACTGAAGGTAGGAATGAAAGAGCTAAAGGACGTGGAAAGACCTTGAGGGATGGCCCAGTACATGTGGGCTTAGCAGGTGATGATCTGTGCAACATGGAGTGCTGAAAGATATTCTAGATGATTTGTAAGATTCATGTAAACACATAAGCTACTCTGTGTTTGACTTTGTAGTAGCTCGAGACACGGGTACTTCTCAGCCTTGCCCAACAGTTTCGACAGTAAATTCCCTCAACAACTCTCGGTGTTTTTGGACATTCGAGTACTTCTGACAATCGTTGCTGTCCCATCCATCTAGTCGTGGTACGCGCTAATTTCCCAGCCTTCTTGTCGTGGCACTCGCTACTTTACCAGCCATCTTGTCGTGGTACGCACTACCTTCCCGGTCATCTTGTCGCGGTACGCACTTCTTTCCCAGCCATCTTGTCGTGATATTCTGCTACTTTACTATCCTTCTTGTCGTGATATTCCCTACTTTTCAAGCTGTCTTGTCGTGATACGCTCTACTTTCCCGGCCATCTTGTAGTGATATTCTGCTACTTCCCCATCCATCTTATCGTGGGACGCGCTACGTTTACTGCCATCTTGTCGTGGTACGCGTTACTTTTCCTGCCATCTTGTCGTGATATTCTGCCACTTTCCCATTGTCACAAGGTTAACCCGAGGATTAACCAGGGAGAGTTATCTTTGTGGTGCAGGCATTGTCAATGGCTCAGATTTGCCTTGCAACCGGGTAAAGATAGACAGCAGGAGTGGGAGAAGGCGAATTTGAGACTTTGTGATAAGTTCCCAGCAGATAATCCCAGTGATTCTGTATCTCGTGACACTGTCACTCCTACCAATCTATCTATCCTCTCCTATAGCTCGCGAGCTATACCCTGTACCCTCTTGAGTGGATAGAAAAGTAAGAAAGAAAGAACTGTATGTCTCTCGCACACTTTCTTTCCTTATCTATAGATAAACTAACTAGTGTTTGTAACGAAAACCCGATTACCACATTTATAGAATTACTATATATAGCACAACAACCAAATAAAATAATACAAATACAATGACACCTAATACTAACTATACCTGAAAAAAGAAGGTGGTAATTAATACATAAAATACACAATTTAATCTTAAGTCTATACTAAGTGATGATGAATTTAATCTAATACTACTGCAAACTAAGTTATCTACTGCCTGAATAAAAAAAGGATATCTTGTTTCTTGGCCTCTTTCTGAATGTCAATAAAGCTCTGGGCGTTTGTACACAATAGGCCTGGTTTTGTCTGTATTCATGGAGCTTATAATAACACGATCCGGCCTGGACAGTCTCTCTGGAGTCGACGGTTGGATCATTTGTTCTTCACCACGCACGAGTTTACAATGTAACCCAAAGCTTGGTCGTGTCCGTAAGGTGTCTTGACGAAATAACTAGGCGACAGAATCTTAATTATGCAGTAGTGGTCCGCTTGCTGTGATGGCGGTGGGAAAACTGTGCAGTTTATATATATTGATATATGTTGGCGTAGCAGGT
Organism: Oreohelix idahoensis; assembly: GCA_024509875.1. Classification (NCBI taxonomy): domain Eukaryota; kingdom Metazoa; phylum Mollusca; class Gastropoda; order Stylommatophora; family Oreohelicidae; genus Oreohelix; species Oreohelix idahoensis. The sequence goes on along the minus strand of JAMPIV010014448.1, from coordinate 107,723 downwards.
TTCTTTGTTGAGTCGGTCCATTACTTGTGGTAATTTATGATCTCAATATTATCGTGTGTAGCTTCTTGTGAACAATCGTCCGTTACTGTGTAACTTCTGGTCAAAAATTGTCGTGGGCGGCTAATGGTAAATCATCCATTACTGTGTAATTTCTGATTACTATTTTGTGTGGGTGGTTGTTTGTATAAAGGCTCTCTTGTCCTGGCAAATTCCTTCCTAAACCCCCGGTTGCTTTTGTAGATTTGATGCCGTTGATTATTGATATCTGTGATGTACGTTTCGTTGCAGTATATCTGGTTGGCCCTACGTATTAGTTCGTCCCAAAAACGCCAGCCAGGGTAGTAAGACTAAGGCTCAGTTATCTCAAAGATTCCCAATCTGGTCTCTACCACTGAGATGGATAAAATGATAAAGCCTCATAAGTACCCCGTAAATCTATGCTATGCGTGTGGTGTAAGGGTGTTTTCTTGTATGTGAAATCTTACCCATATAATGAATCTCTGCGCTGTGTTTACTGCACTGTTTACCAGGTAATGTAAGAAGTAATGGAAAATGGTATAGTATTTACCTCGTTATGGTTATTGGAAACTGTGCAATCTTTATATATATATATATATATATATATATATATATATATATATATATATATATATATATATATATATATATATATATATATATATATATATATATATATATATATATATATATATATATATATATATATATATATATGACATGGTTAAGTCCATTCAGCCCACACTGAAAACGGGAAGGAAGTGGAGAGTGGAAGAAGCTGTTGATGCTGCTGAAGAGTCACTCAAACTGAGAGAGGTAATCGGATACACACAAACGAATAGACGGGGATTTGGGCATGGTGACATCCGCTGGTGGTCCAAGGCATCAAGCAGGGAGCGCAGAGACATGGTAGTTCAGGAGATACGAGGAGCTGAGAATGATAAGAGGTTGCAAAAAGAAGTGCAGCAGGTCCAACAAGGCCAATGGACCACATGGGAAGGAGCCCTGCAGAGGTCCTTGACATGGAATGATATATGGCATATGGCACCTCTTAGGCTCAGCTTCGTGGTTAGATCAATGTATGACCTGCTGCCGTCGGCCACCAACCTTGTGAAATGGGGAAAGTCGAATGATGAGCAGTGCCCCCTGTGCCAGGGGAGGCAGACACTTGAACACGTGCTCTCACCATGTAAGGTGGCATTAGGGCAAGGGCGATACACTTGGCGCCATAACAAAGTGCTAAATGAGCTTGCTGCGACAATAGATCAGGCAAGAATGAAAGCGAATAGCAAAGTCCTGCCAGACACCGCAAACACATACTTTCTGAGGGCAGGAAAGTCAGCACACCCCAAACCGAGTAAACCTGGTAGCAGTTTACCATTTCTTCTTGACTGTGCAAACGACTGGGAGATGGCGGTAGACCTACCTGGACGGGGGGCATATCCAGTGTGTATCAGAAAATTGCGGAGACGGCCGGATATAGTGCTTCATTCTGCAGCAACGCTTCAGGTCTTACTGATTGAACTGACCGTGCCATTTGAATCCAGATTAGACGAGCAACATTCATTCAAAGCGGCCAAGTATAGCGATCTGGCCGCGGATCTGAGACACGGTGGATTCAGTGCAAGGGTCATGGCGGTTGAAGTGGGCGGAAGAGGGCTTGTGGCTGCATCAGTGTATGATTTATTGAAACTGTTGGGGCTGAAGGGACAGTCTAGAACAAGGGCACTGAAGAGGCTTAGTGAAACTGCCGAAAAGACATCAGGCTGGCTGTGGAACAACCGCAATGGGCGATGGGCATCGTGACAATAAACGCTGCGGTACAGAAAACACCAAAATTTTTCTAAGTCCACAACGCTGAGTTTTTTTGGTGTACTAGTGAAAGAGCTGCGACTCTGGGGCAACAGGCGATGTATACTATAGGGAGTGTCAGGTACAGAATTTCAGTAGCATGCGGCGCGCAGCTCGTCGGCTGCGCGCTAATGTCTCAGTGTGTGTCCTTAGTTGTGAAGGGCGACGGAACGAACGGAATAATTTGTCTTCTCTTTGTTACTTTCACAATTGCCTCCTCGCTCTGTAAAGAGTTTCCTATCATAAATATATATATATATATATATATATATATATATATATATATATATATATATATATATATATATATATATATAACTGGAATTAAAATGGATGTATATTAATAGTGTACAAACTATAGTACACTAACCTGGGTCCTGTATAAAGAATTCACTGAACACTGGATGTTCCTCAATTTTTCCTCTTGACGAGTAGAATACAGTGTAGAACCCAGTATAGCTGGCGGAATGGTTTCTGTAGCAATCCCGAGAGACAAATCTTCCTGGGTTATATGCTGCAAATATTGCCTCCAGCAATGTCGTTGTTCTCTCGCCTGATGTCTTGTGAAGGTGTTCTAATCCTATGTGATGTTCTATTCGTATTTACTTTAGTTCAGACAACCAGTCCCCATTACTCTGTAAAGTTTTCTGTAATGTTTTGCTATGTTCGCTTTCATATTTCGCTTAGCCTAGACAATCCGTCTCCTTTCGTCTTCTGATGTCTGTGCAGTGTTTCTAATCTCTTTGTAGTGTCTTCTTTCATATTTATCTTCGTTCAGATTATCGGTATCCATTAATCCAATATTACCTTGCCTTTTCCACGAGAAACGACCTAGCAAAATACTCACTCTAAGGTTTTCTCGCCGATCTGCCTCTGTCCGTCCTGTATGATCTGTTACTAAGCAAAATAATACGTGTGTATTACTGCCGTTGTGTAAACACAACCGAGGCGTATTGGCGACTACTTCTAATTGTCCCTGGATGGTCTGTTGTACTTAATGTCTCATTGTTATGTACACAGTCTATGCAAAATTGGTTGCTTTCCCATGACTTACGAAGAACGTTGTCTGTTGTGGACAATGGGTTTTCACAATCGACTGCTTTCTCATGCCTTGTAAAATTTATCGGCAACTGTTCGGCAATAGGTTTTCAGAATCTAAATGTAGCCTTACTCGCCTCTCGTGACACTCATCCATCTTGTTGTGATATTCCCTACTTTCCCAGCGATCTTGTCATTATACTCGCTACTTTCTCAGAAATTTTAGCCATGTTTTCCTGCCATCTTGTCGTACTACCTCACATATTCCTTCTCTGCCCTCTATTGCTTCTGTTCTCCCTCGATGTTCCCGGTATTCCCAACTTTTCTAGACTCTTCTTTTCAAAGTAAAGCATTACCGGAAATTTTTTAAATGCGACACATGTGTGAAATAAATATTTGTCTGATTTCCAATAGTATTTTTGTGTTTGTTTTCCCGATTTAGCTTTCTGCTGATTAGGTGTGTATGAACAAGTACAACCAAGACGAGTGTCTAAATTTACCTTACAAAAAGTTGAGATTTTTCTTTCTTTCTTTACATTAGAAAACGTTGTTATTTTTCTTTTTTTATTCTTTCTTTATATTTGTGTGTCTTTATTTTCTTCTTTTCTACTGATAATTTTGTTTTGAAGTGTCACGACGCACACGGAGAATGACATGTCAATTTTATAAATCAGTACACAAGTACTATCTTGGCAAAAGCATAGACGTCGATGAGGAACAGACAATGGTGTCAAAATAAGAATATAAAAGGCAAAATAAGCTTTCATTTCATTGAGAAATATATGCAGATGAAAATCAATCAGTTCCAACACGAAAAATAAGAATCGTCAGCTCGAAAGTCTAGATATTCCTATTGTATTACTCTGAAACATGGAGAAAACAAAAACGGCAACCAAATAGATACATATAAATAGGTAATTATGCAGATTATGAGAACTGAAATCGTGCGGCAAGGTCACCAATGTCGAACACACGACAAGCACGAGAAGAAGACTTGAGAAGAAGAAGCTGGCGATGGATTGGACACACATTAGGTAAACCAGGTGATAGCATTAAAAGGTTTTCCTTGTCCTGGAATCCTACAGCAAAAGAGAAATAGGGGGGGGGGGCCTAAAGACATATGAAGCAGGAGATTAGAGACAACCATGAAAGGGATACAGACGTCTTGGAAAGGGCTTTAACAGATGGTACATGATAAGAAGGCTTGGTGGGTTATAGTTGACTGCATGTGCTCCACATGGGGCTGGATGTTTATGAATGAAGGAGGCGAGGGTGAAGCTTGTCAATTTATTATTGTTTATTTCATGTCTCCCGTAACATCTACATTCATCTCATGCACTGATTAATTTCTCATGCTCTTCCATCTTGATGCAACATAGCTATACCCCTAGAGGAAGCGGCGCTTCATTGACAGATTGGTTAGAGTACTTGCATCTAGCGACAAAATTACCGTCATGATCCAGTCTCCTGAGGTGTACAAAGGGTACCTGTTATTGACTTAGGGAATGCAGAGGCAGCGAGGAAGACAAAGTGAACTGGTCAGCCTACCTTAATTAGTTAGACCTGGTTTAGGGAAGTCTCGAACACTGTATTACCCTACTGCAGTATGTGCTATGGGTCTACCTTTACTTTTACAATGTTACTCCTGGTTGATGTGTTCATCTTATTTCAAATGAATATTATTTAATCAGTGTTCATTCACAGGTAAATTATCAACACAGAGAGACAGAGAGAGAGATGGAGACAGAGACAGAGAGAGATGGAGATAGAGACAGACAGGCAGGTGAGTATGTAGGTACTGGGTAAGTATGTAGGTATTAGGCAGGTACGTAGGTGGATAGGTAGGTAGGTATTAGCAGGTAGGTAGGTATTAGCAGGTAACTAGGTAGCATGTAGATAGATAGATAGATAGATAGATAGATAGATAGATAGATAGATAGATAGATAGATAGATAGATAGATAGATAGATAGATAGATAGATAGATAGATAGATAGATAGATAGATAGATAGATAGATAGATAGATAGATAGATAGATAGATAGATAGAACGAACGAACGAACGAACGAACTTTATTTTCAAAGGGTTGAGAATTGGGCACGCAGGCCCGTCTGACATTCTGCCCTTCCTTTCTCCCGTCTTTTATACTGATTTCATTTATTCTCACATACAATTTACCCATCAATTCAAGGAATTCAACGTTGTACAGGTAAAATAATAGCATACTCACATTCACAGTATCTAATTATAAACATGAAATAAAATATGTTGAAAAGTACAAACTAAGTATTACCATGAAACAAAATATGTTGAAAAGCACTAACATCATCATTAAACCTACACTCGATATTATACCATTTGTTCGGAAAAATAATCATATTAGGGGGGCAGATAATCAGAACTCATAAAGTATTCGAAAAGTTTACGATTGTATGAATAGGGACTGAGGTTGTTATGTTTTAGATAATGTGGAAGATAGTTCCAAAGATGAGCAGCAGAGTAAGCTAAGCTTTTCTTGAATAAGTCAAGCCTAGGCTTGGGCACTTGTATTTTGTTAAGGCGTTGACTGCGTCTTTCACTGTATTTGAACATTGGCCACAGATATGTTGGAGCATTCTGTGACAGGATTTTGTGAACAAATTTAGCTTTGTTGAACAGAAAGCGCTTTCTTAGAGGCAGTATTTTGAGATATTTATATAGATCTACACACTGTGTTTGGCAGTTGTCAGAAACTAGACGCACTGCACGCTTTTGTAGTGAATGGAGTCTTTTTGTGTTGGACATAGAACAACCATCCCAGATTGTGGAGCAATAGTCAAGGTTTGTTTGTATGTGAGATATATAGAACAATTTTCGTGCATCTTCATCTAGGAAATGTTTGATTTTAGCTAACTGGTAAACTTTCTGTGCCGTTTGCTTAGTCAGTGCATGAACATGTGAGTTCCAATTTAGATGCTGGTCAACGACTATTCCTAGAGTTTTATGTTCATTAACGTTTTCAATTGGTGAGGTACCAATATAGATCTGAAGTGTTGTTTTCTCAGAATTTTGTAATTTTTGTCTAGTTGATATTAACATGCACTTTGTTTTAATTATATTAATTAGCATGCGATTTCCGATGCTCCACTTAATCAGATTGTCTGTATCTTTTTGTAACGATAGTTCGAGTGTGTTGCAACTTGTATCACTCGTGTAGATAGTACAGTCATCAGCAAATAGGTCACAGGATGCGTGTTCGACGTGTAATGGAAGGTCATTAATGTATATGGCAAAAAGTAGAGGCCCAAGAATAGAGCCCTGAGGAACGCGCCGGTATTTATTATGGTTGGGTATGAGCAAGAGTTATTGTAAGAAACTACATGTTTTCTGTCTGACAGGAATGATTTAATTATCGTCACTAGTTGAAGGTTTACTTTTGATGTTTCTAGTTTTCTAATTAAAATAGCGTGATCTATCATATCAAATGCTTTTTTAAAGTCTACAAAAACTGCCCCACATATGTTATCGTTATTAATATTTAAGTGCCAGTTGTCAATCATCTTAGTTAGAGCTGTGTGACATGAATGTTTAGGTCTAAACCCCGACTGACTATCAATTAGCAAGCCGTTGTTAACTAGGTGTTGTAGTGTTATTTTATGTATGTGTTTTTCTAGTGGTTTGGATAGCGATGATATTAAGGAGATTGGCCTATAGTTACCAAGGTTATTATTGTCGGAAGAGCCAGGTTTTAAGAGAGGATATACCTTAGCGACTTTAAAGTGCCACGGAAAGTAGCTCCGTGCGATACATTGATTGTATATGTATGTAAGCGAATCACTAATAGCTGAAAATAGCATGAAATAGCATGAAATAGATAGATAGATAGATAGATAGATAGATAGATAGATAGATAGATAGATAGATAGATAGATAGATAGATAGATAGATAGATAGATAGATAGATAGATAGATAGATAGATAGATAGATAGATAGATAGATAGATAGATAGATAGATAGATAGATAGATAGATAGATAGATAGATAGATAGATAGATAGATAGATAGATAGATAGATAGATAGATAGATAGATAGATAGATAGATAGATAGATAGATAGATAGATAGATAGATAGATAGATAGATAGATAGATAGATAGATAGATAGATAGATAGATAGATAGATAGATAGATAGATAGATAGATAGATACGACGCAGGCACAGAGATATGACAGTAAAAATCAGAGAAACACCAGGCTTGAGTTTATGATTTTTCAAGAATCTTAATATTTTAAAAGGACTGGCTCTTAGACATTGTGGGTGCCGACTTGGGGAATGCGCCAAAAATCCACGAACGCAAAAAAATAAAAATGATAACAATACAATTTGTAAAGAAAAAAAAAATGAAACAATATTTAGAAATAAACAAAATTACTTGCTTATATGAAAGTTATCGTTCTTCAATAATTCACTTATTATTCTTCAAAGAAAAAAAAATGTTCTATAATAAAATTGAGAAACATAAATGTATTATGTTTTAGTAGAATGCTACAGTGACCATACTTGTGATCCAACTTGATAGCATGAAATTAACTCTTATAAGAGTACATACAATACTGCGCGATTGGGGACGGGAAGAAGCGGGGAAGGGGGGGGGGAGAATCCCGAGAACACGCACCACCTTTAAAACTCCCTGGGGCCGGCCCTGGGTGAAATCAAGCGCTAACAAATATTCTTATGCTTATATCATTTGACAGTCTGTAAGGTAGTCATGAAACTGCATTGTAAACTATTATTAGCAACAACGTGACTTGTGAAATTAGCTTATCGGAAATCTATTGGAAGAAATGACACGAGTGCGACTATTAGACTAAAAGACACAACGCTACTAATAATCTGAAATTCTTCGGTTTAAAAAACAAATAAAAACAAGAATTGATCTTTAACGGTTCTGATACTCCGTGACAACTGAATAAACGAACAGCAGATCGAATTCATTCTACTGATTGCTGGCTTCCCGTTATCTTTGATCTGCAAACATGAGCTACTCGAATGATATCACAGACTGCGGGGAAAAACTGAAACAGCTGCTGATTTGTCGCTGCTCTTATTGGCATGGTAATGGACGATGAGTTGCGGTTCTTCGACTATACCCCATGTCCCCCAACTCTGACGGACGCTGTAACATTTTGTTAATTTGTCATTCAAGTTATTTTATATCTCATCCCAACTAACATAATTACCTGTATGTTACGTCGGTAGGTCTCACTCAAAATAGTAACTCGCGCCAGAAAAAAAAAGTGCGCAACGCACGGTGTGCAACTTGCGCGGCGTGGGTGTTATATAAAACAAATCATCATCATCATGTGACGTATTCTTTCCAGAACGTTGTCTCCATTACAGCTGCTCTGAACGCATCACGATTCTGGGCAAGTCGACCTGCATCAGCCAAAGACAAGTTCAGACTCTCTGTGATGTCCTGGGTCCACCGTCGTCTAGGTCGACCCCTTCCCCTTTTTCCAGGGACCATGCCTTCCATCACTGTTTTTTCCAGACTATTATGTCTTTTTATATGACCGAAAAATTTCAGCTTCCTTATTGCGATGGTATTTAGGAGCCAATGTTCCTGTACGTTTAGTGAGTGCAGTACTTCTCTGTTGGTCTTTTTTTCTGTCCAGGGTATTCTCAACATCCTTCTGTAGCATTTCATTTCGAATGATGTAATCTTTTTTGCAACTGTTTTATTGAGATAAAACAAATACTTTGGTTTTATTTATTTTTTAATCTTTCACGAAATTAGTAGCGCTCGACAAAGAAAAAGTGCGTAAAAATTGGTGTGTATGAGCCCTCACCCGATGTACAAATAATTAAAACTTGAAAGTTTTTGTTAAAACCACTTATTATCAGGGAACACTCTTTGAAAACAATCCACGCACTTTCACACGAAATGTTGTCATCAAAGAACTTTTAAATTGAATCTAAAATAACATAATTCTCGCCGTGTGTACGTTGGTCACAGCTGAGGAATGCAACCATGTTCTAAAATTGTATTGTTTCCATTATATAAACTCTCCAGAAAATAGTTACAATCAACAAAGAAAAGCGTTCAAATGACGGTGTTCATGAACAGTTTGATTACACTGTATAATGGAAAGAAACCAAAAACACTCTAAGAATGTACTTCTATTTGCTCATCCGGGAACGGAAACAGCACACTATAATTAAAAACCCGTCAAGTTTGACGGGTTATTGCTAGTATATATATATATATATATATATATATATATATATATATATATATATATATATATATATATATATATATATATATACATATACATATACATATACATATACATATACATATATATATATATATATATATATATATATATATATATATATATATATATATATATATATATATATATATATATATATATATATATATATATATATATATATATATATATATATATATATATATATATATATATATATATATATATATATATATATATATATATATATATATATATATATCCTAAGCATTGTCTTATCTCTCCCTTACGTTGAATTACATTTTTCCCACCAAAGTTGCAAAATTTAAATGGCCCATTTATCTTTCTGGAACTAAATTGTGTACCTATTGAAACAAAGCGTATTTTGTTTCCATTCTTAATAATGGCGGATGTTTGGATCTAGACACGATTTCTTGAAATTTTCCCATTGGCATTTCGAATAAGCGTGATTAAGTATCTTATAGGCAGCAGATAATGCAGGGAACTCGTTACATTTGCAACAACGCGGCCGATTCAGTCGCTCAAGTCGATACTACCTTAAATAATGATTCGGAGATGGAGTAATAGAACGTTTATTTTGAATTTTTTTTTTTTTTTTCAAACGTATCAAGGTAGGATTTTTTTTATAATCCCCACTTTTACAAAACATTTTGTGATAAAGAAGCTGTTAATCAATTTGTCAAATTTCAGTAACCTGGCTTTTTATTTCACTTCTCTCCATGGCATGTTAAACGCGTTGCCCCAATGCTTTATAAAAAATGCATCCAGGTAAATGACCTGTTCAGAATTAGTGCCGTTATCCGGGTATGCAGCAGACGGCGCACGATATAATTATTTCCCGCCAAAGACTTGGCGGGTATGTTGCTCAAATATATATATATAGCAAGAGGTTTTTATGTTGATAGTGTCAGTAGTAGTTACTGATAGAACAGACAAAGAAGTCAGTCTGAAAAGAATATAGTCCCAGTGTAAGAAAAGAGAACTGGTATCACAGGATAGTCACGGCTGTGAAGGTCTCTACTTTAGATACTCGTAGTATTCAGATTAAGTTACAGCCTAAGATACCAGCTTCGCTAGCAACCACCTATGATAATTAACAATTCAGTAAAACTAAAAAATGCAACAATATAAATTTGACAAGTCAGAGAATTATAATTACTAAATCATTTATTTTGTACATGTATCTTTTGTTTCTTCTTGTGCAATTATGAATGATGAAATGATGAAAATTGAATGAATGCAATTTATATTACAAAATTGACTGATAGTTGAGTTATACTCAATAACTGGATAAGACATCCCTCTGGATCTTCGAATTAACATAGAATGTCCTTCAAATCTCCTTTAAACTAAAATGTCACGTCGTGAATCTTGACTAAGAACAGTTTATCATCATCACACTTCTATTGTTCTTTTGATTTTTACTTGTGACCGCTCACAGTTGCTGTAGAATAGTCACATATATTATACTCAACTTCAGTGACCTGGTACAGATCTTCTGGTCTACACAAGTAATATTCACAGCAGTTGGTTATTGACTCTGCACTAGGTTAACCAACACCTGATAGAGCCTAGTACATGAACAGAATCACACCGAGGTGCTCCTTATTGTTGAAGTGAGTCACGAGTGGATTTCAGTTCCAGATCCTGCTGTTCCAAATCAGAACAGTAACCTGGAACAAAGTGTGACATGTGGCTAGCCTTTTGGTCGTAATGGCCCACAAGTCTACGTCTCAGTGAGTGAAAGTGTTCAGAGTATGCACGTGTATGTATGGCACAAGGATCTGCTCTATTGTCAGTATAACATAGGCATGACATGTGTCTAACTGTAATACATTTTCATAAATAAATAACATACACTGTTAGTGCAAAATCATGATGCTGCAGTCGCCTTCTACAGTTATAGTAGCTTGCAGTCATGCGATCCCTCTTGATCTCTGTTTCACTCCGACAGTAATCGGTGCATTTGTGGTACTGATTTTATTGCGTGCTTTCAATTGTCACACTTTCTTTCTTTCTATACCACGTAGCAGATAGTTTATATTTTCAAGTATTCTTTCACTACTTTCAGTATATTGTGTCTTGTCTGTTATCTGACACTCCTTGTGGATTATGAACACCTCACATTTGCAAGGAGAGGTAGAGATAATTTAACGAGAGGCAGGTTGGTAAAAGTCCCTTATACCAAGCTTGGCCGTGGCAGATTAACACGTACATCGTCCAGCGCTATCTGCCTAATCACTGATAAGACGGGTGCGCGCATCACTAAAGCTTGGAATACTGGGAGACAACTGATGGACGGACACAGATAAGAGATTACTTTCTGATAAAGTAATGGTTACTTTTGGAACACGTTGTCATATGAGGTTAACGACTTCTTCGCGAGTCTGTACGCAAGGCATCGTATATCTTATTGCCATGTATGGTAATACGTGACCTTTTGCTTTATTTCACGTGGAATTTTTTGAAAGTACCACACCCGAACCCGCCTGTTTGAAAATGATTGGAGCATTTATTTAACTCCATAACCAACAGATGCGTGAGAGACCGGGAATACAACCTTACACGTTTCAGTGTTATTCCACTGTAAAGATCGCTTGCCGAGATACCAGACCTTGCTAGAGTGAAGCCTAGAATTCAGAATTCCTTCTTACAATACCGGACACCTTTTATTAGAGAATTTTGGACAGACTTACATAGCCCAGGAAATATCTTTCATATTAACTAAGGAAACCGGGACTGAGGAAACTGAAACACACAAAGTCAGAGAGGGAACTTATTAAATTAACGACACCACAGACGCATGTAAGAGGCCGATTCAAGTCTCTTTTATTCATCTGAGCAAAAAGTCTGTGAGCCAGGATTGGCGTAAGTTGTGATTTTACATTCTATATTTTATTACTAACATGTGAACTAATATATATATATATATATATATATATATATATATATATATATATATATATATATATATATATATATATATATACATATATATATATATATTACCATGTGAATGTTAATATGTGAAAATCGCTAGTGGATGTCCAAGTAATTTGAGGCTGGCAACCTCAGCGTATAGAATGATGATTAATGAACCATCAGTGCACGGGCTGGTGATTGCTTTATTGCTAGTTTCGTAAAGAGAACTAAAAGCATAAAGTAGTTCCAAGTTCCATCCGGAGCAGGGAGGAAAAGATGAAAGAAATAATGTACATTTTCAAGCTTTAACCCAGTGTAAATGTCTATGTGAAAATATTCATTTTAAAGTTAATGAAAGTTTAAGACTTTTCAGCTCAGTGTAAACATAAATGAAAACATATTCAATTTATATTGTGAACACTTTTCAATCAGTAGAAATGTAAATGTAAACATATTCTATCTGTATTGTTAACCTTTTCATGTAAATGTAATGTAAAGCTAAAGCAGAAAGTACTATCTCTGGAACCAAGTAAAGATAGAAGTGAATTGACGTTGTGCGAGACGCCATCATAAGAGGGTCTTATAGACAGACGCAAGACCAGCTTGGCCATTACTCCTCGACGTTCTAGGAACGTGCGGCACCTTTAAACTTGACCAGCGACGAGCGAGAGCAGTGTACACAGAACCCATTATCGGGAGCAGAAACTACTATTGGCAGCTAAGTGAAAATATATACGCTGCCAAAGTGAACTTTTCCCCATCATCTCTACTAAAAATCAATGATGAAACTTTTCTTCTAAACTATTCAATTTATTTTCAAACTGTTAAAAGCTAAAGTGATTATTAAATTTTGTTCTTTGTAATGTTACAAATTTAACTTCGATTTAATCATTTTAAAGTTATTGCATGTTTGTCTCAGTCAATTTACTACACACACTCTAAACAGAGCAATACCAGAATAATAGAATTCCAGTGAGTAAATCAGGGGTGGGGGCTTGAACGAGCTGAAATTAATAAGTGCTTAATTCCTTCACAAACGTTGTCGGCAGATTCTAGAATTAACTTGCTCAGCCAAAGCAGCATTGTTTTCGCTTATCTGATTATCTTGTGAAGACTCCCTTTGTAGTAGAAGTGTCATTACCCTTCTATCTACATCTCTGCCAAGAGTAATCTTGTGCGAAGGTAGATACCTTTGAAGCCCATATTAGATACTCTTGAGTTTTGGCTACTGTTGGACCACTACTGCAAAGCAGGGAGGCAATAGCGTCAGAATGTTCTCAAAGAAAGCAGTAGTCAGTTTGAGGCTATTTGAATCCCCGTAAAGCTTTTCCACGAAAGGGACTGGCGTCGGCCATATGCGCTTTCTCTGTCAGGCATATAAGGGGCAACTTTGAAGCAGATGTTCAGCAGTCATTTTATCGGTGCCACAGTTACACTGATCGGTAGTTCCTATCTTTAGCTTGTTGAATAGATGGTATCTCAATCTGTTGTGACCAGTGCGGAGTCTGAAGATTACCACGTGTTCTCTTCTGATTAGCTGGTAGTAAGCATCATTCTGTGTGTGTGACCTGGATGTTCTACATTCTATTTCTTTCTGTATCTGATTCTGATAAAACGTTTTGCCTCCTCGAAAGTTATGCTTGCATCAGGCTGAGGTAGATGTAAACCTTCTTTTGCCATTCTGTCAGCCTCTGGTGTTACAATGAGATGGGATCCATTGGGTCACAACACTTTTGAATCGTTGACAAAGTTTGTGGAGCCTATTCTGAGGCCATCCACTTCTGTATTATTTTGGCTTTTCAACATTGCAATTACTGACTGTGCATCAGTAAAGTATTCTTATTGATTATAAGCTTTTGAACACTCCTGGGTTTCCATTCCGGCTTAACCCTGGTAAGTATTGTGTTTGTTTCGTCATCCACAAATTTAATTCCAATTTAGTCCTCACAAATCGATAAAACGATCTATCCTGTAATAAAATTGAATTTATTTACAATATATAATTATAAATCTACATACCCTCTTAGGAGGATTCAGAAGTTCACACTGCACTGAGAAATAGTGATGATTTGAACTGCCCGGCATGCAGAATGGAGAAATAAGCTTTCCAGGCAAGCTGCTATCTCAACCTCCAGCAGTCCGTCTATCTTCTGAAAAAATCTCCCTTGCTTTTATAGGCTGAGCGCGGACGTATGAGAGAGTACAGTGCAAACTGCCTTCTTAATTTTAGTTTTTCTTGCTGATATCGGGAATCTGTGCTCAGCTTGGTCCAAAAAACGTGCTCGTTCTGTTCAACTAGATTATGGATCACTGTCATCCCTGTCTCCTTTTATTTGTACGATCGTTAGCTTCATTTACATATATATGGTTGTCCTTAATAGGTTTTGTCTTCGAATTATTGTTAATTTCTGAAGTCGATCGACATAGAGATTTCAACCCATCTGGTCCACTTACGCTCGAATATCTCCAAAATGAAATAACGTAGCAAGTTTTCCTTTGACGTGCTTCCTTTTGTACTTCTTCGACAAACGAGACTAATATCATGTCGTTTCGTCCATTCATTCTATTTTAATTCATCTAAGTCTACGTACACCTTTGCACAAATCTCTCCATTTGTTTACACGCCATTACAAACCATTCTACCGGCGAGAGAGGGCTGCTTGCATTTGATTGGCTTATATCTTCGTCTTTCAAGAATAGTCAAGGCATGTGTTTACTTCGCGCTACTATATATATATATATATATATATATATATATATATATATATATATATATATATATATATATATATATATATACACACACACACACACACACACACAAAGCGCCGGATTATTCATTAGACCCACTAGACACTGGCCTAGGGTCCCAAGATTACAAGGTCCCGCAAAAAAAGCAGCGGAGTCATAACGCGTAGAGCTCTACAGTAACGGCACGTGAACGATAGTACACAGGCGCGTGCAGGGTAATAGTATTTGTACAACAGTTTATTAGTTACTTTCACTCCCGCTTTTTTCTTTTCTTAAATTATATTTTCATTGCAAGGGCCCCACTACCTTCAACAAAATCTAGGGGCTGTAACGAACACGTGTTTTAAAAAAAAATATTATTACACGTTAATAAAAACATTTATCTGAGAATTCATGTTTTTCTAGTTTTACCTTTTAGAAGATTGGAGAGGGCCCCCAAAATATCTTGATAGCCTAGGGCCTCCGGAGTTCTTAATCCGTCCCTGGCTGTGTGTGTCTATAATATATATCAATAATTGTTATGTTCATTTGTTGTTTAAATTAACTTTTAATGCAACGTATATATATATATATATATATATATATATATATATATATATATATATATATATATATATATATATATATATATATATATATATATATATATATCTGCACACTCGAAGTTATATTTATGTAAAATATAGGTAACTGGTTCCTGCCCAATTTCAACTTTTCATAATTAAAGTATTGCTAAATATTATCTAGTATTTTCCATGTGATGGAATATAGTATCTACGGGAGAAACACACACACATACGCGTGCGCGCAAACAACAGCAAAACCGATAGATCTTTTTATCTTTCGCCTGTTTCATGTCACAGTCTCTTCATCGCTGCCTTTGCCTTCCCTGACTCAAGAGCAGAGTCAGGTATCCATTTACAGATGAATAGACTGAAGCGTGGCGCTGCCAGATTTTGAACCTGGAACCTGGGTACTTTGCCGCGAGGTGCAAACGCTTTAACCACTTTACCAATTTGATAATAATAGCAGTAATAATAATAACAACCGCAAAAGTAAAAATTAAAATACAATGAAAGCATAAAGGAGGTTATGTGTTTTCTCAGGCGATAGAACATAATTAAGTACGAAAGAAATATATTTTTGAAACTCACAGTAAATAGTTAGTGAAGTAATGTTTATTAACACGCATATATACTTTCATAAATCTGAACGCAAACTATGACCACACATACAAACACACATGTACGAACACTAGCACGCAATAATACAAATAACATAAATCGATTTCTTTTATCAAAACGCTTCATGAATGACCATTCAATTCACAACATAAATAATGCTTTATCTTAAAATGAGAAACTATAAATTTGTCGGCTATTGTTGGCAATTCCATAACATCTGATGAATACCGCGGAGGCCGTATTCGGGAATGGATCTGAGACCAGGCGGTGCAAACACTGTTGAGAACAACGCACGGCGCGCAGGTTACCATGATGTTGAGTATCTTATGATAGAGAGTAACGTTTATCACCAGAGTACATTATTTCTTCAGCTGATAGTTGAGCTTACAGAGATGCTTTCGTTCCCACCTTTCTGTATAGCTATACTAGGGAATCATAATGATGAAATCAATACATTTTTCGCTAAGAACTTGTTCTTTGCCACCAAAGGCCTTCGACAAACTTATGCCAGGTCTTCCTGTCCCGTGTCATCAGTTCCTGGTTTTTCCATGTCTTCTCTCCTTTCATTTCTGTATCCAGCTTTCTTCTCCGTGTGTTGTTCGGTCTCCATCTTCCTCTCTTACCGTGGGGAATCCAGAATAAGGACTGCCTTGTTATGCTATCAATGGGTTCCCTCAATGTGTTTCTTATCCATCCCCAGCGTCTTCTCATCTCTTGTTCCACTGGCACTTGCCTCGTTTTATCATTAGTTTCATATTTACTATTATTAACTTATAGATTAGTTCGAGAGATTTTAAAAAAAAGATATATAAATAACAACTCGAGCAAAGTTAAAAATCAATCTAATAGATAATTGAAGAATTTTCTAAAGTATTTTGGAATTAACCAATCTTTAAACCCGCGGTATCCCCCTTTGTCCCTTCTTGTTTTAATCCTGCTCCCTGCCTCGCGGAAACCCTGGATACGTGGTTGGTCCACGACTAGGAGCGAATGACAGGTCAACAGATAAGCTTCTTGGATACGGCGGAAAATTGATGCTGGCGACCTAACTCCTGAAGGTCACAGACTTTGGTAACTACACAATGCAGATCTCGGGCCCCGAGAATACATGCTTGCCACACAATGTTATCGCGGCCCAGGACGTGGCTTAGCTCAAAGGACGTCTGGATGATTAGTGAGAAAACGAGTAAGACTGAGTCAATACCATGTTCTTCAGAATTATTCGCCGAAGAAAGACTTTGAAAAGAAGGAAAGATCGTAGCGTCCACATGCAAGCCATTGGAACATAACATAGTTTTTCCCGTTTGTTGAAATAAAAGCCGAACTGAAGGAAAATAAATGGCATCGTGTCGTAGCACCTGGACTAAGCCAGACGTCAACCGTTACATTTAACTTTCGCTGTCTCAGGTCCTTGTGTAACCTGCAATCAATAGCACACAAAATAAAAACACAAAGCTAAATAAATCAGCTTTTGAAAATAAAAGCACAACTGATGCACCATACACGGAAAACACATGAGTTGAGTATATAATGTTATAATAACTATATAATGTGACGGGTGGACACAGTGAACATAAATACATTACTTCCTCTTGAAGTGACAGCGCATTTTTATGTAACTGTTAAAACAATCATTTGTCTTCATTTTATACGTCCATACAAATAACACACGTGTATATTTCATATCTGTGTTTATTTTTCTGTGACACTTTTTTTTCAAAGTCATACATACCACTTACACATTTGTTTATTTCTGTTATACTTTTTTTTTCAAACCCACGTATACCATTTATACATTACTGTTTAATTTTCTGTTACACTTTTTCCAAACCCATGCATACCATTTATACATTACACGTGCTGCCCTATTAAACGTGGCCTTACTCTCATTTTCTGACTGGTTGACAAAGAACACATGAGTAAATATTGTATCGTGACAAAATATCAGTCTGCCATAATATCTACATTGAAATGCACAAACTAAGAAAAATGTAAACATAAATTTGTAACGGATACTAAGTTCACACTAAATTTTGTTTTAATGTCAATATATTTTCTGTGATGTGCTGAAATAAAACAACAAAAGCTTGGAAAATAAAGAACAAATATTCCTTTGTACATTAATTTACATATTTGCTGTACATATTAGCTGTACATATTAGCTGTACATATTAGCAACGGAAACCAGCCAACTTCCTTTCAATGTATTTAAGCTTGCTGTTGTTGGGTAGGTGTTGTTTTCATATTCAAACATAATAATTTAATCCTTCTTTACTCAATTAGGATTCTGTTGAACATTTCGGTTCTACTCTATTCAATGCGTCAATTACAGTGTGCGTTACAATAGTTCGAGTATTTTAGTCAATTAATTCATTTGTTTTTGTGTCTTTTAAAATCATACTTTGTCTTAAAGTGCTGCGCCACTCATTACTTAATATTTTCCCCCTTAAGATGTGTGCCTACTTGTAGCGAGATCCACGGCTATCAACCATGGGCAGGAGCGCTACAGTTGTCGGAGGGCAGTTGCCAGTCAAAAAGATCTCTGTGCACGAACTCAAGTGCAACATTGATAAATATCAAGTCCTGAAAAGGGCTAATAGTGTCCATCAGCTGGATCGTTGAAGTTCTGAAAAGTGCTAGTTTGAAGCACCTCCAAAACGCCACTGGACTGGAGCTTTAAGACGCTGACTCACTGCTTAAAACTTTTCTGTAGTAAATGGCTCTTCAGCTTTCTACTTGTAATAGGACAGCCGAATCTCTTAAGTAAACGCTAAGCCGTTCGTACTATCAAGAAAGCCCGATAGCCACACTGCTTGAAATTTTCTGAAGGAAATTGACCTTCAGCGTTGCCAGTTTTATAGGGACTGCTGAATCTCTTGAGTAAACTCTAAGCCGTCCTTACTAACCAGAAAGCCTGACACAACCACTCACCTGGCTTGACATTAAAGATGTCAATGTTTTTGGCCTTGTTAACATCCATCGTCAACACCCCAACCCCCCCCCCCCCCCCGTCCAGTTCCCGGGGGTCTCTGGAGAGACAAAGAAAGAATAGGACTAGGGCTTCCACAAACAATTGTCGTACAAGAAGACTAATATAAAGTTGTGTATGGAGCTGGTAACCTCATCATGTCGAACAAGTTGTCACAGAAACTACCACTACAGGAGCATGTAACTTCTATGTGCAGGCTTCCAGCAGGACCAACTGCAGTAGTGGCTCCATGCTCAGTAAGGAGCGCAACGGAAAATGATGATGATGATGAACTTGCAACTTGTGGTTGTAAATGACCTTGTCTCTTGTCCACGCTTACCCATTAGAACATGAATGTAAGAGGCGTTTATAAGCTTCACAGTATCTCAGCTTGAGAAAGGTGCTCGAAGCATCATTCATGTATCATTTCATTAATGGCAGCTGTGAGATCACGTGAGGATCTGCTGATAATAGTTACAACACGCAGACTTAAATGTTATGGCCACGTGTCATTATTATATGGATTTTCCAAAAATATCCTTAATATAGCACTGTCTTGAACAAGACGATGAGGTGCGATAAAAAAAAGAAGAGGCAGACAATATTTGGAAATTGATATGATAGAAAATATGTTTAATGTGACATAGATGCTGGCACAAGACAGAAGACCTTGGTGTGGAAATACCACAAGTAATACAGCGTTCATCGGAATATGGTGCCCGGAAGAGAACCCAGCTTATGTGACGAAGAAAGGAATTAATAAGTAACGACTATGTATTGGAATACAGAAAGATAAAGACAGGTTAAATAAAAAAAACAGTTTGACACAGAGCTTCATATATAGATATAAAGTTAAAGGTAGTCCCATAGCAGATTCTGCAGTAGGGGAGTGAAGTGTTAGAGACTTCACCATACTAGATCCGGCCTAATGAGGTCACTATAACATCATTTTCAAAATATGACAGATCATATTATAAATATTATTTGTATTGTTTGTTGCATTAATGTTTAAATATTTCTGTCACAAGGCGCAAAAAGACACGGCCTGTATTATCCAAGGAGATGTACGTATTCCTGTATAGTTTATTAGCGGCAGGATTCAACCGTAGATTACAAAACAGATACGTAATCATGAATAACACGGAGATATTCAGGTACAGAGGTTACTAGAAGACAGACTCAGAGGTTACAATAAATGAGACTCAATTAGGGACATTAAATAAGTGATTCATTTAAGGATATCAAATGAGAGATTCAACTATGAATATCAAATAAGAAATTCAGCCACGGATAGCCATGAAGAGATTCAACAAGGAATATTAAATAAGAAATTCAACCAGTGATGGCAAAGAAGAATTTCAACTAAGAGATTTAACTAGGAATATCAAATAAATTATTTAACTAAGAATATATAAAAAGAGATTCAACCAGGGATAACAAATAAGCGATTCAACTAGAAATATGAACTAAGAGATTTAACTGATGATATTTGGTAATAAATGATGATATTAGAGATATCAAATAAAAGATTCAACTAGGAATATCAAATAAGAAATTCAGCTAGCAATATCAAATAAGATATTCAATTAGGAATATCAAATCAGAGATTTAACTAGAAATTCTAAATGAAAGATTCAACCAGGGATATCAAATAAGAGATTCAACTAGGAATATCAACTAAGAAATTTAACTAGGGATATCAAATAGATTTCACTACGGAAATCAAATAATACATTTAATTAGGCGTATCAGATAAAAGAGTCAAGTAGGAGGATCAAACAAGATTCAACTTGGGATATGAAAGGAGAGATTCTGAAAGTGAACGGGGAAGATCATACTCAATAAATTGTCTACCTCAATAGAGAATCAAACACAGAACACGTGGTACCTTCACCGGTAAATATTTAGGAAGATTGTGTCCTGCAGCTTACAAACCCCAGCATCACGCACACTACGGGGAACTAAAAGGATGGTTTAATGTTTCTTTACTACACCAGCGTATTCACCACCATCATCAGCAATTTAAAAACACAACAGCAACAACAATAAACGAATTCAGTGATGTTTGTCCAGCGATGTGAGACCACCCCGTTATCCAACTAACTTGATGACAATGAAGCTGTGATTAAGTAATGTTCTCAGTGTAATTATGGACATAATGATGACAACAAATTACTTTGTTAACCATGAATCTGTGAAAATCGTGGATGCTTATTTCTTTCATGTGAATTTCAGTTTTTGCTTTCTTGAAATCTGCAGTCACAATAGAAACAATGTGCACACACCAAGGTTGTTTGCAGGCGGAGTAATATCCCCATAAGCATCGCTTACGCCAGTCAACCTCTGGACAAAGTGAACGGTGAATTTACACAGACATCTGTCAGGTTAAATAAAGTATCAGTTTCCTGTTCGCTTATAAATCGACGCCGTCAAGAAAGTTGCAGTCGCCTTTCAAAACGTGATCACCGTTTTCATCTTCTGGTTCAGAGTTACCCTCCATGTCTTCTGCTTGTTCTTGTTTCTTCTTAGCTGTCGCCATTTCTGCAGCGTGTTTCTTCCTCCATTTTGTTCGGCGGTTTTGAAACCAAACCTGAAAATAAAATGGAAGAAAAACTATATTTTCTAGTTAAAATACTTATATGTCATAAATATACATTTTAGCGCCAGCTGACACTTGTTCTCATTTCCATAATAGGAGTTAGACTTTGTGTTCACATTTTATATTATTATTATTTTAATTAGTTCCAGTTCTGAAAATTTATCGTAGCTCAACGTTCATACGATTTCAGTGAAGAGTTTTCATAAATGCCAGCTCTTTTAAACAAGGTAAGGATGAAATTGCTGCAGTAATTTCTGTCGCACAATATTAATTTAGAACTTAGTTAATTGTATTAATTTATATCATGTAGCTCCCAGATCCCCAGTGCGGAAGTGATGACAATAACCAGCGTTGCCACTCTGAATTTTGAAGAAGAAAAAAACCAAGATATTGGCGACTTGGGCTACTTTGTGCTATTTTTGGGCTACTTTGAACGAATTTGGGCTACTTTGGGCTATTTTTGGCTACTTTTGATGAATCTGGGCTACTTTGTGATATTTTGTGGCTATTTTGGACGAATTTGGGCTACTTTGGGTGAAATCTAGGTTGCATTCTTCAGCTAATGAAGGAAAATGACACCTAGTCGGGACCAAACAAATCTAAATCTAAGCGAATCCATCTAGGAGTGGCAACGCTGACATAAACCAGACCAATAGCAGAGAGAAGAAGACGTTGGCGATGGATAGGACACACATTTGAGGAAACCAGTTGACAGTATTAAAAGACAGTACTTACTCTGGAATAACGAGGGTAAGAGAGGTAGAGGAAGACATAAAAAATAGATGGAGACAGTAGCTAGGGACAAGGGAAAGGAATAAAGAAGATATCAAACGACCTTGAGCGGGTAGCACAGGAGAGGGAGTCTTGGGAAGATATATGTTGAAGGTCTACGCTCTTGGAATAGCTAAAGGGAGATGAATGAATGAATTAATGGATTAATGAATAAATTAATTAAACTGTAATCACAGTAGGGATTTCTAGCCACGTGATAAAACGTGCATCTCTGTGTAGTAGGTCTAGTGATTATGCACTAAATGCGGATAACTACAGCAAGAAACTACCACAGGAAGCACTACTTGCACCACCATCATACTCTCCATCAACTTTTCCAACTATCAAAAACACATTCTCCCCATGTAATTCCAGAAGTCGTTAAAAGAAAGAAAAGGATTAGTGCACCCTCTTGGTGCAGGCTTCCTGCAACGAAACCAACTACGGTGGTGGCCCCATGCTCCGTAAAGAGTGCAAAGAAAAATGTTTATGATGAATATCTAACTCAGACGTGAAACATATATGAGCTTATATGAGCTGAATTTGAGCAGTGTTATGAGTTGTTGTACGATTTATTTTTAAAAAGTTATGAATAAACGGATACCCGTATAATTAACTAAACAAATAATGCAGCCAGATAACTCGTGGATTACTTTAGTGCGCCGAAGAGCCACTGCCGGCGGTAGATCGTACATCAAGGAATATTCTCATGTCTTGACGCCATTTTATTGGTAATGCGTTTAGCAGAGAACAACTCTTTCCTTTTCATATTTTCCTTGCACGCTATCACCACTTGTACAGACAGAACATGGCTCGTATATCAAAGATCTGCCACAGCGTGTTGACAACTGGCTCTTTAATCCAAGCTTCGACTTTTGAATCCGGGGTGGTCCCGTCGCCGTTCGCCCATGACGCAAAACTTAGAAAAAGAATGTTGAGTCTCAGAATATGGTTCAAAGGTTAAAATCTAAATCACGCGACCTGAAATATAAAATGGGAATCAAAACAGAATACGAGAGAAAGCTGAATGAAGCTAGCTAGAAATCGGTGGGAATGCTCCGAAAGAAACCTGGCAATTTTATGCTCTCTTTCTCGCTTGGAGAGGGCACATTTGGTTCAAAAGAAACTTCTTCTACTGCGGTGTTTTCTTGGAGAAATGTGTAAGAGAAAGAAACATTCAAGCTCTGATGGTCGAGTAGGCCGCACCCATCTTGATCGACGTTCACGGATGCCCTTAGTTCTCTCTCATTTTATTTTATTCTTTCTTGTTCGTTTTCGTTACTTTTTGTGTTTCACAAAGTAACGTGTCGCATTTCTTGACAGTGCGTGGGTTTTTTTTTTTTTTTTTTTTAACGTTTGAACATTTTGAAACCAGTGTCCAGACTGTTAAACAAAAATGGTAGTCCCATAGCAGATACTATAGAACGGGAGTAAGGCGTTAGAGACTTCACTATACTAAGTCCAGCTTTATGAAATGGGGTGATCAGCTCCCTTCTTCGCTGCCTTTGCCTTCCCTTATTAGGCAAGAGCAGAGCCAGGCAGACGTTTACAGCTGGGTAGATGGAGTGTAACGCTGCCAGGTTTCGATCCTGGAACCCTATATCAGTGACGTGCGAAGCAACCGCTCTAACCAATGGGACTCTGGCTAGAGATAAAACTGTTGTTATTTCATATGCTTCTAGAATTTCGCCATCACAAGACCTGGCACCACTTTGAAAAATGAGAGTGCTAGCTCTGATTGTGCGTGATGTTTTCTGGTTCTGCTCTTCTATCCACTGCAATAAATTTGTGTCCATCAAATAAAGGAAAACCGTGTTGTTACATCGAACTAATTTTATTGTGTGGAAGCCGGTTCTGCAGATAACAGAGATGTGGTTTATTAAACGATATTGAGATTCCCACGGATGGCTAAAACAATCAAAACAAAGAAATATCATCACAAAGATAAGAAGAATTTAATCAATCTGTATCGGACTTGTGGTGAGAAAAACTATAAAAAACATGGATTGGCAACGAGGAAAATAGGTAGAACAAAATGCGAAGAAAGTCAGACAGAAACGTTACTGGAGAGCTTGGCACTATGGCACGTGAAGAGATACAAGTCTGGAGAACCCTGGATCTCCTATTAGATCTGTGGAGGGAAAACCTAGGTCATGCTGCACTACACTTCATAACGATGATGATTCTCAATTATTTCACAAAACTCGATCGTCTTATTACTAGTAATACTCTTGCTCTCCATTGTTTTATTTTAATTCTGTCATATTTGAGAGGAGTGGGGGGTAGCTGTTCTGCGCTCACATAGTTCGTTGTCTCTGCTTTATGTGTGACTATGTATGCTTGCGCACATATGTGTCTGTATTTATGCACGACTGTAGATGTTTGTGATCTCAAGCATGTATGTGTTTATGTACGCATGCATATTATGCATGTATGAATATATATATATATATATATATATATATATATATATATATATATATATATATATATATATATATATACGTACATATATATTGGGCCTATATATATGTGGATACGGATGTACTATATATGTGTGTATGTGCATAAATGTGTAGGTACACATGTGTTTATATGTATCTAACAGAGTATCGGTACTGATTACTTAGTACAGAACAATAATAATCACGGTAACATCTCCCATCTAATCTAAAATTATTCCACAATCGTTCTTGCATTGATAAACCGATCTGAGAAAAAAAGAAAAAAATACAGCAATAATTGGCTTCTTCATGGTTGACGACGACGACATTTTGTGTGTCCTTTGTGTGCGCTGTCTCAAGTTATTTATCGCTCTTGGTACACAACACTTAAAGCAAGTGTGATCTGCCAGTTCCATGTCCTGAGACTGCAGCGAGAAGACCACCCCAGTGAGAAGACTGGGCGGAAATAGATGCACGTGTGTAATACTTTTAACAAGCTGTAGACAGGCCGAAATGCTAAACGAAATACCCACTGGCAAAGAATTCCTTTGATATTTCCCGTATTTGCGATAAATCTGGGCGTTATCAATGTATTGAGCGTACAAGTTAACGGCAAATTCAAAGTCAATTTTCTCTCTACGCAATCCATCTCCTTAACAAAGGTTCTGGTGACGCCTGCAAATAGTCTTTTTGTCTTCAGGTGTTTTAATTAACGGCCACAAAACATTCTAAGCGAATCGATCAGGGCTGGTTGCACATCAGACAACCATCAAACCTTGATTTCTCGGGACATGATACCACCCTGGGGACATACGCCTTTTAGTTACGTCATTGAGCGTGAGCAACCAGAACAAGGGGGCCCAAGTGAGTAGCAGGTCACGTGAGATCAGACACGCTCATGCGCGGAACCATTTCTGTGTTAACTGTTATAATGAAAACGACCCTCAGCTGGTGGATGCACGCACAAGGGATGCGTCCCGTCGAAAGTCAATGGCGACTAGGTGGCGTCTGATGCATCCACGCGCGTAAATCGTCGTCAATATGCGAAAGAAGAGCGATTTCTAGCGTCCATGCCCAAAAGGGAACTAAACTAACTCGCAGCCAAAGCTACAAGGCCTGATCAGTCTGAGAACCTCATTATTGAGAAAATTAAATTAGTATAAGATCTGTATAAAGAATTCGTTAACATGGATTGGATATAAAAGAAATTAAGGGAAACGTTTCAATTATTCTAGAGATATCAGCCGTTCACGAACGGCTCATTTCAAACTTTCGTGTGTCCTTGCCGGGCGGGAAGCGATAGAATGGCGCCTTCTAAGACTACAAGAAACCTCAAACAATAGCAAGAATTTCACGCTAGTGCAAAGCGTGATATACGATCGTCACGCCTGTGATAAATTTAACGACTGAACGGCCTTGCATGACGTTTGAGTTGTTCGTCTTCTTCCACTTCCCCAGAAAGATCGGTTCACGCTTTCTCGTAAGCACGTGCACACATTGTCTCCTCCCTGACGATAAAAATGCGCCGATTGGTGGAAAGGTACTGCACGTGCGACACAAGAATCGTCCATGCAAATGAGATTCAGCCTTTCGAGACTCATTAACATAAAACAGCCGTTTCTGCGAAACATCATTAAAAACTAACTTAACAAATGGCTAGCCCGTGTAGCTTTAGAAATTGAAAGTACTCTGGGCAGGCGTTGTAACTTGAGATGTGTTCAAACGTTACGTGTTTTCCCACCCATGTTTGATAAATCCGTCAGAGAAAAACAGTGCGAATTGTCACTGAAAAACAGATGCTGTGCGCGTATGTGTGTGTGTGTGTGTGTGTGGTGGCGCGTTAGTGAGTGATTATATATATATATATATATATATATATATATATATATATATATATATATATATATATATATATATATATATATATATATATATATACATGTATATATTTCCATTCTTCGCACACACACAACAAAAGCAAATTGTGAAATTAAAGTTTATATTCTACTTCAAGAGCTCCAATAGTACCATAAAAACCAAACAAACAAAAACAAGAAAACTAACTAACAAATAAGCAAATAAAAACAGGGATAAAAGCTTAGATTTTGTTACCGATATAGATAAGATAATAAAGCTGAAGTAGAGAACTTGGCAAGAAAAAACGACAGTAAAAAGGAAAATAATTAATCTGAGATGTGCCAATGAAATTAGAGCAATATTATGTCGTTATCATACAATGAAGACACGACATGCAGAGTTTTTCATGAAGGACAACTTACAGAACTTTTAGGATTAGAACGTGAGTGAGACATGGATGCCTCTTGTCTCCATTTCTTTTTTTACTAGCAATAGATTGGGTTATGAAAACATCGACATCACACAACAGAAATGGAATCCAGTGGAATCTGACTAAACAGCTTGATGGTCTGGATTTTGTAGATGA
The DNA here is from genome assembly GCA_024509875.1 of Oreohelix idahoensis. Lineage (NCBI taxonomy): Eukaryota > Metazoa > Mollusca > Gastropoda > Stylommatophora > Oreohelicidae > Oreohelix > Oreohelix idahoensis. Next base: position 80,454 of record JAMPIV010014448.1, on the reverse strand, counting down.
CTTGGCTCTTCTGTCCCATAACCATAATCAGATGCAAGAGAAAATGAAAATTCTCATTGAGAGGTCACAACAAGTGGGCCTGAAAATACACAGGGAAAATACAAAGATTATGAAAATAAATGCAAGAAATGATAACAAGGTTGAAGTTGAAGAAACAGCACTAAAAGATGTAGAATTGTACACGTATCTGGGACCTAAGACGCGTCAACAGTGAGGAATGCAGTTAGCAGCCCATAGCTAGACTGCATGCGTCAGGGTCAGCGAACCAGAGCTGACCAAGACCCTACTCCACCTCCAAGTGGTGGTCCTGGAAACAGGCTGCATCACTGCAGTCTGGCTGAGTGAGTAGGGATCGAAGAGGGAAGGCTAACCCAGTCCCAAAAATGCCGTGCTGAAGTCGGATGTGTCGGCCAAAAGGCGCAAACATCGCAGCTTCGCTGTAAACGGACACAACGCAACCAACGTCCTTTTCAGGACGAACGAAGAAGAAGAAGTATACATATCTTGGCAGTAATATAGACAAAATTTGAGGGACAGAAAGTGATGTCAAAATAAGAATACAAAAAGCAAGAGGAGCTTTCATTGCATTGGGAAACATATGGAGAACAAGAGAAATCAAGTCCAACACGAAAATAAGGATCTTCAACTCAAATGTGGTCAGTCCTATTTTATTGGTGAGACACGGAGAGCAACAAAAACAACAACCAAAAAGCTGCAGACTTTTATAAATGGGTGCTTGCATAGAATAGAAGGACTGAAATGGTATGACAAAGTCACAAATGTGGAATTGATGACAAGAACCAGACACGTGCTAGTTGAACAAGAGAAGAAGACGCTGGCGATGGATAGGACACACATTGAGAAAACATGTTGATAGCATTACAAGGCAATGTCCTTGTTCTGGAATCCACAGGGAAAGAGAGGCAGAGGTAGACCAAAAAACACATGGAGAAGAGAACTGGATACAGAGGTGAAAATGATGAGAATAACTCGGAAAGAACTTGAGCGGATGGCACAGGACAGGAAGACTTGGCATGTGTTTGTTGAAGGCCTATGCTCCTTGTGGAGCTAAAGGGTATTGATTGATTGATTGATTGATCATAATGATGGCGATGTAATAAAGTTAATAGAAGTTAATTTTTTTTTTTAAATTAATACTTGTCAATAAACAATGTTACTGATAGAAAGCTACATCTGTAAATCTGTTAACAAATGTTATCGCCAAGGCAGAGATAACAGATATTAGGATGAGAAATAATGAACTTCGTTATCTAATTACACTGGCTAACAAAAAAAAAAATTTTTTTCTTTCTCTAACATTTCTATGTTTTTCTGGTCAATTTTAATGCGCTGTTTTTAAATCTGCAAACCGTTTTTCTCTATCAGGTCGGGATCGCTAGAAATACGCAATTGAAGTTTTTTAACAACGCATACAGTATTACAACATCATTCGTACAAGAAGTATAACAGTTATGTAGGCTTGAATTTCTTTGCAGTTGACTTTCGTCGGTGAATGGCATGTGGTACATCGCGATGAAGCATCCAACAATAATCGGCAAGCATGGTCACACTCCACCATCCTTGATAACGTGACTCCATTACGGCGATATCTTGATGGAATCGTTCTCCATGTTCATAGCTGACTTCGCCAAGGTTGTCAGGGGAAAAGTCAAGATGCGAATCGAGCAAATGGATTTTGAGGGACATGTTACAGCCCATAATTCTGTTTGCATCTATGCACTGCTTAAAAATATGCACATAGTCGACAGATTTGTGATTTCCCAGAAAGTTATCGACGATCGATTTGAATGCCATCCATGCGTGAAGTTCACTACCATGTAACATTAGTAACAAGTTCTCGAATTGTCTGTCTGCAATAACTTTCCTAATCTGAGGTCCTACAAAGATACCTTCCTTTATCTTTGTATCGCTAACTTGCGGAAACTTTTCTCGAAGATAAGTGAAAGCTTTGCTCGTTTTATCTAACGCTTTTACGAAATTCTTCATGAGCCCCAACTTTATATGTAACGGTGGTAAAATGATGCTGTCTTTGTTAACTAATGGCTCGTGTATTACATTTTTATGCCCGAGCTGCATACGATCCCTGATAGGCACACCTTTCTTGCATAATGTTCCTGTCTGTTGCAGCTGTCCCATTCACATAGAAAGCAACAAAATTTAGTATACCCAGTCTGCATGCCCGTGAGAATTGCAATGACCTTTAGGTCTCCACAAATCCGCCATTGGTAGTCATTGTACTTTATTTTTGCCAAAAGTATAGCCATATTGTCATAAGTTTCTTTTATATGAACAGAGTAGGCAACTGGAATTGATGAAAATAAATTTCCGTTATGCAATAACACGGCTTTTAGACTAGTCTTGGAAGAGTCGATGAAAAGTCGCCATTCGTTGACTATGTGCTCATGACTGAGGTGCACCATTAGACCGTTTACATCTTTGCAATAGCAAATGTCATCATCCCTCTCAAACTTGAACAAGTTCTCTGTGTCTATGACCGGTATATAATTCGAGTCAGAATTAGTTTTTAAAGCAGGTAAACTATCACTTTCTGATGGTTCATTCACGTCCAACGGATATTGTTCTGGTGGAACTGGGATCTGACATGTGATTGGATCATGAAACACTGGTTTCGAAACTGATTCAATATTTGGATAAACCACAGACTTTCTAGTTTTAAAAGTGAAACCATGGATATTTGTCAAGCAGAAGTAACAATCAGTAGCGTGATTTGTCGGTTCACGCCATATTACTGGCACTCCAAAAGGCATCGACTTATGCTTCGGCGATTTTCGTAACCAACCTGCCAATGTATTTGCACAAGTCGAACAAACTGCATTTGGCTTCCAAGATTTATTTGCATCATCAACTTTCGAATCGAAATAAAGTTCATATGCTTTCTTTAGTAATGGTGTAAAGTTTTTCTGGTGAACACGATCGGTAAAATATCCGCACACGTAACAGAACAGATCAGCCGAATTTCTACAACTTCTAAAAGCCATATTTCGCTCAGAATTATTTCAAAATACAGTAACTATTTGAAAAATAGCGTAACATATGTCATGCATATTTTAACAGTATAAAAAGTAGAATTATTTTGCATTTTATTAATTTTTAATAAGTTATATAGTAAAAGTGAAACGGAGCAAATAACGGTTTCCCAAAAATATATTTATTCACAAATATCTTAAGAACCCGATGTGATAGAGATAAACGGATGTCAAATTTGAAATCAGCGCAAGAAACTGATCTAAGAACACTTATTCTTATATAAGAAAGAAAAATGTTGTTTGTCAGTGTTATCACACATGGTAATTGGTACAATTACAAATTTCATGTTGTTTCCCTTTCCTAATTCACATCCAAAGAACCTAAGGCGAAATGTCTTTTTTTTTAAAATAAAATGCCAATTTCCAAGAACGTTATTTGCAATACTTGCCCATTTATTTATGTGATAAAACCTTACAATTTAAGTGGCTGATCTGTGTAATCTGGTTTTGTTTACTTGCCCATTTATGTATGTGATAAAACCTTACAATTTCAGTGGCTGATCTGTGTAATCTGGTTTTGTTTACTTGCCCATTTATTTATGTGATAAAACCTTACAATTTAAGTGGCGGATCTGTGTAATCTGGTTTTGTTTACTTGCCCATTTATTTATGTGATAAAACCTTACAATTTAAGTGGCGGATCTGTGTAATCTGGTTTTGTTTACTTGACCATTTATTTATGTGATAAAACCTTACAGTTTCAGTGGCTGATCTGTGTAATCTGGTTTTGTTTACTAAGTCATAAAATTAAAATTACATATATAGAATCCTCATTGTCCTCCTGTTCCTGTATGAAGCATAGAGCCACCACTGAAGCATAGGGCCACCACTGAAGCATAGAGCCACCACTGAAGCTGATCTCGCTGGCAGGAAACATGCACCTAAGCATTATTGCAGCTGTGCAGTCTGCAGCAATGTGTTTTGCATGGTGAAATTGTCAGCATGCAAACAAAAAAAAACATGTAAAAACCCTCATATTAGCCGACTTTTACTTTTTTGGGAGTTTGGTACGACATTCAGGAGGGAGCGGTAGGCTTAATCTTTCTTTGTCTTCTCAAAAACCTCCACGAACTACACCAGCACACATGTATTGTAGTAATAATTCTGTTATTTGTGATAGATATGTTTGAAAACGTTATCGCTTATTTTAAAAGGTTAAGCAGCTCAGAGTGGATGTGTATGTCTCATGCTTGTATTTTTTAGCTATACGTGTAAGAAGAAGTAATTGGTTATCGGACCTTAATATTATTATTATTATTCTTGCAAGCCAGATAAGGTATATATAGCAGGCCATTTCCACTTCTGCTTCTTCCCTCCTTCTTGACTTGCGGCATCTGCTTCTTCCTTTCCTTGGGTATTCCCTTAATTTCCGTTTCTCACTACCCCTTGGCTTTTGCACTTCTGTTTGCCCCCTCAACTTGGTTTTTCCATTTCTGGTTGACCTTCCAACCTCCCTCTCATGTTCTTTTTTTCCCCTCGTTTTTCCACAGCCATTCTTTGTCTCCCCTTGTCCATTTGGTTTTTCTTGACATTCCCCCCCCCCCCCCCTTTCCCCGAACTATTTTTTATTTTTTCCTATTCCTGAAGTGTTTGAACTCAAGGCAGCTGAGTTGTTTTTTTTACTGTACACATTAACATTAGCAAGAAAAATTCACTAGAAAAAGTTCTTTCATATTAACTGTTAAAATATCAAATCTAGGGTTACATACATTGATATGAAAAAAAACTGCACGCACAATAACAAATAAAAGGGACACAACAACAAACATAAGCTGAAGTAGAGATTAGAGGGACAATATTTGCTACATCAACATTTGAAAACAATGTGAAAATCATAGAGAACTGGAAATAAGTCACCGCTACGGTGAAATAAATATTATTCACAACAACAGAAACGTGTTGAAATAAAACAACCGTAATCTCAAACACAGAACGTGCGCACGAATACAGTCGAAGCTAAAATTTAACTCCGAGTCAAAACTGTTACTTATTGTACAGAGAATAAACTGAATAGTGACGAAGCTATTAAATCCACGCCTGCCGTCGGATTATCAGTTAATTCTTGCTTAATCCGTTTACTAGCAGACGAAGTGGGAATTGTTATCCGAAGAGGCACGCCACAAGTTTCGTTAAAGTCTAGGCTGAAGGCGGTGGAAACGTTGACATTTTGTCATACAGGGAGAGTCTCGTGAAATTGTATTTCTTCCACTATATTTCTCAGCTGCTTGTTAACACGGTACTTATGGAGTTTCATTCTTGATCAGGGGCGTTTTTAAAGTATTAGGCACCAGAGGCGGATCCTACTTTTGGCACCCCACCCCCGCCCCAAATAAAGAAACACACTTGCATGCGTATTTTCAACTGTAAGTATTATTATAACTATCTGGTTATTAAAAGTTTTGTATGTGGACATGCACCCTAATATAACCGAAGGACCCTGTGTCTTGGTTGAACGTGGCGCGCCTCGCCAATACGAGGCGAAATTTTATTTTTAAAAAATTAAAATCATAAGTGTCCGATGGCACCACCCCCCTTTTTCCAGGCTGTCACCGGGGGCGGACGACCCCTCGCACCCACGCTAGTACGCCACTCTTCTTGATATATTTACATGTGCCCCATGTCGTTCCCTGAGTTCTCTGAAGAGATATGAAGATTATAGGACTACTTTTCTCTCAGTCATATCGTGCAGAGGCCACTAATGTAGGTTGGGCATGGGTCTGGCAGCCTGGGTAAATGTTAACGTAGTCCCATAGCAGATACTACCGTTAATATAAGGGGGTGGGGGGAGAAGGATGTTAGACTTCACTTAGACAAGATCACAGCTTTATAAAGTGTGGTGAGCGTTTCCATTCCTAGCAGTTGTGGTTCTACATTTTGGGAGCCTGGACTTAAACTTTTGGAGGGGCCATTATATTTATAAATATAAAGACCCCTCCAAAAGTTCAAGTTCAGGCCCCCAAAGTATATATATATATGTATAAATATGTATAAATATATATAAATATATATATATATATATATATAATAGTCTGGAAAAAACAGTGATGGAAGGCATGGTCCCTGGAAAAAGGGGAAGGGGTCGACCTAGACGACGGTGGACCCAGGACATCACAGAGAGTCTGAACTTGTCTTTGGCTGATGCAGGTCGACTTGCCCAGAATCGTGATGCGTTCAGAGCAGCTGTAATGGAGACAACGTTCTGGAAAGAATACGTCACATGATGATGATGATATATATATATATATATATATATATATATACACACACATATATATATATATATATATATATATATATATATATATATATATATATATATATATATATATATATATATATATATATAAGTGTTGGGGGATGCGAAAGAAACATATAATAGAGAGAACTGGATTTGGGGGCTCTGAATCTCAAGCTTCAATAGCTTCATAGTAGATCCGCATCTGATTCCAAGCTGCCGTTATCTCCCCTAACTCAAGATCAGACGAGGTACCCAGTTCTACGATCAGGTAGGCTGGAGAGTGGCGTTTCTTGGTTTTGAACCCGTGAAGTTTACAACAAGAATCGATCGCTTTAATTACTCTACCACTCGACGCTGACTGGCAGCTTAAGCATGTAAAACGATTTGCTACAGAAACCACTGCTTCAAGACTTCAGTAATGCTCAGATATAAGCTTCCTGCAATGACAGCAGCGACATTTGATGCCCCGCGCCCCCCATGTGTAAGGGAAAAGTGAAATTATAATATTTACACGCGATTGTGACGCCAATGTAAATACACTATGCAACACGTGACTTATTTATTGACGGCGACTCCATTACTAATGTCAGGGGGGATAATTTAAATGTGAACATGGGGTCTCTTATGAGGCATAGAAAAGTGCGATTACTGTTCCCTGATGCAGTTCGTAGAAGGCGACGAAAAAGGAGGTTATGCGGGAGGCTGGCAATCTCATCACGACAAACGTATTGCTATAGCAACCACCGTTGGAGGAGAATGTTAATGCGTTGTGCAGGCTTCCTGCAATGGCGATGGCTGCAGTGGTGGTATTTTGCGCAACCCTGAGCCCATATCAGTAAGGAATCAGCAACTGGAACAGACAGACACCTTCACATACCTAGGATGCATAGTAACACCAGACGGCGGAGCAAGCAAAAACATCAACAACAGAATGAACAAAGCAAGAACAGCCTTTTTTAGCCTAAACAACATCTGGAAGTCCTCTCAGTACAGCACAAGCACAAAATTAGGATTATATCAGAGCTGTGTGCTTTCTGTGCTTCTCCATGGCGCGGAGAGCTGGAGAGTTACAGAGAAGGAAATGTCGAAATTGTCCTCTTTTCACTCAACATGCCTAAGAAAAATACTCCGAATCTTTTGGCCGAATATCATCACCAACCAAGATCTGCTTACTCGGAGCAAGCAAGAAGACTTGCACACCATCATAGCTGGCAGACGCTGGAGCTGGGTTGGCCATGTCCTCAGAAGAGACCCCGATGCCATCACAAGAACAGCTATGCTATGGACCCCTGAAGGAAAACGAAAGAGAGGCCGACCAAAAACAACTTGGCGGAGGACTGTGGAGGCTGAGATGCAAAGAACGAACCAGAGTTGGGGCACTGTACGAAGGATGGCCGCCGACCGAGCAAAGTGGAATCAATTTGTTGTTGCCCTACAAGACGCCACCAGGCGTAATGGCCACTGACTGCTTTGACGGTCGGCTGCTAAGGATCAAAGAAGAAGAAGAAGAATATATATAGTGAGCAAACAAGGAAAGTCATAAAAATGATGATGATTTTTAAGATAACATTTACAGCTATCGGCTTTGAGAAAAATATTTTTTTTTTTTTTGTTAATGGCGACAATGCGTTATTGACACCACTATTCTTACAGAGTCTTCTTTCAAACATATATAAATTTCATTACTCCGGTGAATATAAACAAAAATGTAAGCAGACGAAAGAGCAATACACTTAAGACAGAGCAGAGCTAGGTACCCATTTACAGTTGGGTATACTGGAGTGTGACTCATAGGTTTGGATCCCGGAGCTCGGTAACTTTGGCGCAAAAGGCAAGGGATGGTGTCTGACTCATGAAACTGGCTGTGTGTAATTTGGGTGGATTTTTAGTATGGTTTAATGATAAAATAATAGAAAAGCCAATATAATCATATTTTATCACTTGGGAGCTATTTGTGGAGAATGAACAATTAAAAAAGACGATAATTAGAGGTTATAGTTGTGGGATTTCGTAGAAGAGTGGAAATAAATAGATAATTCAACGAACATCCAAAATAGCTAATGATCTAAAGAAGAACTAACAGAAGCCAGTGTGACGAAATTACAAACACTAAACGAAATAAAACAAAATGACTTGACAACGATCAGATAGATAAGGGCAATCCTTGTTCATTCGGCACAGTATCAAAATAATAAAATAAACAAAGCAGACACGTACGCACATATATGGAAATAGCATTAAAAACTGAGGGAGAAAATAGGGCAGAGGACAAGAAAGACAGTAGCTATTAAAACAGTTTAACATCGTGCTATAGAAAGTCAACAGCAAAATAGATATAGAACACAAGAGACAACACGTTGTGGAGAGTCAGACGAACTCACGAACTTTAACTTTCAAAGTGTTGAGAATAGAGAACGCAGGACTGTCTAAAATTCTGCCCTTTCTTTCACTTATTTTGTACTGAATGTGTTAAGTTAGTCCAGTTTGCAGGGCACTTGAATAAGACGAAGAAGAGGAATCTAATGCAAGCATTGATGATGTATAAGATGTACAATCAGAACTACAACTCTAACGTTTTTCGTGGTAAATTTAAGGAAGACTTCTGACATTTCATCTGTTTATTTTAGTGGTGCACCTTTAAAACATAACAACCTTCCGTCCTGGACATGAAGCTTGTATAATTTTATTTGTAATAAAATATTGTCTTTCAGAGACTCCTTCCTAGACTTCACTCGCATTGTTTCATTAGTACCGGGTATTGCAACGGCTGTCACTTATAATTAAATACATAAGTTTAGAATCTTGCTTCTATTATAGGTAAAATTGCTTGGATTTGATAAGTGAATCACCTAAAGCCCGTGATGCTCTTTACCTGGAATCCACGTTATCGCTGTGAACGTTTCTATATAATTTTATTCTATTAATGAACGTACAAGGGACAATACGATCAAAGTAGGGCATCAAAACTATCTCTTCCTGTACAGTCGTAAATCAAACCTGCCTGTACTGTGTACACAAGTTTGAGCTGCACACGACAGTTGCAAATGAAGCCGCTTTATTGACGAACCTTTTTATACAGACTTTTCTTCTGTTGCTCTAGTCCATTATTAAAGAACAGTCAAAATAAGACTGCAAGAAAATGAAGCAAATATTGCACAGATTACATGATTATATGTTTTTGATGAAAATATCTAATATTTGGCCACGACACGGCTTCTCATGAATGGTTTGAATAGTATAGCCCGTTTCTTAACTTACAATTAAATTCGAAAACCATTATTGTTGTGCCACTGAAAAATATATCCGTTGCTGTTTTATCTTCCCATCTTCTTAATGTGTGAAATAAGCACACACAAAAAGAGCAGTTTACAATCGCTAATTCTCGAAACTTGATGGCCTATATTCAATTAACAATCGCCAAATCTTCTCTAAACGTGATGGTCTATCTCCAGGCTACTATCGCCAGATTTTCTCTTAACCGGAAGATCAATCTGCAGTTTGGTTTGGTTTGGTTTTAAGGGCTATCTTCATTGCACACGGACAACCCCATCAGTGCTCCGATCTCCCCCCTTAGATCACACAAGGAGGATCTCAGCACAGTGCACAAACTCCGTTAAATTTTGCCAGGGCAGCGGCTTTATGGCCTACTCTTTACGATTTCCAACTGCCGTGGGATTTTTGAAGTGAGCAACTTGCACACGGGACCTCCTATTTTTCACCCTTATCCGAGAAGGCTAGGCATCCGATCTCACTACCCATGAGACCAGGGGGGAGTATGACATGATTAGGACCACTGGTTCTGAAGAAGAAAAAATCTCCATAAATGATAATCCCTCTACTGGGAATCGAACCCGGCACCTTTAGAATTCGAGTTAGACGTAGTACCTCTTAGCTGCTCCGAAACTGCAGTTTACAATCACACAATTTTCTCTAAACGTGAGTGTCCATCTACATTTTACAGTCGCCAAATCTTCTCTAAACGTGAATGTCTTATCTCCAGGTTACAATCGCCAAATCTTCTCTAAACGTGATGGTCTATCTACATTTTACAAAAGCCAGCTATTAAGTCCACTTCGCAACCCATTCTTTTTTTCTTGGACACCGCCTTGGTCTTGTGCAGTGATGTTGTGCGCTATCCGACTTTCTTGTCTCTATGATACCCTCCATCGGCTCGACGTGCCTTAGCCATCTCGACGGTTCACTCTCTTGGCGTTGACTGTAAACAGTTATCTTAATCTGTCGTGTTTTTCTGTTTCTGTTCTTATTTGTCCTTTTTTCATTCATTATCTTAGCTCCCAAAGGAACAGATGCCTTCAACAAAAGCATTCCAAGTCTTCCTGTCACGTGCCATCACATCCAGGTCTTCTCAGGTCTTCTCCATAACTTTAATATCTGTCCGCAGCTCTCACCTTAAAATGTTTTTGGTCTATCTCAACTACTCCTACCTTGGTACCACATATTTTTCATTGATTGGTGAGAATACTTTAAGCTGAATTACAGCTTTTTTGGTCCAAATTGCTTTATAAACTGCTCGTATAACGACGTCACTGATTTTGGCTGTGTGTAAGCATAAGATCGGGCCTTCAAAGTATTGATGTCAGTGTTCAGATTAATTTCTTCACATTATCCCCAAACTGCTATCATTTTATTTCCTGAAGGTTTTAATTAAATTTATTATTATTATTGTTTTATGCGGTTCATACTTCATCTACCCAAGCTAGTCCCTATATTATTTTTAAAGTGTTGCCTCTATTCAGAAATATATGCACTAATTGTTATTTTATTTGACCATATCGCCTCTGAACTTTTCACATAAAATTTTCAGTAATGTACACACAGCTTTAATTTACTGACTTACATGAAACCGCTGTATATTATATAGGGGTGATATATTAAGTCAACAAAAGCCATTTCGTTTTATAACATCCCAATTCAAAACGGAGCCATCTTGAAAAGTATAGATCGCGCAAAATAGAAGTAGATTAGGAGTTCATTTTGCTATGCTGGTTATTAGAATACCAAAATGTGACAGAGCAATTTCGTGCAGTTTAAAGTGTTATCTGTTTAACCGACCAGCAACGGCAAATTATAATAAATTACTTCGCATCATTATCAACTTCATCAGTTGCACAGCCAGTCTGCCCGCACTTTATAATCATTTGTGATATACAATACGTTGAAACTTGATTAATTCATCCAATCATCAATCTAAAGATCTACAATCATCGTGATACGTCGTCTGCTGACGATGTTGGCAGTTGACAACATCATAAGTTCATCATGAACACACTCATATAGTTGACCAAATCGTAACGTAACGAGCGGTTTATTTCATTTTTAAAGTACACACTATCATTCAGACATTTCTCTTTTCGCTCCTAATACAGCAAGGAACCACCACTGCAGAATGAAGCTTGCATCAAAGTATTATGTGCTTTTGTAGTGGTTGTTTCCTTAGCAATTTGTTTTACGTGGTGCGTATGACACCCCCTGCACAGCCTCATACGATCCGCCTATTATGACGTGCCCGAGACAGCGTTAGTCTTATTCTGTCTTGACTTCTCAGAGACCCCCGGGATCTACACAGGGACATTTTTATTAAGTTATTAAACAAACAAGAAACTTGGGAAGAGCATCCTCTTCCTCTTCATAATCATCTACCTCTTTCTACCATCATTATTAACACTAATATCACACTGCTGCCAACATAATAACTTAAAGTTATCAATATCACTTTAAGTGTATACACTACCACACCATGTAGTTCCCCACATAAAGAATGAATACGACTACTTGTGATGAAATTAGTTGTTCACTTTCTATAACTGTCGTTCTCTCCGGCAGTATCAATTCATTTCTTCATTTTCCTCACCCCCTAGACTTATTTACGTTTCACAATTGTGACAGAATGGGGCGACCCCTCTCGATGTCTTTTTCACTACCGCAGTAATCGGTACATTTGTGGTACGGATTTTATTGCGTGCTTTCAATTGTCGCACTTTCTTTCTTTCTCTGCTAAGAAGCAGATATTTGATATTGTCAAATCATTTTGACACTCTTTGTAGGTGATAATAACCGCATTTTGCTTGATGCGGTACAGATTTTCTCAGATTAGAGCATGTAAAAACCAATGTGGGTTTGCTCACTTTCGCATGATTCTCTTTGCTCAAGCTGGGCCGGGTAATAAAATTACTCGCCCGTAGTCGGTTTTCGTTTGCTCAGGCAACAGTTAACAAGGTTACCCGTCTGTGCCACACATTTGGGACGGATACGTATGATATAATCATTTCCTGTCCACGATATTACTTTGTAAGAAAATAATAAGATACGACATCTGACACAGATTGTCGTGTGAGGTTAACGACATGTTGATGAGTTGGTACACAGGGCAATCGAATGTTTACAGCCCCTTTTCAGAAAAGAAATGTTTGAAATTTTGCACTAAATGAGTCATGCAAGATTTTCAAATCAGATTGGCTTATCATTTGAGCTCCATTACAAACAGAGCAGGGTAGGACCGTGAATATAACCTGGTGTTTGTTCAGTGTTCCTACACTGTGAAAATTTACTCTGAGGAATCGCTTGCCAAGAACAACCAGACTTGCCAGACGAAAATTCAGGAATTAAATTTATCACTTTTATTGGAACGCCTTGTAAGACTTAATTTAGCCCAGGAAATCCATTTTTATAAGGAACCGGACTCTGGGGAAACTGAACACACGAAGTCAAAGAGGGAATTTTAGTGCCAATTTAACGACCCCAAGTACACTTGTAAGAGGCCCAACCCAGTGCCTTAACTTATTCATCTGAGCAAAAACGTCTGTGAGTCATGATTGGCGTAAGTTGGGATTTTACATTCTATATTTCATTACTAACATGTGAACTAACATATATGTATATATTACCATGTAAATTTTAATGTATGAAAAGTGCTAGGAATGTCGAAGTCATTTGAGGCTGGCAGCCTCAGCGTATAGAATGATGATTTCATGAACCACCACTGCCAAGGGCTGGTGATTGCTTTATTGCTAGTTTCGTAAAGAGAACTAAAAAGCATAAAGTAGTCCCAGGTTCCATATGGAGCAGAGAGGGACAGATGAAAGAAATGATGTACATTCTAAGTATAATATCTACATTTTCAATCAGTGTAAATGTAAACGAAAAAATATTCACTTTAAAATTAAAGGAAGTTTCAAACTTTTCAATCAGTGTAAATATAAATGAAAACATTCTCAATTTATATTGTGAACACTTTTCAAACAGTGGAAATGTAAATGCAAACATATTCTATCTGCATTATTAAACTTTTCATTTAAATGTAAAATCAATATATATATATATATATATATATATATATATATATATATATATATATATATATATATATATATATATATATATATATATATATATATATATATATATATATATATATATATATATATATATATATATATATATATATATATATATATATAACTGTTCAATTTAAATGTAAAGAAAGGTTTCTCTCGAGAGCTTAAGTTTAATACTCATCGAGAGTAATTCTGAGTTAAATGGGATGGTGAAATAGAAATAGGGGGGCACATAACTATGTGTCGAAAAACGCAATACTTAGGAGAGCGTTTCGCCTCTATTCTATCCTCGTAGTTATTGGTGATGGTACCAGCTGACGGTTACTATCTCTGGAACAATAAAGGAATAGTGGCCTGCGCTTTAAGACGAAGGACCAACTGTGCCGTTACTCCTTGACTTTCTAGGAACGTGCTGCACCTTTAACATTGACTAGAAACGAGCGTAAAAAGCGATACAGTCTACTAACAGCCAACCCAGAGGGAGGAGAAACTACCATTGGCAGCTAATGCAAAATATCCGCTGCCAAAAGTGACCTTCTTTATTCAGTTAAATCCTATCACAACAGTGATGACAACCTTTTCATAAAATGTTATTCAATTCTTTAAACTTGTTAAAAACTGAAGTGATTATTAAATTTTGTTATTTGTAATTTTACAAATTTAACTTCGATATAATCATTTTAATTGTACGGGACCTCAAGACGCAGCAATAGAGACCGCAGTCAGCGACTCATAGCTTGACTGCCTGCGTCAGGACCAGCGAACCAGAGCTGGCCAAGACCGCACTCCACCTCCACGGGGTGGTCCTGGAAACAGTCTGCAGCTGTGCAGGCTGGCTGAGCGAGTGTGGATCGAAATGGGAAGGCAAACCCGGTCCTAAAAAATGCCGTGCAGAAGTCGGATGTGTCGACCGAAAGGTGCAGATATCACAGCTACGTTGTAAACAGACACAACGCAACCACCGTCCTTTTCAGGGCGAACGAAGAAGAAGAAGAAGACGATTTTAATTGTACTGCATGTTTGTCTCAGTCAATTTACTACACACACTCTAAGCAGAGCTATACCAGACTAATAAGCATTCCACTGACTAAATCTGAAGTGCGGGCTTAACGAGCTAAGATTAATGATAAAGTCTCTTTTTCTTGGAAGACAGACATCATCATCATCAGTTGATAAGATCTCTATGGTGTTGTCTGCTCCACTGTAGTGTATGGAATGTCAACTTGACCTACGCAGTGGTGTGTAGACATGGATTGAGTGTATAATGTGCGAATGACAATAAGGGTTCGTGGTGTTGACAAATGTTCTTTTCTCACACTCATGTATGGCTGGAAGTCATCGACACCAACGACTGTGTACCTTTCTACAGTTTAATTGGACGTATACACTCGACAGCACAGATAGTGACAAATCACAGGTTGGCATAATACATCATGGTACAGTGGATAAATGGTCTTGCAATGTTACATGGGCACTCATGTAGAATAATAGTATAATGGACTGTCAGTAGCCAAGCACTCAGTATCGCCCATACATATATATATATCATCTGACTTCACTGACTGAGCACGTCAGCTTATAAATAATATTTCAGATGGCTTTTAGACCTAATCTCGTCTAGCGACGATTCTTTAACATAATGTTCAGCACATATTTTTCCATATAATAATATTGAACCGCTAATAAAGGGTTCTCATGTGTAGCAGTGATCTCTGGACTAATCAAGCGATAATACGGGCATCCCTTTTCTCTTCTTGAAAGTCACTACATGTTTGGTTCCAAGATGGCTTCACTCGTGAGCTGTCACTCACGTTTGGATACAGATAATGAATCTGTCCTAAAGTTAGTCATTCATTAAACTTTCATTGCTCTGTAGATTTGATCATGAACAATTGACTGCATTCTACAGGATATAGTGCTGCTAGGAATCGAAGTCGTTTTCATCGAGTCAAATATATTCTCTTAGACATACAAATCGTACCTATCGAAAATGGTGGCTTCGTACGAGAGTTCATAAGAGTATCTTTGATTACCTTGGTATCAGAAATATGATTCTGCCATTCCTTGGCAATACGAATAAACACTGGGGTAAAGCATACACGATAGGTCTAGACGACTATCACTTTCCCCACAAATACTGAGATCACTTTTTTCCCGGCGACAAGCCGACATAGAAAAAACAGTCCCCATCAGGACGAAGCCAAATCACACCACACTCTAGCGGCACATCCGCCGAATAGCCTTTGACCTCTCTAGAGACAACAGAACATATAGTTCGACTTAGATATGTAAAGATATACAGATATAAAACAAACTCGTCCTACTCAGACAAACAATACACATAAATTCAGGCCATAGATATTCTGAAGCAAGAACAATCTATTACCACCCAAACAACGAATAAATCGCAGTAAAATGGATTCATCCGCGGAGTTTGATCGAAGAGACGGCACAACTTTCAAGGGAAGTAACTCAATAATGACTTTCCCTTAAGCACTAAAAAATTACCTATTTTGTTTACAAAATATTTGCGAACATAACAAGTATACCAATGTATAATATTGTAAGATATCAAAGACTGCACGTAACAGTCTTACCACACCTCCCGGGAAAAAAAAAATGGAACATTTTTTTTTCTGTTTTGAAATACATCTAGGAGCAACGTACAATAGGCTCACAACGCATGAATAATGCGCAGATGAAAATATCAGGAATACATATAACGCCTAATATGAGGCTAAGTCGACTTATGGAGCGACTGGTGAGAATGTGTCTCATAAACTGAGAGAAATTATTTCTCTACAAGTAAATTTTTCCAGGAAGGTGTCATCAAAGTATAATACAATTCTGGCAATTACACAATGCCTAAAAAATTCATATCATCATTTCGTATTAGATATCTTAAATTTATGATTTATGAAGAAAAAAAAATCATCAAAGCACAGCGGTGAATAAACATCAATGAACCGCTATGTAGTGATACAATCATTATATTATTAAATTACAAATGTGTATCTATCATGATATAGAAAAGGAACTACTATAGAACTAGACATATCAAGAAGTCTAAGCCCTAATAGTTATGTGGAATCATGTGGGCATCTTGACAGAATGTCTGCCATCACATTATCTGATCCACGAATAGCTCGCACAGAGAAATGAAAAGGTTGAAGAGCAATTGCATATCGAGTAGACCTCGAGCTCTTCAAATTCTTACTCTGTATAGCAGTAAGAGCTTTTTGGTCGGTTTCTACTATGAAATGTGCGCCCAGAAGGAATCTCTGTAGTTTGAGGATCGACCAAACCATAGCTAATAGCTCACGGTCTAAAACCGAATAATTCCTTTCTGCCGCATTAAGTTTTCTGGAAATATACATTACAGGATGCAGAGTTCCAGAGTACTCTTGCATTAGTGCCGCTCCAATCCCAGTGGATGAAGCGTCACTACAAAGAACGAATGTCTTATCTTTAGTAGGTAGCACTAAAATAGGTGGTGTTGAAAACAATGTTTTAATCTTATCCAGAGAGCATTGGCATTCCTGAGACCAGTGGACCACATTAGGCGAACCTTTCTTTAGAAGTGTTGAAAGAGGTGCCATGATAGAGGATAGATTCTGAATGAATCTGCCATAAAATTGAATAAGACCTAACAGACTTCTCACCTGTTTTTTAGTCTTAGGGATCGAGATGTTAAGTATCTTACTAGTATTATGGTCCTCTGTCTTTAGGAAACCATGACCAACTCGGTGGCCTAGGAAAGAAATTTCGCTAAAACCAATATAGGCTTTAGAGGGTTTTGCTGTTAGGTTGTGCTCGCGCAAGGTAGACAGCAATTCATCTAACCCTGAATAGTGATCTTCCCAAGTATCGCTGAAAAGACAGATGTCGTCTAGATATGCAATGACATCTGACCGATAAGATAGGATTCGGCGCATCATGCGTACGAATGTAGCTGGTGCGTTCATAAGACCGAAAGGCATAAAATTCCATTGGAACAAACCTCTAGGTGTTGAAAAAGCCGTGAGAGGTTTGGCGCGTTCAGATAAAGGAACTTGCCAATATCCTTTAGACAAATCAAGTTTAGTGAAAAAATGAGATTTGGAGAGTCGAGTAAGTAGCTCTTCCAGTAAAGGCATAGGTTCGGCATCGAACTTCGTTACTTGATTCAATTTTCGATAGTCAACGCAAAGACGTATGTTATTGTCTTTTTTACGCACAATAACCATCGGCGAAGAATATGCAGAGGTGGATGGTTCGATTATTTTCAAATCTATCATCTCATCCAACTCTTTCTCGACCTGTGCTTGAAAATGTATAGGTATAGGATAAGGTCTAACTCTAATAGGAGTATGGTCAGTTAGAACAATGTCATGTTGAATGACATTCGTTTGTCCAGGGATGTCAGTGAGTACATCCTGAAATGTTTGCAACATAGTTGAAACTTGTCGCTGTTCTCCTAGAGACAAATCAGGAGAGACAGTAACGTTCTTCCATGATTCACTAGAATGAAGTGGGATCATTGGAAGGGGGAGATTTACATCTGAAAAACTTGTTTCCTCATCCTGTATCACGGACAGTGATGAGTAATGACCATGTTGTACTGGAGAATTGTCCGTTGCTTGGAAAATGGGTTGCAAATAATCCGGACGTTCATGGAATTCAGTAAGCATATTGATGTGGAAGGTTTTATGCTTCCCATCAATATCGACAATATAGTCGACATCGGAAATTTTCGATATTATATCGTACGGACCTTTCCAAGAAATAAGTAATCTGTTTTCCCTACAAGGTAGTAATACAAATGCTTTGTCACCAGGACAAAGTTGTCGTAAGCATCTCTTCTTATTGGCAAATTGCCTTGCCTTCTGTTTCGCAAATTCAGAAGAAGAAGTTGCTAATTTGCATGCTTCGATAATTTTTTGTCTCAACGCGATGACATATTCGTAGGATGACTTTGTGTCATCGTCAATATTGTCAGATGTTATGAGATCGTGAAGCAACGACATAGGGCCACGCGGACGCGCGCCAAAGACGAGTTCAAAGGGAGAAAATCCTGTATGTTCATTGGGTACCTCTCTGTAAGCGAAGAGGGCCGCAGGTAAAACTCTGTCCCAGTCTTGAGGATGATCCTCAGTTATCTTCCCCAGTAAGTTTTTAAGTGTTCTATTAAGGCGTTCGACCATACCATTAGACATTGGATGGTAGATACTACTTAAAGATCTATCTATCTGCAGAGTAGACATTACTTGAGACATGGTATCTGATATTAGTTGGGTGCCATGGTCTGACAATATCTCTCCGGGGAACCCCAGACGAGAAAATATAAGCCAAAGAGCATCTGCAATATCAGCAGTAGTAATGCTCTTCAGAGGAATAGCCTCTGGCCAACGTGTGCACATATCAACACACGTCAAGATAAACTGATGTCCTCTGGCAGACTTGATCTTAAATGGACCAATTATGTCTATGGCCATTTTTTGGAACGGCCGAATAGGAATGTCCGCCGCCTGAATGGGTGCAGCATGCCGTGGACCTTTGGATTTAACTTCCTGACATACTTTACAAGATCGAAAATAAATCCGTATGTCCTTGTTTACCAATGGCCAAAAGAAAGCCGCAAGGACTCTTGACTTAGTACGGGAAAAACCCATGTGTCCAGCACACTGAGAGTCGTGAGCGTGCTGCAAAATTTTAACTCTCAAATTCTTGGGAACCAGGATTTGAGAATGACTTGACGTAATGGAGTCTTGAACCATACGTACAAGTACGCCATTCTTCTTTGTAATCCACGATTTACGACTTGTATCTTTATTCGGATCACCTTTAGTTGCAAGAATGAAGAATTTCTTCAGAGTGGGATCATCTTCTTGCTGTTTTATAAACGAGTCACGAGAAATTACCAAGGGATTATCTTGGTTATGCACTTCATTATCTTCAGTAGATGAAGTTTGAGGCATATTAAGAGCCTGAGCTCTAGTGACTACAGCGTTAGCAATCTGCATGTTTTGCCTTTCCCACGCGGAAATTTGTTGTGGAGTGCATTCTCTGACTCCGTGAATGCGACCGATGATGAGGTCAGCGATCGGATTCGGAAGAAGACATGCGTGTACATCTCCTGTAAAGAAAGGAGTAGCAATCCTAATGATAGCAGTAGAGTATTTCTCTAATGTGCCGCCAAATGTTACACATTTGACTACTTGTCCAGTGGCACGGGAAGGATCTACGAGTGACTGCCTAACACCAATTGTGGTGCATCCAGAATCAAATAGCACAGAGACTGGATTGTTATTCACTAAACCCTTATGTAAGACAAGAGAACCTCTTCCATCATGCGCGACTGATGCCGGAAGAGCAGGAAGAGGATGGCCACAGCTTAAAGTAGACACTGTGGTTGGCTCAAATAACGTTTTGCATTGGGGGCACTGAGATGCTCTCCCAAAATCAAAAGCGGCACATGCCATATTACTAGCATCATTATTATCTTTACTCTGTTTATAGGCTTCATGGGACTCTTGTTGTGCAGAGTTTGCCTGAAAATGTGGTTTATGTCTTTTGTTTTGAGATCTACCTCGGTTATTATCACCTCTGTAGTTATTGTTACCTCTATTGTAACCCCTATTTGGGTTTGAGTCATAGTTCCCCATACTGGCCACCAGTTGATAAAGTCTCTTTTTCTTGGGAGCAAACAACACCATAGAGATCTTATCAACTGATGATGATGATGTCTGCTTCCATCCACTTATATTTATCCTTTTGGTGGATATCATTAACGGGAATAAAATAACAACTTTATCAATTAACCATTGCTTAATTCTTCTCAAAAGTTGTCGGCAGATTCTAGAATTAACGTGCTCAGCCAAAGCAGCATTGTTTTCGCTTATCTGAATATCTTGTGATAGAAGTATCATTACCCCTCGATCCACATCTCTGCCAAGAGTAATCATGTGCGTAGGTAAACACCTTTGAAGCCCATATTAGATACTCTTGAGTTTTGGCCACTGTTGAACCACTACTGCAAAGCAGGGGAGGCAATACCGTCACAACCATGTGAATCAAAGCTTAACAAATCTAATTAGACAAGCTAGCGGATAATACATTTATCACTTATGTCGTCCAGCCACCTTTGATGGAGATGATCTTTGTTGACACAAAGTGGTCGCGCACGCTCGATGGAATGGAAGCCATATTGGCTGTCTAAGAAATTCGTCTGAGGAAAGTACGCAAACACAGGTGGTAGATGTAATCGCTTCCGCTGGACCATCTCTGTATCAAGATTACAGATAACCTGTCAGATGAGACTATATGGGCGGAAGGTATTAGCCAGGAAATGAGTTTACCGATGTGTTTGTGAGTTTGCATAAAAGTGCAATCGGAAGTATTACTGACATATCTGAAAGAGGTCGCGCGTTTAAATTTTAAAAGTGATTTAACACCCCGACCCACATAGTTCTAACGAGCTTACCATTGGTTTCATTTGAGAGCCGGAATAGACTTTGACTTTCATTGGCAAGTTGGTCTAAAAGTACAATCTGGGATTTGGACTGAGAATTGGAAATATAATCTAGCGAAATCAGGGATACAAATCAGACTGCATCGCAACGTCAAATTAACAACTCCCAGGAGCCAGAGAGACATTGGACAAGAATTCCAAAATTATACTCGTAAGTGACATATCACAATATTTGAGCGTCTTTATAACTTAAAAGACTACCGCGGTTCCAACGGGCTAAAACCATTGCTTAATTCTTCACGGAAGGCGACGGATCAGATATAAGTTAATAGTGCTCTGCACTATGCAGCATTGTTCTTGACTTCTGAAAACATCTTGTGATAACGCCCTTGAGATAGAAGCATCATTATCCTTCTATCTACAACTCTACCAAGACTAATTTTGTGCGAAGGTAGACACCTTTGAAGAACCATATTAGATACGGTACTCTCGAGTGTTGGCCTCTGGTGGACCACTACTGCAGAGCTAAGGGGAGGCAATCCGTGACACTACTGCTCCCACGAGCATGTCGTACAATGCGACTAATTTGAGCGCTGTACAAGAGGCTGGGGGCCTCATCATTTAAAACAAGTTGCTACAGAATCCACTGCTAAAAGAGCATGTGAATGCTTGATGTAGGCTTCCTACTATGGTACTGGCAGCATTGGCGGCTCCGTGCCCCCATAAGGACCGGAAAGGAAAAGGATGATATATACTACTATCTGCTATTCAGCAGTACCTAAGTTACTACAGCCACCAGGACACAATCCTTGTTTTCAGCACCATCACACCTGACACCTCAGCTAACAATCCCGTTACAGCAGTTGCGTATAGCTAAAAATATTAGTAATTATAAGTGTACATTCTAATCTAAGGTTCTTACCTTGACTTGAGATTCAGACATGCCCAGAGCATAAGCCAATCTGGCACGTTCAGGTCCGGCAAGATATTTCGTCTGCTCGAAGGTCTTCTCCAGTGCGAAGATCTGCTGTCCTGAGAATGTTGGCCTCGTGTGCTTCTTCTTCCCGTCTTTGTCCACGACAACTGCGCTTGAGTGCGACCCGTAACGTTGACACGAACCTGTTGACACAATTAAAACAGGACTAGAGAAAGAAGACTACAGAGAAATCACTTATATTTTAGTGTACGACTTGGCAAAACTCCTGGCCAGAAAATAATCTCTCTACAAATTCTAGATGGTTAGAGTTGAAATGACTCACAGAAGTGAATGTTTCACGAAAAACGCAAGATATTAGAATAATCTGACATATAATGACTCTAATGCACCACGGAAGTTAATGTTTCAAAGAAAACTCAAGATATTAGAATATTCTGACAAGTATGAGAATGCTGAGAAAAAAATCAAGTGTATTTGTTTTTCTAAAAATGTCATTAAAGATAATAATTAATTTTGTGATGTTGATGACAAGTAATTTTTAATTACAATGACGACGAGTCCGATGGTCAGACCCGAAACCTGACCCACACCCCTCCGCGGCCCCCTCCCCTCACACACACACATATACACACACACCACAAAATGCGTATTCGCTGTGTTGTTGCCTTTGTTGTTGTGTTGTGTGTGTTTTTGTTTTGTTGTTCATTCTTTTTTTTTTTGGTCCATAAACAAGACAGTAGCAATAGTAAAAATGGAGAAAAAAACACTGTCGTTAAGAGGTAAATGTGGCTTCTTGGAATAGGCTCACCAAAAATGCCGGGTATGTAGATAAAATTGTAAAAACTACAGCAACAAATAATAATGTATTTGTGTTGCGGGGCTTTATACGATTCACTTCTTTTATTGTTGTTGCGGCCCCGTCTTCTATTTCAGTGGTCGTTGTGGAAAGCCACCGTTCTCATTGATTCAATAAGCTTCTTAGTTCTGGTCATTTGATTCATTAATTCTTGATCGTGCTATTGTTGGAATAGTTACGCGAATGTGAGTTAATACTTTCTGTCTGTCACAAGGTTTGAACTCAGTATCATAATTGTTGAATTTGTAACTTCAATGAACTAGATTGTTTTACTTTCGTGTCCCGCAATGCTGAAAATTGTATTTGCTTAACTCATATTAATGGTAACAGAGCTGGCCAATCTATGCCATCGTAAATACATGTAGTTTATCGCTGTCTTTTTTTTTTTTTTTTCACAAATTCATTTAAAATGATAATATACCCTTAGATACGGTATGTGAAGAAAGGGGGCGCTGATGTGTGAGATATAGAGACTGTGCAGTGCATTATCTACATTTAATAAGTGAACGAGTTGAATTTGATGGCTGCTTGTAGATAATTAAAGCTACTGCAATAACAAGCATTCATAATTTAACACCAGCAGGAGCACGTGCGTCTGATTGCTTGTATATGTGTGCCAATTGACGTTTTGGTTAGCGTCAGTGCTTGTACATGCGAATTCCAACTTAAGTGTTGGTCAATTATTAGTCCCAATGTTTTATTTTCATTTACATTTTCAATTAGTGAGGTACCAATATAGAGTTGAAGTGTTGTTTTCTGTGAGTTTTGTAATTTTTGTCTAGTTGATATTATCATACATTTTGTTTTAATGATATTTATTTGCATGCGATTTTCGTTGCTCCACTTAATAAGATTGTCTGTATCGCTTTGTAATAATACGCGTATTTCTAGTGTGTTGCAACTTTTATCACTAGTGTAAATGGTACTGCCATCGGCTAATAGGTCGCAGGATGAGTGCTTTATGTGTAGTGGAAGGTCATTTATGTAAATGGGAAAAAGTAGAGGACCGAGAAAAGACCCCTGAGGAACACCGGAATCAATAGTAGTTGGGCTTGACAAGGAGTTATTGTAAGACACTACTTGCTCTCTGTCGGACAAGAATGACCTACAAAGATTGCTCCACATATGTTATCGTTATTGATTGGGGGAAGGTGGGGTGCTAATAGTAAGATTCGCCCCGGATGCCAAATACTCTAAGTTCGCCCGTGTGCAGTCGGTCTTGTTTTTAGTGGAGTCGGTCTTGTTTTTAGTGGAGTCGGTCTTGTTTTAAGTGGAGTCGGTCTTGTCTTTAGTGGGAATCGGTAAAAAAATGTCCGGACTCGACTCCGAATTTTTTTCCATATGACTAGTTTAACAAAAACAAAAAACTTGTTGGAGTTGGGAGTCGGGGCCAGACTTCTAAAGTGTCAGGAGTCAGAGAGAGAGGAGGAGAGAAGTGGTGGAGGGGGAGAGAGAGAGCCACTTGTGCATCGCGAGTAAAGAATACAAGAAAAGAAATGAACTTGTGATAAAGACTTCACGTACTTTCACAAGGTGTTACTATTAACCCCTTAAGGGAGAGCTTTTACAAACTGAACACTAAATTGTAAACTTGGCTCATTATTCTAAGACTGAATACTTATTTTAGATTGTTATTTTTTTATATCAACTTGAAGGACGTTCATTTGCTTATGAAATGTTCCAAATTTAACCCAATGAGCATTACTACAGGTTTTATTATAAGATTACCACATGGTTATGTGAGGGTCATACATGGGCCGCTGGGCTTTGAAGGGTTAACGATGACTACAAGAGACAATCATTTCTGGCAGTGTTTCTACAATGTAGTTCCCGGGAAGAGTGGTTAGAGCGCTGCTCTCTCGGGGCAAATGTGCCGGTTTCGATTCACGGTATCGTCACGCTACAGTCGGCCCAGCTGTAAATGGATACCCAACTTTGCTCTTGAGTTAGGGAAGGAAAAGGCAGCGAGGAAGGGAAGAAATCATCCCACCTCTGCTATGCCGGACTTAGTATGGTGAAGTAGCACTATCTGCTATGGGACTACCTTTACATGTTGCCGAGAATCTCTGAGCAGATAAGAAAGAACCGAGAATCTCTGAGCAGATAAGAAAGAACAGAGAATCTCTGAGCAGATAAGAAAGAACTTAGAATCTCTGAGCAGATAAGAAAGAACAGAGAATCTCTGAGCAGATAAGAAAGAACCGAGAATCTTTGAGCAGATAAGAAAGAACCGAGACTCTCTGAGCAGATAAGAAAGAACCGAGAATCTCTGAGCAGATAAGAAAGAACAGAGAATCTCTGAGCAGATAAGAAAGAACCGAGAATCTCTGAGCAGATAAGAAAGAACCGAGAATCTCTGAGCAGATAAGAAAGAACCGAGAATCTCTGAGCAGATAAGAAAGAACCGAGAATCTCTGAGCAGATAAGAAAGAACAGAGAATCTCTGAGCAGATAAGAAAGAACCGAGAATATCTGAGCAGATAAGAAAGAATGGGAAGACTGGTCCCTCTGGAACTTCGCTTTCGTAAGAGGCAGCAATGCGAGCTTATGCATGGGATGGGTAACTTCATTATTTAAAACAGAAAACCAGGGTTGTGGAGTCGGGATCTGGAGTCGGAGACGTGAACTCGCAGTGGCGTACTAAGGGAGGTGCGAAGGGGTGGTCCGCCTCAGATGACAGCTAGGAAAGGGATGCCATCGGACAGTATTATAATAATACTTACTGTTAAAAATGTACTTGCAAGTGTGTTTCTTTCTGGGAAGGTAGGATTCGCCTTGTCTTTAGTGGAGTCGGTCTTGTCTTTAGTGGGAGTCGGTCTTGTCTTTAGTGGGAGTCGGTCTTGTCTTTAGTGAGGTCGGTCTTGTTTTTAGTGGGAGTCGGTCTTGTCTTTAGTGGGAGTCGGTCTTGTCTTTAGTGGGAGTCGGTCTTGTCTTTAGTGGGGTCGGTCTTGTTTTTAGTGGGAGTCGGTCTTGTCTTTAGTGGGAGTCGGTCTTGTCTTTAGTGGGAGTCGGTAAAAAAATATGTCCGGACTCCGAATGTTATGCCGTATGACTAGTTTAAACAACAACAAAAACTTGTTGGAGTTGGGAGTCGAAGCAGGACTTCTAAAATTTCAGGAGTCAGAGTGGGAACATTTTTTGGTCGACTCCACAACACCGTAGAAAACTCTACTTTCTGTTTCAAAAAGAGTGAGACAGAAAAATGAATGTTTCCCACCTTCAATCGTGTGCTTACTACCTTCGGGACATTTACTATACACCTGTACCACCTGTGCTGAGGTTTTCCTTTACATTTTATTTTATTTTAAACAAAAATCTGAGGCACGTAAAATCATTCGCGCAAATCGAAGGTGCGCCTACCACGGTGTGGGAAACTCGTGAGGTTTGCAGCAAATATAATCTGAAAGAAAAAAAAAATTGACACTGCAAATTAAGGTTTAAAAAAGTAGGGAGGGGTGAAAAAAGGAGAATTCGGGGGGTGGAGATACAAGAAGTGAGACAAGTGGAAAAAATAGAAAAAGATAACTTAGGTAGGATATAGACGGAAGTACTGAGAAAAATAGAGAAGTAGATAGAGATTTTTTTGCAGGGGGAGGGGGGTAGCAGGTGCGGGGTAATGGAGAAACAAGAGGCAAAATACACAAGGTAATGGTAGA
Organism: Oreohelix idahoensis; assembly: GCA_024509875.1. NCBI lineage: Eukaryota > Metazoa > Mollusca > Gastropoda > Stylommatophora > Oreohelicidae > Oreohelix > Oreohelix idahoensis. The sequence goes on along the minus strand of JAMPIV010014448.1, from coordinate 53,894 downwards.
GAACTATAGACACAGGAAACGACATCATGAGCAGACATAGAGACATGATAGCACGAGATGATTGATCCTGGCGAACCAGGAATCCAGAGAGCCATAAAAATATGAGCTCAGATTCTAAGAGAACTTAGAGAAGAAGAGATTTAAGATGAGAGATATACAGGGAGACGCAGACAAGTTAAAAAAAATTGACAAAGATAACCACGTAAGTAGAGAAATAGATGGAAACACAGAGAAAAATAGAGAAGTAGATGGGAACAACGGGGACAAATAGGGAAATAGATGGAGACAAGTAACGGAGATCAAAAGAGACAGTGAGACAAGTAGAGTAATAGGAGATACTGAGACATGACTAGAGAGAGAAGGGAAGGTGACTAGAGAAGACATGAGAAGGGATGAAAAGGTAAATGCAGTCCCACAGATAATGTTGCCGTAGAGTAGAGAAGTGTTTGAGACATCACTATACTAGTTCCAACTTGTTATGAGGTTAGTGACCAGTTACCTTCCTCGCTGTCATTGTCTTCCCTATCTAAAGATTATAGTCAGGCACCAGTTTACAATAGGGTAGACTGGAGTGGGACGCTACCAGGTTTCAATCCCAGAAACCCTGTAACTACTGCGAGAGGAAAGCTGCTTAACCAATCGGGTTTGGTTTTGGTTTGAAGGATCATCTTCATTGCACACGGACAACTCCATCAGTGCTCCGATCTCCTTCCTTAGATCACACTAGGAGGATCTCAGCACAGTGCACGAACTCCGTAGCACCGGCGAGGATCCCAATGTGTATATACAGGAATCACACATTCTATAAATATTTTTGTTGTGGGTAGGTTTTCTAATTTTTAAATTAGCCTATCGGACGATTATGAAAAGGGATACACAAAGATATTCAGACATGACAAGAGATAAAGATACTGAGATAGCTAGAAGCAAAGGTGCAGAGAGATAGGATCGGAAATAGATACACAGATACATTCACAAGCTGAGGAAATTCAGAAGCGATAAACCGCAAAGAAAATCTAACCTTTCTATGGAATTTCTAAGTTCAGTACTGCTGGATTGGAAACAAGACAAGTGGAAGGAATGACAAGACAAGCAGAGACAAATAAGAGATCGTAGATGATCAGAAAAAGATAGATTTATAAATAAACATAAACCACAGGGCAGCAGATCGTAGTTATTAAGGGGGTCGTCTTCAAAGAAATTAGATCAGAGAACCAGTTACCGGTAAATTTAGAGGGTTGACACACACAGAAATGTAGGCTACCAAAGTGTGTATACATTTAACGGTAAAGGTTTCCCATAGAAGACACAGCCGCACTATACTATGTTCAGCCAAATCGGACACTCATGTTTAAATATACCTTGTTTAATTCAAACCAGAGGCGATTTTCTTCTGTTCATTGCTCATTTCTCATCCATTGCTTACGTTAACAGGATAATAGTAGTACAACTGAAGAATGGGTGCGGGATTGTTTAAGCTAGAGTTCCGGATAGTCAGGCAGAAGCCAAATAAAGTCAGAACTCGGCACTCAATTAATCAATTGCCAGAATAAACAAATTGGCTGTTAACTCTTACAATGTCTCGGGCGTTCAAGAATGAGTGGAAATAAAACAAGAATGGACAGTGACAACTTAGCCGAAGAGTGAGAGATATAGTGAGAACTGAAAGGGTTACAGCCACTGTTTATCTGAATGTAGATAACTGTGTAAAGATGTTTCATCACGATCACATTAGCAGTAATGAAAAAAAACTGGCAGCATTAAAGTTATATTAATTTGATATTTAAATGTATTATTTAACGCTGCGTGTGTTAAAAAGAATGTTATTTTAAAATGTAAGCTTGCAATGTTTAACGTATTACCTAACTCATAAATAAAAACGCACATCGCGTTTTTTTTTTCCTTTCCAATTTATCAGTAACACTAAATAATTAGAAAAACCTTACTTTGTCACGGTGTAAAAACTTAGTTGTTGTATGTTGGATAAACCAATCCATTAAAAATAAGGGGTAAAGGGCTGTAAGAAATGTAAAAGATGGAAAGAATGATTAGTAAGGTAAGTTATGTTACAGTGAAGACAGTAGAGAACGAAGACATTGCGACTCCCCGTTAAAATGAAAGCCACAATAATTTTTCTCGATCTTTTCTTCACACCTCCTGCCCACTTTTTTTAAAAACACTATTCTGTTGAAGAAGCAGATTTAAAAAAAAAAAAATAAAATAAGTTTCCCGAATGGAGATGCCCCTCATGACGAACATGTTGTGTTGATCCACATTAGATTTTCCTATCATCGTTGTACCGTGAACTCGATCAGTTAGCAAATACATAAGGTGAATGTTAGCATGTCTTCCACGTATGTGGCCAAACAATCGACCTAGTGCTGTGGCAATTATATTAATCCTTATGAACCAAACATGGCTAATTTTGTTCTCGGCTGTTCCTTTTTTTATTTTACCGCGCACACGAATTTCTGGAGGACAGCTTAGGGGATCAGAAAACCATGTTTCTTAAACTCATCATTATACAGCCGTTTAGAGCTCCATCAAGCCTCGTCCTTCGCGGCATCCACTTGGCGAGGGCTGGAAAAATCATCTCTGCCATTGATTTCCATGTTCCCCACCAATGGGGCTTTATGGTGGGCCCGACCTGGTTTCGCTATCCACACACATGATCCCCATCAGGACCAACACCCCCTGGTGTCAGATGTTTCCAGCAGACGGCCCCCCTGCCTCTCCTTGGTGTTCAATCTCTCGGTGGGAGTTGTTTTCTCGGCGGTAACGATGATGAAAGACTGGGCATGTCTCTATCTCGTCATCGCCATTAGGAAGCTATCAACAAATTAAACATCATACTTTACAACTAGCCCTGCTAAGCGATTCTCCGAGCTAGCTTTTAAGGAGCACATTCACAAATTTCAAGCATAGCTAAGAATTTAAAAAAAAAAAAAATTTTAAGAACACAAGTTAAGAAATTTTTATTTTTTTGTTAAGTTTTTTTTTTTTTTTAATAGGAATTTCGCCTCGTTTGAAGAGCCGCGGTAGCGCAGTGGTTAGTGCAATGGCTTCCTAACTCGGTGGTCCGTGGTTCGATCCCCAGTTGAGGTGGGATTTTTTAAACCGCAAACGGTTCCGGGGTCGACCCAGCCTTATGAATTGGGTACCAGAGTAACTTCTGGGAAGGTGAAGGCGGCCGGCGTGATGCTGACCACATCACCCCTAGTGTGCCGATGGTCTAGAAAATATGGGCCTAACACCATATTCCCAATACGCCTCAAATGGGAATGTAATGGGATCCTTTGCTTTACTTTTTGCCTCGTTTTGGCTAGGCGCTCTTTCAACCTATACACAAGGGTCGTCGGTTATATTAGGGTGAATGTCCAAATATTAGAGACATTATGGTGTAATATTAATCTGTATGTACTTCATCAGCGACGTTCATCAAGAAATACTTCCAGTGTCGGATTTAGATATGATGAGGCCCTATGCTATAGGATTCTGTGGATGCCCTTTTTGGTAATTGGTTAGAGTGAATAAGGCCGGGCAACAACTGGACTTGGCAAGAGAGGCCCCTTTAGACTGTAAGACCCTAAGCTGTAGCTTATTTAGCTTATGGCTAAATCCAGTCCTTGTTACAACTCAGCACAATAAAAACCTAATACATTCCTTAAACGAATTAAGCTTTAGACAAACTCCTTATTGTAATTTTTTGATAATCACCAACATTAGACAATCTCTGAAAGACCGAGGACTAGATAGGAGCCAGACCAGGAGGAAGACACGGCGCGCTACCTCTACACCCCATGGTAAAAAAGGAATGATTAAGTGGTAAGCAGTAGTCAGTGGCGTACTAAGGGGGGTGCGAGGGGGCGTTCCGCCCCGGTGACAAGGAAAAAGGGGGTGTTATCTAACACTATTATGAAAGTACCTATTGCTTAAAATATACTTTCAAGTGTGTTTCTTTATGGGGGAGGTATGTCAAAGGTATGATCCGCCCCGGGTGCCAAATACTTGAGGGACGCCTCTGGCAGTAGAAGATAATCACCAAGAGTAACGCTCAGTAATGGTGGATCAAAGAAGATGTACTTTTTAAGTGTGGTTTATGTTTGTTTGTTTTTTCTTCCAGCTGATCACATTTTTGTACTCTTCATGTTGAAAATATTATTATTCTTATTTGTACATTCTCAGACATCAACTTGAAAATGTTCAAAGAAAGCAGTGCTCAGCTTGAGTCTTGCACTTCCAGGACCATTTATTCTATGTTGAAAGTCCAGGCAAATCACGTTTAAATTAAAAGCGGATACAAGGTTAACTCTATTCACATACATTTCGGCTGACGGCAAATATTTCGTGCAACGTGAATTCAAATTAATTCTACCACTGTAATTATTTGCTTGCCCCCCCCCCCCCCCAGGGGGGGGGGGGGGGGAGAGGCAGACAGAGGCGTCTAATATGAGGCTCTGGGTGGGGCTGGCAGCGTCGTGGGTAAAGTAGTGCTGTAGAAATCACCGCCGCAAGACATGGGTTTCCTCAAGCGGGCAATCTGACGTGGTGGATAAATGCAAAATATGCAGCGAAAACGGAGATGATGATGATTATAATTGTGGTGAAGTGGGATGTTATAAATATTTATAGGGGACTTAGTGTACTGACTGAGATCAGCTGTGAAGGTATCTATATCTATTAAGAGTAGTGTATTATAGATAACCTTACTTGCTACCACATATCTCTATATCTCAGTCAGAATTATTCTGGAATAGTGTGATGCTACGTTATGTGTCTAGGGTATGAGTATGGTGAAGTGTAAGTCACAACAACAGACAGATAAACAATTTAATTTAATCCACTACTCTTGACAACACTGTGACACTCACATACATATAACACTCTATGAGAATAGCTTACAGGAGACACTCGTAACTTTTCAAATAACAATATGTATTCATTTCTGTCATAAAGGCATATGTGTGTCCTGATTCAAAGACAAAGGAACCAGGAATCACAATCAATGTTAATTACAAGTTATGTACAGAATGTATTAATATGAATCTGGTAGTGACATATATTATTAAAAATATCCTATGTGTGTCAGTTGTGTAATAGTAGTATGAGGTAATACTGGTTTTGTTTTGTTCAAGCTCTGTTGGTAGTTGTCATCATGACTTCAATAGTTTGTCTTAAGGAAACTAGTATTGGAGATGTTCTCAGTTCCTGATATTAAGACAATTAATTTCCCCTCTTAATGTTAATTTTACAAAGTCATTTCAAGATGAGGGGACATAATGTTGAGCTCAGCTGGCCAAATCTGCTTATCTTGAGTGATGGTGGCAGGAAAGGACTCCTCCGCTCGAATTCTCCCCTGGGCTCTGGAGACACCTCACTGATAGCTAAAAAGACCAAGGAGTATGCTGTCCGACTCGGGATTCAGCAAAGCTCTGACCAGGTGCTGCTCAGTACCATCAAGACCACGGTCCCTGAAAACAAGAAGGATGTACCTTCTACTTCATAACTAATTTATATTCTCTTTTACACTGATCACAATACAACACAAACATTGAGTTCAGAGCGTTAGGCCAACTGTCAGCTTCATTTGAAATACTTTATTCCAGTATTACCCTTCTTAATGGTTACTACGCCTCTGCACTTCCAGCATTATTTCTTTCTATTCAATCATCCAGGTGTCAGTGTACTGTTTGGCCATTCCATGCCGTTTTACTTCTCTCCGACACCCTCTGTTCAGGCTGGAGCATTATAGGCTTTACCTCACGTTTGCCACTGAACTACACATATATATACAGGCATAAATCAACAATTCACATTCAATTTTCATTAAAAGATATTGAATGGTTCAAGCTTACCACAATTCATAGAATAACACAGATACGTTGATTAGCAATGAATTCTGGCACAAACTGGCACAAATTCCCATCTGCTTATCTTCCAGGCTTTTATTTAGCAAAATATAAGCTGGCTTCAACGCACTGATGTTTTATCAAGTTTATTTAAACAAGTGGTTTCGAACTAACGCTCCCAAGTGTGTATATCAGCGAGTCTGACCAATGAGGCCCCGTTTCGACAAGTGTTTGAAAAAAATGTTACCCTTCCCCGTCTCCCTTGACAACGAAAGATAGTATTTATAGTCCGACCAATCGTGGTTAGGCTTTCATTTGTTGCGCTCCAATCAATTTGGAGTTTACATGGTAGACTATTTCTGTAACGTAAATTTTTTTCAAACACGTTATAAAAAAAATCTTATGAGCAGAAATGATTTCATGCTGTCAGGCATCCTCACTATTTTATTTTGGGTATAATTTATTAATTCCTGGACTATTTGCGTAACGTTTTACATATTCTTTGTCAGCAAGCCCTAAGGAACCCAAATATCCCAATTTAAAGGAGCTACGTGGCTGCGTTCAAAATATGTATTTTCTACCTCCTGTTTCGAAGATGTGCTGTCTGGGTACTGTTATGTTTTCAACCGTAAACCCATCTATTGTTATCTTTCCTAATAAGCGTTTTTTATGATTTATAAACCCTAACTCTGGGATGGGTAATGTATTTTATCACTGTCCGTCTGAAAAAAAAGTTAGTGCATGTAGTCTTACACGTGTGATGGCAGCATTTGTGTATCGCGCGAAGCGTGTTTAGTGTTCGGCTTTCTGCCTCTCCCTTCCCGCTATCCTTTTGTCCATCTGTCTTTCGTTTTGGTAACGCAGTATAATTAATGTTAGGATTAATTTAGGTCATTACGCAGGGCCTCTCAATGTTTTTTCCAAGAAATACAGCACACGTTTCATTGAAGAAGGCGGGTAATAATACAGTAAGCTTTACTATCAACGTGAAAGCGTTACAATTTGCAGACGAAGCAGAAAACAAGGGGGATTTCGAGTACATTCCTTGTGACAGCACTGTTATTTTTCCATTGCTCTTCTCTTTATTAATTTTATTTGTTAGGCTTCATATTTACCTAATAATTTATATATGTGGATTAGAATATTCCACGACACCTCCCCTCTTAAAACAGACATTATATGTCAGTCCTTTATTCTATATACACATAGAGAAATTCATTATTATTTCTGGTGTTTACGGTGATTCTCATCACACGGATGGCGGCTTAAAAAATCCGCTCCCAAATTGGTTTTTCCAGATATATACTCAATGCTAAAATTATATGGAGCCAGAAGCAAAGACCATCGGAGTAACCTAGAGTTCTCATGCTTAGCCTGTGCTAGAAACGATAAAGGTTTGTGATCTGTTTGCAACTTAAATGCCTTCCCATATAGATAAATATTGAATTTCTTTATCGCCCATATTACTGCAAGACATTCTTTTTCGCTAGTTGAGTAGTTGATTTCAGCTTTATTCAACTTTCTGCTAGCATATGCCACTGGGCTTAATTCTCCATCCAATGCATCTGATTTCTGTAGTAGAGTTGCACCCAGCCCAATATTACTTGCATCCGTCCTTACTATGAATTCTTGACTTAAGTCAGGTAATTTCAAAATGGGTTTACTTGTGAGCTTTTCCTTCAATTCTTGGTAAGTCATTTCACATTGTGGTGTCCATGTAATGCGATCTGGATGTCCTTTACGTGTCAATTCAGTTAACGGTGCACATATGGAATTAAAGTTTTTGATATACTTCTGGTAGAAACCACATAATGAGACAAAGGATCTCACGTCCTTCTTGGTTTGTGGTCTCGGGGCTTTCTGTAGTTTCTCTAAATTCTTTGGGTCAGGGGTCATGTTTCCCTGATAAACTGTGTGTCCCAAAAATTCCAATTCTTTACATCCAACGCAACATTTGGTTGGTCGGGCTGTTAAATTTGCCTCCCTAAGTCGATTAAACAGCATGTTCAGAGAGTCAAGGTGTTCCTCAAATGTTTCTGTTGCTATAAGGATATCATCCATAAAATTTGTTATACAGGGATTATTCAGAGGATCCAATAATTTTCTCATCATTCTAGAGAAGACACTAGGCGCATTCTTCAATCCAAATGGCAATCTATTAAACTCATAGTGTCCTTCTGAGGTACTAAAAGCTAGGTATGGTCTAACCTCAGGCTTTACTGGAATCTGATAGTATCCTTTACTCAGATCCACTTTTGAGAAATATTTAGCTTTATTTAGTCTGGCAAACAGCTGATTTGTATCCGGCAATGGATCCACCTGTCCTTCTGTAATAGCATTCAGTCTCCTGTAATCTATACAGAGTCTATGTTCTCCAGGGGGCTTCCTTAAGAGTACAACACCGGAACTATACGAAGACTCACTGTGCGAAATAATTCCTTCCTTCAATAGATAGTCTATCTCTTCCTTCAAAGCTTTCTCCTTAGCAAACGGAATCGAATATGGTTTCATACAGACAGGTGTGGAGTCTATTAGTTTCATATCATATTCCAATAGGTTTGTATGCCCTGGTCGGTCTGTTAACACCTCTGCATGATTATTTAGAACCTGTTGCACTCTCTCTTTCTGAGTTTCCGTTAAATGTGTACTGATTTTCACCTGTGCTGCTGTCTCACAGGGGTGTAATGGATATTCAAATGATGAAAGTGGTTCCTTTTTCATCTCCATGGCGATGGACAAGGTCAACAAGTGTGTCTCTTCCTGATGTTCTCTTTCCAAATATTTCTTCAGGAGATTCACATGATAGATTTTTTCTTTCCCCTTCTTATCTATCTTATAATTTGTTCTAGACACCTTCTCTAAAACTGTATATGGACCCTGCCATCCAATTTGTAACTTATTCTGACTCTCGGGCAAAAGAAGCAGTACTTTCTCTCCCACAGCCAAATTTCTGTCTTTCGCCTTCCTGTTATAATAGGCAGCATGTTTCTTCCTGGCTTGTTTCAAATTTTCATTGGCAAGTTTCCAGCCAGTTTTTAACCGAGTGGTCAGCTCATTCACATATTGGTATGAAGATGTAATGTTTTCCTCTGCCTTTTCATCAGTCCACGTTCTTAACAAAGCTACATATGGACCTTTAATTGTGTGGACCTATTTGTCCATGCACCGGTATGGTCTCTTCCACTCGAAGCTTTATAGTGATGATTTTTCCTCCCAGAATTATCATTCACAAAACGACCGCTACCAATGTTTCTTTTCCTGGGGTTTCCTCCCCACTTAAAATTCTTGATGAGAGATTTCCTCTCTACATCTTCTTCCTCCAGTTTGTTTAAGTCCGATTGAGGGATTTTCGGCTTATCCTGGGGTAAGACATCTTTTTGCACTCTCCGCATAGTGGCCATTGTAAAACAGTTAAGTGAAGCTTGTCCGTGAAAAGGGGCTTCCCATTCCATTTGGTCCACTTTATCAAATCTATTTTTCTTTTTATTATCAGGCCTAATTTTGCTCCGGGGCGTGTCCAGGTCCTGATCAATGTTCCCACTTGTGGGTGTTCCCTCATGTGCTATGCTACACCTTTCTACAAAATTTTCAATGTCCCATCTTGCTTTGGGCCAATAATAATTGTAAGCCACCTTTTGGATGATGGTACCTATCTTCTCATGGTCCCCATCTGGTTTCACATGTAGGCTCCTTATTAAGTCTGTCCTATATCTTTTTGGAAGAACCAGCTGTCCGTGACCATTGGATCTAGTTCCAGTCTTCCTATACATCAACTTGTTTTTCATGTAAAAATCTCCCTTGCCTGGAGTTGTATGACAAGTTGACAATTTTCTGAAACAAGGCTTGAGTGTTTTATCCCCAGCCTGTGCCTTCCTCATCTCTTCTGGAGTGGTATCTAACATAATATCCTCCTCCTGTCTTGAGGTCGACCTGACCTGAAGGGTTGCCATATACACAGGTTTCCTTCTGCAATAGTCAGTGTCATGATTGTCCATCTGACAATTTTTACACCACCTTTTTCCTTGGTTGAAAGATTTTCTTTCATTATATTTCCTTTCATCGAATTGTGGGAATTTATTTTTTATTTTCATACCGTGGCCTATCAAACTGGTGCTTACCTTTATTTTGATCCCTAGGATCAAATTTATTAAAGTTCTGTGGTGCCCTAAAGTTATCCACTTGTTTCTTTTTATTACCTGTTACTTCTGCTTGAGCTGCTTGATACCTTTCAGCAACATTTAGCAACTCACCCAGCCTCTCTGCACCTTGTTCCATGAGAAACTTTCTCAGGTCTGGAGCCATGGACTCTCTTAGTTGCTCTATAAGGACCATTTCCTTAAGATCTTGGGTTTTCCCCAGAGAAGTCCATTTCTCCAAGTATGTCTCTATTCGTGCAGAGAACTGGTGATAGGTTTCACCTGACAGTAGTTTAGCATTCCTAAATTTTTTCCTATAAAATTCTGCATTCTTTTCATACCTTAACAAAAGAGCCTGCTTTAGCATGTCATAATTTTCCTGATCACCTCTGCTCATTTTTGCAAAAACTTCATAAGCTGACCCACGAAGTCCCTGAGATAACTTTAAGCTCCACCTTTCTCTCTCTAACCCATACGTGGTAGCTAATAGTTCATACCTATTTAGGTAACTCTCTATATCATCGTCTTTCTCAACAAAATGATCTAAATGAAAATTCATAGCTGAGGTTGAGGCTCCTTGGCTAGCAGTGGCATCAGAGGCAAAGGGACTGGCACCATTTTCAGGAGCATGGCCCTGAAACTCAAACTCCCTTAGTCGTAACTCATGTTCCCTTTGTAATCTTTTCTCCTCCTTTTCTGCTTCCCTCTCTGCAGTCAATCTTCTTTCTTCTGCAGCTAATTTCTTCTCTTCTCTTTCTGCAGCTAATTTCTTCTCTTCTGCTTCCAATTTCTTAGCCTCTTTGTCAGCCTCAATCTGCAACCTCTTAGTCTCAGCCTCAGCCTCAAACTGTAACTTCTTAATTTCCCTTTCAGCCTCTAACCTTCTTTCGGCTTCAAACCTTCTTTCTTCGCGTTCAATAAATTTGTCACATTCCGTCGTGACATAGGCAACCATAACTTGCCCATCTAATCCTAACTCTTTTGCAGTCTGAACCGCAGCAGATCGAAATTTGGCCAGGTCCGCCATTGTCTATCAGGTAACTTAATACAATGTCTAACCAACAATTCAATCTCTAATGGACAACACAGGCACCGTGAGCTCAACCTTATTTAATTCCACCCAAGGATACCTTTTAATTCTTATATTCCCTGAAGTGAATTACCCCCAATATTTTTAATAGTTAAAGATTCAAAATCCCGGACGAGCCCCCAATATATGTGGTGAAGTGGGATGTTATAAATATTTATAGGGGACTTAGTGTACTGACTGAGATCAGCTGTGAAGGTATCTATATCTATTAAGAGTAGTGTATTATAGATAACCTTACTTGCTACCACATATCTCTATATCTCAGTCAGAATTATTCTGGAATAGTGTGATGCTACGTTATGTGTCTAGGGTATGAGTATGGTGAAGTGTAAGTCACAACAACAGACAGATAAACAATTTAATTTAATCCACTACTCTTGACAACACTGTGACACTCACATACATATAACACTCTATGAGAATATCTTACAGGAGACACTCGTAACTTTTCAAATAACAATATGTATTCATTTCTGTCATAAAGGCATATGTGTGTCCTGATTCAAAGACAAAGGAACCAGGAATCACAATCAATGTTAATTACAAGTTATGTACAGAATGTATTAATATGAATCTGGTAGTGACATATATTATTAAAAATATCCTATGTGTGTCAGTTGTGTAATAGTAGTATGAGGTAATACTGGTTTTGTTTTGTTCAAGCTCTGTTGGTAGTTGTCATCATGACTTCAATAGTTTGTCTTAAGGAAACTAGTATTGGAGATGTTCTCAGTTCCTGATATTAAGACAATTAATTTCCCCTCTTAATGTTAATTTTACAAAGTCATTTCAAGATGAGGGGACATAATGTTGAGCTCAGCTGGCCAAATCTGCTTATCTTGAGTGATGGTGGCAGGAAAGGACTCCTCCGCTCGAATTCTCCCCTGGGCTCTGGAGACACCTCACTGATAGCTAAAAAGACCAAGGAGTATGCTGTCCGACTCGGGATTCAGCAAAGCTCTGACCAGGTGCTGCTCAGTACCATCAAGACCACGGTCCCTGAAAACAAGAAGGATGTACCTTCTACTTCATAACTAATTTATATTCTCTTTTACACTGATCACAATACAACACAAACATTGAGTTCAGAGCGTTAGGCCAACTGTCAGCTTCATTTGAAATACTTTATTCCAGTATTACCCTTCTTAATGGTTACTACGCCTCGCCTCTGCAGCTTCCAGCATTATTTCTTCTATTCAATCATCCAGGTGTCAGTGTACTGTTTGGCCATTCCATGCCGTTTTACTTCTCTCCGACACCCTCTGTTCAGGCTGGAGCATTATAGGCTTTACCTCACGTTTGCCACTGAACTACACATATATATACAGGCATAAATCAACAATTCACATTCAATTTTCATTAAAAGATATTGAATGGTTCAAGCTTACCACAATTCATAGAATAACACAGATACGTTGATTAGCAATGAATTCTGGCACAAACTGGCACAAATTCCCATCTGCTTATCTTCCAGGCTTTTATTTAGCAAAATATAAGCTGGCTTCAACGCACTGATGCTTTATCAAGCTTATTTAAACAAGTGGTTTCGAACTAACGCTCCCAAGTGTGTATATCAGCGAGTCTGACCAATGAGGCCCCGTTTCGACAAGTGTTTGAAAAAATGTTACCCTCCCCCGTCTCCCTTGACAACGAAAGATAGTATTTATAGTCCGACCAATCGTGGTTAGGCTTTCATTTGTTGCGCTCCAATCAATTTGGAGTTTACATGGTAGACTATTTCTGTAACGTAAATTTTTTTCAAACACGTTATAAAAAAAAATCTTATGAGCAGAAATGATTTCATGCTGTCAGGCATCCTCACTATTTTATTTTGGGTATAATTTATTAATTCCTGGACTATTTGCGTAACGTTTTACATATTCTTTGTCAGCAAGCCCTAAGGAACCCAAATATCCCAATTTAAAGGAGCTACGTGGCTGCGTTCAAAATATGTATTTTCTACCTCCTGTTTCGAAGATGTGCTGTCTGGGTACTGTTATGTTTTCAACCGTAAACCCATCTATTGTTATCTTTCCTAATAAGCGTTTTTTATGATTTATAAACCTAACTCTGGGATGGGTAATGTATTTTATCACTGTCCGTCTGAAAAAAAAGTTAGTGCATGTAGTCTTACACGTGTGATGGCAGCATTTGTGTATCGCGCGAAGCGTGTTTAGTGTTCGGCTTTCTGCCTCTCCCTTCCCGCTATCCTTTTGTCCATCTGTCTTTCGTTTTGGTAACGCAGTATAATTAATGTTAGGATTAATTTAGGTCATTACGCAGGGCCTCTCAATGTTTTTTCCAAGAAATACAGCACACGTTTCATTGAAGAAGGCGGGTAATAATACAGTAAGCTTTACTATCAACGTGAAAGCGTTACAATTTGCAGACGAAGCAGAAAACAAGGGGGATTTCGAGTACATTCCTTGTGACAGCACTGTTATTTTTCCATTGCTCTTCTCTTTATTAATTTTATTTGTTAGGCTTCATATTTACCTAATAATTTATATATGTGGATTAGAATATTCCACGACAATAATGATGATGACGAGGATGCTGATGATCAACGTGTTCATTTTTGTGTAATATCGTGTCTTGCTGTAATGCGCGTGTTTCTTTTTGTTTCATTGCTGTTGCCTTGCACAGCAAATAAAACATCCCAGTAAATGAATGTGTAAATAACTTAGAACACAACCATATACAGTAGAACTCCATTTATCCGAACCCCAATTATCCGAACATCCAATTATCCGAACACTTTTTCGAGAACAAAAAAAATCAGGCGCCACCAGTCATGTTAGATTACATTTTTGAATCTTTTGATGCTGCAAGCTTCAAATGTGTGCGAACAATTTGTAGAGGATGGAATGCTCTAAAGGTCGGTCGCTTACGTACAGGAAGTCAGTTAGATCATAAAGTTAGTTAATATCTGTTTTACCAATCTAGTGTACGTGTGCGTTCTAGGCAGAACACTGGCTAAACAGACAGTTCAACTTAAAATAATTGTGTCTGCTACTACAGCAGAATAATTTTGGTGTGCAAGTATTTCTCTGTTTGATATGGCATCTTCCAGTAGGCCTAAAGCATATAAAAGGAACCGCAATGTTTTGTCAATTGAAACGAAAACAGAAATTATCAAGAGACTAGGAAAAGGTGAAACTGTGTCTTCACTTGTGAGGATTTTCAATGTTTGGAAAGCTACCGTCTCTGACATCAAAAGTAACAAGGATAAAATTATGAGTTTTGCATCGAAATTGGATAGTGAAAATGGGTCGAAGAAACGTAAACCATGAGAAATGCGAAAGATTTGAAATTGGAAGAGGCTTTGTATACATGGTTTGTGCAAAGAAGAAGCAAAGGGGAAACTATCTCTTGCTCTCTATTGTGTGAAAAGGCACTTCAGTTCAACAATCAACTTGACGGTCCTCCTGACTATAAGGCTAGCCAGGGATGGTTAAGAAACTTTAAATCTCATCATGGCATACGAGAATTGGAGATTCAAGGGGAATCTTTATCTAGCGATGCAACTGCCTCTGAAAATTTTAAAGAAACATTCTTGGCTTTTTTGGAAGAAGAAGGTTATTCACTCGATGATGTGTATAATGCCGATGAGACTGGCTTATACTGGAAATCATTGCCTAAAAAATCACTTGCATCTCAGCGCGAAGCAGCTTCCTCTGTGTTTAAAAAGTGCAAAGAGAGAGTAACAATTTTGGTAGCCGCGAATGCCAGTGGAAGTCATAGATTACCGGTGCTAATGATCGGTAAAGCCAAAAAAACCACGTTGTTTAAAGAATGTGACATGTCTCCCAATGTGCTACAAAGCACAGAAGAGTGCTTGGATGAATAGAGAAATATTTCTTGATTGGTATACAAATCAGTTCATCCCAAGTATGAAGAGGTTGAGAGAACACGAAAAGAAAACTGGAAAAGTAATTCTTCTACTGGACAATGCACCATCTCATCCAGAGACGGATACATGAATGCAGTTGATACAAATTTTAAAGTAATTTTTCTGCATCCCAATGTAACAGCACTGATTCAACCAATGGATCAGGGTGTTATAGCAAAGCTTAAAAAGATGTACAAGAAGAAAGTCCTGTGTCGTTTATTGTTGGCTGAAGATGAAGAAAGTGTGGTGGCGTTTTCCAAAAAGCTTAATCTCAAAGACTGCTGCTATATGTTAGCTGATGCTTGGACCACCCTGTCACAAGATAATCTCAACAAGGCATGGAATAGATTGCTTGGGAAAAAAGGAGGAAATGAAACTACTGCAGTGGACACAAATGATGATTGTATAAATGAAGTTGTGGAACTGTTTCAAGCAATGCCCGGATTTTCGGCCTGTGACAAAGATGATGCACACATGTGGCTAGAAGATGATAATGATTCTGGTTTTCAGTTTTTGAATGACGAAGAAATGTTGTCTTTTGTGCAAGAAGAAAACCAAATACATGTAGTGACCGATGATGAAGACTCTCAGAAGTACATGATGTACTTGTAGATTATGAAGAAAACCCAAAACGTCGACCAAGTCCTGAAGAGGCCTTTATAGCTCTAGAAACAGCGATGGCTTGGTACGAGCAAGAAGATGACAGCTGTCCTACACAGCTTCTGCTGTTGAAGAGAATGCGGGACTTAGCAGCCAAAAGGAGACTATCCAGTTTGGTGCAAAAGAGGATTCCTCATTATTTTAAATAGTGGGTTACATCTGTGCAAGTAATGTATACGTAAGTTGCGCCTGGTTTTGAATCGTTTGTAATGTTATTTTGAAAACATTTCTCTTTCTTAAAAAAAATAATTAATACAAGTAGTACATGCACTGCAGTGTAATGAAAGATTTTGGTGATACAGTGATCTAATACAGTGTGGGTATTATTATTACAGTACAAGTAAATATGTTTTATAGTGTAATTTCCTTGTGATGGTTAATTATTTTTAGAAATATGTGTACATGTACTCGATACATTATGTAATCCAATTATCCGAACATTTGATTATCCGAACGATGCTCGGTCCCATGGGGTTCGGATAAATGGAGTTCTACTGTATTGTGACACACATTTACTTGAAGCCAGTAATGCAGAAGACAACGTGGAATTTTTCAATCAAGAACACGTTTTTGTTGTAGGTGCGTGTTTATAGACTTTTATTTATTCTCGCAATCTTGTACTTTGTGAAATATTCACTTTTTTTAGACTTTTCTTCGCACTTTTGTATTTACTTAGCATTGTTGTTCTTTTATTGAGTCACTCAGTTCGTATTTTGTTAGATATTCATTTTATTTGACTTCAGTTTGAGTAATTAATTATGTATTGAGTATTGTTTTTTGTGTGATATTTGTTGTTGTTTTTTTTTTTTTAATTTACTGAATGTCGCCGCGTTTTATTTTGTTGGACCTTAGTTCGAATAATTAATAATTTATTAAGCACTGTTTTGTTTTCCTTTATTGGATGTCGCAGCGCTCCATTTTGTTGGACTTTTGTTCGGATAAATATTTACCAAACAAAAGTCCAACTAAATGAAACACTCGATGTGGGCAATCCTGAGCCAATAACAATAAGGAACCATAACCTGGACAGGCAGACACATTTACATACCAATGGATGCATAGTAACACCAGACAGCGGGACAAGCAAAGACATCAGCAATAGAATGAATCAGACGGGAACAGCCTTTGCCAGTCTAAACAACATCTGAAAGTCCTCCAGCCTTTGCCAGTCTAAACAACATCTGAAAGTCCTCCCAGTACAGCAAAAACACCAAATTAAGATTATATGAAAGTTGTGTACTTTCTGTGTTTCTCTATGATGCAGAATGCTGGAGAGTAGTAGAAATGGAAATGTCGATATTGTCATCCTTCCACACCAGACGCTGGAGCTGGGTTGGCCACGCCCTCAGAAGAGATACCATCACAGGAACAGCTTTACTATGGACCCCTGAAGGAAAGCGAAGGGGAGGCCGACCAAAAACAACTTGGCGGAGAACTGTGGATGCCGAAATGTAAAGAATGAACCAGAGTTGGGGCACTGCACGAAGGATGGCCGCCAACCGAGCAAAGTGAAAGCAGTTTGTGGCTGCCCTACAAGACGCCATCAGGCATGATGGCCACTGACTACCCTGACAGTTGGCGGCTAAGGATCAAAGAAGAATAAGAAATAGTTACCGTGCGTTTTTGTTTCAACGAATGATAACTCCACACGCTGATTTGGTTACTGTCATTGCATGTGTGGATATTATTACGATTATTATTATCATCATCTGTATTGTTCTGTCTTGTAGCAATGTAGAAGGTACCTCAGGTAAAGTAAAATAGCCCGTTCCCTCTCCTTGTATTTTTTCGGTCGGATTATGATCTGACACGATCGCAAATGTAGAACTGTGCTTCTTCTTCTTCTTCTTCTTCGTTCTCCTTCAGACTGTCACATTAATGACTTTAATACAGGCAGTAGTCAGCTCAAGGTTCCTGACATCTCAACAGAGTTTTTCGTGGAGTGAGGTAGGTGGTTACCATATGCTACTCCGTTCATTGCTATATGTTGGGCAGGACTGCAGCGGGTGTTCGGCTGTCATCGGGCTGGTACCGCAGGTGCAGAGATCTGTTTAAAACTAAGCAAGAACCATTCAAACACCAGTGGAAGCTGAGGTGAGGGAATGCCCCGAAACTTAAATAGGACAGAACAACCAGGTGATGCCATTACAAGGCAGTGCATGTTCTACAATCCCCAGGGTAAGATAAATGGAGAGGGACAAAAAACAAATGTAAAAAAAAACACACACACACAGAGACAAGAAGGCAACTTGAGACATAAGTGAAATGGATGAGGAAGCCGTGGAAATACTTTGAAGAGATGGCACTGGACAGAAACCCGTGCCGTACATTTGTTGATATTTGTTGATATTTGTTGATATGGGTAATAAATGAATGAATAATAAGGTAAAGGTAGTCCCATAGCAGATACTGCCGTTGGGCAGTGAAGTGTTAGAGACTTCATTATACTATGTCCAGCATTGAGAGGCGGGGTGACCAGTTACCTTCCTCTCTGCCTTTTTCTTCTTTAACTCAAGAGCAAAGTCAGAGGCCCATTTACAGCTGGGTAGACTGGAGCGTGTCGATATCGTAAATCGAACCCAGCAACTTTTTCTCGAGAAACCAGTGCTCTAGCCAATCTGTCAATCGGACGCTCGAATCTTCTTCTTCTGCGTTCGTCCTAAAAAGGATGTTTGTTACGTTGTGTCGTCGTTTACAGCAAAGCTGCGATATCTGCGCCTTTCGGCCCGACACATCCGTTTTCGGCACGGCATTTTTGGGACCGGGTTAGCCTTCCCTCTTCGATCCCTACTCTTTCAGCCAGACTGCAGTGATGCAGCCTGTTTCCAGGACCACCACTTGGAGGTGGAGTAGGGTCTTAGTCAGCTCTGGTTCGCTGACCCTGACGCAAGCAGTCTAGCTATGGGTCGCTTACTGCATTCCTCACGTTTTGATGCGTCTTCGGTCCCGGACGCTCGAATGAATAATAACAAGTTTAATTGTTCATGCCATGTCTAAATTCTACTTCGCATATCAGTAGTAACACTGTGGTTAACATTAATGGTTGCTTTTGTTTGTTGTTCAGGTTCTCAGAAGCGTCATCATCATTACCATCACCATCATCATTTACCTTTGGGCTCACTATGAAGCATGGGGGATGCTAAAATAAAAATAAAAGAGTGTGTCATCTTCACCCAGCCACGAGTAATTATTAACTGGAAGTCGTGATCTCGCACAACGGCAGTACGACGTGTTTGTCTAAATATAACAGGCGTGTCTTTTTTTTGTGTGATCTCTCACACCTTCAACCCTCCGGCAGTATCCTTTCTTTTTCTTCATTTTTCTCACTCATCGCCTTTATTTGGCATAAATCATGCCTTTCATTCGTTATTTCTACTATTTTGCTCTATGCTAGATATAGCTTGGTGAATTCTCTAACATGCCACTCCCCTGTGGCAGTATTTGCTATGGGAGTAATGCGTATCGTATTGTTTCACACTCCACTCCCAGACGGTTGTTACGATTCGCCAGGTTTGGTGACCCGGCCAGCGATAATATTTTATCGCCTAATCCGTCTGAACACTTGTGGTAAAGTGTCCGTCAAACATTTGACCCCACTGGAAATCGGCTGATCGTGTTGACACAAGCAGGTATTGTGATCAGATGAAAGAAGACCACACGGGCTGTCCAGACATCTGTCTGGTGTAGGCACGCAGATTATTCTGATAAACAGGAGTGTGCCGGAAGCCTTAGGTAACGATATGACATTACTGTGTAAGAGGCCACGCGTGTATAATAAATTTAATATTTTCAAATACGCGTGGGATGAGTAATGATAAATTTCCCCACCCAAACAGCGCTAGATAGATTGGATTGGTTTCCCAGAATCTACTATGATTTGATTGGAACTTTCGACGGAAACACGGCTGAGATTTGAAACTAAGGATTGTGAGATATAATCTAAAAAACTCGGAGTCACAACACAGACAGACTGCATCGGAGCGTCAACTAAACACCTTCTACAAGCCAGAAGAAAGAGGATAGGACTTACAATTCCACAACTATAAGTACCAGATCGAGTATTGGGCAACTTTGGAACTCACAAGTAAGCCCGCCATTTTAATACACGACTGGAAACTTGGGAATTCTATCACAAGAAGTCATAAGAGGAATTATAGATTTCCAGGCCAAGAGTTTCACCCGTCATAAGAGGAATTATAGATTTCCAGACCAAGTGTTTCACCTGTCATAAGAGGAATTGCTCAAACTTAAGTGATTCGAACAGCATCTAACTACAGGGCTGTGGGTCCATTCTAAATCTGTGCCAAGAGACGTATGTATTCCCAAAATTCTGGGGTAAGTGTAAACAAATTATTTACTAATGTAAATTCTACAGGTTTCTTGCTAAGTGGTTATATATGAGGCTGGCAACCTCAACATATGAAAATAGTATATTCATGAACCACTACTGCAAGAGCTGGTGATTGTTTCTGACTAGTCGTGCTGGGAAACCCGACAGCAGAGATGACCTAGACCCCGACGGGAGTAGCGACGAGTAATGAGTGATGATTATATCACATGAGCCTAAAGTGTATAGAATCATATTGTGAGATTTATATACCTTTTTAATTGTAATTCAGGCAAATCATTATTCATGCGCTCTAGACGCAATTTCCTAGTTGACACCCAGAATGATATTGGTGAATTTTCATCCTATTCCCTGAGTTACATTGTGTGCTCGGGAATTTAATTCTTCTGAGAGGTTAACATTCGTGGGTGGAACGCATGAAAATGGGCCCTTTTGTTTGCGGAGAACAAATGTACTGAGGCATTTGTTTATTTCTAATTTGTCGCAGTTCGTGGTTACAAGACATCAGACTTAAGTACTGAAGTTCCTACGCCACTAGTGTGAGAGAAGAGTATCACCACCAACCGCCTACAGTGGACGAATTACGTGGAAAAGTGTACTCATCACCAACAAGAAGTGACGGAAAGCACGGCTGCAGGACTCAGCTGGAGTTAAGTTGTGTGTAACAGTCTACAGCAAAAATACGGACAGTATTATTAACGCCCTACCAAAACCTCAATGAGGAAAAATTTAATATAACTTTCACTCCCTTTAATCATTATTTTAACTTGTTAAACTAATTGACTATTAAATTTGTTGTATGTTATTTTAAACTAAACAATAATAGTTGATTCAGTTTATTTGTACGAAAGCAAACGTATGAGCCAAGGTTTCTTTATATATATATATATATATATATATATATATATATATACTACTATATAAGCAGGGATATTAATATATAGTGGTATATAGAGATATATATACAAAACGATCAAACTCTTAAGCGTCACACGGAAATTGAGAGAAGCACTAATTCCCTTATTGCTACATGTATGCTTAGATTAACACGCTTAAGCGACATATAATTTTCTTCCAGTTCACCGTCCAAGATTACAGCAGAGTAATTTATTTACCTATAAAAAGCTTTATACAGAAGATAAGTCAGTTTGTATTGTAGATTAGTTTTAAAATCCTATCAACCGGTTGATTATTCTCGTGAGATCTATAAGTACAGAAATCTAATTAATATATCTGACGTACGTACGATATTCAAATACTTTAATCCTTCATTCTGCAGTGGTGCGCGGAAATACAGAGGGTTGAAATTAGCGCGCCAAGATTGCGCAAAAGTGCAATGTTTTGGAAACACAAGATTGAGAAGACTATTTAAACTGATCGAGATATTAACACCGCCAACTAATGTAACGTAAGTAGAGTGGAATGTTTCGGCTAGTCAGAGGCGTACTTAAAGTATCTGGCACCAGGCGCGGATCTTATACTTGGCACCCCTCTCCCCATAAAGAAACGCAATTGGAAAGTATATTTTTAACAGTAAGCACTATTATAAAATTGTCCAATGGCACCCCTTTCCTGGCTGTCCCCCGGGGCGGACCGCCTCCCTCGTACTCCCCTTAGTACGCAACTGTCGGCTAAAGACGTTTTCACTCATAACCAACATCCTGAAATTAGATTGGTAATATAGGAATTACCAGGTAATATACCCGTGGTCGTCTTATGTAGAAGAAGAAGAAGAAGAAGTGTGGTTTTCAAAACATTTAAAAATTTAAAAAAAAAGATAAAATTGGACCCAAACTAAATGATGGAGAAATTGCATATTAAAAGCAAGCATACACATGCAACTTACGACGAAATGTCTGGAAAATCTACTAACCATAGAACATGAAACATATGTACAATAATGAAATTAATGACAGGAATGAACATTTGAAAGAAAAATTAGGAGAGACACAGGAAGGAATGGATGTACGAGTAAATTTCGTTTGAAGTAACCAACTTTAAACACTCGCTATTAGAAATAACGATGAGCATAAACATGAGAAGGAAAGATGATTAAAAAAGGACAATTTAATTGAAGAAATAACATCGATACAAAGCATGAACAAGAGGTGCAAGAAATAATCAGAACAATAGAGAATTATAAAAACAAAAGAAAGAAATAAGACGAATTATTAACAAACAACATCAAAAAAGAAGGGTACCGTATTAGGAAATTACCAGGTAAGGAATACCCGTGGTCCGGTCTTATGTAGAAGAAGAGAAAAAGTTGTGGTTTTATTAAAAGAAATTTCTACTCTAAAAACTCGCTAAAAAAAAAAGATATACATTAACGGCGGGGAATGATGGAGAAAGTATTAGAATGGAAGTGAGGCGAATACCACATGCAAAACGACGAAATGTCTGGAAAATCTTCTAACCGATAGAACAAATCATATGTTTGTAGAGAGTGACAGGCGGGATGAAACATTTGAAAGAAAAAAGTTAAAGAAAAAACAGATATTATCATGAATGGATGTACGAGTAAATTTTCGTTTGAGAACCAACTTTAACACTCGCTTTAATTAGGCAAAAGAGGGATTTAACAGAAGCAATAAAACATGAGTGAGGAAAGATTACGATTAAAAAAGGACAATTTTTGAAAGAAATAACATCGATACAAATTTGTAAAAGAGGTGAATTACGAAAAACATTAGGTTAGGAAATGGGTCAGTAATTATGTGGTGAGAAAGAAACATCAAAACGAAAGAAATAAGACGAATTATTAACAAACAAACAAAAAAGGAAAGGAAAATAAGTAAGTACAGTATTAAATCAAAAACACCGCGAACACACAGGAGGTAAAACGACATGGAAGTGAGGGAAAAGAAAAATAACAATCAAAACGTAGAAGAAAAAAACAGTGAATCTCTTACGAAGTAGTGGAATTTTTTACGCTGACGTAAACGTTATTGTGTGCGGTGTTTGTAACATATGTACGCAGGAGAAATTAAGATGCTGCACGGTTACTCATTGTAGTTATATCTTGGAGTGTTTACGGGTTGTGCGTGGATGCGTTATTGCACTGTACGTAGTTAGACACTTTCGGATTGTGAGCGGTTTCGTAGATATGTACGTGATGGTAAGAAGACAGATTAAGCTGAAAGGTTTGGAATTTTATTTTAGGGGGCAGGGTGGGTTAGGTGGGGGGGGTGGGGAGTGGGGGTGGGGGGTTACGGAAGTGGGAGGGAGATTTTTCCTGGCATTTTTTTTTTTTCGAGGGGTATGTCTTTTGACCATGATATTCATTACTGTTCTTAGCATCCATCTATTTCTCAAGCACCCTCTTTCTATCTCTCTCTCTCTCTCTCTCTCTCTCTCCTCTCTCTCTCTCTCTATTTCATGTTTATAATTAGATACTGTGAATGTGAGTATGCTATTATTTTACCTGTACAACGTTGAATTCCTTGAATTGATGGGTAAATTGTATGTGAGAATAAATGAAATCAGTATAAAAGACGGGAGAAAGGAAGGGCAGAATGTCAGACGGGCCTGCGTGCCCAATTCTCAACCCTTTGAAAATAAAGTTCGTTCGTTCGTTCGTTCGTTCTCTCTCTCTGTTTCTCCCTCCCTACCCTCCGTCTACTCTCAGAAGTATTGTGGTTAGTCTAACTTGTAACCTGTAATCTTGGGAGCCGTGGTGGCGCAGTGGTTAGTGCACTGACTTCCTAGCTCGGTGGTCCATGGTTCGATCCCCAGTTGAGGTGGGAATTTTTAGACGCAAACGGCTCCGGGGTCGACCCAGCCTCTTGAATTGGGTACCAGAGTAACTCTGGGAAGGTTAAGGCGGCCGGCGCGATGCTGACCACATCACCCCTAGTGTGCCGATGGTCAAGTAAATATGGGCCTAACACCATATTCCCAATGCGCCTCAATGGGTGTGTAACGGGATCCTTTAACTTTATCTTTTTTTATCTTGTAATCTCTAATATAATGTGTAATATAATTTACAATACCGTATTAACGTTCAGACCTAACGGTCTTTTATATTTGGACATGCGCCCTAATATAACCGACGAGGTTGAACGGGACGCGCCTCGCCAAAACGAGGCAAAACTTTATTTTTAGAAAAACAAAAAACATACAATGTATGGTTACATATTTTTCAAACTTGTTCCTCACACTGTTGTGTCTCATGCCCCGTGTGGTTCCTCACATTGTTGTGTCTCATGCCCCGTGTAGTTCCTCACACTGTTGTGTCTCATGCCCCGTGTAGTTCCTGGCTGTCGCTAAAGAGACTAAGAAAGAATAGATCTATTGTTGTCTCAGGCATGTGTTGTACAAGGCGACAAATATGAGGTCGTACATAGACCTGGCAACCTCATCATGTCTACCAGAGTGTCAACATAAGCTACTGCTGCATGAGCGTGTGAATGCTTAGTTCAGATTTCCGGCAAGGACACCAGCTACAGCTGTTGCTCCATGCTCCGTAAGAAGCACAGAGGAAAATAATAACGAATGATGATAATGTGTTAAATATAGAATGCCTGAAAGAGCGTGGCTAAGGCGGAACCTAAATAAGACAAGTAATTGTTCTGGTGCCCACATTTAAGGGGGCTCTACTCTTGCACATCACGTTCCCTTATTTCCCGTGCAGTGTTTTATCCGAGGCTGTGGAGTCGGTCAATTTTAGTCTGTAGAAATGCTCGGACTCCGACTTGTATGCCATATGATTAGTAAAAAACTGTAGTCGGAGTCGGGAGTCGGACTTCTACAATGTCAGGAGTGTGAGTCGGAAAATTTTTGGCCGACTCCACAACCATGGTTGTATCCAATATTTTAGGTTAAACTTAACCTACATTCATATTTGAATACAGTGTTCACATAAATAAATTATATTCATTCAAACTGATTGTTCACATAACTAAGTTATATTAACTCAAACTTTGATTGTTCACATAACTAAATTATGTTCAGTCAAACTAATTGTTCTCATAACTAGATTATATTCACTCAAAATGATTGTTCTCATCACTAAATTATATTCACTCAAACTTTGATTGTTCACATAACTAAATTATTTATATTCACTCAAACTGATTGTTCACACTTTTCACACAACTAAATTATATTCACTCAAAATGATTGTTCACATAGCTAAATTATATTCACTCAAACCGAGTGTTCACTTAGCTAAATTATATTCACTCAAACTTATTGTTCACATAACTAAATTATACTCACTCAAACTGATTGTTCACATAACTAAATTATATTCACCAAAAAGCGATTGTTCACATAGCTAAATTATATTCACTCAAACTGATTGTTCACATAACTAAATTATGTTCACTCAAACTTTGATTGTTCACATAACTAAATTATATTCACTCAAACTGATTGTTCACATAATTAAATTATATTCACCAAAAAGTGATTGTTCACATAATTAAATTATATTCACTCAAACTGATTGTTCACATAACTAAATTATGTTCACTCAAACTTTGATTGTTCACATAACTAAATTATATTCACTCACACTGATTGTTCACATAATTAAATTATATTCACCAAAAAGTGATTGTTCACATAAATAAATTATATTCACTCAAACTGATTGTTCAAATAACTAAATTATATTCACCCAAAATTATTGTTCACATAACTAAATTATATTCACCCAAACTGATTGTTCACATAACTAAATTATATTCACCCAAACTGAGTGTTCACATAGCTAAATTATATTCACCCAAACTGATTGTTCACATAACTAAATTATATTCACCCAAACTGATTGTTCACATAACTAAATTATATTCACCCAAACTGATTGTTCACATAACTAAATTATATTCACCCGAACTGATTGTTCACATAACTAAATTATATTAACCGAAACTGATTGTTCACATAACTAAATTATATTAACCGAAACTGATTGTTCACATAACTAAATTATATTCACCCAAAATGATTGTTCACATAACTAAATTATATTCACCCAAAATGATTGTTCACATAACTAAATTATATTCACCCAAAATGATTGTTCACATAACTAAATTATAATCACCCAAACTCATTGTTCACATAACTAAATTATAATCACCCAAACTCATTGTTCACATAACTAAATTATAATCACCCAAACTGATTGTTCACATAGCTAAATTATATTCACCCAAACTCTCGTTAGTTGACGGGAATCTCTGAGATGACCAAAATAAGGACTACTGTTCCCCGGGCATGTTGTAAAAGGGCGACTAACATGACTGAGCTGGCTCTCTCATCATGTAAGACAAATTACTACAGAAACCACTGCGGCAAAAGTCTGTGCCTTGGTGTAGGCTTTCTCAACGGGGTCATCTGTGATGGCGGCACCATGCGCTTCACAAAGAGTGAACAAAAATGATGAAACATTAATTCTCTCTCGTTGTCTCTCTTTCTCTCTTTCTCTCTCAATTAATCTCTTTCAGATTGCCAAGTTCTTCACTTTAAGTAAAGGTTTTCTTTCGTTCTTTTGATATCTCTCTCTCTCTCTCTCTCTCTCTCTCTCTCTCTCTATCTATATATATATATATATATATATATATATATATATATATATATATATATATATATATATATATGTTTCTCTCTGTCTTTCTCCCCCCCCCCCCCTCCCTTTCCAAGGTCTGCACCAAGAATTTTCCAGCGATGACTGTAACTAATTTCGGTATATAAAAAATATAAATATAAAAACTGTCACAGAATACCCTGTAATTTTACCATCATTTCATGTGAAGATTTTAACGGCTTCGTGTTTCTTTCTGCTGCTTTGCGTCCTCAATTCTGACAGTACAAAAATTTGGTCATTTTGAGAGATTATGTGATGGGAACTATTTTTACTAGCATCTCTATTGCTCTGGAACAATGGGATAATTTGTAGGAATCCGGCGTGATTTTGGTGTTATTATTCCAAATTCCAATATAAAAGATCTTCGCCCAGCTTTCGCTTCGGAAATGTATAAATTAATCCGGTATAATCAGGCTCAAGTTATGGCCAATCATTGCTCTTCTCCGACTCGTCGCGAATGACGAGGCCTATTACGCGATGAGAAAATGTCCCGAAGCCAGGCAATTTCGCCATAAAGCGATCATAACAGTAAACAGTGGTAACATTATTTCTGCTGCTATGACCAATTCCCAACCCCCTCTCTTTCATTTTTTTCCCCCGTCACACAGAACAAGCTACTATTGGGAATCGATTCGTAGTTGAATGATCAGTGCTGTTTACAACTGTATCGGGGGAATTCTAAATAGCGTGAAATCTATGAATAGAAAGTATTTTTTTCCAAATATATGTCGACAGATATAACACAAATTCAAAATTGATGTGAACGATGTCTTCGTGTAGATGTATAGCATGTAGGAGAAGTATGGATGACGGATGTTAGTGGGAAGATTAATCATCATTGAAGCGGTCTCACTCCTCGCCTGTTTTCTTTCTTATGTCAGCCCAAACTTAAAGCGAACGGCGATCAAGGATGAATTCTGCTGCAGTGTTTATAATTATTTAGTTTATACTCAAGAGATAACATTGGCAGAATATCTACAGCTTATGGCATAGAGCAAGGGTCGGCAACCCAGGAACTTTTGCAATCTACTTTCGTAACACTGAGCCCTTTCTGTTAAAGATCTACCATATATATATATATATATATATATATATATATATATATATATATATATATATATATATATATATATATATATATATATATATATATATATATATATATATGTGTGTGTGTGTGTGTGTGTGTGTGTGTGTATTTGTGTGTGTGCGTGTACTTTTAAGCTGGGGGGGGGGGGGGGGGAAGATGATGAACCTTACAATAAAAAGATCGTGTTCGTATCTTATGCAGTTCTGCTTCTTCTTCGTACACTCTCACACTCTCACACTCTCACACTCTCACACTCTCAGGTGAATATTTTCACAGAAAGCAGTGGTCAGTTTCAGGCTATTAGTATCTCCGTAGAGTTTTTCCAAAAATGGTACTAGTGTCGGCCATAAGTGCTTTTTATGTTCCTAATATGATGGGCATCTTTGAAGCAGATGTTCAGCAGTCATTTTATCGGCGCCACAATTACACTCATCGGTAGTTCCTATATTTAGCTTGTTGAAAAGATGGTATCCCATTCTGTTGTGGCCTTGCAATTCTCATGCAGTTCAAGAATATATTTTTAGTAGGCCAGCTCGAGGGGTTTCATTGGGAATGCGGAAAAAAGTACCTTTGATCCCGGGGACACCACGATTTTAAATGCCGGCAGGAGAGGTCTAGTCCGTAGTTTAAAAAGTCTTTCTTTTTTTTCCCTGCAGTTGCCTAGAGATCTACTAAATTACCCACGGAGATCTACTGGTCAATCGGAATCGACTGGTTGCCGGCACCTGACACAGAGAGAATATATTGATAACACAGAAAGAATATATACGACTCATGCCATAGAATGCACTGATAGCATTGACTGAATATACACTACTGATGACATAAAATTTCGAATCCAGTTCGAATATATATATGGTAGAAACTATATTTATATATGTATATATATATATATATATACGTATATATATATATATATATATATATATATATATATATATATATATATATATATTTATATATATATATATATATATATATATATATATATATATATATATATATATATATATATATATATATATACATATATATAATGTATATATTTTTTTAGATGTTTGTTTTCTTGTGGCGATCCTCGCAACTTTCAGCTATTAACGGAAGTCCTTGGATAATACCAGAGCGTAATTCCTACTATTAAAAAAAAAAAAACCCTTGCCTGATCTCTGGTGCAGCTTTGACTAACACGAAGCTCTGAAAAGGACCACTAGTGTCTATCGGCCAGCATGAGGAAGCATTGAAGTGGGCTAGTCCTGAAAGGAGCAACTACTATCACACCACTGGAATAGTCAGTGCTGATCAATATGCATTTTTACTGTTCTGATCATGTTTGTATCTAGATGTCTGACACTGCCTTTATGTCACCGTATCTTTCCTTTTGCCATGAACATTCTTTAATACATCAATCTAATATAGTTCTTGATTTTCTTGATAATTCTCGGTGATTTAAAAAAAAAATATGTATAATTTTATTTTAGTCACCGCTATATTTGCTGTATCAGGTGTCAAAAATGCGCTCACCGTGTAAGCACTAATCTTATTGGCGCTCCTGTTCTGAGTTCACGTGCCTTGAAATTGCAGATGTCGCAAGTGTCTCCATAAAGGAGTGTTTTATTGAGGAAATAATTACTGTAACCATTCATCGCCCAGTGTTTCATATCATTATTAAGACAGTGCGTTGAAAAAAAAAATTAAAAACCGAATGATTTTTTATGCGAATCTCTTCGTGCAAATGATATGTTCTTCCTCTCCTAACGGATGCTAATTATAGCATACAATACATGTATTTATAATAGCAACCACGGAATCTGTCAGTAATAATAGTGTATGCAAAGCCGATCGATTTCATTGTTGCGTTTTGTTTTTAAATTTTTCGTCGCCACATCTACATGGGTAAACATTTGAGGGCTCTGTTTATTGCAGGCTCAAAGTGAAAGCGAGGAAAATGTTTTCATTACAAATAATGACCCTAGCTTGTTGAAATTATTAAATTAACGATCGAAGCACTTCAGATAATTTTACTAAGAGAATGACTGTGATCGTTCGATTGCGTATCGTCTGCCAAGAAAACAACGCTGCAGTATTTTTGTCTTTCTTGACGTATTATTTTTTTTTTAAAGGGGAGGTAAAACAAGTAAGACAAAATGACGTTATATTTCTTATCGAACCTTCTTTGTTCTTGTAATTGGAAAGAATAAGGAAATTGGAGACGGATTTCTCGCACGACTACAAATGGCAGACA
This sequence comes from Oreohelix idahoensis, assembly GCA_024509875.1. Classification (NCBI taxonomy): domain Eukaryota; kingdom Metazoa; phylum Mollusca; class Gastropoda; order Stylommatophora; family Oreohelicidae; genus Oreohelix; species Oreohelix idahoensis. The sequence continues at coordinate 23,989 of JAMPIV010014448.1, read as the reverse complement.
TGACACTAAACTTTTCCAGATGATGACATCAAGTGGTTTCTGATACCATGTCAGGAATCGCCCGCCCTTTGCACGCGAGTAAAATTATTCTGGCTTTTTACTCTAACGAGTTATCTAGGGTGGACGCCCTCTTTCTTCGTTTATTCCTCTCCTCATTTTAACATATCGTACCTCGTACCGTACCTCACGAAGCTATCTGTTCATCTTTTGCTTTTGTTACATTTCCTTTTTAAAAGCGTACGCTCAAATTAACATTGATAGTATTTTTTTTAAAGTAAATCTGTAGACGTCAGAAGAGCAATGAAAACATTATTTTGTTAATGTTTAGATTGTTTTACCTCGTGTTGCGGAGGCGTCTCGTTCAACATAGGCACGAGAACCACTGGTTATATTAGGTGCATATCCGAAAATGGAACACCTTGCGTTGTAGATTTTATTTTGACATTATGTTACTAAGAGTAAGTGCGTTACTTCTACACACACAAAACAGACAGATTGGTAGGTACACACATTCAGTAAACAAAGACTTATCCCTTACAGCAATGTTTCTCAAGCGTTTTCGGGTTTCCCGAACACATCGGCTCATTGAACACATCCCCAGCGCCACTTCTTTTTACCTGCATTAAATTAAAAACTTAGGTGTTGTTTAGAGTTAGGGTTTGTTCAACTACGTTCTCTATTTAATCTGACATCGCGTTATATAATCAAACTATTACAATATGTAAGCGTAATATTAAGTAATATTGTTGAACTTAGCCTGACTAATCCTCAACCACCCCATTACTACTCAACGCCCACTGTCACTACCATTTCCTTATCGTCCCCTTGGATCTTCCCAATGCACCCCAAGGGGGCGGTACGGCCCACTTTCAGAACCATTGTCTTATAGTAAACAGAAGTAATTAGTCCATGGCTGCCGATTTCCCACAACTGTTTTCATCACCCCCACCTCCCCCTCTCCCAGACGGTGGTCTGCAGAAACAAAAATAAAATTGTCAGTGTGACCTAGCGACTCTGAAAGTGGCCGTAACACTGAACCAAAAAAAATCACCATCAATATCTTGAGCGCACGTGACCTCAACAAAAACATGCCCAATCACCCCCCCCCCCCCCATCCTGTGCCATTCATTCAGGATTTTTCCACGTCTTGTTTATCCCTATCATGTCTGTCGTCAGTTCTTGTCTCCGTGTGTTCGTTTCTCCCTTTACTTCTTTCGCCCTGGCAATTCCAGAACAGGGATTACCTTGTAATGTTATCAGCTGGTTTTTCTCTTAACGTATGTCCTATGCCATGCCTGCGTCATTGCCTCATCTCATGTTCTACTGTGCGAAATAATAGTGGTGTGGATTTGTTCAAAGAAAAACAACACATTATGAATGAATGTTATTGTTTGCGGCTTAGTCTGAAACGATCAATTAAGATTAATAAAACACTAAGACCGATAGACAGCATCACATTTATTTTCCAACACCACGTGCTCACCGCAGCCAGTGCGACACACGGTGTTCAAGAACGCAAAAGTTCAGCTTCCCACTTCGCTTCGCGGCACCAGTGAAACGGAAAAGTTCAGCTTCCCACTTCGCTTCGCGGCACCAGTGAAACGGAAAAGTTCAGCTTCCCACTTCGCTTCGCGGCACCAGTGAAACGGAAAAGTTCAGCTTCCCACTTCGCTTCGCGGCACCAGTGAAACGGAAAAGTTCAGCTTCCCACTTCGCTTCGCGGCACCAGTGAAACGGAAAAGTTCAGCTTCCCACTTCGCTTCGCGGCACCAGTGAAACGGAAAAGTTCAGCTTCCCACTTCGCTTCGCGGCACCAGTGAAACGGAAAAGTCAAAGTAAGTAATAAACCTCCGCAATTGATACAGCCGATCACGTGGCTGTGTCTGAATATGCAAAATAAGCAAGACAAGTAAAGAAATAAAAGGATGGAACATGCAAAGAACTGACGCGTACTACATTACGAGATAATGTCAAGATATATTATAATACTTATGTAGGAAAAGGGCAAAGAAAAATATCAAGACACCGACAAACAACAGCTTTGTTGCTCTTTCGGGAAGCGAATATGACACCTTTCCATGTCTTGGGATGACGTCATTTAACTACCAGAATCGAACCACGGACCTTCTGAGTCTAGTGTTTAAATGGCATCTCTCCAACACATGATATCAGATTCGATTCGAAGCCTAGTTATTTTATGTCATCATTTATCTATGTACTTATACTTGTCGAACCACACCCAGTTGCACCTTGGCCTGGTGTTATTATGTTTCTTTCTCCTCTGACAATCGAATGAAGCCGCTAGGACTAACCAATAAACACCGATTTGCTGGTTATCATGTCTTCATAATTACAGCTTTAATACCAGGCGACAATTTTCGTGTCAAGAACCCACTCTGACAAATATCACAAGTATCCCCCCCCCCCCCCTTTTTTTTTCCCTCTGTGTAATACTCCGTGAAAATATCAATTATCCATAAACTTCACTGGTTATTGTTTTGAGAAAAGTCCTTTCTGTACAGACAGGATAATTATGTTGTTAGTAACTTAAGTTATTAATATTGATGAGACGCTTGGTGCGTGATACGATAATCGAGTGATTTTTTTTTTTTTTTTTTTTTTTGGTCGCGACTGGTTAACCTGAGTTGAAGTGCTCATTGTACGGGTCTCAGATACTATTATTGTCTTTGAAAGTCTACAGCAAAAATCGCAGACTTTTGTATCAGCTTTGGCTATGATTTTTACACATGCTAGAGGAAGCAGTAACCCTGTTCCTTCTATGTCTCTTCCTGAAGGGAACAACAAATGAAAGGAAGAAAGAAAGAAAGAAAGAAAGAAAGAAAGAAAGAAAGAAAGAAAGAAAGAAAGAAAGAAAGAAAGAAAGAAAGAAAGAAAGAAAGAGCATAGAAGTGCAGGTGCTATAAAATAATTAGTAGATAGGATATTGTGGGCAGGGAAAATATCGAACAAAAAAAATCATGAAATAATCTGGCAAGAAAACAAAAAAAAACAACGCAACAAATTTTGAAATAAATGCATAAAAAATATAACGACACATACAACTGAACGAAATAAATTTACTTTTGCTTATATGACGTCATGAGACAGGTTATCAAAGAAAAGAAAATGTTATCCCATAGCAGACGCGGTCGTAGGGGAGAGAACTGTTAGAGATTTCGTTATACCACATCCAGGCTTTATGAGGTTGTGTGATCTATTCCCTACGTCTCTGCCCTTGCCTTCCCTAACTCAAGAGCAGAGCGAGGTACTCATTTGTAGCTAGGTAGACAGGGGCGTGATCCTACCAAAGTTCGAACTCGGAACCTGGTAACTTTACCCCGTGAACTTTACCCTCTAAGCACTCTGACAGTTGGAAGAAAATTAATTCGTTTCCTTGCATTACAACAAAAAAAAAAAACCCAAAGAAGAGGGAAAATAGGAATACAATGTTTAGGGAGCAAAGAAGTGGGGGCTGGAACATCACCAAAGTGTAAGTGCTTCAGCTTGAATTGAGCTGTATACAGATGATCACATGACTAACTGATGTCCTCTCAATGAGAAGTTATGCGATGACAAAATTAAAGAAAGTAGTGGTCGACAAAAATAAGAAGAATGGAAACAACAAGAGCAACAAATGACGAGAACAACGCGAGGAAGTTGCCTGGACAATAAAATGAGGACAAAGGTCAAGTGTTACAGGTTTACAACTGACGATGTACATACAGGGCCGGCCCTAGGAATTTTGCCGCCCCGTGCAATACCATACCTTGCCGCCCCAGCCCAACCTCAAATTAACGTTTGAAATTTTTAAAACCATTATTTTAAACAAGCTTCAACATTAATTTCATAACCATTAGCCTAATGTTAAATAGTACCATTAATAATAATGTATTGATAAATTGATGAAAATACTGTATAGCCTAGTCATAAAACAAACCATTGACTTTATTAGATACAATTATATGAAATAAATGTAGTTACATTACTTACATGTAGGGGATGCTCTTCTCATGTGGAACGATGAACTATTGAGTCACAAACACTTAACTATAGTATGTGCATGTTATAGTTTTTAGCACTATTTTCACATTATTTGAATTTATATTGTTTGAAGTAGGGATGTTGTATAAAAAGGAAAAATGTGAACTGTGATGTTCCAATTGCTCGAACCTTTCTTCAATAGAATTAGTTGCAACATCAATAATAAAAAAGAAAAATTCAATTTTGAATTTAGTTTTGGGATCCAAAATAGGTTCATCTCTTGCTTCATAGTTGTGTTCCTTTTTCTACCGATGCACTCTAAGTACATTCAAACGTTGGTATCAAATCAGGATCAGCTTCAACTTTCTCAGCTAATGTTGTAGCATCAACAAGAAAATTTTGAAATGATTCATCATTTCTGAGATTCTTAAGGCTTTAGAGAACATTTCTCAAAGTTGTTATGGCACTAGTCAATTCCATTTTTATGCTTTGCAACAGTTTACTAGCAACATTAATTTCGTTTACAACATAGTGCCATATAACCAGACAACATAAAAATTTAAAATCTCTGAGTTTTAGGGCAAGGGTTTCTGCTTCGTGTCTCGCCATTTTGTCTATTGACTCGTCATCAGCAATTTCTATCAATGCATCATAAAATTCCTCAATCTAATATCTTAAAGGACGAATGGCCTCGATTCTAGATTCCCAGCGAGTTGTACTTAGTCGCTTGGGCGTTAGAGTTGTAATATGTTTCTTAAGGATTCCCCAACGCAGTGTTGACGCTGAGAAAAACACATACAATTTCTGAACTGTTTCAAAAAATAAAACCCCTTCTCTAGATGACATCGCGGCATCATTTACCACCAAGTTGAGAGAATGAGAACAGCAAGGGATCCTGATAAAAATTGCTGTCGGGCGATTGGAATTCAAGTCCCAATAATACGTTGTTGAACTCCTGAATGTTTTACCTTTCATATTTGATCCATTGTCATACCCCTGGCCACGTGTTAATTGTTCAATGTTTCGGGATTCTGGAATATCTTTCATGTCTGGGTTCAAGAGAAGAGCAATCAATTCATAATGAATGTTTTTCCCAAATGTAATGTTGGGTCGATCCACGAGCTACTAAATGGCAAGCATTGTTGGCTCAAGAACTGGACAATAGCAATTAGGCGTTCTATTATGCTCCTCCAGTGTCGAACTTCTGAATTTAATAACTTTTGTTGCATTGAATCAATTGTCTATACTGATTTAAGCCTGGACGATAATTCAATCCCCTTTGTATGGGACTCCAAGTGGTTTTTAGATTTTTCGTGTTCATTAAGATACACATACAAATGACCCCAATCATTATAGCCATCAGTAGTGAGTGACATTTTATTACAGGAAAACAACTTACAGCAGAAACAGAATACAGAATCTTTTTCTTTTGAATACACTAACCATGATCGATTAATATGTTCTCCATTGCTTAGCTCCCTAATGTAAAAATTTAGTGAAAATTTCCGACCATTAAGAGCTGCGCGGGAAAACGAACTCATTTTTTGGTCTCTCTAGCAGACCTTTTTTTACGATTTCCAGTCTTTCTGTATCGCTTAAAGAAGGATTCCATCTTGCCGGATCGGTGTACCTGTCAAGTTCATCACTTAAATCTCTGGAATTGGAAACGATCAAATCAGTTTCATTTTCGACACTGTTAGCAATATCTACGTTACTGGGGTCCGAGTTAGAAGTACTTGCCATGAGCTCAGAATCTTTTGTTTCGGTACATTTGCTTATTTTCTTCTGTCCTACATCAGTAGTTTCAGGTTTTGCATATTTATGTAAAGCCCTGCTATGTTTTTGAATATCGCGTTCTTTTTCCAGTTTCCGTTTCCGATATTCGGCACCTGATAGTTTTTTTTCTTTATTTTGAATATTAAAACTGTTTTAATAAACCCTACAATAAAATGTATTATTTAGTAATGAATGGAGGCTGAAGCACTATACTAATTTCCATAAAACGTTTAAAAAACTTATTTATCACTGTAACACATAGCACACTAACACTGAGCAAAATCAACTTCCTTGAATGCACACTCGAAAACAACTGAAACATTCGAGCCGCCAACATAGCACGGTCGATAAAAAAAAACAAATTCCTGATTCCCACGCCAAGTTAATTAATTCCCGTTTCTCGTTCAGCCATGCCGGAAGATTTATCGTGGCGATCTTCAGTTGACCACTGAACACGGAAATATAATCCTCTAAGAACCACTGTGGTTTCGACCAAGCGAATAAATTGTACTGACGTCCCTAAAGAAATACCTTTTAGTGCCTTTGTAGGAGAAGATAGCATTAGGATCGTATGGCAGAACTATTAGTGAAGACTTGAAAAACAGCTAAAGAACAGACGAAAATAATCTAGACGAAACCTTCGAACACTCCGTGACACCATCCACAGAGGGTTTATTTCAGCGTTCAGGTTATTCAATCGAAATCCCGGTCGATGACATTCCTACAAATGCCCGCGCCCGGGCTTGAACCTTGAACACCTAATCGCTAGCGCAGTGTGGTAACCATTATACCAGCGCGGCTCCCAGGCGGAATATTTTGGCGGGATTGTAAAAATAAGTAAAAAGATTTTTTGCCGCCCCCCAACGCTTGCCGCCCCGTGCAAATGCACGTGTTGCACCGTCGGTAGAGCCGGCCCTGTGTACATATCTTATTTAATTCATATATGTGTCCACGATTTCTTCCAGACATGCGTATATCTGTTTAACTTCGTATCGTGTTAACTCATAATTTAGGGTGGCTGATACCGCACTCTCCCCCCTCCCCCCCCCCCCCCCCCAACCCCGCCTTCAAACCATCTCAGCTAGCAGGACTGGCCTTACAAATTGCGGGGCACGATTAGGACCATTTTGGTGGGCCCCCTGGATATTTCAGATTAGATACCAGGAATATGTGCTTTTATAATGTATTTAAAATAAAACAATATCCATATTTATTAGCTATATTTTGACATACAACTTTTACAACAAAATTAAAGTCCAGCTTATAAAGAAATATTTGTTTGCTTTCTGTTCGACAAACTCTTTCAAAATGTTGTCACGTTTAAGTTTGTTTGCTTCATCTCGTTCTATGGGTAATATTGCCAAGCTGTTGGGTCTACCTTGTAGCAATGTTTGACCTTAGATAAGATTTGATCAATTTTAATTTGGAAAAGCTTTTTTCCCCTAACGCCGCTGTCACTGGCTTTGTCAAAAGTGTGCGTACAGCAATAAAAAAAAAATTGTTTCGTATCCAGAAGCTCTCTCAGTGGCTCTCGCCAGGTATTTCCGGATTTTCAAAGGCTTTCCAAGGTGTGAAAAAGGAAGAAATGGCTTCAGTGCTTTTATTTCCTCGACTAGGATATGACCATCAAAGTCTGCTAAATTTACAGACTTGACAAGTTCATTTTCCTTAATTTTTGAACTATAATCTCTTTCTCTTTATCTATCTAAACCTTCTGCACTTTCTTTCTCCTCTCTCTCTCTCTCTTTCTCCTCTCTCTCTCTCTCTCTCTCTCTCTCTGTCTCTCTCTCTCTCTCTCTCTCGCGCGCCCGCGCTCTGTTAGTAAAAACTAAAAAAGAATTATGTAATTTATCTTGTGAATGATCTTCAAAAGGAACTTCCAATCCAACTTGTTCTGTAGGGCGTTCCTTTTTCTTTATTTAAATGGGAGAAGACAACATGAGTGCAGGGCCCCCCTGTGGGCCCTGGGCAATCTGATAAAATTAGATTATTCTGCTTTTTCTTCCTATACCGTGCCTGTTGGCGTGGGTGATCATGACGATCCGCAACTTCCTATCCCTGGTGTTGTTGATTAACCCTGATGTAGACTTCTTTCCATTTCAAGATACCGGTATCAAACTGTTCAATATCTTCGCGCTCCTTTATCTCTTTTACATTCAAAATGTCATGTTATTACTGTAACGGTAAAGTTCAGTATTCAGATTCTCATAACATGTCAAAAGAAAGTTCATAGCTTCCGTATAATTTAAGTAATAAGCTACCTTTGCGTACTGGCTTCTGTCAGAATACACTGAATACTGTTTTCAGTTGTCCATTGTGTTCTTAACATTCTTCTGTATAACCGCATCTCTGTGACCTCCATGCATTTTATTGTTGTTTGATAATTGTCCATGATTCACTTCCATATGTCGGGATGAGCTCTATTTAACACTGAAACAAATCTGTCGAATTTCCATTGATGTGTTGCATAAAATAATTTTCATTTTACGGAACACTGCTTTTGCCTGAGTTATGCTACTCTTCACCTCTTCGATGCAACTGCCATCAGATGTTATTAATGTGGTCAGGTATTTATATCTATTGATCTGATCAGCAAAATCGTGTTATTTACTTTAATGCTTTATTCTGGAGAAATTGTCCTCGATATGACACTTTCTTCTGAATGTTTAGCTATGTATGCTAAGGCTTTTATTGTTACTGTCTGTCACTATCACTTCCTGTCATTGTCACTTTTTACAGCTAACACTGCATCATTAGCGTATCTCAAGCTGTTTATATTATCTCCACCAACTGATACTCCTGACACGCCCTCTCATTATATCTTTACTGTACACCTTGACAGATCAGGTGACAGCGCACATCCCTGCCCAACACCAATTTTATTTGTTTAATTATTCCTATTTGGCTGCCAGTTCTTAAAGCTGTTGTCTGTCTTTCCTATCGATATTTATACTTTCTATAGATAAGTACCTCATGTTTTGTCTTGTCATTTGGCTAGGTGTAGTATATAAACCACATGTATAAATCTGTTTTTATTTCTAAAGCTCTTTTTATTAATGCTCTAATAATATATAATATATATAGTGTTGTTGTGCATTTACTTTCTACAAGTCGGTACTGTTCATCACCAACATATGGATTTACTTTATTTCTCACTCTTCGCATAACAATTCTTGATAATATTTTGGTCACGTGACTCGTTTGATTAATTGTGCTAAGCTGTCCATCAACCTCTATTTCTTCCACTGATATATTATCTGGTCCAGGGACTTTGCCTTTCTTCGTGTGCCGCATGGCGTCTCCAACTTCTGCCACAAGTACTGGTGTTCCTTTACGGTTGTATTTAATATTTAAATTCTGACTTTTTCGTCTGCTTGGATTTCCATTAAGCATTCTGTCCATTTTTCTGTTACGTTCTGTTTATGCTTATTTAATATGCTCATTTCAATTCAGATCAACCGTCATCAGGATTACCCTTCAGCTTTCCACGGAGCATAGGCACTCAACAAAGTCATGCCATGTCGTCCTGTGCCTTCCGCTCTAGGTCTTTACATGTATTCTTCGTTGCTTTCATTTCTGTTTCCTGTTCTCTTCTCCGCGTGCTTTTCGGTCACTCTCTACATTTCTTACCCTGGGAACTCCAGAACAAGTAGTGTCTTGTTATGTTATAAACACGTTTCCACAAGGGATGGTCCTCACCAACGCCAGCGTATTCTCCTCATCATTTATTCCACTGCCATTTCTAGCTAGTCAAGGTCACCGAAATACCGCACCACGTTGTCTTGGGTCTTTTACATTTGGGCATGAACTTGAAATAGATCATGGCTACGACATGAATGGAAAACATCCATAGGAGCTAGAATCATTAGGAACTGCTGTGAATCTACTGACCTGGTCATGCAGGGGTACGCGGTAATGAGAGTGTAGGCAGACTAGCTTCGAGAGCACCTATAGTGGGGACCCTTGATATGGATAAGGAAGAGATACTAAGGACTATTCAGGATCGCCTGTTAAAGAACGACACAGCAATGGATGAATCAACAAAGGCTAAGACTGTTGGAATTTGGCATCAAACGTAAGATTAGCAGGGACTGGCGTACAAGAGAATGCATCCGTCGTATATACAAACAGCAAGCTGCAGGAACACTTAGCAGCATTCATACCCATTGACATTAGCTGGGGGAGACTGGGCACCTATGGGTTTGACCGGAGTGCAGTGACGCCGTTTCTGATGAACAACCGTAATAACATTTGGACATGCAACCTAAGACAAGAGACCGGCCTTATATTTAAGTTGAAGGCAACAACTGTTATTTAAAAACAGAAAAAAGACTACATCAATATAAAAGTCAAGCCTTTATGTTTTCTTTCTGTGCAGTTGCCTGATAAAGATATACTCCAGAATGTTAACCATTTGTCTTCGTGCTCATGGAGAAAAAAAATAACAGTTACTGGTGATTTAAAATGCAGCCATAGCGAGAATTTTCCACAAAATAATACTTTCTTAAATTATTGAGTCAGTTTCCACTAGAAGTTCACATTGCATGTTAGTGATTTTACAGTGCGGTTTCATGTCGGTAATGTTATAACCAATTGTTACGTGCTGTAACTTTGTTTATCACATACAAAAATGTGACCTTATTTATTTATATTTTAATATTTTATTGAAAGTATGGGAAACACAATGATCGTTGTAAAAGAATCTTTGGAAGTACAACTGACTTCGTTCATTTGACTTTCTGTACGAGAACTTTAGCAAGTATAATGTCCTTTGTATAGTTTACTTTGTATATTAATACTGTATTCCAGAACATTAGCTAGTAAAACTGATTTTGTATAGTTTACTTTGCGTATTAATAATGTACACGAGAACGTTAGCAAGCATAATTGCCTTTGTATAGTTCATCTTATATATTAAAACTGAATTCGAGAACATTAGCAAGTTTATTTGAATTTATATATTTAAATTTATTGAGCTATTTTTCCATTCATCTGTAGAGAACATATAACTTCCCGATGTTAATATGTTGTCTATATGTATTACAACTGTCCCGTGTAGTCCCGGGTGTGGTCTCTAGGGAGACCAAGACAGAGTAAGACCACTGCCTACTCAGGCATGTTGTAATAAGGGACGAATGTGAGGCTGGCAGCTTCACCATGTACAACAAGCTGGCAGCTTCACCATGTACAACAAGCTGGCAGTTTCACCATGTACAACAAATTGCTAAAGACATGACCGCTGCATGAGCACATAACTGCTGTAATACAGGCTTCCAGCAATCATGACCAGCTACAGTTGTAACCCCTTGCTCCAAAAAGCGTGAAAACGGAAATGAATGAATGAATGCACGAATAAATGAATGAATGATGTATTATAATTATCGTTTGCTCCTCTTCATTGTTACATTATCATCACGATCACACCAGTATCAACACTATCATCACGATCACACCAGTATCAACACTATCATCACGATCACACCAGTATCAACACTATCATCACGATCACACCAGTATCAACACTATCATCACGATCACACCAGTATCAACACTATCATCACGATCACACCAGTATCAATACTATCATCACGATCACACCGGTATCAACACTATCATCACGATCACACCAGTATCAACACTATCATCACGATCACACCAGTATCAACACTATCATCACGATCACACCAGTATCAACACTATCATCACGATCACACCAGTATCAACACTATCATCACGATCACACCAGTATCAACACTATCATCACGATCACACCAGTATCAACACTATCATCACGATCACATCAGTATCAACACTATCATCACGATCACGCCAGTATCAACACTTTCATAACAAAAATACCTCCTCCCCTCCAACAATAAAAAGGTTCAAGTAAGCGAGAAACACCTGACAGAAATAGTAGACATGTAACGGTAACGAAACGACGTAGCACCAAAAACGCTAGAATTTACAAAGTTCTCAGCTTTCTTCTTCAAGTACCATGCCTGGTGGCGTAGACGATGATGTTTCTACACAACTTCTTGTCTCCAGTACTATTGATCAATTCTGTTCTTGACTTCTTTCCATGCCAAAATGTCAAACTGCCCAATATCTGCTCTTTTTGTCTTCCTCTATCTGTTTGTCCTTCCATCTGCCTTGTTGTTACGATGTATTCCAGTTTTCATCTTCTTCTCATAAGCGGACTTCTTTTTTATGTTGTGAGTAATAAGCTTCATTTGTCCATTGGCCTCCATCAGGACATCTTTATTATTCTGTTTGGCTGTCCATTCTATTTTTAACTTTCGACGGTAAGATCACATCTCTGTGGCCGTTAGTGCTTTTAATACTTGTTTACTAATTACCCATGACTCACTCCCGAATGTCATAATTAGTTCTATATAACACTGAAGAACTCTCTGTCTTAATTTCACAGACAAGCAATTGTTACATAAAATACTCTTCATTTTACAAAATGCTGTTTTTGCCTGGACTATTCTTCTCATCACTTCTGATATGCTTCTTCCATATTTCTCGGCCTACCAGCTGAAGGAAAAAACATGTATTCCATATTGTTGTTGGTTGTCGACCTTTCTAGCAGAGGGGAATGCTGTAACAATGGGCATGAGACTGAGGGAGGTAACAATGACATGGGAGTGTTGTAACAACACCCTTGGGAGTTTCTTAACATTATACATGGAAGTGTTGAAACCGTTTCCATGAGAGTGTTGAAAGAGTGCTCATCGGAGTGTTGTAACTGTAGCCATGGGAGCATTGTAGCAATGGTCAGAGGAATGTAGCAACAGTCTCAATCACAGTATATTAATATTAGAAATGCGATATTGTAATATAATCATAGGAGTGTCGTAAGAAGAAAAGCGATAGTTTTGCTACAGTTTATGGAAGGTCATGTAATAATTAATAATGATTAAATTAAAATAAAACTAGTTTGAATTTCGGTTGAACAAATATCAAATTAACAAACACAGAAGTTTCAAAAAAAAAAAAAAACAGAAAAAAGCTGCACATATATTTTCTTCCCGTAGCGTCATATGTTGATATTGTAATGTACATGTTTGAAACTAACATTCACACAATTTTGTTTTTGTTTTAATGCTTATTTATTTCACATCTGCTTATGCTCTAGTTTATCTTAACAGTGACTGTGTTTACATGACCAATATATATATATATATATACATTTTTTTTTACAGTGGTGGAAAATTAAATCTTTGTTGTGGTGATTGGTGTTTATCACCAGTGGCAATATTACTGTTGCTGTCATTACTAAAGCTTGATTACATTTACAACAGAAGTAACAAAACATGTGCAGCTATCACTAAATCAGCTGTAACTGCCACAACTTTTGTTGCTGCTGCTACAGAATATCCGCTATTTCTACAACTGTTGTTATTTTATAGCATTTTTTGTTTATCTTCAGACTGTGTTTCTGCATATGGCTATGAAATAAAAAATCTACACGTGCATACATTAACGCCTGGCTGAGATTGTTGATAGTAATTTTTTTTTTTTTAAATACACAGGTGTACTCACTTGGGGGTCTCCAAGGTTGAGGCAGAACTCCCGGCCAGTAAATGGGCGGTCTACCAGGTAACTCGGCCAATTTAGGAAAACGAGCCTGGTGGCCTAGGTACATGCTGGTGTTGAGCCTAGGGAGGCCAAGTGCGGCGTGGGGTCTGCCGAGAATGTCGTTGATGCCGTGAGGAGTGGACAACGCGTGAGACATGGCCACCTGCATTTGTTTGAGTGTGTCCGGTGAGTAGTCCTGGGACAGAAAAGATGAGGATGTTGAAGGGAACTTCATCTCCGTCAGATTGTGCAGAGCAGCAAGTGGAGGAGAGCTTAGAACGAACGCGCTCTGCTGCCGAGAGGTCTCCAGTCCACTTTGATGGTTCATGTTCAGGATCGACGCCATGGATGGAGCAGCCCCAACACCGGAGGCTGAACCGGCACCGGCCCCTGCCCCAGGGCCGTGATGTGAGTGGTGATGATGTACATGACTGTTGTAGCTATTCTGGGCGGCTTCATTACCAATGTTGCTACAGTAGTCCAGCATTTCTGCAACTGTTGTCTCAGGAGAAGCTGACAACGATGAAGAAGATGAAGACGATGGGGATGTTATATGGCCAGAGAACCAGGCAGAGAAGTCTGCGTAGCTGTAGGGGGTAGGGTTCGTCAGTGTAGATGAATATTGGAGCTCTTAGCTCGTACGATGAACTAAAATATTCAAATGTCCGTTCCAATCATGTAGGCTTCTGCCTTCTCTCGCTTTCTTATCATCAACGTTTCGGTAAAGATCCTGCAGCAGACTCCAGAGAATATAAAATAATATCTCAATATTTATTTATTATTATTATTATTTTGCTAGATAACCAGCGGGAACAAAATATTTAGACCTATTTTCTTTACTGTTTTGACCAAAACAACAGTTATGCAAATATTGATAAACGTTTTTTTTTTCTTCCACAGTTCTTTATAAAATCTACCTGTGTCACGAACAGGAAATGTTACATTTTTCAAAAAGTTGAAACATTATTCTATGTTACATCAACAACAATTAGGTCTACTGCAGCTGTTGACAAAAGCGATCAGAAATTGTTGTCTTACATCGCTTGCAAGCGAAAGAGTTCAGCAACCTTGAACACTTCCTCAAGATTCACTGTTTATAACGTAGAAACAAATAATGTATATAAAATGTTAAACACTGCTTTTAAAAGTATACAATCCACACAGAAGCACCGAATAAAGACGATCCCAGCGGGTTTAGTTGTACTCAGATATTAGTCTCAGACTCCTGAAAGAAAAAAGATGGCTTATAGGAATCAAATGGAGTGCTTAAGAGCGTTCGAACTGAGTTGTGTAATAAAACGCTATCATCCAAGTTCTTTATAGAGAAGAGCACGCGCGGATAATAGGAGTAATAATAAAGTGTGGGCTTGCCAGTGTATCACAAACTGTCAATGATAGGTTCTAACTCCACTATCAAGAAATCTCCGAAATTTTCCAGCAAAACAATCAGAACTCTCGTAAATCGGGGGCTGAGCCAAATAAAGTGGAAAGTTCAGATTTTTCCGCCCATTTCCGTGTGCCGTCATTGATCTCCCGTCTGTTACTACCAGGGGGTCGACCGCTAGCTTCGCTCTGCCTGTTTCCATTGGCTGCCCGCCCAGATCCGCTGTCAGGCGGGGCGTAAGTTATTTGTCGTTATTGGCTTGTGGTGTGTGACAGAAAGAACAAGGACATCCACTCATTTCTGGCTGCTTGAATATCCGATTAATGCTTCAACGATATTTTGGTTGTCGGGTTGGTTGGATAATAAATGGATGGGTGCCCACCTTACCGCATGTTCTTGTAGCCAGAAACCTGTCAAATCTTTAATTGGAGCGGACACTAGGGCTGGAACTCTTCCCTTCATTAAACAGCTGGAAAATGTAATTTGTCATATGTGAGGTAGCATGAGTGTTACGCTTGTTACGCATCCAAACCGCGTGCATGTCCAAACATCTGTCCAGTTGTAGAAAAAAAGCATGACAAACCGAGAGGAAAAAGAAAGATAATATCGCATGAAGCGTTGGTTACAGCGAAGCATGTTTAAGATAAATACCACACAGATAGGCAAACACACGTGCTATTTTTGCACAACCAAACATGTGGCAGTGGATCATTATTTCATCAGTTAGAACATACAAACTCTGTCAACACACTAGAACACAGATCGCACATCACAGCACGGGACTCACACATAAACCATATGCGAGGACACAGCTGCTCATATTTAAAATTCAGTTCACACACAAAACAAGCCCGTGTAGGTAGGTCTATGTAAGCCTACACACGCTATTTCCAACTGTCAGAATGGTTACAACGCTTGTCTCTAGCAGTATAAGTTACCGGGTTCCAGTTCGAAATCTCTTAGCATCACGATCCATTCTACCCAGCCGTAAATGGGTACCTGACTCTGCTCTTGAGTTAAAGAAGGCTAATGCAGCAAAGAAGGGAACTAGTCACCCCAACCCATTAAGCTGGACCAAGACTCCCCTACGGCAGTATCCGCTATACGACCTTTTTCATATATACAGCGCATCTGGTTGAACACACACACACGCACACAAAGTCATATGCGCTTCAATACAGCACATATACATAAAACGCAGCGCAAACGTATACGCCTACATATTAAGCAGCAAGCATACACACAACACAGTACATAATTACATACGGAAACATTGGTGAACACACAACACGAGATTATTATAAATCCCATTGTCTATTACTCAGAACAGTACGGATTATTGTACTATTCACTATTGATACAACATCTGTACCTACTACTACTGCTATCGGTTACCGCTATCGCTTTTACTTTTATTTTCATTACTGTTATACCTACTTTGTTAATACAACAGTCCTACAACTAATTCTGTTACTACAACAATCTGTGATAACTACTTCTGTTAATACAACAACAGTCTTACAATTAATTCTGTTACTACAACAATCTGTTATAACTACTTCTGTTATTACAACAGTCTTACAGCTAATTCTGTTATTACAACAAGCTGTTATAACTACTTCTGTTACTACACCAGTTTGTTACAACTATTTTTATTACTGCAACAGTCTGTTACAACTATTTTTATTACTACAAAAGTCTGTTACAACTATTTTTATTACTACAACAGTCTGATACAGCTATTTTTATTACTACAACAGTCTGTTACAGCTATTTTTATTACTACAACAGTCTGTTACAGCTATTTTTATTACTACAACAGTCTGTTACAGCTAGTTTTATTACTACAACAGTCTGTTATAAAACTATTTTTATTACTACAACAGTCTGTTACAACTATTTTTATTACTACAACAGTCTGTTACAATTATTTCTGTTCCTACAACAGTCTGTTACAACTATTTTTCTTACTACTGTCAGAACATGGGCAAGTCACTCTTGAATTGCTACGTAAACTAGTGTCTTTATGATAAATTATGAATGGCACAACAGAAATTCTGATATCACATTTTTGGTTAATGCTCCGAACCAGATAATTCTTTTAGGATTTGAACAGCAACTACAAATACTTGTAGTTGTGGCAGTGTGGTAAAGTGGGATGATATAAATATTTATAGGGACTTAGTGTACTGACTGAGATCAGCTGTGAAGGTATCTGTATCTAATATGTGTAGTGTTTTACAGATAACCTTACTTACTGCCACATATTTATATCTCAGTCAGAATTATTCTGGAATATTGTGTTGACAACGTTATATGTCTAGGGTTATGCAAATGATGAAGTGTAAGTCACCACAACAACAAACAGATAAACAATTTAATTATTCCACCACACTTGACAACACTGTGACACTCACAAACAGTCAACACTCTAGAAGACTATCTTAAAAGATTCAATGATAAATTTCAGATATATACAGATGTATTGATTTTTTCTACAATAGTGATCCTGATTCAACTACACAGTGAACCAGGCAATATTATAACATGTAATTACAAATATTATGTACACAGTGATAAATGTGGTCTGTGCATTGACATACAATATTAGTAATCTATGTGTGTGAGTTGTGATGTGGTAATATGAGGTAATACTGGTTTTGTTCTTCAAGATATGTTCTTATTGGTCATCATGACTGCATGTGCTTGTGTATGTTGGAACTAGTATTGGAAATGGTCTCAGTTCCGAACATTAAAACAATTAATTGCCCCTCTTTAATTAATACAATTCATTTTAAAAGGAGGGGTACAAATTGTTGAGCTCTGTTGGCCACGAAGGGCTTAACTTTCGTGATGGCGGCAGGCAAAGACTCCTCTGCTAGACTTCTTCACTGGTTCTGAAGACACCTCACTGGTTACTACAGGGACCAAAGAGTATGTTGTAGCCTCTGGATTCAGCAAACGCTCAGACCAGGTGCGGCTTCAATAACTAGGACCACAGTCCCTGAAACAAGAAGGATGTACCTCCTACTTCAGAACCAATTTATACTATCTGGCTAGACTGAGCACAATACATCACAAACACAGAGTTCAGAGCTTTAGTTTAACTGCTATCTTCTTCTGAAGCAGCTTACTCCAGTATTAACCTCCCTAATGGTTACTACACCTCTGCACTTTCAGCTATAGGTCCTTCCATGTCATAAGGTAGGTGTCAGTGTACTATGTGGTAATTCCATGTAGTTTGACTTTTCTCCGACACCTTCTGTTCAGGTTGGAGCAATATATATATAGATATAGGCCTTGTCTCATGTTCGCTACTGAACTGCACATATATACAGACATAAATTATCAATGTACATTCAATTTTCATTAAAAAGAGATCAAATATTTCAACCTACCACAATTCAAGGAAATAAACACAGATACGTTGACTAGCAATGAATGTTGGCACAAATACTGGCACAAATTCCCATCTGCTTATGTTCCAGGCTTTTATTTAGCAAAAATATGAGCTGGCTTCAACGCACTGTTGCTTTATCAAGCTTATTTGAACTAGTGGTCTCGAACTAACGCTATCAATTAACTATATTAACAGACCTAACCAATCAGGCCATTTCTACCCCATCGTTTGAAAAAAAGTACTCTTACTTCCGTCTCCCTTGACAACAAAAGATAGCATTTATAGTCCGACTAATCGTGTTTAGCCTTACATATCATTCCATCCAATCAATTCAAATGTAACTTGTGGCCTATTTCCGTACAATGGTGGTTTAAAATTCTGCCACTGAGCGACTCCGAGTTTTTTAGGTTGTCTGACACCCTCATTATTTTCTTTTGCCTATAATTTATTAATTCCTGGACTATTTGCGTAACACTTAACATATTCTGTGTCAGCAAGCCCTAAGGAATCCAAATATCTCAATTTAAGGGAGCTAGGTGGCTGCGTTCAAAATGTGCATTTTCTACCACCTCCTGTTCACTTCAATCCCCATGTGGTGTCTGGGTACTGTCATGTTTTCAAACGTAAACCCATCTAATGTCATCTTTCCTAATAAGCGTTTTTCAGGTTTTTAAAACCTAACTCTGGGAAGGGTAGTGTTTTTATCACTGTCCGTCTGAAAAAAAATTAGTGCATGTGGCCTTACACGCGTGATAGTAGTAATTGTATATCGCGTTACGCTTGTTGGGGGTGGCATTAATAGCGAGACGCGTGTTTAGTGTTGCATGCGTTCCTGATTTTCAGCCCTCCCTTCTTTCCATCTTAGTCCATCTGTTCGTTCGTTTTGGTAACGTAGTATAATTAATGTTAGGATTAATTTAGGTCATTAATCACTTGCGTATCTCAAGGTTTTTCTTAGAACTGCAGTACACGTTTTATTGGGAGGTTATTTAAAATTATTTATATGTAAGAGTATGCCAGTAAAGAGTTCTGACCTTACAAGTAATACCCCAGTCTTAGAAATAAGCACTGGTGTATTGTTATCATAAAAATAGTCAGACTGTAAAAACCCTGGCCCAGTTGGTAAGAAGTAGTACCAGGATTTAAGGTGTCTCCTCCCTATGACTATCTTATGATTACTTATATGCTAGGGGATAAGTAAAATGTACATTCACTGAACCCACAAAATGGAAGAAGTGAATAAATCCTCAGGTACAGTTAAAATAGTTTAATAATTACACTAATATTCTATTTCTACTAGTTGGAAAAGAGCATATACATATATATAAAAGTATTCACACAATTACTATTATGGTCTGTTTATACTTCAAGATCTTAAATAATAAAGTTACTGAAATCACTGTTATTAGTCCTTTGAATTTAAGGATAACTGTCATCAGTTGACTGAGTTTCTGTATGGTTACTTATTGTTTTCAACTATTGGCTGTTTCACATGTATAGGTGGTCAGTGTCAAACAGGACACTTATCTTTCCAACTTGATACTGCTGAAACTGTCCTTTGCTGATATCAGACTTGGTAGGCCCAACAGTAGGAATGCCAATGACCAGTTGAAGTTCACTCTTTGGGGTCCTGCACTTTTGTGGGATTGCCTCGGATGAACTACATCGGCTTCTGATACTGGACAGTCTGGTTTGAGTTATTTCATGGAACCTGCAACATATCAGCCTTGGCTAGTATCTGGCTAGACTTGTAGCTGACTAGCACAGATGTCAGACCAGTCAGTCATCAGATGTCACCGTTATACAATCATAGTAAGTAAGGACATCATTTCAGTGATATAGCATTAATATTAACATTTCAATTAAGTGTAACTGACTAGCTCATAAGTCAGACAAGTCAGTCATCAGGTGTCAAAGTTCTACAGTCATAGCAAGTAACATCAATTCAATGATATAGAATTAATATTAACATATCAGTAATAAACATCATCTGGTTTATTCCGCTCCTATACATCCCTTCATATGCTATAACTTGATCCTTCCAAATCATTCATATCAAGTACAAATTCAAATACTGATGCTATCTTAGCAACTACCCAAAATTAATACATAAAATAAATAAAGTGAGTGACCATGTGATCAGGTTGCTTTCTACTGAAACTGGCTGTAGAACCCTGCAGTTTACCAGCTGTAAATGGGTACAAAGTTGTGCGCTCGAACTAGGGAAGGCAAAGGCAGCGAGGAAGGGGACTAGTCACCTTAACCTCGTAAACTGGGATCTTCCACGAAGAAGTTTCTAACACTTCATTTCCCTATGACAATCTCTGCCATGGGACTGCCTTTATCTTCGTAAGCTATAAAGCAATATGATAAACGAGCGCAAAGGCCTTATTGCTCCATCTTTTCCTACATTCTTCATACTGTATTTTCTCCGACATTTGCTCTCTCATCTCATATTTGCGATCCACATTTGCTATTTCATTGTTTTGATTACTCGCGACCGGTATCTAGAGAACCACATTTGTTCTTTCATCGGGGGAAATAAAGTCCTTTGATTGAGTCCACATGCCTGACATTATCATTTGAAGCCCACATTGTATCGTGATAAATCTGGTAAAAACACATATGGTCATCCTAATCAAACTGTAATTTCTGTGACACCACATTGGACGCCCAGATTGGCCAGGGGAAAACGTGGCCGCGGTTCAGACAAGCGTGGGTTGACCACATTGGACGCCCAGCTTGGGCAGGGTGACTTCCAGAAATATATAATACCGCATAATCTACTAGAGTGAGGCAGTCCAGGTTTTTACCTTGTGAGGAAGAGATCAAACCCAAAAACGCATAGCCTAATACACGTGTTTATTCAGAGTGGATGATAATTCAGTTCCGTGATTAATTGTGTTCTTAAAGGATTTTGCGAAGGGAAAAGAAGGTTAGTAGATCTTATACTTATTAATACATTTTCTTAATTTTGTTTATTTTAACCTCACAGCTAAAATGTGCGGAAGATAAAGTTTCAAATAATTCTTGGCATAACTGATTAATAAAATCAGAAGATTTTCATAGAAGATGATAGGATGATAGAAGGTAATTAATAGTTCATATTTCACCTTTATCATCATCACAGTCTCCCATATGCACACACTCTCATGCACAAGATATTTAACATCATTAGAATTGAACTCAGAGAGAGGGAGATGAATAATGAGCAGTAGTTTAAATGAAAGTCAACCAGTGATGTTAAATGTGAAAAACTTACGAAGACTTTTGTGTGTCTTCAGTTCATCAGAAGTCTGAGTCTACACGCAACGTGTCTGACGTCTAACCAGAAATAAGTTATCAAAAACGGACATTTGGCTAGCAGAATTCGCCATAGGACATCTTTCATTCCTCAATTTAAAAGGAATATTGTCTCACCCACAAGTCATAAGGTGGACGCAGCATTTTTCGTCACCATATACTGCTTGCTCACAAGTTCAATACAGAGTTATCACAAGTTCAATACATCGTTATCACAAGTTCAATACAGAGTCATCATAAACTCTAATCACTCGAAAGATCATTATTATCTGAAGTCAAGCAAAAGAGCTCAAAAGAGGAATCGCATATTTATACCACGTGCAACACACTCTTAAGCGCATTTTATGAAGCAGACTCGAAAGTATATGAATCACGACTACATACGCAAGATTATGAGTCTACATATCACTAACATTTCGTGAAGATATCCAGTCTGACCAGTACCGTCGGGAGATTAGACCACAGACCTTTTGTTCATATGACAACTATTAACTGTTGATCCACACTACAGAGATATACTCAAACAGTGAAGGAATATACATAAATATCTCGTCAGCGTTCTCCGTACGACAACAGTATTCATCAGAACGTCCTCGACTTAGAGATACCCCATTCGACATAACGTATAACAACTTGGGACATTTTATGCATACATGTGAATCCTCATATCTAGGAGAAGCATTTAGAGACACATGGACTGTGTAGAGTACTCACCATTTTGGTAACACGTATCATATCACATCATCATTTCACTCTACACCAGTTCATCCTTAATTAACTATTACTTAATTAACTGTAATTTTATTATCTCATCTGTGTGTTTTGTGTGAATCGTCTTTCACCATCATCACGTTCTAACCATTACTAACCCTATATGTGTGGATATTTCATTAATAAACCCAACGATCAGTTGATCATTATCAAGAGTTTGTTAATGTATCACTCGTGCTGTCGGTGTTACATATTCACCTATAGGAACCTTTCTCTACTCAGATGAGGTTGGGGGCTTTTTCTTTACGGGATCTAAGGGCAGAAGCTAAGGTCGTGGGGAAACAGAACTCTTTCCATAATTTATTAGAAAACACTGTCTAGTGGAAAGCATTCGCATTCCTGTCTTCTTGTCCCTATCTCGAATAGGTCTTTTTTTCTTTCTTAACGAGCCAATTTCTAGAGACCTTATATCTCATAGACTATTCCTGGCAAAAACTACTGTCGTAGTTGCCCCAGTGACTCACTACACGACAATTGGGGGCTCGTCCGGGATTAGTGAACCCGGACTTAGAAGTGTGATAAATCACATTTTCATCCCTGCTTTACAATTGCGATAATTGCAAAATTTGTTGGCATTTCGAGGGAT
Organism: Oreohelix idahoensis; assembly: GCA_024509875.1. Lineage (NCBI taxonomy): Eukaryota > Metazoa > Mollusca > Gastropoda > Stylommatophora > Oreohelicidae > Oreohelix > Oreohelix idahoensis. The sequence continues at coordinate 1,204 of JAMPIV010014448.1, read as the reverse complement.
TATCTCCTAGACTGACACTTACTATAATTTGTCTATTTCATAGGGGGATAATTTATATCTCTAAAGCACGAGTGATACTTTTTAAATTGAGTATCAAACGGACAGAGTAAACACTTTTTGAGAACAGAGGATACTGTAGGGAACTGAAAATTTTTTTTTTTTCAGTAACTGCTGGAGAAACTGTTATCATAAATATTTAGTAAATTTTTCATAGAAACTTCGAGATAATCTGTTAATTAATTCTTCAGAATACGCTGAGTGAGTGATTTTTAAGAACTATTTGAACTTGATTACTAATTTAAACCTAGCTGATTTTAAAGACATAATTACCTGTGCGAGTCTATTAAATTTGTTTGGAGGTCACTGCCAATTTTTCCCTTCGCAAACCCGTATTGCATATCATGGCAGATGCTGCGAAAATTAGAAATAGTTTGATGGAGGCAGGCCGTGAATTCGGGTTAAGTGGAAAAGACCTGATGAAATATGTAACGCGGAGGAAACTGATAAACTCCATGAAAGAGAGATGGAAAATGCAGAAACTTACAATGGAGAAGGCCGCAGCAGAAGCAGCGGAGCGGAAAGAGAAAGCCGCAGCAGAAGCAGCGGAGCGGAAAGAAGCAGCAGAAGCAGCGGAGCGAAAAGAGAAAGCCGCAGCAGATCATGCACTTATGATGAAGCAACTGGAAATCCAGGGACAGACCAATCAAATAGAGCTGGCAAAAAGTGCAGCGGCTTCCAACTGTGATGGAGGGTACTCACCCCGCTCAGATGGTGTGCCTACTTCGCAACCTGCGCCACCCAATGCCATGAACTTTCCGCTGGAACCTTTTTCAGAAAGGAATGATACCATGGACGCCTTTTTAGACCGCTTTGAACGCTTTGCAACAGGGTTTGGACTTGAAGAACGGAAGTGGAACTTGAAACTTTCCCAGGGCCTAAGAGGAGCCGCCTACGAAGTTTTTAATAAACTTCCGGCCGGAGAGCAAGATGACTACCAGGCATTGAAAAAAGCTCTCTTGGTGAGGTACGAGCTTCATTCAGAGGAAAAAATTTCGAGGTTCTAGGAAGGATGCAGGAGAGACTTTCTCACAGTTCGCAGCCCGTATTGAAGACTACCTAGTGAAGTGGTGTACACTGGGAAACTTTGCCGAGAACTATGACGGGTTGAAAGAGCTGATTGTGATAGAGCAACTGAAAGAATCTA